>JAPVLO010000517.1:0-1200000 GCA_027257055.1 Cephalopachus bancanus
AGCACGGTTTCTGTGTCTTGGAGGCACTGAGCTAGAGATTTTGATAGAGTAGAATATTGGAAAGGGGGACCTAATATCACAGATTTCTACCTTTTGCAGATAATGCTGTAGATCCAGATGTGTCTGCCAGGACGGTCTTTATAGATGTTGAGGAGGTCAAGAATAAATCTTGTTTGACCTTTACTGATGATGGATGTGGGATGACACCACATAAACTACACCGAATGCTCAGGTAAAAATGTTTTCAATCTCTTTCTCTTGAGTTCATGCAACCTATTTAAGGCTTAATACTTTTCTTTAATATTTTACTTTTACTTTATTCATTCAACAAATATTTACTAAGCAGCTTTTATGTGCCGGAGCACTGGTTAAGAAACAAACACTGTTCTTACCCTGACAGAACTTTCCGTCTAGCTGGTGATTTAGACAATTAAGTAATTAATCAGAAGTTATAAGGATAATATGGGATGCGTGAACTGAGTCACCAGGTGAACCTAATCTGACCCCAGAGGTTGAGAAAAGCCTCCTAGATGAAATGATGTTTAAGATAAGATCTAAGGGTAAGTAGAATGTAACTAGGTAAAGCAAGGGATGAGAGTTCAGGCAGAGAATAGCAAGTGTAAAGACCTGAGGACTTTCCCTAGTCTGAGACCTTCTCCAATTTACATTAACCTAAACTAACCTATCAATCAGAAGTATTGGAGTAGGGATCACTTATGTATTAGAACCATGAAGATGCCTGAGTATAATCAAGCCCCATGGAAGATAAAAGGCATTCACACACATAATCTTTAAAGGTTTTGTAGTAGAATTGCAAACTTAGGAAATTCTCTTTTCTAACTATAGAAGCCGGTGGTAGATTTCTGTGGCCCATCTCAGTTTATTTAATTACTTTAAAAATTTGTAGTTCAGAATGTAGTTTCTACTATATTATCTTAACATATCACTCAGTGGAAGATGAGGGTTTCTTCAACTTCTTCCTTCTCTCTTCCTTTGTAGCAGATGAGGCTGATTACTCCCCATCTGGCTTCCTAAACTAGAGTGTATGAAGCACAAGTAACATTGGGGAGTGCTGTGGAGGAGAGAAAGGGCTCAGAACTATAAAAATGGAAAATAAATTCATTTGATTGTAGTTCTCCTTGCAAGTATCCTAAATCAGTTACCCTGTTTGTAGGGAAAGCCCCTTGATTAATCAAAGAAACAAAAATGAAATTTGGGCAAAATAATTATGTTTTACCACTCAGCAGTCTGTATACCTTGTGTCTCAGACCCTTCTAATTAGAAGACTATTTCAGGAAAGCCGCTAGAAGTGAGACAAAAATGTAACTAGTATGTTAGTGAAGGTAGAGAGTTGGCCCTATCCTTCAACTTATATCATCAGATTTATCTCTTAAAGTTAATATTGTATATTAAGAATAATAAAATTTTAGATAGAATGGAACCAAAATATTTATATGTCTAATTCTGTATGTACTAGTTGGGTTCTTTTTCCCTAAAATTGCTTATCTTCTTAACAACTCTTTCCCACCACATCTTATCCCAGTGATGTGGGTGTCAAATAGTGGGCCCAGCAAGTCTGATTTTCTTCCATTTTGTCTGTGGAACTACGTCTGTGAAAGTTGGTGGTTATAGTTATATGGTAGGAGGGAGGAAGAGAATGGTTTCAAAGTAATTGCAATGATCTTTGTTCCAGATTCATTCATTTATTCATTCAACCAATTCTTACTGAGCACCTATGTGCAAGGTACTGGAGATAAAGTGGTGAACCAAAAAGACATGATCTTTGCTCTCAGATGGCTGACAGTTTAATAAGAAACAAACTGACTAGTAATATAACTAAATAGGCTATTCTACCCAGTGGTAAGTTCTATGAAGGAAGAACACAGTTTCTTTGAGAGCATATAGCAGGGAGCTAATCTAGTCTAAGGAATCAAAAGTGGCCACCAGAAGAAATGGCATTTGAGTTGAAATATGAAGGATGAGTTATCATTCTTTCAAACTTTTGTTCCCTCTCCAAGTAGCAAAAGAGGCGGAAACTTCTTTAGCTGTAGCATTTTCCCTGTCATGCCAATTATGTTTCCCACCAGTTTGAGCTGGACAGTTGCTCCTCATATTTAAAAAATAATTGTAGAAAATTAATGCGTTCTTAATGTAGTGTATGTACTGGATTTTATTTGTGATTGTATCTTAAAACAAACTTACATGAGCTAGAAGATACCATTTATTTAAAAGAGAACATTTGGTCCAATCCTAACTTCTAACCAAGGATTCCACGTATCACAATTTCTTTTTTTAAAAAAATTATTGGACTTTAGAGATAGCTTTGAAAATTATTAAGTTTGTAAATTTTTCTATTTTTCCTTTTGGGACACATTATCTTTGTATTTGGAAAAAATAATAGCAATAATTATGAACAATTATTGCACCTATAGAAATTTTATTTGACCTCATATATTTGTTGTTAACCCTGTCCACATTTTCCAACTCTTTATGCTACTCTTTCTGTTCTCAGGCTGATAAAAGAGTTGTGTAACTACAACAACAGTTTCTTCTATAACATAAAATTCATAAAAATCAAGTTAAAAAGGAAAGGCCTATCAAATTCCTTTAAGGTCCACAACAATTTATCTTTAGCTTTTGGAGATAGTGTGTGAACCAGGTAGTCTATATATTCAACTGCTTTCTTCAACAAGGTAGAAAACTTCTTTCAAAGGTCAAGGATTAAGAAGAACAGCCACAGAGCCACAGATTGAAGGTATTTGCTACCTGTACTCAGAAGTGCATTTCCTAGTAGATCTATTCTTCTAAAACAAAAGCCAAAGAATAATGGTTTGCTTACCAGTCTTTATTCTTTTATATTGCATATTGCATCACCACTATATCTAGGAAACAACGGTGCCTGCACTTGTATGTCCATGCATTTTGCTAAGGTTTGTTTCATTGGTCACCGTCCTAATTTAAATTTACCTCTTTAGATTCTAGATTCTTGACATTTTAAGGTACTCAAGAGCAAGCTGTTGTAATTTTGGATTCCACTCAAAAAGCTGGTATTCCAGCCTTCTTGGTGTGTAAACAGTGTTGTCTCTTACCTGAGAAGTTAGAACAGGACTGACTTAGCAAAGAGAAACCACCTGTCTAAGCCAAGAAAATTGGCTCTGTGGAAAATTATTGAGCTATAACAAATTTTACAGTATTCATTCTTTCAATTCTAGTATGTGTGGTACGGGTTTTTATATTAGGTAGTTGTTTGATTAGTATTTGGCAATCATTCTGCAAATCTGCACTCAAATAGAATACCTAACATGGGAAGTTAGGTGGAGTAAGAAACGCACATGGGAAGAGTTAAGTCAAACATTAACAACAACAAAATTCAGCGTTTTCACCTCTTTTCTCGTTATTCTTGTCCTTTTCTATTCGGGTTCTGGCCCTGCCCTACTACTTACCGTCTCAACCATGTATAGTCATTTGGTCTCCCCAAACTAAGTAACACTGTAAGGATTTACACTTACAAAGGGAAAAAGAGGTTGAAGAGACTAGGAAATCAAGGGAGTAATCTCCCTATTTTCACCACTTTCCCTTGAGCACTTAATTGAAAGTTTTGTGGTATTAGAGAAAGTTAAAGTCCAGTTAATCATACAAATTCATATCAAGTGTTAAGATTATTATTAATGAAGAATGCTGAGAGGCTTTTTTCCCCCTTTTTCTTTCTTTTCTTTTTTTCCCTTTTAAGTCAGGATTTTACTCTGTCACCCAGGCAGGAGTGCAGTGACATGATCATGGCTCACTGCAGCTTTGACCTCCTGGACTTAGGCAATTCTGCCTCAGCCTCACAAGCAGCTGGAACTATAGGTGCATGCCACCATGCCCAGCTACTTTTTTTCTTTTTTGTAGAGGTGAGGTCTCGCTATATTGTTTGGGCTGGTGTTGAACTGCCAGGCTTAAGTGATTTTCCCGCCTCAGCATCCCAGCATGCTAGGATTACAGACGTGAGCCACTGCATCCGGCCAAGAGCCCTGAGTTTTAGATGTGACATTAAATCTGAAGTAGGAGATTACACATGACAATGACCAGAATGACTTCTAGAATCATTTTAAGATTAAAGTTTGAGCAGTACTTTATAATTAATATATTTTGTATATGGTATGTAGTTTAATCCTCATAACTACCCCATTTTTTTCTAGTCAATTCTTCCACAAGAGGGATGAGAATACCTGAATCTTTCCAATTTATAAGTCTGTTTCTTGGAATACTAAGGCCCATAGACAGCAGTGAGCTCGATGTTCTTTTGCTTTTTTTGAAGAGCCACTGCCCTGGAAATTACCTTCTTCTCATTAGATTTATCTGTGGGATATACAAAACTTCTATAAAGTGTCTGTTCTAGGAGGACATATGGCATTATTGCATCACACTTTGAAATAGAAAGTTAAAAGGTGATCCCCTTTCTTAGAGTATATACAAAACCAAAACTTTCAGGAAGGAGAAATCAGACATCTCAGCCCTACCTGCTCAAAAGGGTAAAAGCCAAGATTAGGCTGCTCAGTCATGACCTATAGAGTATGTATTTTATTGATATTGAAGAAGAAGCATCTAATCTGTAATATATGAAATCCTTTCTTAGACTACAAACTGTAAAGGCAAGAATCATGTCTCTTTGATTAGCAGTTATGACTCTAGTGCATAGCACAATGCATAGCATATAGTAGGCGCTCAGTTTAAATATTTATTGAATGAGTAGTAGAACAACATTGTAAAATTAGTCATTCTGGAGAAAAACAATCCTTTATTATTTTTGCCTTTATTGATACATATTATTTTACATATTTGTGGGGTATATGTGAGTGCTTTTTACGTGTATAAAATGTGTAATGATCAAGTCAGTGTATTTGGGGTATCTATCACCTGGAATATTTATCATTTCTATGTGTTGGTAACATTGTCAGTCCTCTCTTCTAGCTACTTTGAAATATAAAATATGTTGTTGCTAACTGTAGTCATCCTAGTCTGCTATCAAATATTAGAACTTATGTCTTCTAACTATAAGTTTATACCCATTCACTAGTCTCTCTTCATTTTCCCCTTTCATCCAGAGAAACAGCCCTTAGAATTAGTTTTATTAGTGGTGAGGGAAGATATAAGAGGAAGATAATCATTTTCTAGATTATACATTTTAATTGTTTAGGTTCTATTATTTTGGTATGTATCTGGATGGAAAATAAAAAAAGAGAAAGATTCTGCCTCCCAGAGTAAGGTGATCACAAGGGGCTACAGAGATTGTTGAGGTGACTAAGTGAAAGGTCCTTAATGAAACAAGAAAGACTTTATACTGCAGCTGTTTGCTGATACTCTGAGGCAGAACTACCTATTTTTATCCCTTGGCCACAGTCCAGTGAACTGTCCCAGCAGATGGAGCAGTGAGTAAGAATTGGAAGGGTTATCCTTTGGGTGGAGAGCTGAAATTATCAAGATATATGATCCCTGACTTTCAGATTTCTAGAGGGTGATATAACCAGGTTAAGAGATGCCTAGTCTAGTTCCTCTGACCAGTGCCAGTATCTGGTACTCTTGATATCCTCTCTAGCTAACTACCCTTTTCACCTTACTCTAATTTTACTTCTAGCAATTAGAGCTGTTTTATCTCGACAAGAAAGGCAGCTGCCCAAGGCCGCCTCCATCTCTCTGTAAGCCAGTGAAGAGAGGCATTTTTACATTTACAAAGTGTGACTCTAACGTAATGGAATTATTTATGTACACACAAACCACACAGGAAAATTAGTCCCATTACCACACAGTAATTTCCTATGGTTTTAACTTAATAGTTTTGCCCAGAAATACCAAAAGGAATAAAAAAGAAGGGACTTTTTACAAGTGTTCTTTATTTGTAAGCCAAACATTCTGCCTGTCACCTATCTTAGGATGCCTTTTACCTTTCTGATTTCTTTTTCCTGACTTCTTTTTTTCTTGTGTAATTACAGCTTTGGCTTTACAGATAAAGTAATAAAGAAGAGCCAGTGTCCCATCGGGGTCTTTGGTAATGGTTTCAAGTCAGGCTCCATGCGGCTAGGAAAGGACGCTCTTGTCTTCACCAAGAATGGGGGTACTCTGACTGTTGGACTCCTGTCACAGACCTATCTGGAATGTGTCCAGGCCCAGGCAGTAATTGTACCAATTGTTCCATTCAACCAGCAAAACAATATCCTTTCTGGAAATGAAGAATGTTGGTTAGAAATTAGTCTAATCTATCTATTTTGATAGGAGCCTCTTCAGGTTAAATCCAGCTATCAAAAGTTTTCATGTATTCAAATGTCTTAAATTTAACTAGGATTTTTTTCTATTAAATTGTTTTAAAATAGGTGAACCATTGACAGAAGCTTAGAAATGTTTTTTGCTATACTAAAATTTTCATTGCTATGCATTTTGATCTATACAGTACATCTATCTCTTCCTCACCAACACTCCATGGTAAAGCTCGCAGGGTCTTCCCTTTTTTTCCCCCTAAGGGTAGCTACATTTGCACTCATATTCCTAGAAAGTTACTGTTGATCAGTTTATCAGAATAGCTCAGTTCTCTACACCCGCATAGCTGTTATTTCTGTTAGACACCAGGTTGTCTTCCCTGGAGCAGTATAGCAATAAGGTTTGAACTCATTGTTCCCAAAGAGTTAAAAAATTTAGCCTTTGATCTTTTTCTTAAATATAGAATTTTGTTTGCATTGTATCTTTGAAACTGTATTCTGCAAGGGTAACTGATTTTGGTGTTTGTCTCTACGACCTTTCTCCATTTTTCCCTTTTCCTTTCTTCTGGAGCAGTAATGGCCATACTTTATGTCTATACTTTTGTTTAAACATGCAACCCAAAAGGCAGATCTTACTTCTCAATAGTATCCTAAGATATTAATTTTTCTTTGACTATATTTGGTTTTACAAAAAATGATTATTACTGAGGATTCCTTGCCCAGCCTAGAAGCCATCTTGAACTATTCAATTTTCAACAGTGAAAATGACCTGCTGTCTCAGTTTGATGCCATCCCAGGCAAAAAAGGCACTCGTGTTCTCATTTGGAACATCCGCAGGTATAGTATTCCAAGGGTGATAGAGAAGCCGAGTAGATAAATTCTGATACACATTTTTAATCTCATTGCATATTTTCCTATAGATTTCTTTTACAACCACAGTTCTGTTTGAGGTAGTGGTTCTTGTTGGTAAAATGTGGCATGTTTAAGGTGGAAACATGCATATCCTGAGGCTATTACCATAAAAATCAAGACCCCCAGAATCCTTCATAAATATATATTTCAGTTCATGGGCATTGCTTTGAGATTGGTAAATGATCGTTGTTTTACCTATTTGACAATGAAAATGAAGTATGAGAAAGAGATATTAAAGTAACAGGGCGTAATGCGATCTTTAAAAAATAAGGACCTCTGTATTAGTGCTTTCAGAGTAGCTGGATTAGTAGTAGAAAAATTTTTGGAGCAGGTAAATTTTAACTATAATGAAGCTGGGTTAAAATCATGTCTTTAGAACTAATTAAAGAATCTAGAAATACTCTGTCATTTGTTTCATCTTAGTGTGCCAAGTGGAATACATTTAAGAGTAGGTTAACACCTAAACACTAAAACCCAAAAAACTTTAATATTAAATAGAGGTATTTGTAGTATTTTAAAAAAAGTTTTAAAGCAGTTTATTAATGGGAAGAAGAGAAGGAAAAAGGAAGATTCATGGCAGAAAGACCTGCCATGGGCAAGTTTCTCAAAAAGAAAAGCCGTGCTGTAGTATGTTTTATAGAACAGAGTATGAGATGTATTCATCCTTCCTTTTTTCCTTAGGTCAAGTATTTTGTCTCATTTCTTAGCTGAGTAAAACTTATATAAAAGCAATGCCAGTGTTTATAGAGAGTAGTGTACTTAAAAAGAAAAATAGTAAGGACTCACACGTTGGTAATTTAAATCTTCCTTCTGTCCTACTGAGTAAACCTCAAGTAACCTAATTTGTATTATGAAGATTTGTTTTCTTGAGGTATTTCCAGTGAAAAAACCTTAAGCAGATTTTTTTCTTTGTACATTGTTTCTCAGTTGTGTGTATGGTACTAGGTGTTAATACAGTTTGAGAATTCCCAATCCAAAAATCTAAAATCCAAAATGCTGCAAAATCTGAAACTCTTTGAGCGCTAATATGATGGCTCAAAAGAAGTGCTCATTGGAACATTTTTTTACAGTTATCTAGGATGATTTATTAAAGTCAAAACAATAATGAAATATTGAGGAAATTACCATATATATCATGATTAATTTATGTATTGATAATTTTTTATGACCAGTAAAAACAAAAATGTTTAATCTACTCCAGTAACATTAGGAATGGTGTAAAAACCATTTTCATCCCAAATGATGGTATAGTAGCAGAAAATTTAAAGTCACATTTGATATTGATCTTTTTGCCCATGTCTTTCTCCCTTAGATATCTATCGCTCATACAGGCATTCACCTTTCATTACTAGCAACTGCCACACTGTAACTGCAGAAAACTCATTTTCTGATAATTGACTCGTCTGCCCAGCTCATCCTATTCTCCTAAGTGACCAGTCTCACCAAGCTCCCCAATCTCTTGCCCTTGCCATTTCTTTTTCTTTCTTTCTTTCTTTCTTTTTTTTTTTTTTTCTGAGTCAGAGTCTCACTCTGTTGCCCAGGCTGGAGTGCAGTGGCATGCTCATGGCCACCACAGCCTCGACCTGCTGGATTCAGGTGATCCTTCCGCCTCAGCCTTCCAAATAACTGGAACCACAGTTGCACGCCACCACACCTGGCTAATTTTTTATTTATTGTAGAGATGAGGTCTCGCCGTGTTGCTCAGTCTGGTCTCAAACCCCTGAGCTCAGGCAATCCTCTCGCCTCAACCTCCCAAAGTGCTAGGATTATAGGCTTGAGCCATCTCACCTGGCTGCCATTTATTTTTCATGTTTATCACATGCTCTTTCTTCCCATATTTCGCTTCCATCTTACCAGCTGTGATTTCATATACTACTGTAACCTTTTTCTTGCAAATTCTTATTGATTCCCTTGGCCATCTCTTTGCCACTTTCTTTGCCTGGCAAAATCTTGACTTTACTTATTATACTCAAGTGACTGCCTACTTTGCATCTTTATCCAAGCAACTAAATGTTGCTTTGAGAAAATCAAACAATTATGCTAGTTATTTTAAAACCATGACCATAAACATTAAGGCATACTACGCTTGGTGCTATCCTACTATACCTGTGGTGCATATATAATTTCTAACCTTCTGGAATGACTTCTTAGACCTCTAGCTCCCCTCTGCACTCACAAGTTATGATGTCACCATAAATGAATCCTCCCCCACCTAGTTCTATTAGCTCACCATATTCATGCCCACATACTCTGCCAAGTCTTTTTGCTCTGTCTAGGGCCATTCCCTCTAGATGTGTTCTGGATCCTACCCCATACCATCATAAAGCTTTCATTCCTCCAATTTTCCTTCTTTTCTCAGTTATCAGTTTACCCTTTTCATTGGAGCATTTTGGATTTTGGGATTAGAGATACTCAACCAGTAAGTATAATGCAAATACTCCCAAACCCAGAAAGAGTCAAACTGAAACACTTCTGGTCCCAAGCATTTCAGTTAAGGGATATTCAACCTGTATAAATAAAGGATTGCATGGTCAAATACATTTGGGAAAACTTGGCTTAAACAAAGTTTACCATGTTGCTTTACTCTAGGACTTCTCAGAGGCTTTAATATGCATTGAAAATATTTGATAAAGCAGTACAGTATGCAGTATTTCTCAGCTTTTCAAAATGTTTCTTCAGACTTCTTTTCCTTACATGAAGATGAAAAACAAAGAGGCCTGAGAACCTCGTTAGGGTATATGCCTTAGGGTAGGGTAGTTTAGTGAGAATTAGGATTATCTTGGAAAATATAGAATACAATATGAAACAGTATCATGGGCTTCATAAGGCTATAAACTATAATTGCCCTGGTTCGGCCCCTTTCTTTTTTTAATTTTAATTTTAAAGTTGTGAGGTACATGTGAGGATTTGCTGCATAAGTAAATTGCATACAGATGAAGTTTGGGCTTCTAACAAACCCTTTCTCCCCTCTCTCTCCCCTCTCTTCTCCCTCAAGTACTGTCTAGCGTCAGTTGTTCCTGCCTTTGTGTAGTAGCTACATTTTCAACACAGCAGCTCTGAGCTTATGGAGCCTGAAGTATGAGAAGGAGATATCACTAGAGTTTGAAGTGGCTCTGAGCACTAAGAATCATTTCTCAATTTTATTTGATCATACAGCTTTTATTATTTCTTACTTTCTTGTTTAAGAGTATCTTGAGGGATTACTGTTCCATAGAACAAATTTTGGGAAATATTGTTCTGGTATATACATTTTTTCTAAAACCCATAATTTGTTCTGAGTTTTTTTTTCAGGAAAAAAGATGGGTCTTACCTTTTTTCCCTGGCAGTGGTTAGTGGTTAGGGGTCTTGGAATGGAACAAAGCCAAGTGGTCCAAAAAGATTACGGGAAGAAGAAAGGTCCTTATGAAAAGTATATTAATACTCTTATATTTAAGTGACAGTTCTACAAATGATATTCCAGACTAGTAAATATATATGCTGTACTTATAACAATTTTTTTTTTCCTGTTAAGAAATAGGATTAGATCTGGAGAAATCTTGATATCGCATTAGTTTGAAGTTAGTAGAATAGGTTTTGATTCATCTATTCATTCAGTTGAGGAAAATGATTTTGAGTGATTTACTTGACAATAGCCAGAAATTTGGGATCTGTTTTCAGATTCTGCTATGAAGATAGCTGACATTAATTGATTTTTCAGATCACAGACATTCCACATTCTTTTTCTTTTCTTATAAACTTGGCATCACAGCCTCTATGAAATGAAGTAGATTTGTTTAGAATAGAAATACCTCTAAATACTGTGTGATCCTTAATCCAAGGTAGTTTGTAGTTCCTTGGCACTGGTAGTCAGGGAGAGAAACAGATAGCTGAGTTTTGGCTCTTATCATTTCTTGTCTATTGGGTTCCTAGTGCATTTTTGCCCTTTGGAGCCAGTTTTTGTTAGATTGGTACTTGTCTCTTTTACCCAGAAATAAAGATGGAAAGTCTGAGTTGGACTTTGATACAGATCAATATGACATCCTGGTGTCAGACTTTGATTCAGAAGAAAAAGAGACTGGTGGTGTTGCCTCTGAGCTACCAGAAACAGAGTATTCTTTACGGGTAAGAGTGGTTTTTCTTCAACAGTGAGAGGTAAGATTTTCTATAATGTGAAAATAATGTAGAACAGGATCTCATTTTAGTTATATAAAGATGACGGCCTTTTAGCCCTTTGCTAGGATTCCTTTTTACTGTCTCCACTGAAACAGTTTAGCTAATACAGTCAGATGTACTTTAATGTGGTAGTTGACGTAATGTAACAAGGTAAAGAAACCGAGTCAAATCTTTGCCCAGAATAGACATCAGTTGTTAGCAGTGTTTTATGGAGATGTCAGTAGAATTGGCAATATTGCATAATAACTTTCCCTTCACTGTTCCATAGGCATTTTGTAGTATTCTATACATGAAGCCACGAATGAAAATTTTTCTGCGTCAAAAGAAGGTGACTACCCAGATGATTGCCAAGAGCCTGGCCAATGTAGGATATGATATATATAAACCTACCTTCATAGTATCCTTACAACTATATGACGTTGACCTCTCTATTTCAGGTTTAAATATTCAGGATGGCACAGAAAAGCAAGAACTTTCCTTTTCTAATTTAAAAATGTGTCATAGTAAAAATCCTGTTATAGTATACTCTGAGGAAGTATTTCTTAAATGCCAATCTATGGTTTTATCAGAAATCACCTGGAAACTGTTCAAATAATAGTGTCTTGAGATTTTGTAGATTCTGATTTGTAGATTCTGAAATCTTTTTTTAAAAAAGCAGAAATATTTATTTATTTGTAAATCCTCTGCTGATTTCCCAGGCTGGTTTGAGAATCTCTCCCTTAAGGAATAATTCACATCATTTTGTTTCTACTGGAATTTTGATACATATATTATACTGATTGAAATAAGTAGGCTAGGTGTGGTGGCTCACACCTATAATACCAGCATTTTGGGAGGCTGAGGTGAGAGGATTACTTGAGCTCAGGAGTTTGAGACCAGCCTAGGCAACATAGAACTTATCTCTACAAAAAATAAAAAAAAATTAGCTGATTATGGTCATGTGCTTATAGTCTCAATTACTCAGAAGGCTGAGGCTGAAGGATGGCCTGAGCCCAGGAGATTGAGGTTGTGGTGAGTCGTGATCATGCAACTGCACTCCAGTGAGCAACAGAGTGAGACCCTGACTCAAAAAAGAAAGAAAGAAGCAAATGATGACTAGAACTTTTTAATCTTTTGGATATAATATGATTTTTGTTGTAACATGTCCAGACTTACATTGACTGAAGTTAGGAGAGGGGAAATTAAAAGTTGATTTCTATGGTGAAACAGATCTGGTCTTCAGCAAGTTTAAAATAAAATTCCTGGTACTTCTCATAGTGCCAACCACTCAGAGGAGTTGTTCCTCATTTTTTTCACTTCTATCCTCCATTGCGTTGGGAACAGATTTCAGATACTAGAGAAAATCTTAAGATGAACTGTGGAAATTAGGTACATGTTGTTGAGGGCTTTTGGGGCAGAAAAAGTGTTTGAAAGGCTGGGGAACATTGTATACCTAACCCTGAATTGTGCCCCACATCTTTAAAATAAATTTTTTTTTTTAAAAAAGAAAGACTGAGAACTCATAAGCAGTTATGAAGAATTGCTCTTTTAATATATTTTCTAGTCATTAAGCACCACTCTTAGCCCAAGAACCATGTTCACACTCTGTTTGCTTTATTAGCTTGCTTTGTCTTTCCCTGACCAAAGATGAGAAAATTATTCCCTTTTTAAAAAATCATGTAGTTTTTACTCATGAGCAAACTGATTTTCATTTTGTGGGGGAACTAACTCATATCTTGTCTAGTAGGAAACTTTTTAAAAAAGACCTAAATAAACCCAACTTAATAAAGGCAGAGTTAGCATTGTTAGCATCTGTAGGTAAATTAGTTTTAATATGACCGTAGGCTAGGATGGTTTTTTTTCCTCTTTTAATTTTTATTTAAAGCTGTGGGGTACAATTCAGGGCTAGGTATACAAATATTCACCATGCAGTTACCCTTATCAATGAGGTGTGCCCCCCCTTCCCCTTGTAGATATCGACTACTGTCAATCCCACCTCCCCATCCCCTCAGCCCCCTCCCCACAGTTTTCTGCCACTTTCAGTCTTTTTCTTATAGTAATATGGTACTTGTTCAAGGTTCATTTATGAGTGAGAATATGTGATACTCAGCTCTTTGTTTCTGTGAGAGATCTGTTAGTGCTGTAGGTTTAACAGAGCCAGTTTAAAGACATTCTTTCTAACTACTGTTTTAGTATATAACACACTTCTGTCTTCATCTTTCTCTTGTAGGTTTCTATCGGGGAAACTCGTATGCATGCATTTCTCGTATGTTACCTCAACTCTTCTCAGCCCCCCCTTCCCATTAAACCAGTTACCTTCCCATCATTACAGTATGAATCAAACAGATTCACTATAGGCATGATTAAAATGAAACTCCTAATTAAATTTCCCTCAAGGTTACTGAGGGACAAGATTGTTGGCACCAACTTATTTATTCGTCAGTTATCAATGGTCTCTTCTTTCCTACTGTTCTCTCTCCTTATACTAATTTGGAGAGTCACCTATCCCAATGTGCCCCCACCCCGTAACTTGGAATTTAAAAAATGTACAACAGAAAGAAAAATTTATGTCTTTATATTTGTGAAGTTACTTTTATGGATGGGATTTTGGTTTACTTGTTTGGGGGAGTTTTGTTTTGTTTTTGTGTTGGAATAAGCTCTTACTTGAGGTTTGACTTGAGCTTCTGGAGCCCAGAACATTATATGCTCTGATCCAAACATTACTGTGTTATGTACCCACTTGTATCTTGTCTTTGTACCTTACCTCACCTATATGTCATATGGCTTTGATGGCAAGTAGCTTGTCATTTAAAAGGGGCAAGGGAGATCATTTTTTGAACAAGTTCTAAAGGTCACTTTTCATTCAACTCATTTGGATGTGAAAGTTTCTTAGTATTAGGTTTTTTGTTGTTGCTGTATTTGAGAAAGCAAGATTTATTAAGAGGACAGAAAAGTTCCCACAGTGGGAGGGGACCCGAAGGGGTTGCCCTATTATTAATGTTTTATGTATTAATACATTAATTAATACATTAATTTATGTATTAATGTATTATTAATGTTTTAATGAACACCTGTTTATCTTTCACACATACTTTATCTTTCTCACATACTTACCTTGGTTTTAAAATCAAGAAGGGCTTGTTAAAAACTCATCATTATTCATGTTTTACTTATAAAAATTACTTCTCTTAATTCTATCTGTCCAAGCTTGTTAACGTCTTCCCATGAAATATATTACTACAGAACTGTTCATTGTCCTTTACCTTTAAAAATGGTTTTCTTGTTGCTTTTGATTTCATTGTGTTTATATGGTTATCAGAACTTACTTTATTATATGTAATTGTGCAAATTTGTATTATGCCATTTACAGCTCTTATCAGAACCTATGAGCCCAAGCAGCAAATTGAGCAAGTAACAAGGATTAAGAAGTGTTTTGTGATTATTTATGAATTTTAAAATCATTGATGGTATTTTGGTATATTTTATTAGTCTTTTCTATGCATATGTGTGTGTGTGTGTGTGTGTGTGTGTGTATGTTTGTGTATGCATGCATATATATTAGATAATATTTTTTATTATAATTTGAGCATTTCCAAATATTTTTCAATATTTTTTCAAGGACATAATTTTAAGAGCTGCATAGTAAGCCATGTGAATACACACATTTATTTAATCATTTCCTTATTGTTGAACATTTAAATTGTTTATGTTTTCTTCCAATTTAACTATTCAGAAAATAGCTGTAATTCATAAACCTTCCCTGTTTCTGTAGGATAAATTCTTTAAACGAGACTACTTGGTCAAAGGTTAAGAATATTCTTAAAGTTATTGCTGCAGATTTTTTAAATGCCCTCTAGGAGTGTACCTTTGTATCCCTTGGTGTTTGATATTTTTTGCTATAACACAGTGCAAAATTCCGTTTTTTGAAGCCCCTGGTATGTGTTTGTATCCTTAATGATTTCCTTTTCAGAATAAGCAGGTGAGAATCACGTTTGGTTTCTCTTGCAAGAATAGTAACCAGTTTGGTGTAATGATGTATCATAACAACCGACTCATAAAGTCCTTTGAGAAAGTGGGCTGCCAGGTGAAGGTGAGTGGTTAATATTTCTTTGTCATCAGAGGCTGGAAAGAGTAGGAAGAGAATTTAAAATTTGCAAAGGGCATAGCCTTTCTCCCATCTTATGATGGCTGTTGAATTCTGGAATTCTGTGTTACCAGTGACCTGTCTTGTGCTGAAAAACTCTTTCTAACTCTATTCTTGACAAATGTTAATCCACAAACTTTTCTGAATTCATTTTCTAAGTAGCTGCTAATGAAAGGTAGAATTAGAACACCAGTAACTTCACCATGTGTATTAGCTTATTAGTGTTTTAGGTAACTCTTCCATTTTCTTGGGGAGATAATTAGGCATAGTGGAAGGCGCATAGCACTTGCTAGTTGTGAAGACCAGGATTTGGGGCCATTTACAAACTGTGTAACTTTGATAAATCATTTAATTTATCTGCTGTTCGATTTCCTTACCTGTAAAATGTAAACAACAATAATAATCTTACCTGCTTTGCCTACCTTACAGCTTACAGGGTTGAGAGATTTAAATAGGGCAAATTATGTGAAAATATTTTTAAGGCAAGCTCTACAAATGTTACCATCATCTTTAATGTTTTAATGATTATATAAAGTCATAGTTTTGTCCAGGCATGGTGGCTCATGCCTGTAATTACAGTGCTTTAGGAGGCCAAGGTGGGATGATTGTTTGAAGCCAGGAGTTTGTGACCAGCTTAGAAAACATAGCAAGACCCCAGCTCTAAAAAAAATTAAAAATTAGCCAGGTATGGTGATATGTACCTGTAGTCCTAGGTACTCCAGAGGTTGAGGTGGGAGGATTGCTTGAGCCCAGGAGTTTGAGGCTGCAGTGATCTATGATCACACCACTGTACTCCAGCTTGAGCGACAGAGCAAGACCCTGTCTCTTAAAAAAAAAAAAAAGTGTTAATTTCCACAAGTATCCCTTTTATTCCTGTTTTACAGATAAGATTGCTAAAGCACAAGAAATGATAAACTGCTT
The DNA here is from genome assembly GCA_027257055.1 of Cephalopachus bancanus. NCBI lineage: Eukaryota > Metazoa > Chordata > Mammalia > Primates > Tarsiidae > Cephalopachus > Cephalopachus bancanus. The sequence goes on from JAPVLO010000517.1 coordinate 16,342, forward strand.
TGTATTATATAGTAGAACCAAGTTATATAAAGCCCAGGATAGCTAATTTTCAGCCAACCTTATTTTTCCTTGTTATAGGCTCTTTAGACAACCCATATTTATGTGCCAATCTAATGACATCTTGACTCAATTCCTTTTGTTAAAGAATATAAAAAGATTTTAAATCCAATAATCTCTTGCATCAACTTGTAGTTAATAATCACTGTAAATCTGACTCTCTTTAGTAATTGTTTGGTGGTCTATAAATGTAAGAAAATTGCTTATTTTATTTATTTGTTTGTTTGTTTGTTTAGAGACAGAGTCTTGCCCTGTTGCCCAGGCTGGTGTGAAGTGGCATGATCATGACTGACTGTAACCTCAAACTCCTGGGCTCAGGTGATCCCTCCCACCTCAGCCTCTTGAGTACCTGGGATTACAGACACAGACCACCATGCCCAGATAATTTTTTGCTTATTTTAATATGTAATCACTTGATATCCTTAAAAATTTTTTCAGATACATTTTTATTTTAGTCCCCTAGAACAGTAGTATATAACCTTGTTTTTTTAGCAGTGTAATTCTTTATTCAAATGTACTCTTTCAGCAATCCTGGAATATAAAGCAAATGCAAGTGATGGTAGTGTGGGTAAAGTAGAGATGGCTGCTAATCCCTGAAGAATCCTAGGGATCTAGGGATTAGAGTTTGAAAATCTCTGCCCTAGAATTTGTCAGAGTTTCCAGTTAAACGTACTACTTGAAGTTTGTTGAAGTTAATTCTAAGTGGTTTTCTAGATCTTGATGGCTTTTTCTTTCCCATGAGTGTTATGTAACCTTTCTATTATTGTTTGGATTCAAAAGGAAATGCCTCTAGGCAGTCAACAGTAATGTAAGTGTTGAAATTAATATTTTTCTTCTAAGCCAACTCGTGGAGAAGGTGTAGGAGTAATTGGAGTCATTGAGTGCAATTTCCTAAAACCTGCCTACAACAAACAAGACTTTGAGTACACTAAGGAATACCGGTGAGTCACTCCCAACCTGAGGTGCTTCTCACAGTTTGGTCAGATATGATTCTATTGTCTAATGCCTTTAAAACCATCTCTAAAACCCAGCTAGATAAGTTAACTGAGAATTAATTCAAACCTATTTTCCAAGATTAGAGATAAAATGATTTCATTTTGGAATTAAAGTTTACTGATACTTGATATATGGAATCTAGTTGAGATAAACCTACCTTTAGAAATTGTAGAATGGATATAGGAGTAATTTGGTAAAAAGATTTCTGGTGAAACGAAGAGCTCTGGAATTGATCTTAATGAAATGAGATGGGTGGATCTAAAGTTATTGAGTATGTTGGGAAAAAAAGAAGTTTGAAGTTTGTTTCAAAAAATGTTTTGAAGCCAGTGAACAGATTTAGAGGAAAGTGATGAAACAGCAGGAAAGATATGCATTCACAAAAGCATTTGGATTGAATAGGGAAGACAAATATGTAAGAATCAGAAAGGAAATTGACATTGAGGCTGAACCAGTTAGGGATATGTTTAGGCGACAAAGGAGTTTTTAAAGCCAGTTTAGACTAGTTTTTTTTTTTTAATTGGGGACGGAATAGGTCTTTATTTCATTAAGTATTATGAGATAGCTTCTGTGTACCAAGTACTAGGGACATAAGGATGAAAAATAAGACTCCTTTGAACAAGTATGATGAGATAGATGTTTGCAAATAAGGAACTAAAACACCTATAAAATAATTGTTTTAATATGCAAAGTGAGAAGAATCTTTAATACGAGGGGCACCCCCGTAAAACCGGAATCATCTTTTGGAGGGTGGGCCTCTCTTCATACAGGCTTCCCCTGCTGGGTAAGTGTTCTAGGAACCTATTGGCATCAGTATACCAGCTAGTGTTGTGAGAGGCTGTGTTTGGCTTCAGTAAATTTTTTTGGAGTTTCTTTCAACACGTTTGCCTATTTCATGCTGGATGATTTACACGAACAACGTGTAGCAGTGAAATTTTGTTCAGCAGTTTTCTATCAAAAACAGCATGAACCCCATGTCCCACCCTCCCTATTCACCCGATCTCGCCCCAAGTGACATTTTTTTCTTTCCCCGGATGAAAAAAGTCCTCAAAGGGAAACATTTTGCTGATGTGGAAGAGGTGAAACAAAAAACGGCAGAAGCACCAAAAGGCATCAAAATTAATGAGTTCAAAAACTGTTTTGAGCAGTGGAAAAAGTGTCTCGATAGGTGTATTGCATCAAACGGGAGAGGACTTTGAAGGTGACTGAAGTTTAAACATGTAAGAATAAATACACAATTTTTTATAAATAAATTACAGCTGGTTTTGAGTCCCCCTTCGTATGTATAAGGGAGTTAGGAAAGACTTCACAAAGCAGATTATATCTGAACTTAAAAGAAAAGTTAGAGTTTTCTAGATGGACCAGTAAAGGAAGGACATTCTAAGCAGAGGGAAGAACTACAAAGACACAAAAGGGGAAGGAATATTCTAGAAAGAATGCACGAGGACATTTGTTGTTATTTTTCTTGAAGTCTCAGTAGCAAATTTTTTCTTAGAGTTTGAAAAAAAATGATTTCCCAAATGTCTTTTGTTTTGTGCCCCAAACTGTAATAAATTACAATGTTGTACCTTAATTTGTCTGGAGCCATAAGAATTTAGGTTTAATGTTTGACAAAGAGACAACTATTTAAATGGCAACCCCAAATTAATTTCAGGATAATTGGTTTTTGGTGACTTGGGCTGCTCAGTGGTTATGGCAACCATCTGCCCTCAGTCTAGGTGAAATGATTGTTTAAATATAAGTCTGACCCCTAATGGAAATCTTTGACCCGGACTTGACTTTTAAGAGTGAAAGCTTAGGAATGACATTAGTTTGACAGAAGTCTCAGAGTCAAGTTAATACGTTTCTCTTGAGTGAAAGGAATAGGGAATTGCTGATGATTACCTAAATAGTTAAGATTTGTAAATCTGAACGTTAGATATTAGAAATTATTTAACATCTTTCTATATCATCTTTGTCACTCTACCCCTCAAATCTATCTTTTAATTTTTTTTTTTTTTTTCCCCCGAGTTGGAGTCTCACTCTGTCGCCCAGACTGGAGTGCAGTGGCCGCTCCTGGTCACCGCAGCCTCGACCTGCTGGGCTCCGGGGATTCTTCTGCCTCAGCCATCCGAGTAGCCGGAATTACAGGCATGCACTACCACGCCCGGCTGATTTTTTTTGATTTGTTGTAGAAATGAGGTCTCGCTGCCCAGGCGGGTCTTGAACCCGCGGGCTTAGGCAATCCACTCACCTCAGCCTCCCAAAGGCGTGGGATTACTGGCTGAGCCACCAAGCCCAGCTTTCTTTTAGTTTTTAAAGGCATCAGATGCTTGGTTTCTGATGTCTAGTTTTGGCATGATGAGTTTGAAATGATTGCAGTGATCTAGATAGAGACAGTCTATAGACAGTAGATTTATTCAGTTGTGCACATAGGATTTCTGGCTTATGGAGCTTAATATCTGCTACTTATTTTATTAAAAATGGAGCCAATATACTATCCCACATACAACACTGACCCTTTTATACTCAATTTATTTTGTATAAAATGAAAAAGGTATTTAGATTTAAAAATACAAGAATTTGAGGGAAAGTCTAATCACAGGTTGTCTGCTATCACAAACTCATCCTGTGAGTATTATAGATATCAACACTGCAAATGATTAAAGAGATGCCAGTCATCATACTGCTAGAATGTCTGCAAATAAATCATCCATAATATCACTTTTAACAGTTGTGTATATCAGATTTCAGCTGCAACTATTAGGGTTCAAACTTAAAACTTTTTTTTTTTTGAGTTGAGGTCTTACTCTTGTCACCCAGGCTGGAGTACAGTGGCCTGGTCATGGCTACCACAGCCTCGACCTACTGGGCTTAGGCAGTCCTTCTGCCTCAGCCTTCCAAGTAACTGGAACTACAGATGCACACCATCACGCCCCCAGCTAGTTTTGATTTATTGCGATGAGATGAGGTCTCACCAAGTTGCCCAGGCTAGTCTCGAACCCCCCGGGCTCAAGCAGTCCTCTTGTCTCCACCTCCCAAAGTGCTAGGATTACAGGCTGAGCCACTGTGCTCAGCCCCATTTTTTAGAGTGAACTTGTTTAAGCAATGCAATCAACCTGTATTAACTGAACACTCTGCTGATACATAATATACTGGCAAGGCTTTGTGGAATTTTCCAGAGAAATTCAAGACATAGTCACTGTCTTTAAGGAGTTTACATTCTATTTGTAATAACAGATTGTAACATATATGAAAAATTTAGAGAGCAATAAAATGGCGTTTGATCCATCAAAATCTAAGTGGTATGGTATAGGAAAAACGCCCTGGTAAAGTAGGGCAGATTTTAGATAGAAGGGATGACTTGAGGTGTGCCTTAAAATATACAAGATTTAGAAGAGAGGGAAGGGAATTCCAGGATGGAATTGTAGCATGAGTTAAAGTAGTACTGACAGGAACTCAGAATGATAAGAATATAAGGGGTAAAGATAACAGGAGGTAAGTGGAACAAAGGCAAATCAAGTTGGATGGATAGAGTAGGGCCATATCCTAGAGCAGGAGTTGGCAAACTCTTATTTTTCCTATTTTCTGAAAAGGGCCAGAAAGTAAATATTTTAGGCTTTGTGGGCCATATTGTCTGTCACAACTACTCAATTCTGCTATAGTATGAAAGCATAGACAATAAATAAAGGAATGAACATGGCTGTGTCCAATAAAATTTTATTTACAAAAACAAGCAGTGGGCTAGATTTGTCCCCCAGGCTATAGTTTGCTAACCCCTGTTCTAGAACCATTATTCCTGAACTATGTGATGAGCTACAATAAAGAATTCACACCAGGAGCAGTGGCTCATGCCTGTAATCCCAGCACTTTGGGAGGTGGAGGCGAGAGGATTGCCCGAGCCCACAGGTACAAGACCAGCCTAGGCAACATGGCGAGACCTCATCTCTACAGTAAATCAAAAAACTTAGCTGGGTGTGGTGGCACGTGTCTATATTTTCAGCTACATGGAAGGCTGAGGCGGAAGGATCACCTGAGCCCAGCAGGTCTAGGCTGTGGTGGCCATGAACATGCTACTACACTCCAGCCTGGGTGACAGAGTGAGACTCTGACTCAAAAAAAAAAGAGAAAGAAATCACAGGGAAGCCATGAGATAGTTTACATTTTTGAGGGAAATACAGTGATACTCAATTTGTCTATAAACAAGAGAAATTGTTTCTACTGCTGTCACAACAAAGTATCACACACCTTAATGACTTAAAATGGCACTAATTTACTGTCTTAGAGCTGTGTAGGTTAGAAGTCTGACACAGATCTCAGTGGGCTAAAATCAAGGTGTGAGGAGGGCTACATTTCTTTATGGAAACTCTAGGGGAGAATCTGTGTCCTTATCTTTTCCAGCTTTTAGAGGCTGCAGCATTCTTTGGTCCATGGTCCTCTTCCCCCAACTTCAAAGCCAGCAGTGATAGGTTGAGTCCTCACATTGCATCACTCTGATGATCTTCCTTCTGTCATCACATCTGCTTCTGTGATTCTGACTCTTCTGCCTCACTCTTCTGCTTTTGAGGACCCTTGTGTGGTTACATTAGATAATTTAGGATAATCTTCCTACCTTTAGGTTAGCTGATGAGTACCCTTAATTCCATCTGCAACCTTAATTCCCCCTTGCTGTGTAATAACATATTAACATAGTCACAGGTTTCAGGGATTAGGACCTACATATCTTTGGAGGACCATTATTCTGTCTGCCACAGTCTGCCCTTGGTCCCCTAAGATTCCAAGGATTCACTTAGGTGTCATATACAAAATATACTACCCCATTCCAGTGTTTTCAAGTTTCAACTAATTACAGCATCAACATGGAGTCTAAAAATTTCCTCTGAATATCACTGACTCAAAAGTCTTAAATTTCATTATGTATATCACGTAATGTTGATATTTTGAGTATGTTGTATCTTGGGGCAAAATTTCTCTACTTCTATGGATGAGTCTTTTGAAAAATTTTTTGCAGCTAAAATCCAATGGTGGGGCAAGTATTGGATACCAGTTATATATATTCTGATTCAAATGGGGGAGAAACTGGAAGAAAGAAAGGAGTCACTCCCAAGCAATTTCAAACTCCAGCCAGGCAAATTCCATTAAATTTAAAGTCCTCCACCCTATAGTCTTGAGGCTTTGCCCTCTGGGTTTATGGCCCCACCCTTAAAGTCATCTTTTTTCATGAAGGGTAACATGTATTTGCAGCTGAGTAGTTTCATCAGCCTGTTTCCTGACTGTAGAATTTTGAGGGCACAACAGGCTTTTTTCATTTTATATTCTGTCCATTTCTTTAAGTTCAAGTTAGAAGTTTTTTATGCTAGTATGCCATTCTCAAGAACCTTGCAGGTTTGCCATGCATGTCATGGGTATTCATACCCTCCTATAAGAGGCTCTTTATGGTATTTCCTAAGTAATCCATCATCTATTCTTGGCTTTAGCTGAGATGGCTATGGAGATCTGTGATTCATGTGATTAAATCTTTTCAAAAAGCTTTCTGTGTGACTGAATACTCTGACCTTTTGATTTTTTCTGAGATATTAGCAAAAGATTGTCTAGCCCCACCATTAGCTTTTTCTCTAAAGCATGCTTTCCTGACACAAAATCTCTAAATTTTAGCCTCTTTTGCAATCTGGATGGGCTAAGAATTTCCCAAATCATCAAGTCCTGGTTGCTTTTTGTTTAACAGTTCTTCCTTCAATTTATTTCTTTCTTCTTGCATTTTACATAAGCAGCAAGAAGACACCAGGCCACATCCTCAACACTTTGCCTCAGCTAAATGTCCAATTTCATGATTTAAAAGTTCTGTTTTCCACATAACTGAAGGACAGTTCTGCTACGCTTTCTGCTACTGTGTAACGAGGATCTCCTTCCCTTAAGTTTTCCAATAACAAGTTCCTCAATTCCTTCTGATCCTTCACTAGCAATGCCTTTAACATCCATATTTCTACCAATAGTCTGTTTACAATGATTTTGGGTATTCTCTAAGGCCATTTGTATTTTCTCTGCCATGCATCTCACTTATTTCTGAGCCCTCACTCATGAAGTGTTTAACAGTCTGTTCTACTAACATTCTGTTCAAGGCAATTTAGGCTTTTTCTGTCATGCTCCTTAAAATCCTTTCAGCCTCTGTCAAATGCCAATTCTGAAGCCCTTCCATATCCTCATGTATTAGTTATAGCAGCACCCCATTTTCAGGTATTAACATCTGCTACATTCCTTTTCATTATGTCATATCTTTGTGAATCTAGGTTAATGCATTTACATTTAAAGTAACTACTCACAGGGAGAAACTTTCATAATTTTGCTATTTGTTTTCTAGCTGGCATCAGCAAGATCCTTCAGACCAGCTGACATCAGTAGTTTCATCAGTATGCAAGACCTGAAAGAATGTCTCAAATGAAAAACTTAACATTTCACAATGCTCAAGTTGTTATCTATAGAGCAGTTAAGGCAAACTATAGCCTTGTAACAGGGTTTACGTGGTTCTGGGGCAATAAGCAACAAACAGCTATGAGGAAGCAGGTTAGAGAGCAAGCTGACCTAATGATTAACGCTGAATTTGCTGCAAGCTTGGTTTATTTTTTTCCCATGCTCTTTCTTCTTCCCTAATTAATTAAGTTGTCTAGGGACAACTTCACTTTCATTTTGGGTTCTTTTTAGGTTGTTTCTCTCTCTATTGATATTTCTATTTTGTTCATGCATTGTTTTCTTGACTTTCTGCACATATTCCTTTAGTTTCTTGAGTGTCTTTAAATAGTTGTTTTAAAGTCTTTGTCTAGTGGATTAATTATTGAACCTTTTTTAGGGGTGATTTCTGTTTATTTTATTTTTCCTTTGACTGGGGTATACTTTTCTTATTTCTTTGTGTGCCTTGCGATTTTCTGTTTAAACTAGATATTTGGCTCTAATAATGTGGTAATTCTAGAAATCAGGTTCTCCCTTTCCCAGGGTTTGCTGGGGGCAGGGGATTGTTTCTGTTTTATTGTTCTAGGCAGTTTCTGCTAGTGATCAACCTGAGAAGTAAACTTAAGGTCTCCTCACTTCTTTTTTTAGCCTATGCCTTTTCCTGGGCATTCACAATGACTTTCTAATTTATAATCCATATATGTGATTACTTTAAAATGGCCTAGTCTTTACATTTGACTCCCAAGAGGTGACAAAGAGAAAAATCAGGGGGAAAAAAGGTGCCCAGCCTTCGAATACCCTGGACATTACTACAATGGACCAGTGCAATAACAATGGCCACCTGCCTTTTTGTTTGCACCTCTGTGATCAGAAGCATCAATCAGTGATAATAGTGTAGATCTGTGATATTTAGAGGACCGCATCCTTTTTGCCCACCCTGAATCCCAGAAGCTGCTTTTGGAACACATGAAGAACTGCTTGCCAAAGTGATAGAAGTGGGGAATGGGTAGCTGCTATTGAGCTAAGAATTGAAATTGCCACAAATTAATTACAATTTACCCTCCATACCATCCCCCTGGAAGTTGCAAGCCTTCAGTAGACTCCAGAGTTCCAAAATAGTTATATCAGGCAGCTTCTGCCAGAGCAGTTGTTGTCTAGGTGAGAAGATGGTTTCTGCATGCTTCTTATTCTGCCATCTTCCCATAACCCACCTAATCTACTAGTTTGTGGAATAGATTTTAATTATATTTTTAAGAGAAAACAAGGAATAGTTCTTCATCTATGACTTGAGAGAAGTGTATAAACATAGAGATAGGAACATTGGTAGGTTGAAGGGGAATAAGAGTTTGTAGTGGAGATTGTATATGGTTACTTTAATCTTTTCTATGTAGTGAGAACCTAATTTAATGAGTAAAGAGAAAGTAAGGAAGAATTTCTCTTAAGAAGAGTTCTGTAAAAACCATGGGGGAACTATCCAGGGGACAAAAGATTTCAAAAGTTCTAAATTGCAAATTTGTAGTATTCCAGGTATGTATAGCTCCATATTACATTGTAATCCTGGGCTGCAAAATCAAATAAGAAGTAGTAATTAGAATATTGGCAGTTTTGAAAAGCAAAATTTAGATTTTGACTCTTACAAATTACATTTGTTGTTGACCCTGGGTCTGTGTAGATAGAGGAGAATGAGTAAGAGCCAGAACTCAGATACAGTCTCCAGTAAAAGATGTGTAGTAGAATGTTGAAGGGTGCTTGTTCATTGACACTATAACTGCTATGATCAGCATTTGGATGAAGAGGAACTATATAGACATATTAATGTAATATTTGATTGATTTATGTAGATAGGGTACAGTATTGTGTCCTGTGACTTTCACCTTATTCTTGAATTCTTTACCTGTAGCCATCTGAAAATCAAGTAATTCCCGATCAACTTACTAGTATTTGGTTCTGTTCTAGCTCTGAAGTTTGGTCCTCTGTCATAGTCTCTAATGTCAATGTACCCACCCCTCCATGATTCTACAAGCCCTGAAAATGTGTAGAACTCTACTTTTTAGCACTTGTGACCATTTTACCTTTTAAACCAAGGTGACTATTCAACATTATGACTTTTCATTTTGATATGTAGCTTGCAAGAGCAGTATAGTCCCATCTTAATTTATTAATGTGTAGATGTTCAAAACTATGCTGAATTTTCTAAATTGTTGGTTTCTGTTAAATGGAAGCTTTTCAAAGATCAAAACAATGTTCACCAAGTGTTCAACTTGGACATACTTTTTGCATTTTCTTTCAGGTTGACAATAAATGCCCTTGCCCAGAAGCTAAATGCTTACTGGAAGGAAAAAACATCTCAAGAGAATTTTGACACCTCAGTTATAGCCAGGCCAATACCGTGAGTAAAAAATATAGAATATGAATGTATTGGGGGTAATATCCATAGACCAAATGGAAGGAAACAGGGTAAGATGGTCAGGAAATTTTTTTTTTGAGTTGGAGTCTCACTCCGTCGCCCAGGCTGGAGTGCAGTGGCACACTCGTGGCCACCCCAGCGTCGACCTGCTGGGCTCTGGAGAGCCTTCTGCCTCAGCCTTCCAAGTAGTCAGAACTACAGGTGCATGCTACCATGCCAAACTAATTTTCTTTTTTATTTTTTATTGTAGAGACGAGGTCTCGCTAAGTTGCCCAGGCTGGTCTTGAACCTGGGGGCTCAGGCAATCCACTTGCCTCTGCCTCCCAAACTGCTGGGATCACAGGCTAAGCCACCGAGCCCAGCCTGTCAGGAAATTTAATTGACTAAAAATAGGAATTCACAGATACTATTGCACTGTTCTCTAAACCTCTTCATTCTGGTTTAACATTTGTGTGGTTTGGATCATAATACTGTTAGTTTAGTACAAGCAGTGTGACATAGTAGAATATGATGGCCATTTAAAGCAAACACTTCTGGGTTGAAAATCTGTATCTGCTTCTTAATAGTTAGGTGAGCTCGAGTAAGTAAGTTACTTTACCTCTCTGAATATATTTAATTAGGTGACATAACATTTTTAGCACAGTGCCTGGCTTATGCTTAGGTGTTCACACATGTTAGCAAACTTCCTTCTCTCTATTCCTAGTGAATATTGTTGAGACTGCACCAGTATTTGAGAGTAGAAATAGAGAATCCAGCATGTTAAAGGAGAGGTAGAATTTATTGGCTCTAAAACAGGGAATTACACATACAAAAGGGTGACATGCCTCAGTAAGTCAGGACATGGACACAAAAAAGGATCAGGCCAGTTACAGTGACTCATGCCTGTAAACTCAGCCCTTTGGGAGGCCAAGGTGGGAGGATTGTTTTGAGGCCAGGAGTTTAGGACTAGCCTGGACAACATGGTGAGACCTTGTTTCTGCAAAAAATTTTAAAAATTAGCCAAGCCTGGTGGTGTGCGCCTGTATTCCCAGCTACTCAGAAGGCTGAGGTGGGAGGATTGCCTGAACCCAGGAAGTCGAGGCTGCAGTGAGCCTTGACTGCACCACTGCACTCCAACCTGCGCAGCAGAGCAAGACTGTGCCTTTAAAAAAACAAACACAAAGCCGGGCTCGGTGGCTCAGCCTGTAATCCCGTGCCTTTGGGAGGCTGAGGTGAGTGGATTGCCTGAGCCCGCGGGTTGGAGACCCACCTGGGCAGCGAGACCTCATCTCTACAATAAATCAAAAATCAGCCAGGCGTGGTAGCGCGTGCCTGTAATTCCGGCTACTCGGAAGGCTGAGGCGGAAAGATCGCTGGAGCCCAGCAGGTCGAGGCTGTGGTGGCCGGGAGCAGCCACTGCACTCCAGTCTGAGTGACAGAGTGAGACTCCAACTCAAAAAAAAAAAAAAAAAAACAAAAAAAAACAAACACAAACCCAGAGGATTAAATAAGTAATAACATCTATGCAGTCAGTTACAGCACCATCGAGACAAAGATTAGAGTGTTAAGAGTTCATTTTAGGGTAGGCACCTGTCAGACAATTCTATGATATAAAATTTTGTTTCAAATGTAACCAGATGGCTGTATTTATATCACCATCTTCTTTTTTTTCTTTTTTTTTTGAGTTGGAGTCTCACTCTGTTGCCCAGACTGGAGTGCAGTGGCCGCTCCTGGCCACCGCAGCCTCGACCTGCTGGGCTCCAGCGATCCTTCCGCCTCAGGCTTCCAAGTAGCCAGAATTACAGACGTGCGCTACCATGCCTGGCTGATTTTTTTATTTATTGCAGAGATGAGGTCTCGCTGCCCAGGTGGGTCTCGAACCTGCAGGCTCAGGCAATCCACTCACCTCAGCCTCCCAAAGGCGCGGGATTACAGGCTGAGCCACCGAGCCCAGCTTATCACCATCTTCTCATGTTGAAGATCTCAGTTTATGCCCGTCCTCCACGATTTTTAAAGAAGTACAAATTAAATTAGATGCCATTTTTTGCGTTTCAGATGAGGAATGATAAATGCAATGAAACAGGTGTTCACATACTGCTGGAGAGTGTGTACACTGGAGGCAGAATTGTAATAATGATTATTATTCATTGAGTACTTATATGCCAGGCACTGCTCTAAGTCCTTTACATGTAGTAATTTATTTAATAATCACAGCAGCCCTATCAGATATATTACTTCTTTACAGATGTAGATACTGATAACACTGAGAACTTAAGTAACTTACCCAAGGTCAGATAGGCAGAAAGTGGTAGAGCCAAGGCTCAAGTATAGGCAGTCAGATCTCTCAAATCTAAATTCTTAACCGCTACACTCTTCTGGAGGAATCCAATGAGGGGAATGTAGCACAGCATCCTTAACTACCTATTTACCGCAAGCATGAGCTAAAAGTCTCTCCTGTATGCTTGGTTGAAGGCTCCACCATGGTCTGCATGTAACCTGAAGCAGAGAGTTGCTACCTCTAAGTGTGCTTATCCCGAAGAGAGTGATGCTGGCATTCTGCAAGAAACTCTCCTGTGCATATGCATGTAGAACCAAAGCTAATATGACCTTTCCTCTCCCCTCCCACTACTGTTGAAGCTGCTTTTTGCTGGTTCTAGCACTAAATAAAACAGCGGCTGTTTGGAAATATATAGACACCAGAGGTCAGACCTGAGCTTAGAGCCTAGAGCTAGGAAAATAGGAAGTTGTAGATCCAAAAAATGTATACAGACTTTCTTTACTAAAGCAAAGTGTTAAAAAAGAAGAGTGCACTGTATTTAAGTGGTAGAATTATGGGTGCCTTTTATTTTCTTCTGTATATCTTTCTGTATTTTTTAGTTTTCTATAATGAGTTTACATTATTTTATATTTAGATAAAAGCACTATTTCAGATGATAAAATTATTGAATGAAGACAAAAAAGAACCATACCATTCTATTGAAATGTCTAGTATAAGAGCGGTATAAATGCAACATACACAAAGCATCCTAAGCTAAATTACATGTTAGTGAAATTGACTGAGGTGTCTCTTTACCTGCTTTGTGTGTCTTATCTCCAACCTTCCCCATTCCTACACCAGCCAGCCTTTTACATCATAGCTATTGACTACTTCTGTCTTACAGGGTCACCTTTCACCGTACAACAAATTCACTTTAAGGTGTAGGTGACTGGGTTATGCTTCCTGGGGGGCCTGGGAGTAGGTATGTATTTTAAGAGTTTGACTCTGGAAGAATTTAATCTTAATAATTTAACCCAATTGTTGGTCTGGAGCCACTATTTCCAGTTATGAAATTTAATCAAATTTCTATTACTTTTAAAGATTAATCTTGGAAAGATCAACCTAATACAATTTTGATTGAAGTATTATAAACAAAGGTTTTTTTGAGGGGGGAAGGAATAGGGAGTCTCTATAGGAAAATAGAAGAGATGTTTTAATGACAGTGCATCAATGACTCCAATAAACACATTTTAAGCCTGTTATGTGATTGAATGGAAGCAAAGTAATTCTGTGGGTTTTCTTTCTTAGTAATATAGAAATATATTTTAAAAGACCAAGTTATTGCCGGGCTCGGTGGCTGAGCCTGTAATCCCATGCCTTGGGAAGCTGAGGTGAGTGAATTGCCTGAGCCCGCGGGTTCGAGACCTGCCTGGGCAACTTGGCGAGACCTCATCTCTACAATAAATCAAAAACTTAACCGGGCATGGTAGCGCACGCCTGTAGTTCCAGCTACTTGGAAGGCTGAGGCGGAAGGATCGCCGGAGCCCAGCAGGTCGAGGCTGCGGTGACCGGAGCGGCCACTGTACTCCAGTCTGGGTGACAGAGTGAGACTCCAACTCAAAAAAAACAAAAACAAAAATAAACAAAAAAAAAGTCCAAGTTATTAAATGTTGGAGTTAAAATTATCCTATTGTGATACCAGGATAAATATTATTGACCTCTGTAAATAATGGTAGCTTACTATACTAATACTTGTTATTATTTTTCATATCCATATCTGATATAGTTCTAATACTGTATCTGTGAAGTTCAAAATATTTACATTTTAGGCACCTAGACTATAACTTTTCCAACACATTATATATATAAAACTAGGTTCTTTCATTTTTCGGCTGTGCCTTTCTAATGTATGACAAAGCACAGAGCTAGGATAAACACAGTCACACTTATGTTTTTCTTCATTCAGGAAGATTCCTGATCAGACATGGGTACAGTGTGATGAGTGTCTTAAATGGAGGAAGCTTCCTGGCAAGGTTGATCCATCTACATTGCCTACAAGATGGTTTTGTTATTATAATTCTCATCCAAAGTACAGGTAAGGTTCCAGGTCTCAGTATTATACCTGAGATAACTAGTAAATTCTAAAACATTTTTCACTTCAACTCCACACCCTTAAGCCTGGCCCTGAAGCCTCTGTGTTAACTGACCCCACCTTACCTATCTAGCCTTATATTTCATTGTACCTTAATACAAACCCTATACTTGAGCCAGGTCTATGGCTCCACTATTCCTCACATATGCTGTGCTCACTCTCCCCTCCATGACTTTGATAGTGTCATTCCTCTTGCTTGCAGTGACCTTCTGCATGCCATCTACCTATCCAAATCATATCCCTCTGGGGATCTTAAGTCTTTTGTGTGACTCTTTTCCTGTTGACCATAGTTTACAGTGATTTTACTCTGACTTCCTATGGTATTTAATTCTTGACATTTATTCACATATTGTTTTGTAGTGTTTGGATGTTTTTCATATGTGTATGCTTTGGCCCTTCAAGAGATTATAAACTCTTCGAGAATAAGAGCTTCATATTCCAGGCCAACTTAATGATTTTCTTCATATGCCTCATATACTGTATCGATGTTATACAATGGTACCTATTTTAGATTCAATGCTGTTAATGTGTTTGTCTTCCTGATATACCATACATTTCTTGCAGTGTCCAACATGTAGATAGTGTCTAGCATATCTGTGGACATTCAGTTCAATTTAACAGTTTTTTAAAAAATTTAACTCAGTAGTCACACATAGGTTCATAATAATAAGTCAGTTTACTTCAATTCTGCTGTGACTTTTTAAAAATCTATTTTAGAAAAAGGTGTTAAACTGAGTATGATTTTTAAGGAAAGAGTGTCTAAAATGGAGTAAATTAAACAAAATCTGGATCTGTAATGTAGAAGCATTCCCTTATAGTCTCCAGATATGCCTAAGTACCTTTTCCACAGAGAGTAATGAGATTATGTGATTTGAATATGGAACTGAGTACTTAGAAGTCTAATTTTTGAAAACTTTATCTCTTAGTTCAGGAGCCATAACCTTCCAGGCCAGTTTACCCCCTTATAAAATGGGTATAATGTAGTTTCCAATTATTATTAATTGTTTTTTGTTTCTAGGATTACTTTTGACTATTGAATAATTTTCTAGTACTTCTTTCAGTTTTTACTCAAATTCTCTTCCTCGTGTTTGACATGTATCAAGGTCTTGTGATTTGGGTGGGCTCTGAATGCTATGATGTTGGAGGGTTATTAACCTGCCCTGACATAGTTGTAAAAAAAGTAAAGGGTAAAAGTGACATATTGCTTCCAAAGGATGATTTCTTCCCTATACTGCAGGAGATGCTCTGTTCCAGAGGAACAAGAACTCATTGATGAAGACCTGCACTTGAGCAGAGCTAAGAAACAGTTGAGTATTCTTTATCATAGAGTAGAGGAGCTTGACCCTTCCTAATAGGAAAGGGGAGTTTTGAGTAGAGAAAATTTTTTTGATGGGAAGGGAGTTCTTAATGATTTATTTCCCTTCTCACCTCACTGCTCTCCCAATTTTTTATTCTTTCCAACCACTTCCTGAATGTCTCAACTAGTGATTCATTCTCTCCCTCTCCCTCTCCCCCACACCCTTCTCTCTCTTTGGTAGGACATTTGAAATCTCACTATGGTAGTATAGTTCAGGAAGGCACTCTTAGTTACTTAGTGAGGCTCACAGTATTTCTACTTTGGAGAAAACATAATAACCTAAATCTACAGTTGGGAATTCACTTCAAACTGAGAATTTTCATGAGTAAGCTAAATAGCACTTTTATCTTCTCCTAGAGATCAAACTGTTGAGAAGAAGAAGATGCCTATGGAAAATGAGAACGACCAGGTAAGAGACAGGGCACAACTTTCCTTTTCTCATATAAAATTTTCCCCAACAGAGGATATAGGCTGACAAAAACAATTTTGAAAGCTGCATAGAAATAATAAACTATTTTTTTCTGGTGGTCTTTTTTTCAATTGGATATTTTGGTTTTGCTTTGATCTTCTGTTACTGATGTTCAGATCACCAAAAATAGAAGAGTCAAATCATTTATTTTTCACATTTGGATTCAGTACTGACTCTGGACAGTGTGGATACCACATTCAGTGTCACAGAATATTCAGGGTTATGTTTCATCCTCATACAGGCTTCTCCTGTTGGGTGTCTGGTTTTCCTGTCGCTTTTCTTTCAGGATTCAGGGGTGATTTCTTCTTCATTCCTCTTGGGAAGAAAGGGTGGTTCTTTGTGCCCCTCCCTGATCCCTGCTTTCAGGCTGGCTGGCTTTATAAAGACTCTGCTGTTTTGAATTTTCAGGAGCACTGTCTCTCGGACATGGTTGCCCAGCTCCGGACGCTGAAGGGTGCAATAAGGTTGGCCGTCCTTCCAGGGACACTCCTTTCCTGACAGCCACCATAGCACCCATATATCTTCCCCACCCAACCTTGCCTTTCTGCATGATTTCCCTCTTGACCCTCTTTCCCAGAGAGATCTGCTAGTCGCATGTTAGATTCACCTTCCACCCACTCAGTTAGGGCAGGTCAGACTGGTGAGGATAGAGGCAATTTAATACTAATTATTCTTCTGATATCCTGCCAAGATCCAGGCATATGAATAATCAGGTTTTATACCCTAATGTCTTGGCCTAATAGTCTGATGTAGAGGTTGGGAGATTTCCTAGTATGGCCCTGTCCTCATTCAGTTTACCTCCCTTCGCCTTAATCATTCATACTATTTTCATAAGCTGGCTCTTCCACAAGATCCAGATGCATGTCTCTGTGTGTGTGTACTATGAATATATATTAGTCTCTCGCATGCATTTCTCCAAAACTGGCACAGACATTTGCTGCAATGCTTTTTTCCTCCATCCCTACCCTCATCACAGATCTCAGAGGAGTGAAAACTCAGCCTTAAACGGGGACACAAGAGAAAAGTAGACAGTGATTAGGGTACTTGGGTTTATGTTGGGGGTGGGATAACTTTAGGAGCCAATAAATGAGTTGGGGGAGGTCTGTTTGGTGTCCAGCTGATAAAGTTGATAACTGAATGTGCCTGGGCTCAGTGTTCTAGTGTACATTACTGCTGCGCGCTGTTTGTTTTGTGTAGGAAACAGTTTCTTTTTATTTGGCCAAGCATTCTTTCCTAGCATCAAAAGGATTGACTCATCCTTTGACATTTGGTCTGAATTTAGGATTTTTAGAAATAATTTATTTCTTTTCTAGGTATCCTGTAGTCCACCAAAGATCCCAACTGTTCAAGATATGGCTGGATTGAATAACAAAACTACTGAATATGAGGAGATTGATAACCCTAGCATGCTTCCGTCTGTTGAAGAAGAAAACAGATCACCTCTTCAACTTAAGCCTCTGGATTCCAGTGTTTTTCAGTTTTCCAGGTGACTAAAAAATAATAATCTCTTGTCAATAGTAAGCCTCAGGGTCTGTTTTCCTGCAGAGTAAGTTGTTATGTTTTACCATGTTTATATTTTCCCTAAGGCCTAGCATGGAATTGAGAAGCAGAAATACAGTTTGGGGTTGATAGAAATGTATGTTGTATGTACCCCTAGTTTTTCAACATTACAGCTGCATTTTCAAATCTATGTATTTTTTGAGGTGGTCATTTTCTGATATACTTTTTATGTATCATGTATTCATATTATATTGGGAATTGTGCAAGTGAAATAATGGACCTAACTCTTTGAAAAGCATAAAATACAGTATATATAGGGTAATGTTACATGAATAAGCATTATTCCCTTTCTTAAGTTTAAGTTTATGGATGTTGAATTCTCTGGGGCCTCATAAATCTTGCATGTTGGCCCCATGTTGACTGATACTTTAAAATAACTGTTAGAAATTTGTGCCACGAGGTACGCCTTATTGTTTATTGTTTCCTAGAGTAAATTATTAGTGTAGTTTAGTTTTGAGCTGTACTTGTTCATCTTCTATCATTCATCAGTGTTATTTTTTGTCTTCATAACAATTAAGAATATACTTTTTCTTGAATATATTCTTTTTCTTAAATACCAGCAGGACTGAAAGATACAACTGCCCTTATACTGCCATGGGACTGAACTCAGTACTGCTAATTATGACTGCTTGCTTTGTCCTCTCTGCTGTGCATCTCATTCTTACAGGACCAAGCAACAGAGCAAGCACAGAATTATCTCTAATAGTATATATGTCTATATTCATCAATAATGTGACTATTACATAGTGAGATGGAAATTTTCAATGACTCTTTTCAGTGTGAATATCTTCTTAGCAAACTGTAGGATAGTCACTGGAATACATAATAGGGCAAAATGACTCCTGGTTTGATCCCCTCCACCACTATGTTTCTGATTCTTTCCCTGTTTCTTGCTTCTTAGGTTTGTCTTTTCAGCCTCTCATTTAGATAAATATCTCTACAGGTGTGCAAGTGCCCTATTCAGTGATTTTTTCCCACAATTATGCTTCATAGATATTGAAAGAACTCCACGATCCCCTGAATATGAGCAAAAGGTCTCAAAAGAAAGTAAGCTTTTAGGAGCAAAACGAATAGAACTTGAAAAGAGAGTTAAATAAGAGTTTGTATGAAAGCATCTAGAACAGCAGTAGGTACTCAATAAGTAATAATTGAATCTGAGTTATATTGAAGGAGCAGTCTTTAAGATTGAATTTTGTTAGCAAAGTGGTAAGAAATACAGTCCAGCCTTAGTCTCAGAAACTTGAACCTAATTCTGCCCTGTTTCCATCCATACTTCTTCCAATTCCTGTTGTAGGTTGGAAGAGGTGCACAGTAAATGTTAAGTGTTGTTGAAACACACTGTTACCTCTCTACCTTGATGTCCTGGAGATGCTCATATATCACCATTGCTACTGGAGTATCAGTTGTCATTGCCTTTCCATACTATGAATTTTTTTTCCCCAAGTTTCTTTTGTAACTCGGTGGTTTTGGTAACCTTAAGGGGATCACAAATGCTAATTTATATACAGATTTTTTTGTGCAGTTCAATAGAACCTCCATTGGGTGGCACACTTCATCAGGCTGTATTGGGATCTTTGTATGAATTTATGGAATGCTATATTGAGTGAGGTTTTGACTGTAGTGGACAAGTAAAGTACTTTGACTATTCATGTGTAATTTTAACTTATTGAAAGTAAGATTCTTCAAAGAGATACATTATTACAGATAATGTGATAATTGATACTGCTAATGTTATGTGTTATTTAAGGTCAGTAAATGATAATGATTGTGTCATTTCAAGCTACACATATGGGGGATTGAAACTGATTGGGGAGAGTCTGCCTTACATGGGGGAAAATGGAGATGTTTAAGAGTTTAGTAAAATATACAGGGTTTCTGATAAAACATTGTTGATGGAATAATAAGCTTAGTCAAGAGTTACAAAGATCTCCTTTTATTACTCAAAACCTGAAGCTGATAAGGGTTCTTGGGTCATGTAGTTCAGCTTACTAACTCTAGATAAAATAAGGCCTGCACTATCCAAGAAAACTTTAAGTTCTAGTTGGAGAGGTTAGCTGGGGCTCCACAGGTGTCATTGGAAACAGCTTTGTGAGTCTCACAAATCTATCTAAGAGAGGAGACCTGGAATAAAGCATGGATCCAGCCACTAATGTAAGCAGGCATAATCTTTTAGGGAAAGACAGCTTATTTCTGTTAAGGGAAATAGCCCCTTTCTGTTTAATCATTCTACACATATAGTCATGCTGCACCGCATAATGACATTTTGGTCAACAACAGACCACGTATACAATGGTGGTACCATAAGATTTGAATACCATATTTTTTACTATATCTTTTATATATTTAGATACACACATATCTAATGTGTTACAATTGCTTACCATATTCAATACATTTACATGCTGTACAGGTTTGTAGCCTAGGAGCAATGGGCTACACCATATAGCCTAGGTTTGTAGTAGGTTATAAGATCTAGGTTTGTGAAGTGCACTCTAGATGTTTGCAGAATGATGAAATATTTATTTATTTTAAAAATGAGTACAATTCAGGGTTAGATATATAAATGTTCATTATTCAGGTACCCTTGTTGATGAGGTATGCCCTTCCCTCCCTGGGAGTTTCCATCAACTGCCAATCCCAATCCCACCTCCACCAGCAGTTTCCCATAACTGCCAATTCCTTTTTTATAGTATTATGATAATTGTTCAAGGTCACATATGGTACTCTGTTCTTTGTTTCTGTGTTAGATCACTGACTACGATAGACTGTAAATCCATCCAAGTTGCCGTAAAGTCCATATGTTTGTCCTTCTTTATGGCTGCATAATATTTCATTGTGTATATTTACCACATTTTTTTATCCAGTCCAGCTTCGATGGGAAACATGGTTCATTCCATGTTTTTGCTATTGTGAATAGAGCTGCAACAAACGTGTGTGTTCAGGTATCTTTTTGTAGAATGATTTGTGTTCCTCTGGGTATATTCCCGATAGGGGAATTGCTGGGTCATATGGAAGGTCAATTTCTAGTTCTTTCAGAAATTGCCACACTGTCTTCCAAAGAGGTTGCACTAGTTTGCATTCCCACCAGCAGTGTAGAAGCGCTCCTTTTTCTCTGCATCCTCACCAGCATCTGTTGTTTGTTTTATTAATGATGGCCATTCTTACTGGGGTTAGGTGGTACCTCAGTGTGGTTTTGATTTGCATTTCTCTGATGATGAGTGAGGCTGAGCACTTTATCCTGTGTCTGTTGGTTGCCCATATATCTTCTTTTGAGAAGAGTCTATTCATGTTTTTTGCCCACTTTTTAATTGGGGCTGTTTGTTTTTTTCTTTTCGGCATGTTTGATTCCTTGTAGATCCTAGATGTTAGACCTTTGTCAGATATACAGTTAACAAATATTTTTTCCCATTCTGTGGGCTGTCTACCTGCTCTCTTGACAGTTTCTTTTGCTTTGCAGAAGCTTGTCAGTTTGATGAGATACCACTTGTCTAACTTAATTCTTATGGTATGGGTACTTAGGGTTTTGGTCAGGAATTGGTTGCCAGTTCCAATTTCCATAAGGGTGTCTCCTGCGTTTTCTAAGATTCTTATAGCTTGAGGTTTTACATTTAGATCTTTGATCCATTTAGAGTTAGTTTTTGTGTATAGTGATAGGTAGGGGTCCTGTTTTGGTCTTCTGCATGTGATCCGACAGTTTTCCCAGCACCATTTACTGAATAGGTTCTCCTCTCCTTAGTGGTGTTGGTGGAGGCTTTGTCATAGATGAGTTGGTTGAGAAATTGAGATTTTGCTTCCAGAATCTCTATCCTGTTCCATTGGTCTATATGCCTGCTCTTGTACTAATACCAGGCTGTTTTCATTATTGTAGCCTTATAATAAATTTGAAGTCTGGAAGTGTGATACCTCTTGCTTTGTTTCTTTTGCTAAGGATTGTTTTGGCTATTTGTGGTCAATTATGTATCCATGTGAATTTCTGTCTTGTCATTTCTAGGTCTGAGAAGAATGATGTTGGTAATTTAATGGATATTACGTTGAATCTGTAGATTGCCTTTGGTAGGATTGACGTCTTAACAATGTTAATTCTTCCTATCCATGAGCATGGAATATTTTTCCATTTTGTTTGTGTCTTCTTGGATTTCTTTGAGCAGGTTTTATAGTTCTCATTGTAAAGGTCTTTCACTTCTGTGGTTAGGAAGATCCAAGGTATTTCAACTTTTTTGTGGCTATTGTGAATGGAATTGTGCTTTTTATTTGGTTCTCCACCTACTTGGTGGTGGTGTATAAGAATGCAACTGTCTTTTGCAGATTTATTTTGTACCCTGAGACATCGCCAAAGTCCTTTATCAGTGCAAGCAAGTTTTTTGACAGATTCTCTTGGATTTTCAAGGTATAGCATCATATCATCAGCGAAGAGGGATAATTTAATTACCCCTTTTCCTATTTAGATACCCCTGATTTCCTTCTCTTGTCTAATTGCCCTGGCTAGGACTTCCAACACAATATTGAACAAGAGGGGTGAGAGTTGGCAGCCTTGTCTTGTTCCAGTTTTCAGGAGAAATGTTTCCAGTTTCTGTTCATTTAGCAATATGCTAGCTATGGGTTTATTGTAGATGGCACTTACTATTTTGAGGTATGTTCCTTCTATACCTAGATGTCTGAGGGTTTTTATCAAGAAGGGATGCTGGATTTTATCAAAAGCTTTTCCTGCATCTAATGATATAATCATGTGGTTCTTGTTTTTACATCTGCTGATGTATTTAATTACATTTATGGTCTTGCAGACGTTGAACCAACCCTGCATCCTGGGGATGAAACCTACTTGGTCATGTTGCATTATTATTATTATTATTATTATTTTATTTTAGTTGGAGTCTCACTCAGTTGCCCAGACTGGAGTGCAGTGGCCGCTCCGGCCACCACAGCCTCGACCTGCTGGGCTCTGGCGATCCTTCCGCTTCAGCCTTCTAAGTAGCCGGAATTACAGGCATTCGCTACCACGCCCGGCTGATTTTTTTTTTTTTTTTGTAGAGATGAGGTCTCGCTGCCCAGGCAGGTCTCGAACCTGTGGGCTCAGGCAATCCACTCACCTCAGCCTCCCAAAGGCGCGGGATTATAGGCTGAGCCACCGAGCCCGGCGGCAGATTATTTTTGAGATGTGTTTTTAGATCTGATTTGCTGAGGAATTTTACATTTATGTTCATCATGGATATTAGCATGTAGTTCTCTATTTTTGTTGAATCTTTACCCAGTTTGGGTATCAGTGTGATATTAACTTTGTAAAATAGTTTGGGGAGAATTCCATCTTTCTCAATTGCCTGGAATACTTCCAACAGGATTGGTATCAACTCCTCCTTATATGTTTTGTAGAATTCTGCTGGAAAGCCATCTGGTCCAGGACTTTTTTTGGGGGGGAAGATAGCTTTCTTATGATGGAGTCAGTTTCCTGGGTTGTTGTTGGTCTGTTTGATGTCTCAATGTCTTCTTGTTTTAACCTGGAGAGGGTTGTGTGATGTCAGAAAGTCCTCCATTTCATTTAGGTTATCAAGTTTGTTTCCATATATCTGTACATAGTAACCTCTGATAATCTTTTGTATTTCCTCAGGGTCAGTTGTGATTTGATCTTTTGTATTTCTGATTGTATTAACTTGGACTTTTTCTCTTTTTTTCTTTGGTCATTTTGGCTAGGGGTCCATCAATCTTGTTAATTCTAGGAGAACCAGCTTTTTGTTTTGTGGATTTTTCTGATATTTTTGTCTTCTGTGTCCTGTAGTTGGGATTGTATTTGGTGATTTGGATTCTTCTTCCGAAGTTAGGGTTTTGGTGGTCTTCTCTTTCCAGTTCCCAGGTGATTTGTTAGGCTCTCGACTTGTGATCTTTCCTTTTTCTTGATGTGTGCTTGTAGAGATATGAATTCCCCTCGTAGAACTGTTTTCATGGCATCCCAGAGATTTTAATAAGATGTTTCTTCATTTTAATTTGTTTCCAGGAATCTTTTAATTTCTCCTTTGATTTCATTGTTGACATGGTAGTTGTTCAGCATCTTATTGTTTAGTGTCCATGTCTTTGTGAGCTCTGGGGAAATGTTGTTGGTGTTGATATTTATTTTTATTCCACTGTGGTCTGAGAAGGTGCATGGCAATATTTCAACCTTATGTAGATTGTTTATGCTTGATTTATGGCCAAGATTTAGGGATCAATCTTGGAATACATTCCATGTAGTGATGAGTAGAATGTAAATTCTGTGGTTATTGGGTGGAATATTTTGTTGGTATCTATTAAGTCCTTTGGTCAAGTGTCAAATTTAGGTTGTAGATCTCCTTGTTGAATTTTGCCTTGATGATCTATCTAGGGCTGTTAGTGGGGGTATTCAAGTCCCCTGCTATAATAGTGTTAGAGTCAATATCATTTTTTAGATTACTTAGTAGTTGCTTTGTAAATGCTGGTTCTCCTGTGTTGGGTACATATATGTTTAAGATGAATATTTCTTGTAGATGGATTGAACCTTTTGTATCTTTTTAAATTTTTGATAACTTAAAGGTTGTTTTGTCTGATATTAAGATCATGAATCTTGCCTTCTTTTGTGATCCATTAGCCTGGAAACTCATTCCCATCCTTTAAGTTTGTGTGTCTGTGTGTGTGCCTTGTAATGATATGAGGTTCCTGGATGGAGCCAATGATTGGGTCATGGTTTCTTATCCAGTTTGCCATTCTGTGTCTTTTTAGTGGTGCATTTAGTCCATTCACATTCAGGCTGATTATTGAAATGTGACTGTTTTTCCCTGTCATGAGGTTCTTATAAAGTTTTTTCTTTGCTTCTTTTCTTTTTGCTTTGGGATTGATATACGTGTATGTTTTCAGGTTTGTTGTTGCAATGTAGTCTCTGTTGATTCTGTGCTCTTCTGTTCTCTTGGGAAGTGTGTGGTCATTCTTTTTTTGTTTGTTTCTTCTGTGCTTAGTACCTTTTTAGATGTCTCCTGTAGAGCTGGTCTGGAAGCTGCAAAATCTCTTAAGGATTGGATGTCTGGGAAGGATTTTAATCCTCCATCACTGATGAAGCTGAGCTTGGCTGGATAGGTAATTCTTGGTTGAAATTGCTTATTTGAGGACTTTCAGTATTGGACTCTAGTCCTTCTTGCTTGTGGTGTTTCTGCCAATAGGTCTGCTGTTATTCTGAATGGTTTTCCTCAGTAGGTAGTCTGACCTTTTTCTCTTGCTGCCTTTAGGATTTTTTCTTTTGTGTCTACTTTGTGTAGGCAAACTACTGTGTGTCTAGAGATAGGTCTTCTCATTTGATGTCTTATGGGAATTCTCTGTTTCTTTTTTGTTTGACTTGTCACATCTCTGATGAGATGGAGAAAGTTTACTTTTCTTGGACCACCTCCTGGAATACTTGTTCCAAGGTGTTGTCTATTTCCCTTTCTTCTGCTGGGATACCAATCAGTGTAGGTTTGACCTCTTGATATAATTGCATATCTCTTGTAGGCTTTATTCTTTCTTTCTGAGTTTTCTTTCTATGTTTTTTTTTACAGATCAGGTTAATTCCATGTTCCAGTTTTCAAGTTCTTAGATTCTTTCTTCTGCTAGATTAATTCTGCTTTCCATGCTTGTCATCTTGTTATTTATTTCCTGGATTAGATTTTTATCACCAAAATCTCTGTTACAAGGTCTTTCAGTGTTGCATCTTGTCTTTGTTGAGTCTTATTCACTCTTCCAATCCATTCCCTAATCCCTATCATATTCTGGGGCCATTCCTTGGTGACTTCCATTGTTTGGGCTCCAATCTGATTTTTCAGGAGTTTTCCCTTTGGTACACTTGAAATTGCATGTGATCTTCTGTTGGTTTTTCCTCATTTGTGACAGTTCTTTTGCTTTTCTCTTTAGTTCTGTTATTCAGTGTCAGTAGGAGAGGCTTTCACTTCTGATGTTTGCTCAGCCCTCTATTCTTCCCTGATCCAGGCTCTGGATTTGTTCTATTTTGAAACAGGACTGTGGGTGGGAAGCTTTGCTGTCTCTTGTAATTTTGAAAGTCAAATAAGGTAAGGAGGAGCTAGGATTCAGAAACTACTTGCAAATCACAATATTCACTGATTGTGGTATGTGTTCCCTAAGATCCACTCCCCACCACCACTCTATATGATGATGCAATGAATATGTGTGTGTACCTCCTGAGTCCAAGATACAGTGACAGCAACAAGGAGAACAGAGAAAAATAGAATGAAATAAGATGGACAAGAATTTAAAAAACAAAAAACAAAAAACACAGAACAATAAAGGCAGAAGCCAAAGCAAAAAGCAATTGAACACACACAAACACACACACACACACACACACACACAGACATACACACACACCCAAACAAACTGAAATAACAACAAAGTGAAATAAAACAAAAACAAAAACCAGGAAAACTGAACACACATACACATTCCAAGCACAAAATGAATGGAGAAGAAAAATAGAAAGACTGGAAAAAAAGGAATTCAAATTGAACCCTCACATATATATTCACAAACACCTTAAACTAAAAAAAGAGAACAAAAGAGCAAAAACAAGCCAACAACAAAAAAACTGAAAGATGAACACTCAATCATTCACATACACACCTAAACAGAAAACAAAAAACAAAGGAAGAAAAAAAAGAGGAGGATGCAGATTAAACCCTCTCATACACATTCTTGCACAAAGGAATAATATTTTTAAAATAGAAGAACTGGCAAACAATTTTTAAAAATTAAAAATTAAAAAAAATTCTTCCCTCTTGTGGCAGGTTTTGTAATTGTTCCTCTCTTCTGCTGTACTATCTCCTGCAGAGTTTCTGTCTCTTTCACTCTCTTCCCAGTGTCTGGATCAGGGAAGGAGGTGGGACAGTGTTGGTGGGTTGGGCTGCAGTCCTCCCCTTCCACTCTCGTATGGTCAGGAGGAATCCCCTCTGGTGGGTGGTGTGGAATTGTCTCTTCCCCATGTATGTACTCGTAGGGGCTGCCCCAGTCAGGCATATCCTGGAGTGGAGTTCTCCTATTGTGACTCACATCCAGGCTCTGCCTGGGTTCA
The DNA here is from genome assembly GCA_027257055.1 of Cephalopachus bancanus. NCBI lineage: Eukaryota > Metazoa > Chordata > Mammalia > Primates > Tarsiidae > Cephalopachus > Cephalopachus bancanus. Next base: position 43,048 of record JAPVLO010000517.1, read on the forward strand.
TCCCTCTCAGTGATGCCCCAGCCGTATGGATCTGCTGTTCAGAGGATTGCTGGGGAGGATGGGGGTTGCGTCAGCCCCGAACTCACCACTGATTTTTTTGGAGTTCTTCCTTGTCCTTTTCTGGCCACATCCTTTGTCCCATGGCTGGATCAGGGTAGGGGCTGGGGCACATGAGACTCAGCACTGGTCAGGTCCCTCCACGGTTTGTACTTTCAGGATATTCCCTCTGGGTCACAATCAACCCCTGAGTAGTTGATCTGCTGGTCACAGAGATTGGGTCTGTTGCTCTGTGGTGAGCAAGTTGGAGCACTTTTCTGTACCATTTTCAAGATGGTGGCAGGATGCCTCTTTCATCTTCTCCAGTAGGACTCTGCCTCTGAGCTCCCTCTGCAGCCCTTGCTGCCATTGTCCAGCCAGGCGCTGCAGTGGTGAGGCAAAGCCTGGATCCAGTAGTTTCTCCCTGCCACTTCTTTGCGGGAAAACTTTTGTCTCTTTAAAATAAAAATGATGCTTGGCTTCTGCAACCTGGGCACTAGGCATCAAGTAGAGCAGCTTGCAGCACCAGCTGCTTCACCAAGAGGGCCCTGGCCTCTTGCTCACAGGCTCTCGTTTAGTCAGTCTCTCCCAGCATCTTCTTCCCAAGAAGGGTTTTGTTTATTAAAATTAAAAAATGGTACTCAGCTTCTGCCTCCTGTGATTTGCCAGGGTCCAAGCTGAGCAGCTGCAGCACCAGCCACTGCACCAGGAGAGCCCTGGCCGCTAGCTCCCTTGCCCTCACTCAGTCAGCCACTCACTCACCCACTCACTCACTGGCACGTACACAAAATTTTCCCTATATTCACTCACTCACACTGGGACTCACTTAGTCTAACTGGCTCAGCCACCATCTTCCCAACACTCCCCACAATGATGAAATCAACTAATGACACGTTTTTCAGAACACAGCTTGATTATTAAATGATGCATAGCTGTATTTAAGTGCTTACTATATGAAAGCACTGTTCTAGGGTAGTGATAGGATCAAAGATTAAGGAACTTACAGTAGTCAACATTTTAAATGTAAGTATCCCTAAGACATACTGGTTTTCTTTTCTTTTTTTAAAGAGAGAAAGATTTATTGAGAGGACAAAGAAGCTCCCACAGTTGGAGGGGACCCAAAGGGGTTGCCCCTCACATACTAGTTTTCTGATGAGTGGTATAAAATGAGATATAAAGCAACTGTAAGCATATGGACAAAGGCAGGAATTAGTGGTTGTAATTTATTTACATGTTTTGAGTAAGCTATATGTCAAAGGGTAATTAGTTCATATTTTGAAAAGATAATCCCCCCAATATGAATTATACTGTAATGGTAGAGGGAGAGGAGGAGATACATTCTAATGTATTGAAAGGAATATCTGAAATAACAAAAAAGAGATAGAAATAGAGCAATTTTGCAAATGAATAAAATTGATTTAAGGGGCCAGTATTGACTTTTAAAAATATGGTCTGGGAAAGTGACTTTCAGAATGGAGAAATAAGGAGCATAGTAGGCTCTTGCACCAAAAAATAATAGTTTAGCTTAAAAAATTTTTTTTTAATCAGAATATCTGGAAATTGTCCCAGGGACTTATAGCAAATGCAGGAATAGTCATTCAAGAAAATCTACTCAGTCTTAGGAAGAACAGTTAGAGTCATTGGCATTTGAACCATAACCAGCCCTCCAGGCTCTGTTTTATGAAAACTATTCAAGGGAGTTCTAATCCAGGTGGGTGTTGTCAAGATGACAGGGCTCTTTCTTTCCCTAGTCCCTCATCTAGAGTTTTGCCCAGGAGGGGCAGGCCTCTGGCTTTTTTCATTTCCTCCAGTTCTGTTTTGTAATTCGATTCCAGACTGAACCCAGAAGACTGGGTTTCTCTTCTCCCAACAATACTATGCCCCTGTTGTTCCAGCCTGAACTGTATTATAGGTCAGAATAATTATATTGGAAGAAGCAAGCCAAAAACTACCCCAGCAACTATTCATAAAGAAGGGATTTCACTCTGGGAGAAGTGGCCACTATCCCTGCCTTCAGCTCTTGCGCAGTGTTCCAGGGGTTCTTCTTAAAGAGGCAAGCCTTAAGGATGAAGAACTTTGCAACTCTACCTGAAGGAACTGACTTTATATGGAACAGAACATGTAGAATTCTGTGCCTAAGAGCCTTGTGAAAAATAGTGGATATCTTGGAGGAGAGCAATTAGGAGAGCAATTATAACTCTATGATACAAGTTGCAGCAAGCAAAGTGGTCAAGCAATCAGAAGTTTGGTAACAGAATCAGGGAAAGACAGTCAAGAACAGCACTCCTGGGATCATAGTCAATGCTGGGTGTCAGGAAGGCTGTGCATAAGTACAAGGCTACACCTACTCAAAAACAATCAGAGCAGGACCTGAGGTGAATTTGAAAGTAGTCCCTAAACTGTACACATATAAAACAGCAAAGGGCAGGAGTTGCACTGGTACTAGGGGATTAAGCACAACTTCTGACCAACAATTTGCCAAACAATAAGTTTCTCTGACTTGGGGGAAACTTCTAGGAAGTCAGGCTTAAAAATAAAAGCACACATACTCCTGGCAATCAAAAAGACTGTGTGCATGTTCAAGGCTGTGGCTTTCAGGAGTGATTGAAGAAGAGGAAAAAAATCTAAGCTAGTAATACCTGGTTGAACGTGAGGTGAAAACATAAACTCCTTGAACTTTGATAGTAGCCTCCAAGTCTCTCTCTCTCTCTCTCTCTCTCTCACACACACACACACACACACACACACACACACACATCAGTGGTAAAGGGTAAAAATCTAACTGGCTGAGGTGACTTAAGCACAACCTTCAACCAGTTAGGGGCCTATGCTGAACCAGCGATGAACCCTAGGTTGCCAGGTCAACACTTGAAATGAAGAAAATGATCTGAGCAAGGACATCAGAGGCTGCACACTGCAGGAAAATAGACTTCCTAGAGTCAGTTCATCCAAGTCACTAAGTAAACCACCAAGCAAACAACAGCATCAATGTCCTAGAAAAGGGGGATCAGTGTTCAGAATTACTATACTATTTTACCTGAAATGTTCAGATGTCAACATAAAATTATGAGACATGCAAAGAAACAGGAAATGTAACCTGTACATGGGGATGGGGAATACAGACAATAGAAACTGCTCTTCAAGAGACACAGATACTGGATTTAGCTGAAAAAGACTTCACAGCAGTGATTATGAGTATGTTCAAAGAACTAAATGAGACCATGTCTAAGAAATTAAAGAAGGTAGATAATATCAATAAAGGAACAGAAATTATAAAAAGAACCAAATTGAAATTGTGAAGGTGAAAATGACAATAACTGACATGAAAAATTATTTAAAGGGACTCAACAGCACATTAGAGTTGGAAAAAGAAAGAACTAGCAAACTTAGAGATAGTTCAGTGATAGATTATGCAATCTAAAGAACAGAATGAAAAAGAAGAAAAATGAACAAAGCCTCAGAGACATGTGGAACACCATTAAGTGTACCAACATATGCATAATAGGAGTACAAGAAGAATAGAGAGAAAAAGAGTTAGAAAAAATATCCAAAAAGGTAATGTCTAACAACTTCCCAAAGCTGATGGAAAACATTAATCTACACATCTAAGAAGCTCAACAAATTCACAATAGGATAAATGCAGAGAGACTCACAGCCAGACACATCATACTGAAAATATTGAAAGCCAAAGGCAAAGAAAATCTTAAAAGCAGAAAGAAAAAATGGTACGTACAAGACCCTCAATACAATTAACAACTGACTTCTCATCAGAAACAGCAGAAACCAGAAGGCAATGGGATAACATTCAGAGTACTAAATGAAAGACTGAAACCAAGAATCTTAAATACAGTAAAATTATTTTTAGGAAATGAAGATATTATAAATACATTCCCGGATAAATAAAAGCTGAAGGAATTTGTGCTACCAGATCTGCCTTACAAGAAATACTAAAGATGGTTATTTGGGGTGAAAGCAAGTGATACCAGATAGTAATTTGAATTCACATTAAAAAAGCAAAAAGTGCTTATAAAAGTAACTATGTAATTAATTACAAAGAACAATATAACAACACATTTCTTCTTTCTATTCTTAACCAATTTAAGTAATTGCATAAAATAATAAATATTTGTATATAATTACATATATTTTCTCATTTGGCTTCTATGCAAATGTAAAATCTTTGACAATAACAGCATAAAGGAAGTGAATTGGAGCAATGCTGTGTAGGAATAACGAAATGACACCAGATAGTAACTCAGATCCATAGTCAGAAATAAAGACAATTTTAAAATATTAAATAAGAAGGTTAGTACAACAAACTCTATAAGCTTGTACTTGCTCTTTCTTCTCTTGACTTTCTTGAAAGTTGTAACACTACATAAAGTACTAATTATAACAGTGTATTGTTATAATTGCAAATGTTTTATTAGAAAATATGTAACATGAAAGAGAAACAGTAAAGAAGGAACAAAGATGTCATGACACAAAGAAAACAAACTTAATAGCTGACATAAATTCTACCATATAAATAACATAAAATATGACTAGATTAAACAATTCAATCAAAAGATAGATATCAGATTATATTTTTAGAGAAATATCCAAACATATTGTTTATAGGAAGCACACATTTGACTCAAATATACAATAGATTGAAGGTAAAAGAATGAAAAAAGATTTACCATGCAAGCAGCTACCATAAGAGATCTGGAATCCCCTGAATTTTACCCCACAATTTTAAAATAAAAATAAAAGAGGGAAAAAAAGAGATCTGGATTAGTTTTACAGTGTCAGACAAGATTTACTTTTAAACAAAAGAAATTGCTAGATATAAAGAGGAATATTTCATCATATTAAAGTCCATCAGGAATATGTAATAACTATAGCCATGTAGGATCTTAACTACATAACCCCCAAAATACACAAAGCAAAATAAGTTAGAACTGAAGACAGAGATAGACAATTTAACAATAATAGTTGGAGACATTAATACCCTACTTTCACTAATGGATGCAACAACTAGGCAGATCAACAGGAAACTGAAGGCTTGAAGAACACTGAACCAACTAGACCTGACATATATACAGAAAACTTCACCTAAAATAGCATAATACATAGTCTTCTCAAGTGCACATGGAACATTCTACAAGACTGTATGTTAGACTATATGTTAGGCCATTTAAAAACTTTAGTTAGTTTGTAAAGGATTGACATCATACAAAGAATGTTCTCCAACCACAATGGAATTAAATTAGAAATCAATACCCTAAAGAAATTTGGAAAATTCACAACTATGTGGAAGTTAAATGACATGTTTTAATTTCTAAATTAGCAAATGAGTAAAAATAAATCACAAGAGAAATTAGAAAATATCTTGAAAGGATGAAAATGAAAACAAAATACACAAAAACTTATGGTATGGAGCTAAAAACGTACTCGGAGGGAAAATTATATTTGTAAATTCTTATATTAAAATTAAAGAGTGATGTCAATTTATACCTTAAGAAACTACAAAGATAAGAACACTAAACTCAAAACAAGCAGAAGAAAATGATCCAGATTAGTGTGGAAATAGAAAAACAAGTGGGGATAGAAAAACAATAGAGAAAAATCAGTGAAACTAAAATTTGGCTCTTTGAAAAAGAACAAAAATCAAGAAAATAATTCAATTTATAGTAGCTTTAAAAATATATAAGGAATAGATTCAACAGAAATACCAACAAGACTTGTATACTAAAAACTACAAAATATTATTGAATGAAATAGATGACCTAAATAAGTGGAAAGGTGGTTCATCTTTGTGGATCAGAAGTTTTAATATTGTTAAGATGGCAATACTTCAAGATTGATCTGTAGATTCAATGCAATCCCCATCAAAATACAAGCTGTTGTTTTTTGGGGAGCAGTAATCAACATCCTCATAGAAGATATATAATAGTGAAAACAATCTTGAAAGAGAAATTAGAAGAATTGCACTTTCTTAAAGTAATCTACAGTAAATCTACAGTGATCAAGATAGTGTTGTATTGGTTTAAGGATAGATACATATATCAATGGAACAGTCAAGAAATAGGCCCTTATATTTAGGATCCCTGGAATTTTGGCAAAGGTACCAAGGTGATTCAAGAGAGAAAAGAACAGTCTTTTGAACAAACAAATGGTGCTAGGACAACTGAATATCCACATGCAACAAAATGAAATCAGATTTCTACTTCACACTATACACAAACTTTACCTCCAAATAGCTCACAGATCTAAATGTAAGAGCTAAAACTATATAACTCTTAGAAGAAAACATGGGAGTATATCTTTGTGACTTTGAATTGGGCTATCATTTATTAAATATGATTCCAAAAGCTCAAGGGACAATGAAAAATAGTTAAAATGGCCTGTATAAAAATTAAAAACTTTTGAGCTGCAGAGGACATTATTAAAGAAGTGAAAAGACCACCCACAGAATGGGAGGGCAACTTTGGAAATATTATATCTGATAAGAGATTGGTATTCAGAATATATATTCCAATCACAAGGAGCAGTATGAGGAATCTCAAGACATCCAGTTTGGTGATTGTGAAGGGAGTAGTGAGAGATAAAGCTAGGATCAAATTACACCCCAGCTTGGATACTTGTCACTTGGAAAAAGTTACTTAAATTCTTATGGAGTGTCCTCTTAAAACAATGAAGATAACAATACCTTCTACCTTGGGGTTATTGGGAGAGTTAAATGAAGCAGTACACATTAAGTACTTTTCACACTGTCTGGCACAAAGTAAGTGCTCCATAAATGTTTTCTGTGTTTTGGCATGGAAAATCTTGAATACCAACCTAAGACATTCGAGCCTTTATGTTGTGGGGAGCAATAAATAAAGATTTCAAATAGAGGAGTAGCATACTCAGAGCAATGCTTTAGGAAGATTAACTTGGCAGTGAGTTATCTGGAGTTGATAGAAGCAGAGATTGGAGATGGAAGGAAGCCTTCATAATAGCCCAGGAGAGGTAGTGAGAGTTTGAACTTGGTATGTTGATAGTGTATAAAATGGCTATGTAAAACTGTATAAATATTACTGACAGTTTGGTGGTGTTGTAACACAAATAGCAAACATAGGAGAAAGGTCAATTTTATATATACTGAATTTGGGATACTAGTGGGACCTCCAGGAAGAAATATGTGACAGGCATTTAGAAATTCAGTACCGGAGGTCAGGGTTTGGGAGAATGTGGAAGTTGTTGCCTGGAGGTTGTAGCCAAGACCTTGTATGAGATTATCAAAGAGAAGAAAGGTAGGGACAGAAGAGAAGATAGTCTAGGACAGAACACTTAGAGGAGAGAAAATGAAGAAAAAGCAAATAATATGACTTTAATTGCCTTTCATAAAACTTTGTTGTTGCTATCTTTTATACCTTTCCTCATTCCTGCCGACTGATTATTTATCTTTCTCAGTACCACAGCTAAATGGACCATCTGTAGTGCCCCTGAAATGTTTAAAGATAGATACCTTTGTTCTTACATAGCCCCTAAGTCATTTTGCTTTTTCCCCAAGGCTGACACAAGATCTATTAAGATGGCAGACCAATTTTGTTTCTGAAGAACATATAGGCATGATAAGAAGCTAAGCTTAGGTTTGGTTTGTCTTATAAGTGTTCTCAGAAATTGCAGGAAAAAATATGGGAAACCTTGAGGAACTATGAGGTGGCTAGTAATATGCCTGACTCTTTCTCAATAAAAATTTGAAAATTGATTTTTATCTTGAAATCTCTGTGTTATCCAGAGAGAGGACAGAATAGTTGTAAGGATAAAAATGGGATTGTAATCCTGCTGCATGAAATAAAATTGCCTGTGGATTTCTTTGGTGCCGGTTGTTTTGTTAGTTCCTTCAGGCATTAGTGCATATAGCAGCCAGAAGTGAAAGGCGATTTGAGGCCATCATTCTTGACTTTCCTGAAGAACTGAGGGAGTGCCTGCTTGTGCCTAAGTGTGGGAGTTCTTTGTCATAAGAGGAAAATGACTTGAATTGGCCGATTCACTTTCTTTGTTTCTGACTAGGGCCTTGTGTTTTAATTAACTTTTACAAGTGAATAATGGGCAATAGCCACAATCCTGTGGGCTGGAGAAGGAATTGTATGGTGTTCTGCTGCATTATAAAAAAGTGCATAAGTCTTTGATACTGGAAGGTTTTTGTGATACTGTAAAATTAATGAACTGGCTCTATTCTCCACTAGACTTTTTATGACCTTTTAATTCCATTCTTGGGTTGGGGGTTTTGTGTATGTGTTTTTTGTTTGTCTTCCTTTACTTGCACATTTAGGAAACTTCTAAATCAATCTGGTTTCAAACCTATTTTTAGTGTTCTTACCAAGATCAACTGAGTTCTGTTATATCCAGATGTGACCTTTTACACCTTTCAACTTCATCTCTCCCTTAGTACCTATTGCATGAGTGAAGGGGTTGAGGCTTGAGAGTAAGCTTGTATTCCCAACCCAAAATGATATGTGAGTAACATGCAGAGGCAGTTTTAATATGGGAAATTTGAGGAGGGGCTCCATAGAATAAGAATATACTTAACCTGTATTATAACAGCTTACAATTTAATTTCATCTTCTTGCAGCAAGTACAAATGGATCCTAGGTGAGGAACCTGTGGAGAAACGAAGAAGGCTCCAGAATGAGATGATGACACCTCCTCTAGATTATTCCATGCCTGGTCCTTACAGGAGGATAGAGGCAGCTGTTGCTTATCCAGAAGGGGAGAACAGCCACGATAAATCCAGTTCTGAGAGAAGTACACCACCATACCTTTTCCCAGAATACCCAGAAGCAAGCAAGAATACAAGTCAGAGTAGGGAAGTTTCAGTTCTTTATCCAGGGGCTCAAGATCAATGCCAGGAGTCCCTGCCTCCTGAAGAATTAGAAGATCAGATGCCAAGATTAGTAGCAGAAGAATCTAACAGAGGTAGCACAAGCATAAACAAAGAAGAAGTAAACAAGGGACCTTTTGTAGCTGTTGTTGGTGTTGCCAAAGGTGTTAGAGATTCAGGCGCTCCCATTCAGCTGATCCCTTTTAACAGAGAGGAGCTTGCCGAGAGACGAAAAGCCGTTGAATCCTGGAACCCAGTGCCTTTTTCTTCTGCGGCCTCTGCTGCAATCCCTGCTGCAGCCATTGGGGAGAAAGGAAAAGCCTGTGAGGAGAATAATACACCAAAGATGAAGAACCAGAGAGAGCTGGAAGAATTGAAGAGAACCACTGAAAAATTGGAACGAGTTTTGGCTGAAAGGAATTTGTTCCAGCAAAAGGTTAGAGGAGGACCTTGCCACTGAGATCTTTGTCACCAAGGAACTGGTATTGTAACCAAGGGACTGGGATGTTGGTGCTCTGTTAATTTCATGTTCTGAGGCCTTTTAAACAAAATTTGCCCTTGAACTATTCTGTGGTGTATGTCAGATTGATTGTACTCTAATAGGCTTTCTTCCCATATTTTGGGATTTAGAAGGTATATAAGTATGGAATATGTATAACAGAATCACAGGGTGACTATAGTTAGAAACAGTTCTGGCATTCTCTTTAGCTTTCAGTAGTATGTTGGGTCATTGAATTTCTGCTTCTTGGATTGCAGGTGGAGGAGCTGGAACAGGAGAGGAATCACTGGCATTCTGAATTCAAGAAAGTCCAACATGAATTGGTCACCTACAGTACCCAGGAGACAGAAGGCTTGTATTGGAGCAAGAAACACATGGGTTATCGCCAAGCCGAATTCCAGATTCTGAAAGCTGAGCTGGAAAGAACCAAAGAGGAAAAGCAAGAATTAAAAGAGAAACTGAAGGAGACAGAGACACACCTGGAAGTGCTGCAGAAGGCTCAGGTCTCCTACCGGACCCCAGAGGGAGATGACCTAGAAAGGTTAATTACTAGGGTTTAGTTTCAGCTTGTGAGTGCTAATGGGGAGCATCCCTTAGGACCCCCAGTCATAGATAAGGGAGGAAGCCTTAATTCATAGGCCACCAAGGATTGAGTAATTCTTAGAAAGCTGTAGTCAGGCTCCCTATGCTTGGTGGCATTGTGCTTTCTTCTTTCTTTCTAGCTATTGGAAACAATTGTTGAGAAATGTAGGCCCATTTTGAAGGGACGTCATTTTATTCTGTTGGCTAATGACTTCATGTCATCTCTTCTCCTGCCCCCTCACTCCATCATACAGGGCTTTGGCAAAGCTTACGCGACTGCGTATCCACGTCAGCTATCTTCTTACTTCTGTCCTCCCTCACTTGGAGCTTCGTGAGATCGGGTATGACTCAGAACAAGTGGATGGGATCCTGTACACAGTGCTGGAGGCAAATCACATATTGGATTGAGCACCAGACTCTGTATACTTCTTCTGCCATTCTCTACCCTTCTCTTCTCCTCTCCTCTCCTCTCTTTTTTCCTCTCTTCTCCCTCCCCTCCTCTTCCCTTCCCTCTCTCCTCCTTCCCTCCCTCTCCTACATCTTTCTCTTTCTCTCTCTCATACCTTTATGCCTTATATGGAGATTCTTTGTGTAAATCCTGGCTCTTAGACAGTCTGCCTTTTATTCAGTTTTGATGTGGAGGAAGAGGCCTGTTAAACAGGCTTTCAAGAGTCTAGGGACAGAAAAGCAGTAGTCACCAAGCTCAGTGACCTAAATGCTTTAATTTTCATGACCTAGATACTTGGCCCATTTCATATCCTTTCTGAAATGGCTTGCATTCATTTAGGTTAAATCAGTCAGCATATCCTGGGTCCAATGTACCAGGTGTTTGGGGATAAGCTAAGAAGTGTAACTCATGGTTTCAACTTTCAAAGATCTAACAACCTAGTTGGAAACTCACAACATATATCAAGTTAATAACTATACACAAAAATGTATGATATGTACAAGTGAGTGATACAAACAGGACATAGAAAATGTGGAGAGGAAGTTCAAGGAAGGCATCACACCAGAAATGGGACCTAAATAAGGTTTAGAGAATGAGCATGAGCACATGGTTAACGAGTGTTTTTTAGGTGGTAGGACTATGGTTGATATTTTTTCTTCTTGCTATCTCCTACCTTTTTCAAATTTTCTATATTAAGCTTGTATTCTTCTTACATTGGAAAAAATAAATTGTTTTTAAAAATATCATGTAGGCTCAGTTTTGGATATTAAATGAGAGTGTGAAAATGTGAGGTAATGTTATAGTTTTAATTTGTGTTAAATTTAGTATTTCTTCTGAAAGAACAGCATAAACAAAGGCATAGAAAAATTTAAAATGTGAAAAATGTGTTTGGTAGGAGTGGTGGGTTAATGTAAAAGGGAACCTAGGTTAAATCATGACCTGCTTACTCATCTACACCTTTGATATTTTATTTTAATAAGGAATTTTTGAGAAATAAATCTTCAAGGGTCAAATTTTAAAAATATATGATTCAAATTGTAGAATTTCAGGGGTAGTAGGGGAAGACTTTTAAAGCAGAGAGATCTATCTGATGTCCCTCAGAGTGTGCCTACCTACTCTACAGGGTAGTGCTGAGTAAAGGGAATACCTCATGTCACCAGAAATAGTAAAACTTACCCTTGTAAAAAGAGACAGTTTATTCATTGCTTTATTATATTTATACAGCACATACTCTCCAAAGAGTTCAAGGTACTCTTCAAAAGACGTTGAACAATTAACACATAAAAATATGCCAACAGTGAAAAATAAGTAGAGGAGAAACAATAAAAGGGAGGTAAGATTAAGCAATGGCAAAAGGATTAGCTAGTCAAGAGGAAATGTTTTGGATATTCATTCTGTTTCTTCTCTGCAGAGTTGCTTCAGAAGAGTTTCCAAACTTATTTTACCTCCTTTGAAAGGAGGCCCCTCATAGATAGTCCAGTGAGACTGCAGGGAATAAGGGGAGACCAGAGCCAGCTTTCACCATTAGAACGAGTACTTAAAGATATCCCCCGACCCCCTTACACTCCACCTCACCACAGCTTTAGCTTGTCACAAGATTAATTTTCATTTTAGACATTTGGATTATGATAGTCAAGACCCCAGTTATCTAAATGTAAATATTACTGAGGGAAGGGGAGCACATTCAAGTCATTCTCTCAGTGATACTTATTCATCAGATAGGGGCTGTGAAGATGTGGGACTTTGCACAGATATGGATAATATGAATGAAAGTCTGGTGGAGAAAAAAATTAAGAACATTGAAGACTCAGCCTGTGTGAGTGTTTGTTGGGGGAGCAAAGGGGCAGAGTAGGAAGGAGGACAGGCAATTAGGCTGTTAAAGGAAAATGGCAGGAAAATTTAACTCATCTTTACTAGTGCTTACTCAGCCCATTCCCTGGTCCGTGGGCTGGGCCCCACACTGCTTTTTCCAGCAGCACTTAACCTGTGTGAGTCCATTCACTTCAATATCAGAGCTATCCCTTTGTGATCACTATAAAACCATACCAGCATGAGGTATCTTTGATGGTAAATGCCACTGTGGAAAGATTGAAAAGTGTCTCCCAGCCTTACCAGAGTTTATGATCTAGTGTGGTGGCAAAAGTCATTGAGAAGAAAAAAAGTAGATGACTCCTGGCTTTCCTAACCATAATTCTTTCAAATGCCTCTCACATTTGCTCTTTAACTTTCCATTGCCATAATCAACATTTAGGTCCTTACTACCTTACACCTTGATTATTTAAGTAAATTATTAGATGGCCTCACTTACTTCCTATTCTACCACCTCAATCCACCTTACTCAATGTCACCAAATTGCTTTTAACAACTTCATCAGGTCATGCCTCTGCTCAAAGACTTGCTAATGTTCCCAGTTGACCATCAAATGCAATACAAATTCCCTAGCATGGTGCTCAAAGCCCTTTGTGATCTGGCTTCAACCAACCTTTCTAGGTTCATCTTGAAACATTCTAAACACAAGCCACATCCATTCAAACGGAACTATTTTTTGGTTTCTGAACATACCTTAAGATTTCCTCCTCCACCTTTGTTATTTCATTCCCTTTGCCTGAAATGTTTTCCTTCATCATCTTTCCTTTGGCTTAGATATCATATTTTTTCCCCTGCAAATTACTTCGATTAACCCAGCTAGACCTGACATTTCTCTTTGAACATTTAAGTTTTATCTCACTTATAAGGCTCTTATCACAAAATTCCTTATCTTGTCTTCCCTATTAGAAAGCTCCAGATAGAGATATTCAACTGTCTACTTGACATTATACTTACATGTCTCACAAGCATGTCAAATAAAACATGTTAAAAATAAACAGTGGCATACACAGGGACCGTTCCTCCCCCGCTCCCCATTTTCTTCATCTTAGAAAATGGCACCTCCACCTACCTGGATGCTTCAGCTAGAAACCTGGAAGTCATCCTTAATTTTCTTCTTCTCGCATCCCCCACATCCAGCCTGTCAACAAGTTTGTCAGTTCTACTCCAAAATATGTCTTGACTCTACTCACTTTTACCACAGCTACCTTAGCCAAACTGCTATCATTTCCCACAGACCATCATAACTCCTAACTGGAGTCCTTGCTTCCAGTCCTGTTCCCACATGGTTTTATCACTGTAGACAGTACTTTTTTTTTTGAGTCAGCATCTCACTCTGTCGCCCAGGCTGGAGTGCAGTGGACATGCTCATGGCCACTGCAGCCTCGACCTGCTAGTCTTAGGTGATCCTTCTGCCTCAGTCTTCCAAGTAGCTGAAACTACAGGCACATGCCACCATGCCGAGCTAATTTTGTAATTTACTGTAGAGATGAGGTCTTGCCGAGTTGCCCGGGCAGGTCTTGAACCCGTGGGCTCAGGCAATCCTCTCACCTTGGCCTCCCAAAGTGCTGGAATTATAGGCGTGAGTCAGTGTACCCGACCTTGGACAGTACTTTAAAAAAAAAAATACAAGTCAGATCATGTGACTCCCCTGCTTAAAGTCCTTAAATGACTTCTCATTTCACTTAGAATAAAATCCAGACCTCTTACAGTATCCTGTAAGACCCCTGCCTACTTCTACTTTGTCTCATGTGACCCTTCATCATATACCACTTTAACCCTGGCTCACTGTGGTCTTCCCACTGAAACATGCAAGCTCTTATTTACCTCAGAGCTTTTACCCTTGCTATTCCCTCTCTTGGAACATACTTTATGCATACTGCTCCCTCCACTGGAATTTTCTTATCCCCATCCTTGGCATGGTGACTATTCCTTGTCCTTTAGGTTCTATAAGACAGGCCTTCCTTGGCAGCCTTTTTTCTTTGTCTACCCTATACTCTATCACTGTTTTCTTCAATTCATAACACTTCTCACAATTTATAATTATATACTTGGTCATTTATTTTCACTCATTCAACACGATTATTGGGTACCTTCTTGTGTGATATATAGTGGTTAACACAACACAAGTCTGCCATCTTCACTAAGTTCCATGATGGGAAGTGACAAACCTGCTTTTGCCAACCACTGTATCCTAGAGCTTATCATAATACCTGGGCTATGCATAGTACCCGGAGGTAAGCAATAAGTGATTGTTAATGATGGAAATTGTTTTGTCATCTATCTCCCTCAGGGGCCTAAAGCAGTGCCTTGTTCATAGAAAGGGTTGGATAATATAGCATAAGTGAGGTGGATAACAATCTTGGGCATAAACATGGAAAATGAAAGACTCAGACAATAAGTGCTATAAGTTATGAGGGGCGATCAGTGTGAGCTGGAGTTGCCTAGTGTTTCTCTGTAGCTGGTTTTTTATATGAATATATTAATAGAATGGCTTTCAAAGAGGGAAAGGAATATGGAATTACTGCAAACATTCTGAATATTATCAAAAGAAGGCTCCCTAGCACACAATTTTTAAATACTGAGAACCACAGAAGAAAACCAGGAGAAGGATGTAGAGACCAGATCTCGAGAGTGAAAATCAAACAGAAAACTTGAGGAGGTTTTTTGTTTACTTTTTTTCAGTAGTTAATAATTTATTTCAGCCGGGCTCGGTGGCTCAGCCTGTAATCCCAGCGCTTTGGGAGGCTGAGGTGAGTGGATTGCCTGAGCTCACAGGTTCAAGACCCGCCAGGGCAACGTGGCGAGACCTCATCTCTGCAAAAAAAAAAAAAAATTAACCGGGTGTGGTAGCGCGTGCCTGTAGTTCCAGCTACTTGGAAGGCTGAGGCGGAAGGATTGCCGGAGCCCAGCTGGTCGAGGCTGCGGTGGCCGGGAGTGGCCACGGCACTCCAGTGTGGATGACAGAGTGAGACTCTGACTCAAAAAAAAAAAAAAGTTTATTTCAAGAGAAAAAAGAGGAGATATCCACAAACAAAGAGCAAAGAATAAGTCTCAAGGAAACAAGTTCTGGACACATGTTAGGAGGCCAATACATGCTTGTCAGATGAACATAAACTCTGGGCACCTGGAAGAGGACCAGACACCTTGTAGCTCCGGGGGACAGGAAGATTTGCTTGTCCAGGCTCAGGGATAGCCAATTTTCTGGACTAACAATTCAGAGCCAGAGGCTTAATTGTCAAGCTCTTAGTTTCCATGGGCAATCTCCAGATAGAACATCTTTCAGAATTCTGTGCTGAGTTAAAACCCCTTCTGCAGTACTGTGTCAGGAGTGAAGCGTGGGGGTCTATTCAGGACTACTCAGGAATGCTGGGGATGAGCTCAGGCTAAGTGAAGTGTAATTTCCCCCAAAAGAATGACTTATGCTTCATGAAAAGGATATCCCTAACTCAGCTTCTATTAGGCAAAGGAGGACATTCAGGAACCATATTTTCTGAATCAAAAGGTAGGGCACATATTTGGATAGTAAACTAGATAACTGGAAGAAGATAATTGACTTAGTCTGTGTATTTGAAAGTTTGTCAAGTGAGACATACATGACATTCATTTTTTTAATGGAAAATAAACTCTGCAGAAGAAATTTGTTTTGTTACTTGCCTCCATCCCTATAACCCAAAATTTTGATGTGAATTACCAGAAAGTCCCAACCCGCTTTTAAATAAAATGGTGCAAATGCTTTGGTTGCTTTCTACATACCAGACACACTGCATATATCTGCACATTGTGTCTCAGAGGCAGGCAAGATGACTTTAGGAAGAGGCTCAGAAAGTGTTACAGAAGGTCTGTCCCTGGAAACCTGGAAGGATTGGAATGGTGGTGGTGTGTGGGGAGGGTTTTCCAAGTATAGAAATAGTATAAGCAAAATCCCAAGACTAGATGGGGGGTGGTGAATACAGAAACACCCAAGAGGGTTTAAGAAAGCGAATCATCCCATTTGGAGCCCAAGAAACAGAATGAACCAAGGGTTGGGTAAGAGGAGCCATGCTAAATATGCTTAATAATGGAGCGTTCAGAGGCTATGAATTAGGAAAGTGGCTGTTGGCATCTCCCCAGTTGTCCCTACATTTGGTAAGTCACCTTGGACTGAGCTTTTCTCTAGCCCTGGGACCTGGTCCTGTCCTACCCCAAATTTTCACAGATTTGAGTGAAAGCCACCACTATTCTTGCCTTCTCCATCTTCTAAAGTCTGCTTTCTCTCTGGCTTCTGTGAACAGAATCTTATGAGTGGAAGTCCATCCAAAGTCTTCAAGGTATTCAGACTTTTGGGAACACTCTTAAGAAGTTTTGAACTAGGAAAGACTATTCCCTTGCTAACATAGGTTCAGATTTGTGGTAGAAAATAGACTTTATCTGCCCCGTCCCCCAAAGACACTCATTTTGGTGTGACTTTGGCTTTTCTCTTTAGGCCACCAGTATACTCAGATAATAGCAGTTAACCATTTGTTAGAACCTACTATATGCTGTAACCACACTGAGAGGTAGGTATCATCTGCATTTTACAGATGAGGAAACTAAAGTGTATAGAATTGAAATGGCTTTCCCAAGACCACCCAGCTAGAGTGCAGAGGCAAAATCCAAACCCAGATTTGTCAAACTCCAGAGCCCAAACCATACTGCCTCCCATTACACCATACTGTCTATCGATTAGTCTTGTCTTCTTCTTTTTTAATGGAAAAATGGTAAAGCCAGCCCACACTAATAGGAATTTCCAAGGAAGAAAGTTTCATAATCCCACACAATGTTTAACTGCCCTCATGATCAGGAAATTGTTCACTTATGTAACGAATATCCCTCCAAACAACGTGGAAATTCATTTCCTCTTGACTGAGTTTTCCACTCACAGCTGTCGCTTGGCAGCTTTCCTGATATCAAAACAGCCATCAGGATCCTATTCTTACACTCCAGGAGGTCTTGGACTTGTTGGCCTCTGCACATGGGTGTTCTCACTGGCTGCTTTGAAACCCCCCTCCCTAGACAGTGCTGAGTTGGACAAGTCTCTTGGGGAGTGAGAAAGTGACACTTGAGAACATATTGGTTTATTATTACACAGAGAGGAGTAAAATTAACCATACGAGGTGCCTCTGAAATTGCCAACAGGAGAATGGCACCACCTTTCTCATTCTGTCTGCCTATTCTGGATGTCTACCTCATCTTCATTTTTGAAACTGTCAAATCATTTAAAGAGTGTGCTACTCAGAGAAGTCCCCTGCCTCCCCAAATTCCAGTATCCATTGTCTCTGAGTTGCTGTTCTATTTTTAAAAACCCACTGAACTCTTCTGGCTCCTTTTAGGGCTAACCTGAGAAACTAGTGCAGATTCTGGCATTAATACCTGATCATTGGGCCAAATGTGTTTCTCGTCCCATGAAATTATACTTGCTTTTTAACCAAGGCATTCATTGCCTTTAAACCAAGGGGGTAGAGTCTTCACAATATCATAAGTCCCTTGTGGGGAATGCTGATCCATCCTCTTGCATCTCATTGGGTAATTCCAGAAATAAATTCAGGTGAAAAGGCTGCAAAGAGCATCTTTTCTTTGTACTTTTGGTGTAACTGGCCTTTCTCCTGAGCAGCGCACACAGAACTTTGCCAAATATCAGACTTTGCAAACAGTGTTGGAGAATAGGAGCTGCCACTCAAGTGCTGGCTCACCTGCTACATTGGTCCTCATTTGGTGTCTCATTTCACATCCCGTCATACTCCCTATTATCTTTTTAAAAGCTTGTGAGCCTTCTCAATGTTATCTTTGCAAAGTCATGAGCATTTGCAAACAGTAAGTTCTTCAAGGCCTACCTCCCCCCCCACCCGCACACACCAGGAAGTGACTTGTAAAGCAGTGAGGCTGCTATTCTTGCAGAATGGGACCTAAGGGAAGACAGGAGAGCAGCAACTCTCTCCTAAAATGGACCTGGTGGTGTGCCCTTGCGTGGTGGCCTCCTGCTTTGTCAAGCTCTAAGACACTTCTGCTTGTCTTCTGTAGCAATGAGTCCCAGAGCAGGAAATTGTAGGTGAGAATGAACTAAGAATTCCTGGACTGCAATTCCCAGGAAAGTGGTGGGTTGTGGGTGGGAGGAGGTGGTCAGATTATAGCCTCTGTGTCACTGTACCTGATAGCAGCCTGTTAATATTTTATCAGTGATCACATCACAGTATATAGTGAGCCACCACTTAGGACAGAAGAGAGAGATAACCTGCTGGACTTCCTGTTTGAGGTTCTTTTCTCTCTTGAGATAATAGAATCTCTCATCAAAGCCGGGAGCCGCTTGGGCAGGGAGACCAATCTGGGCGAAGGCCAGGCTTCAGCCAGCTGAGGAGGAGCACATGCACTTCCCAGCTTGGGTCTCTGTGTCCCAGAGTGGGTGGCTGCAGGCACGAAATAATCCCCTGTCCATGGGCCCAGGGCTGAGTGGGAGGTAACAGTTGGCCCTGAAAGGCCTCATTGCCTTCCTTTAGCACTACGGTCTCCTCTCCCCTCTCTCCCTTCCCCCATGCCTGTGTTTCTCCTCTGGTCCAGAACCAAAAGCCCCTGGCTACTTGCATGGGTACTGCCTCTGCTGCCCTCAGCAAGTTCCTGCCCAAGGGAAGGTGATGAAGAAGAAGAGACTGAACTCCAGGGTCACTCCCTCTCTGGGATCCTCTTAGGGGTCCTATTAAGCAAATTCAAAGGGTTCTGGTTAGCTGTGCAGTATATATTATTCTTCCTGTCTTTGTTTCTTGTTTGTTTGGTTTTGTTTTCTTTTTGAGACGGGGTCTCGCTCTGTTTCCCAAACTGCAGTGAGTGCAGTGGCATGATCCCTCCTCATCGCAGTCTCAACCTCCTGGGATCAGATGATCCTCCCACCTCAGCATCTTGAGTAGTTGGGAATACAGATGTGCTACTACCACACCCAGTTAATGTTTGCATTTTTTGTAGAGACAAGGTCTTACTATGTTGCCTACGCTGGTCTCAAACTCCTGGGCTGAAGCAATCCTCCTGCCCCAGCCTCCAAAGTGCTGAGATTACAGGTGTGAGCCATCGTGCCTGGCCCCTGTTACCTTCTTAGCACTGCTCTCTAGCCTCTTTCTCAGTTTTCCACAGCCCTTCAGCTACAGTTTCTTATGACCATCCTTCCCCCGGAAGCTCATGAAGTACCAGGCCCTCATTTCACATGGAGTGGAACTTAAGAGGCCTTACGTTACTATTTTTCTCAGTCCTTGACACCCCTATTTATGTCACTTTTTTCTTGTCTCTCATAGGACAGTCTTCATTTTGCTTTGTACCACAGATGTGTGTCTTATCTCCTCTAGATTAGCTGTCAGCTTCTACAAGGCACAGACTTTACCTTGTTCACCATTGTCACCCTCAAAGCCATTAGCGTATCGCCTGACACAGAGTAAGAGTTCAGTTAGTGTGGGCTGGCTGCAAGATGGCTGCTTGGCTGTTTGGCTGGACGAAGGTCTCTCAGAAAGGTGGAGCTTGCTTTTCCGCTAAGAAACCAGTCTTAGTCTTCTCACCCCCATTAATGATCCCATAGCAGTCGGTCACTAGGGCTTCACAGGGGAGAAAATATGAGTCACATCATTATCAGAGGAATGAGGGAGGGCAGAAATATTTCTTCTTGTGCAAGGGTCAGAGCCATGAGGCTGGAGCATAGACACAATGGCCTTCACTATCCCCTAGGTCTATGACTAATCTAAATTACTTTATGAGGGAAGGCAATGAGGTGAAGCTGAAAAATGTTCGCCTTGGAACCAGAGCTCAGGAAGATTTCTAGGAAACTACTTAGAGCAAAGCCTTTCTTACTCAACCAACCAAAGGGAACAGTTGCTCTTTGTTAGATCTTCCCTGGCTTTTTTAGTTGAAGATGAACTTCTAACTCCTGTTGAAACTTCCCAGATTAACCAAGGTAGGAGAACCCCTCCAGGCCAGCCTCATTCTAAGTTGAAGATAAGCTTGTGCCCTATTTTCCTCAAAGGTCCTTATATTCCTGTAGCAGACAGGGACATGAAGGCTGAAGGAGTTTGAAGAGCAACATGCCCTCATACACCTCTTGAGACCAGAGTCCTGGGTCCCCATTGCTGTGGATAGAGTTCCCAAGCTTATGTTCAGACTGTGACACTCTGCAATTTGAAATTAACCCACCTCTCTGGGCCTCTATTTTGTCTCCTGTAGAGACCTGCATCACTGGGGTATTTAAAAGATGCAGTGAAATCAGTGATCTGAAGTACTTTGGCAGCCAGATGGTCGGTCATCAGACCCTATACCTGATTGATGCCCACTCAGCACAGCAGAGCCAGCAACGCAATCCTATTTTCCAACCTCCAGTTTCCCTCAGTCAAGGGCTCTAGGATTCTTACTGTCAGACCAGAGACATGACCCCCTGTCAAGCTTCTGTCCAGAGAACCCTCTCTCTCTCTGCTTGTCCTGCTGCTGCTATTCCCTCTAAATAGGTTTGGATGTTGGGATTTTAGCCTGTACAACAAAGAAGGCCCACTTCAGAAGTACAAGTGTAGTATCGAGTATAACAGGCTCCTATGTGCTCAGACCCTCTAGGTCCAGGGACTGGTTAAGCTGAATCCTGTAGGGGGACCCATTATTGTCGGTGTTGCCACAGTTAATACTCTTATGAAAGAGGCTTTGTTAATGCCCGGTGAAGTTAGAACAGGGCCAAATCACTGGCCTCTCAAACTCCCACATCTTCAGAGTTAGAGGAATTGGAACTGAGGTGCCGTGTCTTATTCAAATGTAAGCATCCCCCTGGTGGGACAGCCGTCTGGCCCCAAGCTGGCCTACTGGCCAGCATGGCAAGAGGGGTAGTTCCAGGTGTGTACTTGGTGAATTGGTCCTGTTTTCCCAGGTCACCCTCATGGGAGTCCTTTCCCTGTGCACCCTCATTGTTATCTGACTGGCCATAAGTTACTTTCCCCAGGCAGATTTGGGACCTCCAGATGGCTCTTCCTATTGGATGTGAGTAATATTGAATCAGTAGGATCCTATTTGGGGAGTCAGGAGACTGGGGAACTAACACCAGCTGTGTAGCCCTGGGAAAATCTCTACTTGTATAGGCCTTAGTTTCCCCATCTGCCAAATGGAGACAATCAGATCTATTTCACCTTTCCTTAATAGTGGTTCAGAGAATAAAAAGAATGCAAACATAATAATTTAGCAAATAACTTAAATGAAACAATTGTGAAAAGGGAAGGGCCCTGGACAAGATAAAGAGGTTAGAGTTCCCTTGAGGAGCGGGATTGTTATGCTTTCTAATTGTTTCCAGTAAAGTCTAGAATTTTCTATCCACCCTGTGGAGAGAAAGGCCAGCTTCCACCCAACCTCCCTCCCTTTAGTCCAAATCCCTCCAGTCTTACCTGTCCGGTCTGGATCCCTTTTAATCAATAAAACAGTTACTCAATCAACAAGTGTTTATTGATCACCTACTGTGTGCCCAGCACTGTTACAGATAGTCTGGATGATACAGAGAAGTCTAAGATATGACCCCTGCCCTCCAAGAGTTTACAATGTACTTGTGAGATCAGACACACACATGAAAAGGTAACTATCAATCAAAAGTTGTGAATAATAAGCATCAAGAAGCAGTTTTATATATTGAGGGTTGGAGGAGGGAGGGGTAGGGGAGGAACGGAGTGGTCAGAGAACGCTCAATGAGGAAGGTGACTCTGAACAAGTGCTCCAAGCATAAGGAGGACTTGACTAAGGGGAGGAGGCCTTCCAGGCTGGAATAACAGCTGGAATATAGGCAAGAATGTGGATACAGGAAAGGCATGTTAGGCATGATAAATGGGCCCCTTCTACTGATACAGGCTTGTGGGAGTGTACTGGAGTTTTCAGAAGCTGCTCATGCCTAAGTTGGCAAAGAAAAATGTCTTTGGTTTATGGCCCCTGCTCCCACTCCAGGGGGAACAGTTGATTTTCAGATTTCAGAGATGGAACTGTCTTCCTGGGAACCATTCTCTACTCTTCCACCCCGACTGTAATCCCAGGCAGCAGCTCAGCTATCACTCAGAACTTGGACATGAATGTGCCACGCTGGAGCCCTTGGATGTCCTCTAGCAACTCTGGAATATCTTCTGCTGGATGGTGGGGAGAATGAGAAGGGGCCCGTCTGGTGCTGTGATCTTTCAGTCTTTCAGAGACTCTTTAGCACTCTGTGGGTAGATCCCAGGGGGCCTGATCTCAGTCTTTGGGGCTGATTTTCCAATAGGCCTGACGACTCTGGGGGTTGGGCTGCCTTTTTCTGACACAGTAGAAACACCCATTGGAGCCACCACACATGCCCATGCAACTTCTTAGATACCAAAGTTCTTATTCTTTCCCAGCCAGCATCGAGGAGTGGTATCTTCCTCAGTACTCCACAGCACCCATGCTGTCATCCCCCAGACAAGGGCTGTCTCTAGAAAAACTGGTTTACTGTTCCTAAGGAAACCATTGTCTAGGGCCCTTAACCTTGTGGTTTCAGCAGAAGACCAGGTCAGGCACCCCAGAGGGAGGCAGGGGTCTCAGCGGAAGTTGGGACTGCAACTTCTGAGGCAATTCCTCAGTGGAGTCAGTCTGCTGCCACCTGAGTTTTCACCATATCTTCTTTCCTTGTGCATTCCTCAAGTCGCAGACTTGATCCCCGACCCACAAATGTGAGGGACTTGTGGGAAATGCCCTGGAAAATGGTCCTGGTCTACTTTTTGATCCTAGGATGCCTTCCCATTTTCTCATCCTGCACCCAGTTGCTTTCTATTCCCTGGATACCATGCGATGGCTTTATTTCAGTTCATGCACAAACCAGTCTGGACACTGTGGAGTCATAACAAGAATGGGATGGAGGTTCCAGGGCCTATTACTGACCAATCAGTTTCTTTGGAGAGAGGTTTAAGAAGGAGGTTAGAACTATGCCCATAAATGCCACCACTTATCCTTCTCCCTATCCCCAGCAGTGAGCTAAGTGCCAACCTCAGCCAGAGGGAGAGGGTCTTTGATCACAGAGGGTCAGTGGGATGTGATTAGTGGGTTTTGGGATGGATTCCCAGGTAAACCAAAGGGTGAAGGGAGCCTCTAGGGTTGAGCTAAAGGTAGGGGAGTGGGGTACCAAATTGAGGGTTGGGGACTCAGGATGGGAGAGGACAAGGTGAGGGAAACAGAAAGACTGGCGTGGCGAGCATCCTTGGCAATTCAACCTACATACAGTCACACTAGCTCCTGTTTCTGCCTTCACTCAATCCAATGGCCAAAGTCAGTCTATCCTCAGCAGCACCTTCTGACACAATCCAGTGGCAATGTCCCTCATCTGTGGCCCTGGGGGGTCTGTCCACTGGTTTTCACAGACCCAGCCACCCCCCAGCTCTGGCCCCTGGTTCTTCACACATACCCTGTTAGGCTGTAGGAGTTGAACTCACTCTTGACTTTGGGAGGTTGACCAGGCCTTGGAGAGCTCCTAGTGGCAAGAGGCTGGGCTTGGTAGGCATCATAGTAGTTGGAGCGATTTCTCTGGAATGGGCAGGAAAAGCAGAGGATTATTCCAGCTACCATTGAGAACAGGGAGGAAATAATGCCCAAGTAAAGAGCCTCTCCGATCTCAAATTTCATGCTGTCAGGCACCAGTGGTGAGTAGAAGTCCCGCAGGATCCCGTGAAGATTCCAGACAACAGGAATGAAGCCCAGGAGGCCTCCAAGGATGAAGAAGACTCCGCCCACTACTGCCACTCTGTCTTTGGCTCGGGATTCCTGACAGAAGACTGTGCATCTCATGCCCACCACAGAGATAATGCAGGCCAGTGAGGAGATTGCACTGGACGTCACCATCATGGCCTGGGCAGCCTGGATGTCGGCGGGCAAGCCTAAAAGAGTGCTGTAGATGTCACACTGGGTGATGCCTGTGCTGTGTGTGGCACACTCCATCCAGAGGCCCTTGGAGAAGCCAACTGCCGTCACAATGCTGGCACCAACATAAGAACTTGTTCGCCAGCTGGGGAGCAGCATGGCAACCAGTGTGCCCAACAGCCCCAGGAGGCCTAGAATGTAGCCCACAAGTTGGAGGCCAAGAGAGGCCATGGTAGACCTCTCAGTAGAAGCGTCTTCAGGACCCACTTTCTTGTCTTCTGGCTTCAGCTATTGCTCCTTGGATCTAGGCTCTAATTCCTCATCTCACAGTGTCTCTGCCAGGCTGACTCCTTAAAGTGTCTGTGGGTGGCCACAAGCAGGCTCAAGAAGGCATCTAGAAGACCTAAAAAAAAAATCCATAAACTAGATTAAATATTGACCAGAAGCTTATGAGAAACCAGAAAATGCTGAATGCCTTTTGACCTTTGTTATCTTTGGAAATAACACATGAGAAAGGGAAAAAAAAAAAACAAAAACTTTGAACGTGGAGCCAAAATGTCATCGCCTCCTGCGTAGGCACATGTCTTATACTGGCAGCTAGACAAAATCAGGGGTCAGACAGGTGGCTACTTTCCAGGAAGGTAGTGATGGCAGTGGCAGTTGTGGTGGCTGTGTTAATTTAAGTGCTGGTCTCTAAGGCCTACTGTTTAACACATTGCCAAGCAACAGTGCCACAGGGCCCCTCAATTGCAGACTGAGGTCAAATTCCAGGGGACTACATCAGGAAGAACAGGTCCTAGAATATAGCTTTGGACTCTATCTTGTTAGAGGTTTCTTGAATCTCCAGGGGCCTAGAGAATAGTGACCTAGCCCTGGATTATCCTGCCCATGGTGAAAATGTTATCCAGGGCAGATTGGGGCAGGCAACAAAACCTTCTGTCCATTCTCTGAGAATTCAGATCCTCCTAGCCCTGTCCAAACCCCCCTCTGAAAGCTAGCTAAGACCCTTCTGAATGTATAACACACACAGATATTTCATACCTGGTCTCCTAGTAGATGCTCCCACTAGTCCTAATAGATACCTTCATCATCAGTCTTTCAGATGATGAAGGAGCACCCTGGAACAAAGGTTCCAGGACCTGGAGGGAGTCCTGAAATTCCCTGGACTATCTGTATGGGGCACTAGGGCAGACAGAGGAAAGGGTAGCTGCTCTAGAGCAGGGGACTTTGTAAGAGGCAGGCGTCTGAGCCAATCCTTTGGAATCTCGGAGCTGTACAGGATTTTTGCAGTGTCCAAGGACCTCTACTCTTGCCAAGGTTCAGGATACTAAGAGTCTAGAGCACACCTTTCTCCCCATTCTCTACATGACCCTCAACTCACTAATTTTTCAACCCATTATAATAATCTGGCTATTCCATTTTAGTCTTTTTCAATATTTTTCTTTTCCTATTCATCTCTTAAATGTGAGTGTTCCTCAGAAGTCCATCCTTTTCTCACTCAGCACTGTCTCTGAGCAAACTCATCTGCCCACAGAATTTAATCTGCTACCCATCCACTGGCTCTCCCAATCTGAATTTTCAACCTGGACCCTCCTGAGCTTCAAGACTGGCAGAGCAATCACCTAGTCAAAATGTCCACACGGAAATATAGGCACCTCAAATTCGACATGCCCATAAGAACATTGCCTCTTCCATTGTAGCTTTCACCAAACAATTCTTTTCTGGATGCTCAGTGGTCAATGACTGATACCTCGATCTATCCCCTTGTGCTGGACCAAGATCCTTGTCACCTTTCTTGCATTATCTCCTGTATCCTACAGTTACTTTGTCCCATCAGTTCTACCTCTTGAATATACTTCAAATCTATGGCTCCATTCTCTCCATTTCCATTACCTTCCTGGTTCAGGTTTTCATCATTCTCTCTCACCTTGAGTATAGCAACAGCTTCCTAACTGGTCTTAGTTTCAATTCCTTCTTCACACTGTTGCCAAGGTGATCTTTCAACACATTAATTTGATCATGTCACTACTCTACATAAAACATCCCAATGGCTCCCCATTGGCTAAAGGATAAAGTCCAAACTTTGTGTACGCCGTGACCTCTCAAGCTTCATCTCTTGCCATTCCCCTTCTCGTACCCTATATTCTTGCTGAACTAAATTACTTTCAGTTCCTCAGTCATGTCATGTGATCTTGTGCTCCCAAAACTGAGAACAAGCTGTTCTAAGTGGAATATCCTGAATTCTTCTTCCTATGTTCAGTGCCTTCTCCTCTTTTAGGACTCAGCTCAGATGTCTCTTACTCTAGCCTGGGTCAAGTCCTTTCAGCATCTTGTGTTTATTACTTCTATCATAGTGATAATAACAATAATAATAGCAACACTTATCTAGTGTTTGTAAAGTGCTATGATAAGCACTTTACACGTGTTAACTCGTTTAATCATCACAAGATTTTTTTTTGTGGTAGGTACGAATAATCCCTATTGTATAGATGACGACACTGAGATAGAGATAGTACTCTTTGCACTATATTGCAATTTCCTCTTTAAACTCTTATTCATCCCCATCAGTATAGGAGCTACTTGAGAGCAGTCATTCTAGCTTATTTAACTCTGTGTCTTATGTGCCTCACATAGTGCTTTACCCAGAACAGCATTTCCAAATATGTCTTCTTAATGAGTTAATACAAGCAGTCAAGAGGCTTGAGGGTCTCCATATGACTATAAGATAGGGACTTCCTAAATGAGTCAATGATACTTGGATGTAAGGGTCAGAAAAGTGCTGCCCAATATTGGGAAAGAAGATTGAGAAGAGGACAGAGGATCAGAGGAAGAAAGAGGTAAAGGAAAGGAGGGAGGGAGGGAGAGAGGGAGGGCAAGAGAGAGAGACAAACAGAGACAGAGACACAGGGACAGAGAGTATAGTTTCACCATTATCTATCTATCTATCTATCTATCTATCTATCTATCTATCTATCTATCATCTATCTCTGCATTTGTTGAATATTTTGTCTCTTCAACCAAATTCTAAACAATTTGAGGATGAAAAAACATATGTTAAACTTTTGGTCCAGGCATGGTGGCACACACCTGTAGTCCTAACTACTTAGGAGGCCAAGGCAGGAGGATCACTTGAGGGCAGGAGTTTGTGACCAGCCTGGGTTACATAGCAAGACCCTGTCTCTAAAAAAATAAAAATAAATAGCCAAGTGTGGTGGCATGTGCCTGTAGTCCCAGCTACTGGGGAGGCTGAAGCAGGAGGATCACTTGAGTCTAGGAATTTAAGGCTACAGTGAGCTATGTTCACACTACTAAACTCCAGCCACAGTGACAGAGTGAGACCAGGTCTCCAAAAACAAACAAACAAAATACTTCTATTGTGCCTCTGCAGAATTGGGCGTATGGTTGATAGTCAATTCTGTTCACCAGTGTTGACTATGATAATGCAAATGTTGATACAAAGTAGTGCAGAACAGGAGCTAATAAACATTTGATGAGTGGTGGGGAGGGAGATTATCTCTCTGTCATCTCATCGTGTTCCTCTTCTTCATAAAACCGTCTTCTTCCTTATTTTCTGTAGCACCACTGTTTTCCGTACTCCTCAAAATGATTCTTCTAGGTCCTTTATAAGTTCCTCTTCCTCTGCCCACTCTTTAAATCTAACTATTCCTCCAACCCCAGGGCTTCATCTAGACTGCTTTTCTTATTCTTTGCACTTTCCATGGGTGATCTCATCTATTTTGTCTCCATGCCAGTGACTCTGAATCCATACCTGTGCCATAGATCTCTCTCCTGAACTCAAGATTTGTCAACTGCATTTGGAATGGCTCCACCTGAATATCTTAATGGCATCTCAAATTCAACATTTGCAACGCTGACGTCATCTGTCCTCTTCTCTCCCCACCCTCAAACTACTCCTCATATAGTGTTCCCTATCCCCAATAACTCAAGCCAGTAATCCTTGGTTCCTCACCTTTTTTTGATATATAATTAATTATGGAGTCCTGTCAAATCTACCTTAAAAACAAACTATGAGTCCATCCACTTTTCATCTCCACTGCCCAAACCTTAAAACCATACAGCCATCTTTTCTTCTCCATTAGGAAATCTCTTAGGTACCTCAAATTGGTCTTCCTATTTCTACTTCTGCCCCATTCCTGCAATCAATGACCCATCCAGTAGTCAAGCATCTTTCTAAAGTGGAAATCAGATCATGACTGTCATCTCATCCTTTGCCATACTTAAAAAGCTCCAGGAGCTCTTTTGTGCCTTCAGGATCAAATTCTAACTCTCCAGGCCAAGAATCCAGGAAAGCCCACTACTGTCTGAACCCTGATTTTCTCTGTAGCTTCATCACTCCCTGCTAGCCTCCAGTCTCATGTGTTATTCTCCTGCACATACACACATGATCCAGCCATAATTAAGCACTTTAATTTCTCTGAATTTTCCTTTGTCTCTGTCTCCAAGCCCTTAGAGAAGCTGTTCTACCATCCACCATTTGGTTGGAAAGTTGCTAGTCATCCTTCAGGATTCATTCTCTCTTTTGAAACTGTCCTTGGGCACTTCCCTCTTCTTACCCAGCCTGGTTTAAATACTTTTCCTTTGTTCCTTCTGCTGGTATCTGAGCTTTAGGTAAGAGTTGGTGAAATGCCTTGAGGTTTTCAAGGGAAAGACCTGCTGCCTCCCAGAGGAGCAGCTTCTGTTTCAGCCTTCCTGAGATGGCAGCAGAAGAGTCAAGCTTGAGTTTCCCATGGGCATCAACAGTGCTCCTGAGAGGAGCCCCTCTCCCCAGAGACAGTCCTGGCTAAGTAGAAGTAGGGAAGTATTTTGAGGCAGAGTGAGAGTAGAGTCAATAAAATGCTATCACTGAGGCTTGGAATAAGAACAAGTTGTTGGAGCTCATTCGAATGACCCCATGGGAGGGTTTGCTTTCAGCTAGGGTCAGGAAGACAGGGTCAACCAATGGCAAGTGGTTGGGTGGTGAACCAGGCTAGATTCAGCCAGGTTTTTGTTTTTTTGTTTTTTTGTTTGTCTGATGAGCAATTGAGACTAGGACAGACAGGGTATAGATAAAGGCTTCTAGCATGAGGATCAAAAGGGTTTCTTGTAGTCGTTCTGCCTGGAACCTGTTGAGGAAGTCCTTAACTTTTCTAGGCCTTAGTTTGCTCATTTCCAGGGTTATGAGTCTCAAATAAGGTAATGGGGACAGGAAGCCACTTTGACAAATACAGAAGGCTGAAGAGCTGTTATTAGCAGCAGGCAGCTTTACAATAAACTTCTCTGTGAGGGATTCTCCTAGAAGCCAAGCACTGGCTGCTCTGGAGGTACAGAGAACCCTAGGCCTTGCCAACTGAATTTGTCTTCTGGGCATGAGTCAACATACTCCATGGCCCAAGGGCCGGACAGGAAGGTTTCACTTAGGATCCTTCCCAAATCTTCCTTCGGGAAGAAGATTGAGCTGCAGGAGAGGATTAGGAAGGTCAGGACTGACAGCAGCTCCTGCTCTGCTATTCTCCCCATCTCTTGCCCCAAGAGTCTTGCGGATGATATCCCTTCTCTGGGGGCACCCTCATAAGGCTGCATGGTACAGGTCATGGGGTAGGCTCAAGAAAGGACCTGATGTGGCCTCCTGGGGGTAATAGAAGCCACCAGAGCCCTCTTATGTCAGTCAAATTCATTTCTCCATCCCTTAATCTCACTGCTCTTCAGAGAACTAAGATACTTGCTCCCCTCTCTGAACCTCAGCCCCAGCTGCCAAGGGCTCTAGTAGGTGGCGGCAAGCCATTCCTTTGAGGCCCTACTTTCTGGAACATTTGTCCTTGGAGCAGTTCACCTTTCATTCTGCATCAGTTGATGCTCAGGGAATTGCAACTGGATTGAGAGACTTTCTAATTGTTTTATAAAGAAGTTTATTTTTGTCCTAACCATCAAAGCAAAGCATTATCACTTTGGAACACTGGAAAACACAGAAAGGCAGGATTTAGAAAACAAAAATCACCTAAAATCTCCCCAGCTAGAAGTGCTGTGAATGTTATGGTTTCAACTCCATTTTCAAGGAGGGTGCATGAAGAGAATCATGCCTCAGACCAAAGAAGGAATTTCTAATGACAGATTTGTAGACCAGTGGGAGAGAGTCATTTAAGGGCTTCAAGGGGAGACCTGATTACTTCCCTCAGGAACCTACCTTCTGCTGCCTTCCTGAGACTTCATGTCGAGGAGAGCTCTTACTGTGAGAGAGCACCCGTCTGGCCCTCCTCAGCTCCCCACCCCCGAGTTAGGAAGACAGATAAACCAGTGACTCCTTTCCTCCCATTTTTATCCCAGTCCTTTTGCCCCCAAAAGCCCCAGCCAGAAATTACTTTATTTGAAGAGTGCTTCCTCTGCCCCTGTAGTTTTAAAGAGTGGAATCTTTTTTGATAGCTTCAAGGAAACAAATACAACCAACCCAGTGTCACCGGAATTCTCCAACCCCCCCACCCCAGTATCCTTTGTTCAGAAACCCAAGGTGGCTCAGCCTGGCTCCACCATGGGCTAAATAGATAACAACTAGGAAGGAAAAGTGCCCACCTAGTGAATTTAAAAGCAACTAAATCAGGATTGAGATACTTACAGAGTAGTTCTTTTGCAGTCTTGAAGGGGGAGATGCCCCTGAAGAGGAAGAAAGGGATCCTGAGGGAGGGGAGCAAAGTACAAGGGGCCACGGGCTGAGGTGATAAAGGATTTCTAATTGTTAACCACAGCTTTGCAAAATCCATCTGCAAATCTGAGCCTTGGGTCAGAGACTTATTACAGATCAGAATTAAACCCCTGGAGGCTGGGAAAGATTGAGATACTTAAAAAAAAAAAAGGTTTGGTGGGTTGTGTGTGTGTGCGCATGTGTGTGTGTGTGTGTGTGTGTGTGTGTGTGTGTGTGTGTGTGTGTCAAAAACTCCAACTGGGCTTTTGTGTGGTGACCTCTGTGAACCCAAGAGAGGCCTTGGGGGGGGTTCCACACAAGGAGGAATTCAGAACATTCCATCTTTGAGGGTGGTGAGAGGAGGGGGCTCTGTTACGCCCATTAGGTGTCCCTGGCTAGCGGCCCTGAGGCCCAGCAGGGAGTAAGCCTCATAAACACAGCCCCAGTGAGCTAGTGCCCAGCAATCCTGTACTGCCTGCAGCCTGTGGACTCTTACACCCATCTGGTTTCTCCTGCAAGCCCCCAGCTCTACCCCGCCCTTAAGGTTCAGCCCAAGGTTCTAGGGCAAATACGTGTACTAGAGGTTCAGACTATGTGGGTTCAAAGAACAGGTCCTACAAAGTGGGACTGAGGTGGCCATGATAATAGCAGGCCTCCCCTTTGTACCACACGTGGCAGTGCCATACGCCGTGTCATTTAAACCTTCAAAGGTGCTGTGGAGTGGAGTGCAGTGACTGGGTTTCTTCTCCAAATGGAAAAAAAGCTTTTCTGTTTTTTCTGAGTTGAAAAATACTAGTTCTATGACAAAGAATTAGGAAAATAAAGTATAAAGAAGCAAACAGAGGCTCCCATGATGCTGTTAGCCAGAGATAATCATTGCTAGCACTCTGATGAAAATTTAAAAAGAAATACTTATTATGAAATTGAATCACATCATACCTACAATTATGTAACCTTCTATCATTTCTTTAAAAATGTCCCATGGACCTACTTCCATGTCAATTAAAAAACAGACTACATTGTTCTCTTATGGCACTGCATTCTGTCATATAAAATTGATTTATTCAACCATTAACTACTAGATATTTTCTTATTTTCATTTTTCGCTACTATATCCTAGCACTTTGGCATGTAATACTAGCAAATTCCTAGGAATAGAATTGCTGGGTCAAAGATTATGCATGCTTTAAAAGCTAATACAATGTATTATAAAAATAGGGCAGTTATTACTGCTACCAGATGAGGAAACCTAGACCCGATGAGATGAAAAGAATAAATTGCTCGGCATCCCAAGCTGAGCAGCAATAGTCAGACCTGGAATCTAAGTTTCTAGACATCTAGTTCAGTAAACTTTCCAGTGTACCACACTGACTCTTTCCCAAGGATTCCCATGTAAACACGATAAGGCTGATGACCACTCTTCACTGAACACTTTCTAGGTGCCAGGCACTGTGCTGAGGGTTTTCCTGCTCATACTTTCACTGAGCTAGTGTAGAGCACAGCCAGGCCTGGGTATGAAACCTGGCCAACTCTAGAGTTTGCCTTTTAATCATTATGCTTGACTCACTTTTTTCAAGTAATATCAAAGAAACATTCAGATGTGTTGCCTAGAGTGAATTCAGTGAAGCAAGTCAGAAATCGTCCTCCTTCTTAAGTGGCCCGTCCTTGCTTTACAGGTATGAATGGGGCACTGATCCCCTGACAGTGTTCCTGAGTAAGGGTCTCTCCAGGGTGCTGCTCCCCCTTGACAGGCTGGGCCAGGCTAAAAGGTCAGCCATGTTTGAACGCAGGCCTGGAGAGTCTTTGGGCATGAAAGTAAAAAAGACTGAAGCGGGGGGTGAGATACCAGGTTAATTCTCTAACTGACTATGTGGCTCTGGGAAAGTCTCTCCATCTTCTTTCTCCAGGCTTCACCCAGCAACTTCTCAAGGTTGGGCTAATGAATGCTAAAGTATTTTAGCAAATAGAAAGTGCTGGTTGAATGCAAGGTGTTCGAATGCATAGTAGAGGGGCACCTTATCAGCTCACAGTGCTTCTGTGCAATGGAGGATAGGAAAAGGCAGAGTCTTAGGGGCAGGTGCCAGGGCGGATGAGGGGACCACGTTGGCAGGATGTGGTTACCAGACTGGCAATCATTCAAGGACTGGGTTCTAACACTGTTTCCTACAAAGTCGGCACTGTCAGATCCTGGTGGAATTGTGCCATAGACTATGACGCCTCAGTGTTGAACCTGGGAGGCTCCTAGTAATCATTGTGCTAAGACTCCTGCTGAGATCCAGAGCCCAGATAGGTGCA
Organism: Cephalopachus bancanus; assembly: GCA_027257055.1. Lineage (NCBI taxonomy): Eukaryota > Metazoa > Chordata > Mammalia > Primates > Tarsiidae > Cephalopachus > Cephalopachus bancanus. Next base: position 76,166 of record JAPVLO010000517.1, read on the forward strand.
GGAATAGAGAGGAGTTTGAAAGAAGCCAGGAAAGAAGAACAGTCTGAGAAATGCAGCAGCAGTTGAGGAGAGGAGGGAGTGGAGAGAGAACAAAGGAAGAAAAAGGAGCTGAGAAGAGATGAGTTAGGGGGGAAGAACAGGAGAAGATAGGAGAGGAGTCCTCCAGGAAGAACATCTCTAAGAGCTCTGTATAAAGCATGGTCTTCAGGGAAAGGGAGGAGATGGCACTATAAGGAGTCTAGAAGTAGAAATAGGGGCAATTCTCAGGGAAAGGAGACAAGGATGAGAGTCCTCTGGGAGAAGGAGTTAAGGTCTAGACCAGAGAGAGGTTGAGAGATTCATCCTTACTATTTCACCAAACCAAGAAATTCTTGTCACAGTCACCAGTGACCCTATGTTACCAAATCCAATGGCCACTTTTTAGTTTTTAACTTCCATGGCCTCTGTGCAACATTCAGTGCCCTTGATAACTTTGTCCTTCTTTATACAAAACTCAGGACGCTGAGAAACACCCATATTTAAGGGTCTGGCAGAGGTAGAGGAGCCAATAAAGAGGTACCCAGAGAGACAGGAGGAAAACCAGGGGAGTTTTGTATCACATAGGCCAAGAAAAGAAAGCATTTCAAGAAGAGCAAAGATTGGTTTTAGTTTAAAGGGGAATGAAGGATACAATTTTGGACATGCTGCATTTGAGATGACTTCGAGTTACCCAAATGGAGATGCCAGTATATATAAGTCTGAAGCTCAGAGAAATCTGAACTGAAAATGACGATTACTCAGGGTTACTGAAACTGGGGAGGATGAATGAGACTTCCCAGAGTGTAAATGCAGAGTGAGAAAAGAGAACCAGGGAAGTCTCATTCTCCATTTGAGAAAGCCAATTGTTTAAAGCAGAAACCTCAGTTAGTCTTTTTTTAAAAGTGAGAAAGCAGGATTTATTGAGAGGACAGAAAAACTCCCACAGAAGGAGGGGATCCGAAGAGGTTGCCCAGAGTTAGCCTTAATTCTACTCTTTTCTTTCTCTGATCTGCCACACGCCACCTCATCTGACCTGTAAGTCCTTATCATTTAACCTCCAAAATCCAGCTCTTTTGTCCATTCACTGGCTTCCATGTCCACATCCATTGCCCTCATTGCTCACCTGGCCATTGCAATAGCCCCTTGATTTATCCCCTCTTGGCTTTCCACAGCCAAGTCTCCACACATTAACTCCCCGTGATTTGGCCCCCACCTAGTTATCCAAACTAAGAGGACTCCTCCTGACTCATGACACTCCCCACTGGCTTCCTTTCAGTTTCTCAAACCTACCATGCTCTTCCTCCCCTCTAGGCCTTTACTGGTCCTATTCCTTCTGCTTGGAACTCCTTCTGGACCCTAAACCCACCCCACTGTCAGCTGGATTTATCTGGTAAACTCTTGATTTTCAAGTCTCAGCTTAGGGATTGCTTCCTTGATTCCTGGGGTCCCTTAGTTTGATGCCCCTCTTCTACTGCTCCCAAAGCACCTCGTTCTCCGTCCTCCCATTGTCTTGGGTTGTAGCTGTTATTTATTCTCTCCCACAGAACTCTGAATGCCTGGAGGGTGTGGCTTTCATTTGTGTTCTTATCACTCTATTCTAGTCTAATATAGAGACTAGCACATATTAGGTGCACCACTGAACTGATGGAATTGAGCTGAGAGTGTGGTGAGAAGGGAAACAGTAGATGGGTCAGGGAAGAGAGAAGCCTAGAAGAGGAAGGAGAGACAAAATGATCCTGGGAAAGGGAGGTGGAGAAGAGGAGTTCTGGGAGTGAAGGCAAGAGAAGGGCCCATGGAGACCTGTGGGAGAGGAGAGAATAAAGATTTGAAAGGAAATGGGTAATGCATGTGGACTGGAAGAATCAAACATTGTTAAGACGTCCATTCTACCTAAGGCAATCTACAGATTTAACGGAATACCCATCAAACTACCAGCAACATTCTTCTCAGAGCTAGAAAAAAACAATACATGAATTCATATGGAAACATAAACGATCAAGAATAGCCAAAACAATCCTCAGCAAAAACAAACAAACAAACAAAAAATAAAGCAGGAGGTATCACACTCCCAGACTTTAAACTTTATTATAAAGCTACAATAATCAAAACAGCCTGGCATTGGTACAAGAACATGCATATAGACCAATGGAATAAAATTGAGATTCCAGAAGCAAAACTTCAATTTCTCAACCAACTCATCTTCAACAAGACCTCCACCACCCACTACTGGGGAGAGGAGAATCTATTTAGTAAATGGTGCTGGAAAAACTGGCTGACCACATGCAGAAGATTGAAACAGGACCTATCCCCATACACAAAAATTAAATCTAAATGGATCAGAGACCTAAATGTAAAACCTCAAACTATAAGAACCTTAAAAAATGTAGGTGACACTCTTATGGAAGTTGGAACTGGCAACCAATTCCTGATCAAAACCCCAAGTGCCCATCCCATAAGAGATAAGATAGACAAGTGGGACCTCATTAAACTGACAAGCTTCTTCAAAGCCAAAGAAACCATCAAGAGGGCAGGGAGACAGCCCACAGATGGGGAAATAATATTTGCCCACTCCATGTCTGACAAAGGCCTAACATCAAGGATCTACAAGGAACTCAAACGTGCTAAAAAGAAAAACACAAACAGCCCCATTACAAAGTGGGCTAAAGATATGAATAGACACTTCTTAAAAGAAGACATACGAGCAGCCAACAGACACACGAAAAAATGTTCAGCCTCAGTAGTCATCAAGGAGATGCAAATTAAAACTACACTGAGACACCACCTAACTCCAGTCAGAATGGCCATATCAATAACTCAAAAAATAACAGATGCTGGAGAGGATGTGGCGAAAAGGGAACACTTCTACACTCTTGGTGGGAGTGTAAACTAGTATAGCCTCTGTGGAAATCAGTATGGTGATTCCTAAAAGTTCTAAAAATTGACCTTCCATATGGCCCCACAATCCCCCTACTGGGAATATACCCGGAAGAATTCAAATCACTCTATAAAAAGAATAGCTGCACATATACGTTTATCGCAACATTGTTCACAATAGCAAAAACATGGAACAAACCATGCTGCCCATCCAAAGAGGACTGGATAAAAAAAATTTGGTACATATGCACAATGGAATATTATGCAGCCATAAAGAACAAAATAATGAACTTTGTAGCAACCTGGATGGAATTAGAGTTTATAGTACTGAGTGATGTCTCACAGAAACAAAGATCTGAGCATCACATGTTCTCACTCATAAGTGGACCTTGAACAACTACCGTAAAACTATAAGAAAAGGATTGTCAGTAGCGGGAAACTGCGAGGGGTAGGAAGGCGGAGAGGTGGAATTGACAGTAGTCGAAATCTGCCTGGGGAAGGGGGAGCACACCTTATCAACAAGGGTACCTGCCAAATGAACATTTGTATACCTAACCCTGAATTGTACCCCACAATTTTAAAATAAAAATTCAAAAAAAAATGGAGAAAGGAAACGGATAGGCCTGGCATGGTCACTCACGCCTATAATCCCAGCACTGTGGGAGGCCGAGGTGAGATTACCTGAGCCCATGGGTTCAAGACCAACCTGGGCAACTTGGTGAGACTTCATCTCTACAATAAATAAAAAAAAAAAAGTAGCCAGGCGTGGTGGTGTGCACCTTCAGCTACTTGGAAGGATGAAGCAAAAAGATCGCCTGAACCCAGCAGGTCGAGACTGTGGTGGCTGTGAACATCGTGCCACTGCACTCTAGCCTGGGCGACAGAGTGAGACTCCAACTCAAAAAGAAAAAAAAAAAAAAGGAAATGAATAAGATCTAGGAGGAGAGAAGTGGAGCAAGTGATTACCTAGTACTGGTGCACAGACTTTTAAGAAGGAAGGAAAGGAGTGGTGAAGAAATCAACAATAGGAGGAAACTAAGGCCCATGTAGCAAGGCTTTTAAATTATTTAAAGTTTATTCAATTTAAAAAACTATCTGTAATTCTGAGCTTATTCTTTGAATAGTTGCTATTAAAGTCAAGTCTCTTTGGTAAAATAAGATGTGGAATATTTTTAAGCCCTTAAATTACAAAATTAAAAATTTGGCAGTCACATATCATATTCCAGCTCATTAAAAAAAATTGAAATTGCCTAGGTTCACCAAATCCAGAAGAGGGGAGAGCTCTGGGAAGAGAACATTCTTCAGTGGGTCTCAACATTTTGGGTATTAGGACCACTTTACACTCTTTTTTGTTCCTGAATCAGGATCTCACTATGTTGCCAAGGCAGGAGTGTAGTAGTATGATCATAGTTTACTGCAGTCTCAACCTCCTGGGCTCAGGTAATCCTTCTGCCTCAGCCTCCCATGTAGCTGAGACTACAGGCATGTGCCACCATGCCCAACTAGTTTTTTATTTTTTGAGGAGACAAAGTCTTTCTATGTTGCCCAGGCTGGTCTCAAACTTCTGGGCTCAAGCAATCCTCTCACCTTGGCCTCTAAAAATGCTGAGATTACAGGTGTGAGCCATTGTGCCTGGCCCCATTTTACAACTCTTAAAGATTATTTAGGGAATGACCCAAATGTCTTTCAGCTAGTGAATGGATTTAAAAAAACAAAAAACTGTGGTATAGTCTATACAATGGAATACTACTCTGCTGTAGGAAGGAATATGCTATTGATACAGACAACTACATGGATGAAGCTGAAATGTACATTATGCTGAGTGAAACAAGCCAGATTCCAAAAATTGTTTAAATTAAATAATATATACTCCCTTCATATGACATTCTTGTAATGACAAAATTGTAGGGATGGAGAACCAATGAGTGGTTGCCAGGGGTTGGGTGTGAAAAGGAGTTGACTACAATGGTGTGGCACAAGAGAATTATCCTGGATGTTGAAATTCCAGTGGTTGTTACATAACTCTATGCATTTGTCAAAATTCATGGAGCTACACATCAAAAAGAGGAAAATGTATGCATCCTTCCACATTTTGCCACACATAATATTTTTTTAAACTAAGTAAATTTAAAAATTAATAAAATATATTAGTTTAAACATTATTGAACACTTCAAAAGGCTTTTATTTTTATGGGTTATATCTATTGCTATTCAACTTATTTGAAATTAAACCATCAAGAGAGTGGGGAACCCACAGAATGGGAAAAAAGCATTTGCTAATTATGTATCTGACAAAGGCCTAACATCTGGGATCTACAAGGAACTCAAATGAGCTGAAAGGAAAAAAACAAACAACCCCATTAAAAAAGTGGGCAAAGGGCATGCATAGACACTTCTCAAAAGTAGATATATAAGCAGTCAAAAGACACATGAAAAATTGCTCAGCCTCACTAATCATCAGAGAGATGCAAATCAAAACCACAATGAGTTACCACCTAACTCCAGTAAGGATGGCCATCATCAATAAATCAAAAAACAGATGCTGGCAAGGGTGTAGAGAACAGGGAATGCTTGTACGCTGTTGGTGGGACTGCAAAGCTAGTTCAACCTCTATGGAAAGCAGTGTGGTGATTCCTAAAAGAACTAAAAATTGACCTTCCATATGATCCAGCAATACTTTTCCTGGGAATATACCCAGAGGAATATAAGTAGGTCTACCAAAAGGACACCTGTATACGCATGTTTATAGCTGCACTATTCACAATAGCAAAACCATGGAACCAACCCCATTGCCCATCAAAAGTGGACTAGATAAAGAAAACGTGGTACATACATGGAATACTATGCAGCCACAATGAAGAACAATATCATGAACTCTGTAGCAAATTGGTTGGAGTTGAGTCCATCATACTTAGTGATCTATCCCAGAAACAAAGAACTGAATACAAAATGTTCTCACTCATAAGTGATACCTGAACATTAATCACATTTGCACAAGGTACACTGCCAGGGAAGGGAAGGAGTGAGGGAGGGAGTGGGTAGCATCACAAAGGGTACCTGGTCCTAAGCCAGGGGAAGTGAGGGCCAGTTGGAGGTCCAAACCTCACCTGCACACAACCTGCTTGTGTAGTTAATCCTGACTTGTACCCCCACACATATACAATTTAACTATATATTTTTAAATAAAAATGACTAGAGAGTGGCATTATGTTAGATTTTTGCAAATCTCTGTAATATTTGGCTGAACAAAGGGCACCTGGATTCTCATATCTGCTTTTGCATTCAAGATGCTGCAAGATGTCGTTTTGGTTGAAGAATGTGGAGAAAATCCAGCCTCACAAGCATAGGTGGTTAGGGAAGGGGGGTATTTAATAGCCTTTTCAGACAGAATTCTAAGAATGACCTCCAAATGGCCCTCACCTGTGAATAAATTCCATCCTTCCCCCCTAGAGTAGATGTTTATGAAAAGTTATCACTCCCATGATTATGTTAGATACATGGCAAAGGGAAATTATCCAAGTGGGCCTGATCTAATCACACGAGACCTTTAAAAGAGGATTTTCTAGTATCAGGAAAGGAAGTCAGAGATATTAAAGGTGTAAGAAGTCCTTGGCTTGCCATTGGTGGTTTGAAAATGAAGGGGGCCATGTGAGAAGCATGTGAACAGCCTCTAGGAGCAGAGAGCAGCCTTTGGATGACACCTAGAAAGGCGATGGGGCCTCAGACCCACACCTTGAAGGAACTGGATTCTGCAAACAACCTGAGTAAGCTTGGAAGGGGATTTTCCCCCAGAGGCTCCAGATAAGCCCAGCTCGACTGACAACTTAAATTCAGTTTTGTGAGACCCTAAGCAAAGAACACACATAAACCCACCCGGACTTCTGACCTACGTAACTGTGAGATAATAAATGGGTGTGTATTAAGTTGTTAAGTTTGTGGTAATTTGTTATGGCAGCAATAGAAAACTAATAAATTGTGTGGAGATTCTTTTGATAACTATACCTAACCTTCACAAGTGGTAGTTTCTCTTTTTTTTTTTTTTTTTTTGAGTTGGAGTCTCACTCTGTCGCCCAGACTGGAGTGCAGTGGCCGCTGCCGGCCACCGCAGCCTCCACCTGCCGGGCTCTGGCGATCCTTCCGCCTCAGCCTTCCGAGTAGCCGGAATTACAGGCATGCGCTACCACGCCCGGCTAATTTTTTGATTTATTGTAGAGGTGAGGTCTCGCTGCCCAGGCGGGTCTCGAACCCGCGGGCTCAGGCAATCCACTCACCTCAGCCTCCCAAAGGCGTGGGATTACAGGCTGAGCCACCGAGCCCAGCTAGTGGTAGTTTCTTAATGTATATTTGCAATGTTGAGTCTGAGACCTTATCAGTGAACCTTTTGTACTCTGTTACATTAAAATCCATTGCTCTATCTTGCACTTTGAATGGATCTATTATTCATGCATGACTTTGTAACATCATGCATTAATCATTTGGAAAATAGTCTACCAAGTTATTCAGATCTTCCAGTTGTTGACTCATTCTTTTGATTATACAATATTAGAAAATCATGTTCATTAATATCACCACTAATCTTATCAGAAAGGTCTTTAAAGTATTGGGAAGCTTTTAAGCTCACAGTGGCAGATACAGGTTTTCCAAAATTGTGCTTTTTACTTGAAAGCTTAAATTTTATCATTGACAACAAATAATATCAGTTGTTTTCCCTGAGGTGGCAGGATCATTTTGTTCATTTTCAACAAAATACTGGCCAAGTATCCAAGTTTGAGTAACCATAATTTGTCTCATTCTTTCAAGTAAAAAAAAGTTTCATGAAAAATTGGCTAGTTTAGCTTGCAATTCAACTATGCAAGTGCTTTTCCTCATGACAACCATCATGCTTCAGTGTGCAGAAGTGCTTTGTATAGATTTCCTATTTCATCACACATTATTAAAAAGATATACTCAAAGGATTGATATTAAATAAAAATTAATAATTTGTACTGCTTCATTGACATTCTTTTTTTTTTTTTTTTTGAGTTGGAGTCTCACTCTGTCACCCAGACTGGAGTGCCGTGGCCGCTCCTGGCCACCGCAGCGTTGACCTGCTGGGCTCTGGCAATCCTTCCACCTCAGCCTTCCGAGTAGCCGGAATTACAGGTGCGCGCTACCACGCCCGGCTCATTTTTATTTATTGTAAAGATGAGGTCTCGCCAAGTTGGCCAGGCGGGTCTTGAACCCGCGGGCTCAGGCAATCCACTCACCTCAGCCTCCCAAAGGCGCGGGATTACAGGCTGAGCCACCAAGCCCGGCGCTTCAAGACATTCTTAAAATACATTTTTGTTTTCACAGAGACAAGGTCTCACTCTGTCGCCCAGGTTGGAGTGCAGTGGCGCAACCATAGCTCACTGTGGTTTCAAACTTCTGGGCTCAGGCGATTTTCCCCCTCAGCCTCCTGAGGAACTGGGATTACAGGCACATCTCAGCATGCCTGGCTAATTTTTAAAAAAAATTTGTGTAGAGATGGGGCCTCACTATATTGCCCAGGCTGGTTTTGAACTCCTAGGCTCAAGTGATCCTCCTCCCTCAGCCTTCCAAAGCTCTGGGATCACAGGTGTGAGCTACCATGACTGGTCTCTTCACTGAGACGTTCTTAACTTACGCTGACATTTCTTCTACCGGGACTACACTGGTGATGAAGAATGACATGAGTACCACGACTTGATCCATGCTGAGGTGCCAACACTTCTACCCACCCTTGTTTTTACTCCTTCAGTGCAAATGTCAACACAGCAAAAAAGGCAAATAATGTCTATGTATTATCATAAAAGTAGTTCTGACTGAACCCCCTGAATCTTAGGGACCCCCTGAGGTCTTTAGACCACATTTTTAGAGGTGCTGGTTCAGGCTGAGGCTGGAAGGGGAGGGAAGAGGCCTGAGGAGGGTGGAGATGAAATTTTAATCATGCTTAGAAACATCTTTAATAGAGGAGGCTACTGGGAATGAAGAGGAGAGAATTCTGAGGTACCTTCTCCCAAGGACCTCTGCTATGCCCCTTCCTACTCCTGCCCTATCTTGTTCATGAGCTGTCCCAGCCAAGGCAATAGCTATCCGCTAAAGCAGCCTCATTCTGGGACCTTGCATGCTCTGTCTTACAGGACCAAAATCCTAAGAGAATCCCATTCTGGCCCATGCACCCGTCATGGCTGTTTGCCACCCTACCCTGGGGCCCCAAGGCCCTGCTAGACTAAGTCCGTTAATCTTCTCAGACCAACTACCTGTGTCAAACACCATTCCATTCACATGGAATGAGCACCTGCTGTGTCTCTAGTTCTGTGCCAGGTGCTGATGGAAAGGAGGACACATGACTAAGCCACAGAGCCTTCTGGATCACCTCCATAGAGAGGCTTGCTTTCCCATCTGAAAAAATGATTGAAAAGAAGCCTAGTACCCTAACATGGGAGGGGAGCTCAAATGAGAGGCCTGGGGAGGGAGACAGATGTTAGTGTGGCTTGGAGGTTCCCTGCAGGTATGTGTGAGTTCAGGGGAGACCTGGAAGGGAGAATAGAATTGGTGTCATGGGGGAGAGAGAGGCATTCTAGACTTGGGCTAGGGTGGGAGGAAGGGTGGAGATGATCGTGTGATCATGTGCAGGGACAGTGTAGTAACAAGCCTGCTGGAAGGGAAGGGTGGAGTTGGCGGTGAGGCTGAAGGTATAGGGAGGATTTGTCATGGGTGGCCAGTGAAGGTGTGTGAGCAGGACGGGAGCTATGTTTTAGGAAGCCATATCTGGTCAAGTATGCAGAAAGTGTGTGGGACAAAAAGAACTAACATCAGTTTACTATAGTGTTTCGTTTCATCCTCACTCCAGTCCTGAGAGATGGGCACTATGCTTTTCATCCCCAGGAAACTGAGACTCAGGGAGATTGATTAACTTACCCAAGGTCACCTGGGTGGTAAACAACGAGGAGTGATTCCAATCTGGGCCTGATTCTAAAGTCTAGGCTCTGAATATCCACAATATACTTGGTGATGGAGGGGCAAAAGAAAGAATCAAAAATGCTTACAACCAACCTCTACTGAGTGCTAAATACAAGTCAGACTTTAAGCACAATCCGTGCACTATTTCATTCAATCTTCACTGCAACCCCATGAGGTAGGGACCATTACTAACCCTCGTACCTAAGTCTGTAGGGCCCAAGATTTTCCATTTTAAGGTCGACTGCAGAAATAGAGGCATTAGATGAGAAGGGCTAGATGAGCTAGAGTGGCAGCCACACCTCTGAGTTTGATCCTGGGTAAATCGATCCCTCTCCTCTGTGTCTCAGTTTTCTGCTTATCTTTAAGTGTGAGCAATGATAGGATTTTTGTAAGGAGTAAATGAAATAATGAAGCAATGAAGTGCTCGGCACAGTGTCTGGCACAGAGTAAGCACTCAGTAAATGCTATCTATTTTTTATTGTTGTTGTTTTTACTGATATTTGTTTGTCAGGATTCATCTTCCAGAAAGGTAGCTGCCACTAGTTACCAGTAGCTGTTGCTTACTTAGCCAGGGGCTTCCAGGGCACCAAGACTAAAAAGACAAGAGAAAAGACCCCCCTACTGAAAATTCAGCATTGCTCCATCTTCCCAAGGCCCCAAGCGGGCTGGGAAAGCAGGCTATGTCAGAGAAAGGGGCTGGAGAGGCTGACCCCTGGAGAGGCTAGGGGGGAGGAGCTGGATGAACAAAATGGAGGAGGGAAGGAGCCCGGCTGGGATTGACCTTTCCAAACATGCTCCCTCCCGTCCTCCTCCCTCCTTAGAGCTTTGTTTTTCTAGGCCTCTGTTGTCCAAATGAGGAGCAAATGGGGAGCTGCGAGAGGTTCTGCCAAGAGAGCCTGCAACACATGGGCCACAGCCCTGGCTCAAATGGAGGACCAGGCGGTAGAGGGTGCGGGAGGAGAGCTGATTCAGCAACAAACTGTTCTCCAGAGGGGACCCCCTGACCCAGGAACCCGAGGGGCTGGGCCCAAGACTTGGCACATTTGGGACATTTGGACTTGAGGACAGAGGCCCCAGGCACCATTTGCTATTTTTGCTTTGGGGGCAGACTTGGGTGGGAGGGAGAAACTTCCCCTTTCTTCCTCTCTCAGAGCAGGCCCTGCCTTATTCCTGGCCCTACCTGGCACCCTCCCTGGGTGTTTAGGCTTCCTGCCCCCAACCCTAGGAGCCCTGGCTCGCAAGGAAGAGACCGGAGGGAAAGAATAAGATTTTTCTGCAGGTGAGAGAAGAACCTATGTCTGGGGCTTTCAACCTGACATTCAGGGGCTTCCTCCCTCCCTTGCCTGCTATCCTAGGCTGTTCCCTGGACAGCTGTTCCCTGGACAGCCCACTCTCCTTACTGGCCCTCAGTGGCAGAGCAGGGCGGGGCAGTTATTAGGTGTAGAGACTACCTGAGTTCAAATCTCAGTCTTGTCACTTTTAGCTTTGTGACCTTGGGCAAATTGCTTAGTCTAATCTATAAAATGAAGTTTTTAATATCTTCCTCATAGGGTTTGTGAGACTTCAAATAATCCATGCTTAGAATGCCTGGTACATAAATGTTTGACAAATGTTCTCTACTCTTATTATCCACCTCTGTGCCACTTCTCCCTGCCAAAATGCCATTTCCCCTTCTCTCTGTCTTAAGTTGAGCCCAGCTTAATCTCCCCCTCCTCCATGAAGTCTATTTGGCTTTATCCAGTCTCCTGACCCCTGTTACACTCCCCAGTGAGACCAGAACAATTTTGAGAGCAAGGGACTCTCATATGAACAGCATTAACCAAATGAATCAACCTCCTTGGTGTTGTCAGATTTTTTTTACTGTGACCCACAGTAAGAAATCAATTTTATAGCATGGACCAGTACATGTATGTGTGTGTCTCTATTTATAGGCATTGTAGAGATAGATTCATATGACTAAATCAAGTTTCACAGAACAATTAATGTCCTCACCATATGTGGATCACTCTTATGTTTGCTATTTACTTTTTAAAATGCTAGTGGCAGCCGGGCTCGGTGGCTCAGCCTGTAATCCCGTGCCTTTGGGAGGCTGAAGTGAGTGGATTGCCTGAGCCCGCGGGTTCGAGACCCGCCTGGCCAACTTGGCGAGACCTCATCTCTACAATAAATCAAAATGAGCCGGATGTGGTAGCGCGCACCTGTAGTTCCAGCTACTTGGAAAGCTGAGGCGGAAGTATCGCCGGAGCCCAGCAAGTCAAGGCTGCGGTGGCCGGGAGCGGCACGGCACTCCAGTCTGGGTGGCAGAGTGAGACTCCAACTCAAAAAAAAAAAAAAAAATGCTAGTGGCAACTACAAAACTGATTTTAAGCCCTGCTATGGAATTGTGTGTGACCCCAAGTTTGAAAACCACTGCCCCAAGAATGACCCTGAGTCTTTCCTCTTCTGTGATAAATCCTGTATAGAGTGGCATTAGGACCATCAGAGGCCCTAAACCCTGAGAAGATCATAGGTGAATGTCCTGCTTCCAGAATGGGAATAGGCTCAAGGAAGGCTGCAGTGGATGCATGTGGAGGGCTCGGGAGACAGAAGAGTGAAGACCAGTCTGGGTCCAGATGACAAAGGGCTTCAACTGCCACACAAAAGAATCTGAACATTTCCTGCAGGCACTGAAAGATTTTACACAGAAGAAGACTACTCTCAGTCATGTGTTTTAGAAAGTTCACCTTGGCAGCTGTGAGGAGAATGGGTTGGAAAGGACACAAGGGAACCTGTCAGGAAGCTGTTTTGAGCATTCAGGTGAGAGAGGACAGATGAGGCCATAAGCAAAGGAACAACTGGGAGAGTGAGAAGCATGGAGACTGGGGAGCATGGAGAGCGGGGAGCATTGAGAGCAGGGAGCATGGAGAAGACAAGTGAGAAATAGTGAAGACGCAGATCAACAGGGCTTGGTGGCTGAGGGCTTTAGCCACCATCGATATGATGCTGGTTACCAAGATAGGTATAGAGGAGGTTTGTGGGAAAGCAAAACGGTTCAGTTTGGGGATGAGTTTGAAATACCCATTGGGGAAATTTCATGGGGAAATATAACTCTCATTCATTCAATAAACATTTATGAGACCGACATGGAGAAACGAACATTTTATTTTGTCAAATAAAAACACTAAAGAAATAAACTAACATCCACCATTGCCATTATTTTAAAAAAGAGAAAACATTTTACTACCAAGATATAGGAAGGGTATAATCTCAGAACGAAGGACAGTCCTTTATAATTGAATAAGTGTGTATTATTGAAAAACTCTCCCGGCAGTTTTTCTCATTTGGCTGTGGAAACACCACTGTATATCAGCTTGAGCTGTGGACTGTCATGTGAGAACCACTGATCTGAGGAATGGGCAGAGGAATAAAGGCCAGAAAAAGAGACCACAAGAAATGGTTCCAGGGGCTGGAGGAAAATCAAGAAAGCATGATCCTGGAGGCCAAAAAAGAAAGCAGAGTTTCAGAAATGAGGACTTGGCTAACAGTGTCTTTTGCCATCCAGAGTTCAAAGAGGTCATCAAATTTGGCAATTAGGAGTTCATTGGTGACCTTTGACAGTGCTCTTTCACTGAGATAATGGGGTTGGGGCCAAATTGTTGCTGGTTGAGGTGTGAATGGGAAGCTGAGAAAAGTGAAGTCTAGCATGTAGATTACTTTCAACAAATTTGAGGATGTAGGAAAGAAAAGAGAAAGGAAAGGAAGGAGGGAGAAAAAGAAATTAAGAGAGAGAAAGCAAGTTAGGGGAGCAAAAGAACACATCTGGGGAGGAGGGTGCTTGTTTGGATGCTTGTTTTGGGGGGGAATAACAGAAACAGGCATTTCATTGTTAGGGAGAGAGCTGGTATAGAGAAGCTGAACTTTCCTGAAGAGAAGGAGCATAACAAACGTCCAGAGAAAGGGACCAGAGAAGGAAGGTGGATACAGCCAAGGCCCAGGCGAAGGGATTAGTCTTTAACTAGAGGGGCACCTTGTCCCCTGAGAAGGGAGGGCTGGAGGGGAAGGAAGTCAGAGAGGCAGGCCAATTTTCAGGGGTTGGGGCAGGGCACTGAGGTAATTCATGCTTGAAGGCCTCTGTTTTCTCAGGGAAGTAGGAGGAGACGTTGTTCCAAGCAGGGAGAGGGGAGGGGCAGGAACATGGTAGGGAGCTGAAGGAAGTTTGGAATGTGGCCCAGGGAAATGTGAAGATAGAGCTGAGGCCTTGACAAGGGAATGTGCCTAAGAATGACTGAGGGGTACTGAGGTTAAGCTGAGGCTGATTGAGTCTGTCTTCCCCCTGCCGGTCTTGTCTCCCTCACTGGGCTGTAAGCACCTTGAGGCAGGATCCCCAGAACTTTCCTCTTTCCAGTTCATCCCTTTGCTAGACAATGCCCAGCAATGTATCTGGCCCAGAGGAGGCACCTAGTCCTCTTAGAAAGGTCTGGCAAAGCAATCACTAACAAAATTTAGAAGCACTATAGATCGGACAGTTAGGGGAAACAGAGGTAACATCTTAATTGCTCTGCAAGGACGTTCTTGATTTTGGTTGATCCAGGCCTTTTCTAAAACCCTGCTGACCAGTTTACTCCTGCACTAAGTGCCAAGTAGAAGAGCTAGTGTCTGTCTGTCCAGCAACACTTGCAGGCCTTAAACTCTACAGGCTGGGGAGAGGCCAACAAGAGGGGTCAGTGGCTTTATCTCCCATGAGCTGAATGAGGCTGAGGCAATTCTTAGGAAGTAGCAAGATGGAGCAGCTGTGTAGGGAGACCAAGGAGCCATGGAAACAGGACTGAAGGCTTCCTGGGCTCCAGGAGAGCCTGCTGGGAGCTGGTATAAGCAGAACCCTGAGGTCTGCCGCTCAGGGGGATGAAGGGACTGGACAGCTCCCAATGTGAAGCGAGTGACTGAAGGAACACAAGTTCAAGGTGGGAGGTGGCATGATGGTTGCATGGCTGAATCTGGTTGGGCATTAGACCTGGGCTCAGGAGGAATGTCTGCCTCTTCTCCACTCCCTCCTTCCTCCTGCCTATTCTCAGAGGCCACCTAGAGGTCAAAAAGATCCTGGAATGTGACAACAGGTCTTGTACTTCTTTCTCCTTGGCATGCCATCTCCTTCCAGCTCAGTCTCTCCAGCCTGGCTCCTTCTCTCAGTCTCACTCTTCCTTTTAGCCAGTGATACAGCACAAGCAAATTCTCATCTCCCAAAGGCAAATTGAGCAAGAACTCTCAAAGACTGATAGAAGCTCAGGCTCCCCAGAAACCTTCTCTTTCCACACAAGATTTTCCTCTTCAGGATCCAGGAGCCAGCCTGCACTTACACATTTCAGGGACAGAAAGCTCACTCCAGTCCAAGGCAGCACATTCCACTGGACTCATTTCACTTCATATAATAAACCTCTGTTTATTGAGGGCCAGTGCCGCGCCAGGCCCTTGGGTTAGGTGGTGGCTGAGCTGTTAGAAAGTTTTCCTTTGATTGAGCCAAAATGTGTCTCCCTGTAGCTTCCAGCCCTGCCCTTTGAAGTCACCCAGAACAAGTGTAATCTCACTGCAGGCTAATCCTCAGATATTTGAAAATGGCTAGCATTTTCCCAAGAGTTTTCTTTCCTCTGCAGATAAGCGCTTCTTTCTTTGTTTCTTTTTTTGTCTGTGTTTTTTAATACTCAAATAACATCAGTTCATTGTGCTACATTTTAGAAAATTCAGAAAAGCATAAAGAAGTACAAATCCACCCGACTCTTACTCAAGAAATGACAACTGTAAAATTCTTTCTTCTCACCAGTCTTTTTTTCTCTACATACTGTACATTCTACACTTTTTTCTTACCAAAATGGGATCATCCTAAGAAATATTTTAGAGACTGATTGTTTTCACTCATCGGTATATTAACTTCTCCCTCATTCTTTCACCATGCCAATTTTAATATGAAATTGTGTAACTGCTCAAGGATTTATCTAACCAGCTTTTAAAAGTGAGACATTAAGGTTGTTTTCAATTTTTCTTTGCTACAAAGAACACAGGGGGTTGGAATTTGGAGTGGGATGGAGGTGTCAGGGGAAGGTGGACAGAGACGAAGAGTCCTTAAATCAGATTAGTCATGCTATTTGGGCATCTGACTTTTTTTCACTTTCTCTGTTGAAAAAATTATACTTCCTAGAACATGGTTGTGAGTACCTGCTCAGGATTCGGTTGCAAGGATTTACCCTAATTACTGTATCCGGTTTCCTATTATGGGATGTTGAGGTTGTTTCTAATTTTTGATGATTACAAACCAGGCTCTGATGAATATCCAAGAAGCTAAATCTGTGCTGGTGCTGGACACTGAGGTCAGGAGGAATATTTTTGAGCCCTCTAAATCATAAGGTGTCTGCCAGTAGTTGTAACTAGAAGCTTTTTGGCAAAGGCCCAGGAGACTAACTAAGGCTGAGGTCAGTGCTTCGAGCCTCTGGGCTTGCCTGGGGTCAGTACCCATGTACCCAGCCCCTGTCACAGAGTGTTCAGGCTGTCTGGCCCTTTGGGACCACTGGACCGACAACCTCATCTCTTACATGAGGGAACTAAGGCCTGGGGTGAGGGATGACCCTAAAGCAACTTCTCAAGGCAAAACTGTGTCTCCCAAGCACTCTGGTTCCGGAACTAGAAGCTGAGCTCTGAGGTTTGGAATCTGCCCCGAGGCCCTGTGAAATCTTGTCTGCTCCCCTTCACTGAACCCCTTGCTGCTGAGGCTGGAGAGGGCACTTTTGCCAATGAACTGAAGTAAGGGGTTGGGGCATTGAAAGAAGACGAAGTTTACCTCACAGGCAACCCAGAACCTCTTTTTTGCCTAACCCAGATGATGTGCTTAATAGCAGTCACCCTCTCTTAGGTCCACCTGGCAAATCTACTTGGAGTTTGAGCTGAAACAACATGTGAGTCCCTCACTCCGCTTAGAGGGCTCGGCTGTCTCTTCTTGCGGGGAACTGGCTTTGCTAAAGGTCTGTCTATCCAGCTCTCTGTGGCTGACAACTCTGTAGTTTCGGGTGCTAATGACTACCCTCCTTCCCCCCTCAGGCCTTGCTGCTGCCTGGTGAATTCACACAAATGGTGTGCAATTTGCCCCTTCTGTGTTTTCTCTTCTGACAGAGGTAAAGCAAACCCCTTACCCCCCACTGACACCCTGTTTATTCAACTGGGAGAGATTTCACACCCAGGAACTCTGCTTTCCCTCCCTGAGCCCTTTCCCTAAATCTTCATCCCCTCCCAAGTCCTCCCACCCCTGCACTCCCTGAATCATTTATGAGACCAGGCAGGGCTTATAAAAGGGTCTCCCAGGAAAGGCCAAAAGAGTACAAAAGTTTCTGGAAAATAGGAGACTGCAGCCTGCCTGGCCTTGGCACCCTAAGGATGGACTCTGCTGCTCACCCTGCTGCCACTCCTGTCCCAGATCTGGCGCTGGCCCTTGCTCCAGCCCTAGCACCAGTCCCCCTGGCACTCCCTGGCCTGATAGGTCCGCCGCCCCTTCTCTCCTCTGGACAAGAAGTAGATGGGAATGAAAGGTAAGTGGAACTTGGCCTTTGGCAACCTGAATTCAGGTGAGAGGCTCCTGGGAGAGGAGGGAAAATGAGAGATTCAGGGCAGCCCTGTTCTCTGTGAGGGCAGAAAAGCAATGGCCTCAGAGCCCTTTCTTCACATCTCTGGCTGAAATATCTCATCTGGCTTTTCACCTCACTAATCTCTCTGGGATTAGTGGCAGGAGGGGACATGGAGATAGTGGGCCATGCCAAAGCTGAAGGCCAAGCAGACAGGCCCTAATGGGCCAGGTCACAGAGTACACCGAGGGGCACAGGGAGACTACCATGGAACCTGGGCTTAACACAACCTAGACTGTGGGGGAGAGGGTGCGGGAAAAGAGGATCCAAGTCTAAAGAGGACCTTGCTTGTGACACTTTCTTCCGATGACACCATAAGATTCCCATTTGCTTTTTTCCTACCTGTACAAGTTTGAGGGAGGAGGGAGGAGTGGGCCCAGGAATATTGCTGGCTCTTTCCCCAGCCCTGGAAGATGGTTTGACTCTGAGTTCTACTTCTTGGAGCAGGAGGTATGAGGCAAGATATTTATTCACTCAACTCCCTTAAACTTCAACAAACATTTCCCGAAACAGCTACTGTGTACTAGGCATTGTGTTAGGTGTTAGGGATTCAGATATGATCAGACATATCTTTGAGCTTAAGAAGCCCAAAGACAAGTAAACAGACAATTACAAAACTGTGATAAGAGCAATGATAATATTGCTGGAGCAAGAGAGGAGGGGCATCTGTCCTGGCCAGGGCTCAGGGGCCTTCTGGAAGGCTTCCTGGAGCAGGTAGCCCCCAGGCCAAGCATTTGAGAGACCTCTTTCTCAGAAAGCCCACGTTTCAGTCTCCTCATCCACCAAATGATCTCTCCTCTTTGTCCTAGAGGAGCTTGTCTTTGGAGGCCCTGGCTGTCCTCTACAGATGACTCCCGAAGGCAGGTGAGAGAGTTGGTGTATTTGGTGAGTTTGAGCCCATGTGACGCATGTTCACATGCACATGCAGCCACATGCATTCATGCTGAGCACGTCCCTTCCCAGAGAGCTCCTGACCTCAGTTCAGGGCTGCAGATCTGAGAAAAGGTCCTTACAGCTTTACTAACATTCGAGTCCCACAACAACTCTGGGAGGAGGGCAGAGCCAAGGTTTCTGGGGCAATTGGAAAGATGAGGAGAGTAAGGCTCAGAGTGGGAAAAGGATTTGGGCAGGCCCCACACCCAATGTGTGGCAGCGCTGGTGCTCCAGTCCCCATCTCCTGGCATGCACTCCAATGTCCTTCCACCTCCTCCCTGAATCTTTGCTGCTCCAGTAGAACTCTGTCCCCTGGACGGCCTCCAAAGGTGTTGGAACAGTGGCAGGGAAGCAAATGACCCCCAGGACTCTGTCTGCTTGTTTTTCAACCAGGACCAGAAAGACCCTCTTGTTTTGGGGTGGGCATTGGGGGTGGCTGGACTCCAGAGATGTCTCAGGTGTCTTCTAGATCATCTTACCTGCAGATTTCTGACCTCTGATATGGAGGAGGCAGTTATCTGTCCATGAACTTTGAGCCACATGCTAGCTTTTTGCTTTGGACAGGTCACTGGTGGGGCAGCAGCTGCTGAGGTCACCAAAGCTAACTCTGAGTTCCATCACCCCGTCAGGTAAGCTTCTGGCACCAAGGTCCAAACTTGCCATGAATCCCTTAGCTTTTTTTTTTTTTTTTTTGAGACAAGGTCTTTCTCTGTCACCCAGGATGGAGTGCAGTGGTGTGATCATAGGTTCACTGTAGCCTCAAACTCCTGGCCTCAAGTGATATTCCTGTCTTAGCCTCCCTGAGTATCTGGGACTACAGGTGTGTGCCACCACACCCAGCTAATTTTATTATATTTTATTTTTGTAGAGATGGAGTCTTACTTTGTTTCTCAGGCTGGCCTTGAACTCCTGGCCTCAAGTGATCCTCTGGCCTCAGCCTCCCAAAGTGCTGGGATTATAGGCGTGAGCCACCACACAATGCCCTTATTAGCATTTTGAATCCTCACACAGTCTTGTGAAGTAGGAGAAGGGAAGCCCTGCTGTGATCACTGTTGCCTAGAGGAGAAAACCAAAGCCCAGAGAGGTTATGGGACTTGGCAAGGTTGCCTTTCTTGGTGGCATTGTCAATGACCCCCCCTCCCCAATGAGCCCCTGTGGAGCTCAGTCAAGGAATCCTCAGTAGTAGAAGAGATAGGGCCACAGGACTGGAGAATTCTTGGCTAGAAGCCTACTGGGGTGGGTGGGGTTGGGGGTGGGGTCAGGGCTAAAACTGATAGATGCTGGGGCTGGGGCTATCACCACTATAGGCCTATAGACCCAGGAAGGTTACCTTCCTGCCTGGGGCCATGTTGTAGCAATTCAGAAGGTTCTGTTGCAAAACTCTTTCTTCTTTTCCCTTTGACCTCATTGCTATAGCTAAGAGAAAGGCTATTTAGGGGCTGGCTTCCTCCTTGGTCCTACTGACCCTTCTGCACATATAAGGCCTAAGTTAGGGACCATGTTTCTTCTCTGTCCACAGGCTCTTCTGGCCTAAATCTCGCTCCTTTGACTACCTGTACAGTGCTGGGGAGATTTTACTGCAGAACTTCCCTGTCCAGGCAACCATCAACTTGTATGAGGACTCAGACAGTGAGGATGAAGAGGAAGATGAAGAAGAAGAGGAAGATGAAGAAGTGGAGGAGAAAGAGGAGGCAGATGAAAAGGTGCCAGAAGGGTGTGTGAGGGTACCAGGGTCCACACCACACAGAGTCACAGCTCGTCCCCTTACCCTGCCCCTGACCTGTCCAAACTGAAGCAGCCAGTGTCTGATTGGGGTTCAGTATGCCTGGCAAGTTTCCACGAGCAACGATTAGTTGGGAGTCTCCAGTCACAGCTTTCTGGACTGAAAATTGGGTCCTCAAGCTGCCCAGCTCATCCTGGCTTACCTGACAGGACTGTGAGCCCAGGCCCCTGGCTTCTCATTGTCTGGACTGCTGTTGTGTTGACCCTGGGAGTGTCCCAGGAGCTTGAAAGGAAGAAAAGTCTGCTTCCTGAAGTTCCCAGGAAGCAGAGCAGGACAAGGCATGCCGTTGGAGAGGGAAGCAGTCACTCTTCAGGGCCCTTTGACTCGCAAGCTTTCCTGGGTGGCCACGTAGTCCCATCTCCTCATGGAAAGCCTGGCTTCTGGCTTCAACTCCAGGGATACTACTATCAGATTCAAACAAAGCTGGGGCTCCTTTCTGATGAGCCGTGCAGGCAGGAAAGGGGGAGTCTAGAGAATCAGCTTGCTCTGGGTATACCCCCCCATTTTACCTACCATCCATTGAAGTCTATGTGTTGGCATGAGATGAATCGGGAGAAAAATAAACTGGATGATGTTTGCCTTTTTCTTGGAACTGTGCTGATTTCTTAACTGAACTCTGCCTGTATTGTGAAGCCATGAGCAGAAGGTCAGAGACCAGCTCAAGGCCAATTTATTGCTTTACCTGAGGTCAGTTGACAGATTTATTTTCCATGGGGCTATAGGGCTGGGCACCCAGCACGGGGCCAGGCCACCTCCATCATCTTGTGAAATTAGACTTGATTGAACTTCAAGGACAGCTTGGAAAGAAAACAAAAGGCCCTCAAAGGGCAGCTTGAAAGTTGGGAGGAGGAATGAGGGTTGGGGGGAAAAGTGACAGGTACAGCCTCATGTGAGCCTCAGAGAGGACTCTGTGAATGTGGGAGGGGAAGTACTTAATCCTTTCAATTTTATCTGCTCAAGGCCCTTTCTATCTCCCACAGCTCATACCCACATGCTTACCCCTGCACCAATTACTCCTCAATGAATTTTCTTGCCTCCAGCATGTCCCTTTGCATGCATCTCCCACTTCGACCACAGATCAGACCATGTCAGCCCGTGCCTCACCAATAGTTGGACTTATCTTTTTATTTATTTATTTTTTTGGTCACAGATATCCTTGAGAATCTATGGCTTCTCTACCCAGAAAAATACATGTGAACACACACACACACACACACACACACACACACACACACACACACAGTGCTATATATTCACAAATCAAGTCCTTAAC
Source organism: Cephalopachus bancanus (assembly GCA_027257055.1). Classification (NCBI taxonomy): domain Eukaryota; kingdom Metazoa; phylum Chordata; class Mammalia; order Primates; family Tarsiidae; genus Cephalopachus; species Cephalopachus bancanus. Next base: position 97,650 of record JAPVLO010000517.1, read on the forward strand.
TTGTTATCTTGATGTTGATGTTCTAGGCCTCCTTCTAACTGTCTGGTTTTAGCCTGTCTCTTTAGTCTCATCTCTCAACACCTGAAACTTACTTACATGCCCATTCTTGAGTGTGGTGTGCTTTCTAACACCTCTGGGGTTTTTTTGTTTTGTTTTGTTTTGTTTTGAGTTGGAGTCTCACCCCGTTGTCCAGGCTGGAGTGCAGTGGCATGCTCCCGGCCACCGCAGCCTCGACCTGCTGGGCTCAGGCGATCCTTCTGCCTCAGTCTTCCAAGTAGCCAGAACTACAGGCGTGTGCTACCACGCCTGGCTAATTTTTATTTATTTATTGTAGAGATGAGGTCTCGCCAAGCTGCCCAGGCTGTTCTTGAACCCATGGGCTCAGACAATTCCCTCACCTCAGCCTACCAAAGTGCTGGTATTACAGGCTTGAGCCACTGGGCCTGGCTGACCTCTGGGTTTTTAAATCTACCTGGAATGCCTTTCTACTTTTGCATGCCTGGTAAACTTCCATCCAGCCAAAAGAACTAGCTCAGATATCCCTTCTATGGGAAGCCTCCCCAGACTTCCAAATTCAGAATGGGCTCTCCGATGAATCCAGTGTTACCCCATAGCACCTGATTCCCTTCCTGTACTGTAAGATGAGGTTGTGTTTGATATTCCCATGACTTCATGGCACAGCACACTGCCTGGCACAAAAAATGTTGAAGGAAAAGAAGATTCTTAGGTCTTCTTAAAGTAGCTCTTGATAGAGCCACCATGACTCCCCAACCTGCCAGCTACAAAGAGGACAGAATTACATCATCTTATTCAGGAGCAAAATGATGGCCATTTTCCTTTCTCTCCTCCAGTAGCTTGCCACAGGCTGCTTCAGTTCTGAGCCCTAGCTGGGACTTCCCTGAATTGGACACAGCCCTGAGCAGGCCACTGAACTCACTGGTGTCATCTGTTGGTCAAAATTTGACCTTGTTCCTTAATTAAGGCTGCCTGACAGTTGACCTTTGACAACTTTAAATCTTTTAGTCTATTCTATTTCTGCTTGTATGTAAAGTGGAATCTACCATTTCTTAGCCATACGACCTAAGGCAAGTTATTAATCTACTCTGAGCCTCAGTCTCCTCATCTGTAAAATGGGGATAATGATACTTCCTTTTAGGGTTGTTTTGCGAATTCAATGAGATAATATATGTAAAATGCTTAGCACAGCCCCTGGCACATAGTAAAAGCACTCAATAAATGGTAGTGGTCATAGTAGCTGTTATTATTAATTTTATGACAGAAATGAGCTTATAGGCTAGAGTCAGCTAAACGACTGACTTATCAGTCAACTACACTTGATCTCTCTGGCACTATTTGATGGCTTCCCAAAGGATCTTTACAGTGTTTAATTAAAAACAACAACAACAAGCAACAACAATAAAAAGCCAAACAAAATAACCCATGTGGCCAAGTGTGGCTTCCTGGAGCACTCTTTACATTCAAATGGTAGCCCACAGGTTTCAGGTCCCTATTCCCTAGGTTAGAGGTTTTTAAACTTTTTTTGGTGTGTGCTTTAGCAGGAAAACCTTTCTTTTGAATTGAATGCAGAAGCCCAATATATAAATCAAATAAAAATGGAGCTGCCTTGGTGAATGCCACAATGCGGGGCCCAGAACTCCTACTTAGGTGTTCTCGCTTTCTAAACGAACTCTCTGTGCCACATTCTGGGAGGTAACTTCAGGGACCCCCTAGATGATGGGAAAGACAATTTGGAAATCACTGTACCAAGGATTAAACCAGGATTGATTTGAAGTTGGAGGGGAATTAATTAGTACTTTAGTATGTTCAATGTTCTGTTTTAAGTCCTTGTTTTGGGTCCTACGTTCCCAGCATTTCATAGCTCAGAAATTGCTCGAATCCTTATCCATACGTTATAGGGATTTAAAATCCTTGGAATCCCAATATCCTTGGTTTTAAGGTATTATATAGCATAGAATTACAAATCCCTAAATCCCCAGGGATTTAAAGACCCTAAAACCTTTGGAGCAGTCATTCTTTACTAGGAACGAGCTCTCCTCACTTCCCACACTCCACCCCCTACTGCACATGTGCTGTTGCTTACTGGGCAGACATTTTGTCTCACTTCCTCCCAGTCCTCTGTCCTGAAATGGCTTCCGGTCCTACTCCCCATACATGGTTGCTAAGTGATTGGAATTCGCTGTTCTGACTAATCAGAGCCCAGTGTGAGGGGTGTATTCAGTCCTTGTACCAATTTCAACTTCAGTGCCAAACTCAGGAGAAAAATCTCTGTGCAAAACTCAGAGTCCTCCCTCCAGCTCCATCCCACTGTCCCATCCTAGTGTCCCTAGTACTTCCTCATTCCAGCACTGACTTCCTCCTGTTTCCCCCACCCCAGAGCAACAGCAGGAGGGCACATCTGTTAGGGAGAGGCTGCATTTGAGCTGGGCCATGGGTAGAAACAGAGAGGAAAACTTTCCAGAAAGAGGCAGCAGTAAGTATTCCTTTATTAAGCAAATGTGTATTGAGCACTTACTATGTGTCAGTCATTAATGTTGTAATAATTAATAGCATGGGCTTTGGAAGTAGGTATACCTGGGTTTAGATTCTATATCTGTCACATGCTGGCTCTACTCATAGCCCCACTCCCTTCAGCTGTCAGGGGAGTGACCCTCTGCTCTTAACCCTTTCACTACAACCTCAGTAGTTCTTTATTATAGCACATCTCTACCTCACACAGGACATGCTCAGTAGAGTAGTTGCTGTTCTTCTCTGCCTCTGGGCACGGAAATCTCCTCACCCAACCCAGTGGGTGCTGTCAACCCCTATCTCTCACCTCCTCCCTGAAACTGTACCTGTGTGACTACTAGTGGGTAGAAATGATGTCTCCTTTCCTTTCCAGCCTCCTGCTATAATATGGTGGTCAATCCTCCTCCCAGACAAGGTTGTTAGGTGACCTGAGTTCACAGTTTTGACCCGTCAGAAACCTGGTGTTGGTTCCTGTGTTTTTTGTTTACCCACAACAGGCAAAGCTTGTAGCAACCTCCGTGTAAATGCTCAAACCCAGAAACCTGACAGGGAGTGAGTGCTCTCTAAGTGGTAGCTACAACACACTCTGCCAGGCACTCGCTACCCATGTTCCACCCATCATTTCGTATGGCACTATAATCATAATCCTAGAGATGGGCACAATAAGTAACCCCACTTATGGATGAGAAAACTAAGAGTCAACCGAGGTTCTATACCTTGGTTTGTGCACTTGCATGAAAGTTGCTACAAGCCTTGCCAGTTGGGGTTAAATCAAAACGCAGGAACCAACACCAGGCCCTTGACAGGTCAAAATGGTGAAGTCAGCTCTCCATTTTACAATAGGGGACTGGAGAGGAAAGGAGAAGAACTTCCCACTAGACAGCCACACAGGCACAGTGGGGGTGGGTAGGTAGGAGGTAGCGACACTCACTGGTGGAAGAGGGGGCTTTCCCTGTCCAGAGGAGTCCAGGCAACAGGATAACTAGGAGGATAAGATTCAGAACAACTGATATTCTTGAATTCTTTCTACGGTCTGGGTGCATGGCTAGGAACCCTACATGGATTAATTCCTTTAATAAGACAACCCTGAGGTGTAGTTGGGGAAACTGAGGCTTAGAGTGTTTTTTTTTAAAAACTTGCCCCAAATTACACACTTGGTCATCTGTGACACCTTCTAAGTACCAGGCTCAACACATTATTACCTCATTTAACCCTTACAGCAATCTTAAAATGTAAGAACTATTATTATCTTTTTTTTATAAATAGGAAACGGGGGTTCAGAGAGGTTAAGGAATCTCAAGGTCAAACAATTAATAAATGACTGAGTCAAGCTTTCTTGCTGTCCTCTCTTGTGGCAATCAGAGATGACAGCAATCGCCCAAGGTTACACTGATGGTGAGTGGCAGAACCAGGATTCAGGTCTGCCTGACTCGAGCCCTGTGCTTTCAGGAGGTGGAATCAACAGGGTTTGGTAAAGGATTAAACCTGTGGGAGGGCGAGGGAGAAAAGGTTCAAGTTCTGGCTGGAGGGAAGTGAGTCGGAGGATATGAAGAACTCTGGGCCAGGAGCCAGGAAAAGCTGAGGGCCTCTGAAAGGTGCCACTGAGGGAGGAATGTTTGGGGGCCTCCTGCCTGGCAGTGACAGGCTTTCCTAGAACCTGGGCTGCGGGCACAGGGCTACCAGAGGTGAGAGGCTGATGAAGAAATTCTATTCCTGCCTCTCAGTGCTGTGCTGCCTCAGAGTAGAATGGGCCCTAGCTGGGCATGCCTTGTTGTGGCTGAAAAATGAGAGGAACTACCAATGCCTGAGCTCTCCCATGGGATCCTGGGCACTAGGCCCTGCACCACATGCACTTTATTTGAAAGGGGGCAGTGGGGTATCCTCATGTTTACAGATAAGAAATTGAGGCTCAAAGAGGTGAAGTGACCTATTAGTCACATAGTCAGTAATTGGGGAAGCTGGGGGAGAGCCAGGACAGTGTAACTACAGAGTTCTGGCTTAATTGTTAGGCTCCTCCTACTCTCCTCCTCATTGCCCCAGAGAAGTCCTGAAAGCCCCTTAAGGCAGGCGCTGGCACCGGCCTCCTGCAGCCTACAGGGAAAGGAAGTGTATAAACTGCCACACAAATGCATTTCTATCCCCGTCACTGGGGACAAGGAGACACCTGAGGCCTGGGGCCAGGTGTGACTTAAAAGAGACTGAGGGAGAGCCTGAGAACCAGCTAGAGCGCAGAAGTCTTCTATCTCAGGATGAGGACAGCCGGCTTTCACAAGTAACTCAACTGGTGTCCATTAACAGCAAGACAGGCAGCGCCCTCTAGTGGCCGCGCTCTAAACCTACAGAACTAGGCATGGGATCCGAGGATCATGTACCCAGAGGATCCTATGGCTAGCAATTTTTGTGTGTGTGTGCCTGGTAGTTACGGGGACAGGCTCTGGAGTTAAACTAAACTTGTGTTCAAATATGGGTTCTACTCCTTGATAGCTAAGTGACCATGAGAAAATTAATCTCTAAGCTTTTGTTTCTTCATCTATAGAATAGAAATGATAATAATACCAATTTTATGGGTTATTGTAAGGACTAAATGAGATAATACATGTAAAGAGCTTAGCTGAGTACTTGACACATTATAGATGTGATACATATGTATATATTTATTTATATATGCATGAAACAACCACTATATAGTGTATGTGTATACATAAGAATATATAAGGAGCGACCCCCCCAAAAAAACCGGAATTATCTTTTGGAGGGTTAGCCCTTTGTAGTACACTTGGAATTTGTCACTCTGGATCAAACCATCAACCAAAGTTTTTATCTGCAACTTCTGAGAAGGTTGCGTCACGATTTGCGGAAGAAATGTCCCAAATTGTGGCCAACAGGTGACTGGTTCTTCCACCATGACAACGCACCTGCCCACACCATGCTGAGTGTTCAGTAGTTTTTGATCCCCATGTCCCACCCTTCCTATTCACCTGATCTCGCTCTGAATGACTTTTTATTTTTATTTTTGTTTCTCTGGATGAAAAAATTCTCAAAGGGAGACATTTTGCTGATGTAGAAGAGATGAACCAAAAATGGCCGAAGCACTTTAAAAGGCATCAAAATGGACGAGTTCAAAACTTTTGAGCAGTGGGAAAAGCATCTCGATAGGTGTATTGCATCAAACTGAGAGTACTTTGAAGGTGACTGAAGTTTAAACATGTAAGCATAAATACAAAGTTTTATAAATAAATTCTGGTTTGGGGGTGCCCCCCATCATATATACATCTAATAATTGTCCCCTTTGACACAAGCTAGCTTTATAGTCGTCACATCTTTGACTCTCCACGCCCTTCCTATAGAGTTCTACTAGGTGCCTAGTGCCCCCAAGCTTGCTGTCTTGCCCCAGGGGAAGCATTGACAAAATTGCTCTCCTAAGACTTGTGGATAGGGCATGGGCTAAGATACTTGTTTCCTCCACGTGTACTTTCAAGAATCTTGGACTGCACCTCTTTACTTTTCAATATCCGGGGAATTTTAATAAGCTTGCTTTACACAGGTGCTAAGCTCTTCTGTGTTTTAGAGCAACTTTACATCTATGATCTTGAATCTCTTAATACTCCCTAGGAGATAGACTCATTTTTCAAATTGAAGATGATGAGAAGGGAAGTGACTTGCTTGAGGCTGCATAGCCAGTCAGTAAAGGAGTTGGGTCTAGACCCCAGAATCTTAATGTTGGGTTCAGTGCTTTCCACAAACTCTTGCAATCATCATCCAGGACCTTGGGCTCTGACTAAATATAAAGCACCTGTAACCCAGGACACAACTCCTCCTCCTCCTCCTCCTCCTCCTCCTTCTCCTCCTCCACCACCACATCACTGCATTGTGATAATGTCCTGCTTCTACTGAAGCTAAAGTTGTATTCTCAGTAAACTATCAAAATTCACCTAAAAGAAGTGGCAGCGGGTTGCCAGGACTGGTGACATGAGACAGCCACATCTTCAATAATGGCAAGAATACAACTAAATGTTAAATGGCATGTTTGCAGAGAGGTGAACATTATCTCCTCAGCCAAGCCGCAGACCTGCTGAGGACTTAGCCGCTGTCCTGTGCAAGGCCAGCTTGATTTAGCAATTCATCTCATGTCAGACATGGCCATCAGGACAGTCTTGTCCCTAGTCAGTATAAAGATTGGGAGGTGTTGATGTGTGTCATCAGCATAGGTCCTGATGGCAACATCTGCTTGTAGGCGCTGAGGGAAGCAGTATGATAACTCAAAGCTCTCAGTGTCACTTGAAATGACTCTGGGGGCAGAGAATGCAGGCTTGACTGTCAGTACCAGAGGCTGTCCCCTCTCATTCTAACACACTGGCAACAGCATGAGCACTGCTGAGATAACAAATCATTGAGCCCAAATAGCTCCTCCATAACCCACATGCAACACTGAAGCCCTGGCAAGCTTGGTTCTGCTCAGGGGGGAGTTGTGTTACTTCCTTTCAGAGTGTTGGATCTCTGGGTGGTACTGAATTTCTTTTTCTGCTGTCACTTGTTCTTTACTCTCTCATCACCATGGCAACCCGAGAGAGGGAGCCAGCATTGAAATCAACCCCTCCCTAATAGACATGTGTGGAACAACAAGTGTACTCTCTCTCTAATATTAGGGAAGCAGAACACTTTAACCCTCTCTCAATGTTTCAGCCTTGGTCCATAGGTCCGTAGCAATACTTTCATCCCCAGTTTCAGGCACTTGATATACCCCTTTCTTTGATCTTCCTGCAGGGGAGTTTCTAATCCGAGTGGTTTGAGATCAATCACTAGGCCACATCTCACCAGAGAGCAGGGTCATCACAGTGAAAAATGATACACATCTGTGACCTATATAGTCAGTTCTACTTGCTGCTGGATGATTAAGTCAGGCCAATTTTGTTATGAAGACCTTTAGTTTCTCAGAATCTGACTGAAGGGAGTAGCTTAAGCTTTACTTTCCAATTCATTTTTTTTAAACCAGAGAACCCTGAAGTAGAAATACAAAATGAGGTTACCAAGCCTATGCTGAATTCTTAAATCAAGTTTTTTTTAATAAACACTTTGCTTACTATTCGACCATTGCTCCTTGTGCATATAACTTCCTTGGCAGGAGTCTTGAGGAGAAGGGTGAGTGGTAGGATGCAGGCATGAAAACTCCACCTTGAAACCACAAGGGGTAGTATGGTGGGAAGGAAGGGGCATCAGGAGATCTGACTCGGGTACTTATTCAGGTTCTGCCATTTATTTATTTGCAATATCTTGGACAAGTGATTTAGTTTCCTCATTTCTAAAATAGGGCCAACCTTTAACCTATCAACCTCATAGGTTTGTTGGGAATGAGGTATAAGTGGATAGTTAAATGATGAAACTACTCTGTAAATTGTAAAATGTTCAGTAAAGTAGTATTTTTAAAGTATTATGTAAAGAACTTCAGCATAATAGTCTGCCTTTCAAAATGCAGACACAAGTCCCAGAAATTTCTAGGAGAAACGCATGGAGATCTGGGATAAAAGTCATTCAGGCAAATAGCTAGAGAAGCTAAACCTTATGGCCTCGTTTCTAGAGTTGGCTGAAATTTTTCAGTTTTTGTCTACCCACCTTTCCTAAATACTCCACTTCATAATTAACTTGGGGAGGTTATCCAAGAGGCTTTGTATGTGAAACTGAATATGGGAGCCGTAGCTTTGCTTCAATTACTGGGAGTGGTGATATTTGATGGTTGCCATTGGCAATGGCTCACAAAATCTGCAGTTCATGTTATTTCTCCAAAGCTAGGCTGCCTGTACATTTGAATAAAATGAACATATTATTTCACTCTGAAGGCACTCAGCATTTTAGGAAAGTGGATTTTTTTCCCCCTAGAAACCACTTTTAGGATTCTTACTCTAAACTCCAAAAAGGTATTGGGAAAATTTCAAAATATTCTCTAAAATGGTGGAAAAACTTACACAAGTCATCTATAAAAGAATCACCACAGGCATAAGAGCAACACTAAAAATGGCAGAAGAAATCTCAACTGACCAAAATGCTTGCTGAAACATAAAAAGTAAAGTATGAAGGCAGTCACAGGAATAAAAATAAAATGATCAAAGGTAGGAGAGTTTTGTTTGACTTTTAAGAAAAGAAAGAGTGAAGATATTAGTCTTTGTGTAATGTATTATATACTTATTGTATACTTCTCCCTTTTAGATATACTGTATACAAAATCAAACAGGTGCTGAGGAGTTAGAAAAGAAAATGTTGCTCTTTCTATCAGAAGAGGATATAAGAATTGTAAGTGTAGATGTTGACAGGACTTCCTTATGTCTATTTTTGTGAATCCAGTAAAATTGCATGCAATTGGTGACACCACAACTGAAGCCAGATATACGAGAGTAGAATTAAAAGAGAGAAATAGGCAGAAGATGAAATAATGAAAAATGCATACAGAAAATATTATGCAAAAGTACAAATCTCTGGTTGTGTTAGGTTGGTAGCATTAGATGTGATTTTACTTTATTTTCTCTTTTTTCCAAATACTCCTTAAAAAGCTTACATTGATTTTAGACTTTTAAGTTAAGGGTTAAGGCAGTCAGAGGAAAAAAAAAGACATATTAATCTCAGAAGAGCAACAACAAAACAGAACCAATAAAAGCCAAAAACAATGGAATGATCATGTCAAAGTGCTGAAAAACAAACAAAAAACAAAAACAAAAAAAGTAATCTAGAACTTGATGTTCAACATCACTAGCTGTATGCATTTGCTAGGGCAGCCATAATAAAATACCACAGACTGAGTGACTTAAACAACAGAAATTTATTTTCTTACAGTTCTGGAGACTGGAAAGCCAAGATCAAGGTGTCAGCAGTGCTGGTTTCATTCTGGGGCCTCTCTTGTTGGCTTGAAGATGATCATCTTCCTGCTGCCTCTCCGCCTGGTTTTCTCTCTGTATATATACACCCCGGGTGTCTCTCTTCTTATAAGGACACCTTTTATATTAGATGAAGGCCCTACTCTACTGGCTTCATTTTAACTCAATCCTCTTTTAGATCTGTCTGTCTCCAAATATGATCACATTCGGGGGTATTGGGACTTGAGACTTCAACATATGAATTTGGGAGGAGGACACAATTCATAGGAACATAAAAACATGCTCAACAGCATTAGGCATTCGGAAAATACAAACTAAGACTGCAATGAGATACCACTAAACACCTACTAGGATGGCTACAATAGAAAGACACAATAACAAGTTTTGGTGAGGATGTGGAGAAAAGAGAAACCTCATACACTGCTGGTGGTAATGTAAAATGGTACAGCCACTTTGGAAAACAATTTGGCAGGTCCTCAAAATGTTAAGCATAGAGTTACCATATGACCCAGAAACCCCACTCTTAGGTATATACCCAAGAGGAATTAGAACATGTCTGCACAAAAATTTGTACTATGAGTGTTTATAGTAGCATTACTGATAATAGCAAAAAGGTGAAAACATTCCAAATGTTCATCGATTAATAAATTGATATACAGTTTGTGATATATCCATATAATGGGATACAACTTAGCTATTAAAAGGAACTAACCGCTGAAACTTGGCTAAAACATGAATGAATCTCAAAAAAAATTATAAGTGAAAGTAGCCAGATGCAAAGATTATATTTTGTATGATTTCATTTATATTAAATATGCAGGAAAGGCAAATCAGCAGACATAGACAGTAGGTTACTTAGGCTGGGAGTGGGAATGAGGATTAAGAACTCTCTTTGAAGCAGTGGAAATGTTCTAAAGTTGAATTGTGGTGATGATTGTAAAACTGTAAATGTACTAAAAATAATCGAATGCTACATTTAAAATGCATTAATTTCATGGCATACAATTCATGGTATCTCAATAAAGCAGTTTTTAAAAGCAAAAAAGTGTTTAAAAGTATATAGGTGTTTTTAAAAGTACATAAACATTAAAAAGAAAATCTTACTAAAAATGCTACAACTGTATGAGTCCATTTATATAACATTCTAGAAAAACCAAAACTACAGTGATAGAAAGCAGCTCAAGATTGCCAAGGGCCAGGGAGGGAGGAGACTGCCTCAAAGGGGCCTGAGGAGAATTTTGGCAGATAGAAATGTTCTACATCTTGATTGGAGTGGTGATTATATGAGTGTATACTTTTTTCAAACTCCTCAAACTGTTTACATTTGGTAAATTTTATTATATATGAATTACACCTCAATAAAACTGATTTAAATTTTTTTAATCAGTGAAAATTTTTGACAGACTCTTCATAAAATAAGATATAAGCATGCTCCAGGCCAGGTGTGGTGGCTTACACTTGTAATCCTAGCACTTTGGGAGGCCAAGACAGGAGGATCACTTGAGCCCAGGTATTTGAGACCCAGTCCGGACAACACAGCAGGACTTCATCTCAACAAAAAAATAGAAACATTAGCCAGATGTAGTGGCATGTGCCTGTAGTCCCAGCTTCTAAGGAGGCTGAGGAGCCTTAGCCTGGAGGTCGAGGCTGCAGTGAGCTGTGACTGTGACACTGCACTCCAGCCTGGGTGACAAGGGTAAGGCCCCAATTCCAAAAAAACAAAAACAAACAAAAAAACCAAGAATGGTCCATAGGTACATTAAGTGATGTTAAACTTTATTAGTCATCAGCAGATGCAAATTAAAACTACAATACTCTGCACACCCACTAGAATGGCCAAAATTTACAAGACAAAATTTTATTTATTTTATTTTATTTTTTCAACATCATGCCTTTGGTTAAGTCTGTATCAAACTCTAAGCTGCAGTCAGTTGTAATATGTATCATATAGCTCTTCTTCATTTTTTTTTTTCCACTTATAATATTTATTTTATTTAAAAATTTTTAATTTTAAAGATGTGGGGCACAATTCAGGGTTAAGCATACATATTTTCATCATGCAGGTACCCTTGTTGGTGAGGTGTTCCCCCATCCCCCGGCAGATTCCCACTACTGCCAATCCTGCCTCCCCCACAACCCAGCAGTTTCCCGTTACTGCCAATCCCTTTCTTATAGTATTACAATAGTTGTTCAAGGTTCACTTATGAGTGAGAACATGTGATACTCGGTTCTTTGTTTCTGTGATAGATCACTCAGTATTATAGACTCTAAGTCCATTCAAGGTGCTATGAAGTTCATAATTTTGTCCTTCTTTATAGCTGTGTAATATTCCATCATGTATATGTACCACATTTAAAAAATACAGTCCTCTTTCAATAGGCAGCACGGTTGGTTCCATGTTTTTGCTATTGTGAACAATGCTGCAATAAACATACGTGTGCAGGTATGTTTTTCATAGAGTGATTTGAGTTCCTCCGCGTATGCTCCCAGTAGGGGGCTTGCAGGGTCGTATGGAAGGTTGATTTTTTAGATCTTTTAGGAATTGCCACACTGTCTTCCACAGAAGGTTGTACTAGTTTACACTCCCGCCAGCAGTGTAGAAGTGTTCCCTTTTCCCCGCATCCTCTCCAGCATCTGTTGTTTTTTGAGTTACTGATGACAGCCATCCTGACTGGAGTTAGGTGGTATCTCACTGTGGTTTTAATTTGCATTTCTTTGATGACTAGTGAGGCTAAGTATTTTTTCATGTATCTGCTGGCTGCTCCTATCTCTTCTTTTGAGAAGTGTCTATTCGTATCTTTTGCCCATTTTGTAATGGGGCTGGTTTTTCTTTCTGTTCAGCACATTTGAGTTCCTTGTAAATCCTAGATGTTAGGCCTTTATCAGACATACAGTTGGCAAGTATTTTTCCCATTCTGTGGGCTATCTCTTCTCTCTCTTGATAGTTTCTTTGGCTTTGCAGAAGCTCATCAGTTTGATGAGGTTCCACTTGTCTTTCTTATCTCTTATGGCATGGGCACTTGGGATTTTGATCAGGAATTGGTTGCCAGTTTCAATTTCCATAAGGGTGGAAAGACAAAATTTTAAAATGCCAAGTGCTAATGAGAATGTGCTGATGAGAATGCAAAATGCTTTGTACTTTTTGCTCAGGATGTCTTTGGATATTCAGGGTCTTTTGTTGTTCTATACAAATTTTAGGCTTTTTTTTCTATTTCTGTGAAGAATGTCAATGGCACTTTGATAGGGACTACATTGAATCTTTAGATAGCTTTGGGTAATATGGACATTTTAACAATATTGATTCTAAATCTCCTTAATTTCCTAGTTCATGCTGTCATTGATAGGAACTTGCTAATTTCAAGGACAATAAAGGGAACCTAGAATGGCAAAGACCAAGTGGTAGCACTTAATGACCAGAGATGGGGTGAGCATGGCGAATATGATAGAAGCATGGTCAGAGAAGTAAACCTGAATGTTTTGACCTGCAGAGTTTTGTAGTGGCTAAATTATTCTTCAGGTCTCTTAGATTAAAATAATGAGCAGTTTACTAAATCCTACCTGATTTTCATGTCAAAAAATATTTCTAGTCTGGAGAACAGAAACCTAGTTTGAGTCATTATGAGGGAGATTCATGACCTCTCACCTGATTTGCAAACTTGAGTCAGTTTCACACACCCAGAGGCCCTCGGAGGGAAAGCCAGGTACCCCTGAGGAAGGATTCTACAATACCATGAACATGTGTTGTAAATCTCTCTAGCTTTCCTTTTTCTTTCTTTCTGGTCAGAGGGGCCTGTAGCCATTTACCAGGGTAAGGGCAAATGGAAATACTCAGATTATTTGACACTGACTCTGAGTTCACACTCATGCCAGGGGCAGATTGGAGAGGGTTAAACCACCATGGTTATTCCATAATCAGAATCAGGAGGGCTTGTAGAGTCAAGAGACATAGTTTTAACTTGAATTCATCTACAATGGATTTAGGGCAGCATTCCCCAACCCCTTGGCCATGGACAGGTACCGGTTCCTGGCTTGTTAGGAGCCTGGCTGCACAGCAGGAGATGAGCAGCAGCAGTGAGCCAAGCTTCACCTGTATTTACAGTCACTCCCCATCACTCACTTTACAGTCTGAGCTCTGCTTTCTGTCAGATTAATGGTGGCATTAGATTCTCATCGGAGCGTGAACCCCACTGTGGACTGTGCGCATGTGAGGGATCTAGGTCGCAGGCTCCTTATGAGAGTCTAATGCCAGATAAACTGAGGTGGAGCTGAGGCAGTGATGCTAGTGCTGGGGAGCGACTGAAAATACAGATTAACATTAGCGGTGAGGTTTGCCTGCACAGAGACCATAATATATTAATTGCTTGCAGACTCATATCAAGCCCTATCAGTGATTTATTTCAATTGCACAGCCGCATCTGGTGGCAGGCTTTAGGTCAGAATTTGACACTTATTTTAGTCCACGCATGGCATGCCCATTATTTTTGTTTACCACTTCCATCCACACCTCTTTTTTTAAGGGTGAGTTGTATAATTATTTCATTATATATTACAATATAATAATAATAGAAATAAAGCGCACAATACATGTTAAGCACTTGAATCATCCCCAAACCATCCCCTACCAGCCTGGTCCATGGAAAAATTGTCTTCCACGAAACCAGTCCCTGATGCCAGCAAGGTTGAGGACTGCTAGTCTAGTGGATCTGCAAATACATTATATGGTTCTTTCTTAGTTCATGAAAGCATACTTCAAATAACCACAATCAGCAACCGACAGATATACTATATTTGCTCCCTGATCAGTGTCATAAGAGCTATTCATGGTAGAAAGGGCCAAATAGAATTCGCTGGATCTGTCAATACCATATCCCCAGGGAAATAACAGAGGTAAGTGTGCACCAAAGATTTAAAGAATGTGTGTGGGAGGTGGGGGGTGATTTCTATCATATCTTCATTTAACTTGCCTGTTTGGCCTATGCAGAAGGTAGACAAGTCTCGGAGAATAATAGTTGATTACCAAAATTCAATCATTAATCTCAAACAGGATTGTTTTAAAAGCCAGATAAATATAAGAAACTGCAGAGCATTGGAAAGATGAGGATCTTAAAAGTGGTCATAACAAGACATTACCTGGAAAGGAAGACATGTAGAATGAGGACCTAGGAAATCTGCTTGATGCTTCTGGGATGGGGGAAAGATGCAGTTCTGATGACAGAAATGGAAACTGCAGCATAATGTGCGATAAAGGATAAAATGTGTTTCTTATGGTGATTATATAGTCTGTGAATGTAGCTACTAGAATAATTTGCCTTGTCTTGAGGGATCCAGTGCTACAGGGTCCCCAGTGTCACATGTATCAATCTTACTTTAAAGTCAAAAAAAAAAAAAGATTCCAGATGATAAAAGCAAAAACATAAAAAATAAAAAGGGATGTATTGAACTGTTTGGCTCACAGAACCACTAAGAAACTCCCTGCAAAGGGGGGAACAAAGCCTGGGCATTTAAAAGCACCCTAAATCCTATCTCAGAACCTGAGTGTTGATGTGAAGATGCCACTTCTGCCACCAGAATGTATTGTATTCTTCACTTTCCTTCATGCTTGCTATAGATTGAGAAATTCTAGGCAGAAGCATCTGATTAACCATTTTTTGGCTATGTGGCTGCAAGGAGCAGCGACGCTGGAAAAACAAACATCTGGTCTTTTGTATGGTGGTTAGAGAACTGATCAGTGGTTGTTAGGGGTGGAGAGAGAGTGTGACTATCAAGAGGGAGCATGAGGGAGTTTTTTTAGGGTGATGAACTATTTTGTATTCTAATTTTGTGACAGTTGCAGGCACACGTGTTAAAATTCAGATGTATACACCAAAAAATAATTTACTGTATAAGTAGAAAAAAACAAAATATAGCTATAGACTCATTACCAGTTACAGAAATGAGCACTGTAGTAGCTACCCATAGTCTTTGTCTTTTAGGTACATATTTATATATAATAATCCATTTATGAGGTGGGATCCAAAATTTATTTTAAAAATTGTGTATTTATTCTTACATGCTTAAATTCCAGTCACCTTCCAAGTACTCTCCGTTTGTTGTAATATACCTATTGAGATGCTCTTTCCAGTGCTCAAAACCCCATGAGTTTTTGAACTTGTCCATTTTGATGCCTTTTAGTGCTTCTGTTGCTTTTTGTTTCACCTCCTCCACATGGACAAAACATTTCCCTTTGAGGACTTTTTTCATCGGGGAAACAAACAAAAAAAGTCGCTCAGGACGAAATCAGGTGAATAGGGAGGTTGGGACACAGGGGTCATGTTTTTTAGTCAAAAACTGCTGAACACTTAGTGCAGTGTGGACAGGTGCACTCGTAAATCACCCATCATGAACTGGGCAAACACGTTGAAAGAATCTCCAAAAAAATTCACTGAAGCCGAATGCAGCCTCTCACAACTCTAGCTGGTACACTGATGCTGATGGGTTCCTAGAATACTTACCTAGTTCGGGAAGCATGTACTACAAGGGGTCTGCCCTACAAAAGATAATCCTGATTCTTTTTGGGTCCCTCCTTGGATTTTCCTGCTCTTCTACTATATGAGTTGCTGGTAATTAACTTGATAATTTAGTCCACATGGCGTCGGATAGCAAGATGGGATTGAGGCTGAAATGGGAGTGAACAGCACATGGATGGAGCTGAGTAACTGATAGAAACTTGGATCTCTCTTTAGCAGAGAAAATTAGTGTACTTGTTTGTATGAAGGAGATTTGTGTTATGATAGGCAGGATCACATTGCTTTTGCTATCAGCTGTTATTTAGAAGTATGGGAAGAAGGGTGTGTTGCGTCATAGAAGAAATAGCTAACATAGGTTGGTGCTTGATTCTAAGACTCTGTGGATCACTTCCCTCTTCCTGATGCTCGTGCCTTTGTATAATCCTCTCCCCTTGAGTGTGGATGAAACCCGTGACTTGCTTTTAACAACAGAACATGGCAAAGGAAGTGGGATGTCACTGTCATAATGATGTCACATTATATAAGACACTGTCTTGCTAGCAGACTTGCTCTAAAGACTTTTCTTGCTGGTTTGATGAAATAAGTGGTCATTTGGGGGAAGCCCATGTGGCAAGGAACTGTGGGCGGCATGTAGTAGCTGAGGGCAGCTGCCAGGAACTGCCAGGTGAAGCCTGTAGAAGCTGAGGGTGGCCTCCAGCTGACTACCAGCAAAAAGCTGTTGTCTTGCCCCCAGACTGAAAACCATAAAGAAATAAATTCTGCAAACAGTTTGAGTGAGTTTGAAGTGGATTTGTCCTCAGTTAAGCCTCTATCTGAGAATCAACCTGGCTCACACCTTGGCTGCAACGTTGTGAGATCCTAAGCGGAGCACGCAGCTAAGCTGAGCAGAGTCCTGACTCACTAAAATGGTGATACAATAAATGTGTTGTAATTCACTATGTGGCAATAGAAAACAAATACACTGTTTAATATGCTTTTCAACCCTCTTTTTTAGTGTGCCTTCTTATACTGCAGAGGCTAAAGAGCTAAAAGTACATTTCCCTTTGCAACTAGGATTCTGATTTATTACAGGCCAATCAGATCCATACATGTGAGGCTTGAATGACAGAAGCAAGGTGGAGGCTGTTTCTGCCATTTCTGTTGGTAAACATGGTTATGAAGATGCTTGGATGTTCTACTACAATTTAGTCACTAGCTTGTGGGTGCTGAGAGGCAGGGTGTGTGGCATCTATTTTGCTGGAGTAAATCATAACAGGTGGAGCATTGTTCCTGAAATGGCAGTAGTGATGGCTTTTATTTTATTTTTCGAGAAAGCAGGATTTATTGAGAGGACAGAAAAGCCCCCAGAGTGGGAGGGGACCCAAAAGGGTTGGAGTGATGGCTTTTTATTATGGAAGTAGCAGTGTCCTTATCACTGAAGAGTTAGCGACTCCCTTGGTGGCCTGGTAGTGGTGTGACTTTGGAAGTTGTTCTTGAAAGCTTAATTTAGTCCTCCTGATAATTATGTAAGCCATTTAATATCTAGTCATAAATATTTTCTTGCCTAAACTAATTAGAGCGAATTCTGTTCTCTGTAACTGAATCCTAAATGATACAAGAGGGAAGTCCTCAAGTGATACATCATAGTAAATAATATTAATCTCTTTAAGTAAACCATTTATAATATTTATTCTTGTAAAGACAAGTAAAACCACCTTATAACATATTTAATTCAATGCATAAGGTAGAATATACTGGGTCAGTTTGACACAAGTACATAAAATTTTAAATATTAAGAACAACTCATTTGCTTAACAAGGCAGCAGCTATAAAACTATAATGTTCAGCTTGTTTCTCTGCAGATTCAGAAAATAAATGTTTGTCTTTTTATTTTTCACTTATAATATTTTTGCAACTCAAAAATCTCTTTAAGTATTCAGTTTTAATTAATCTAGGCTAAACTACAATACTCAGTAATCTTTACTATTTTGACTTTAAAGTCATATCAAATATTAATAGCATATGCTTAAGAAAGTATCTTTCTTGGTAAACACAAATGACAAAATATTCAACAAAGTGAGTACGATAGTACCTTTGTATATAAGCATAGACCATGTATCTTTCTAGAGTTATTGTAGCATAATTTAACAATCATTGCATAATAGATATGTGATGGTTTTCATATAATCTATTAACTAAGCTCTAAAATGTGAACATATTTCAGCAAATTATTTCTGAGAAAAGGTATAGATGCTTATTTACCAACTATTTCTTTAAGTGGTAATTTCCTGGAAAAGACAAGTTTGATCAAATCATTTTATAGACACTCCTAGTGTTTAACTAAACCCAATTTATGAAATTTTCAAAGGCTCAATTTGAAAATTCTTGAACTTCTCTGAAAATAGCAGATTCTATGGTGATGAATCCCTCTGTGTTAGGTTTTGTTCACAGTGGATTCTCGCCAAAGGCTGACTGTACCAATTCCTTCCCAGAAAGGGAGACATCTTGGGTCACTCTGAAGGAGGTCTGTTCTTTCATTGTTTCACAACTAGAAAAGTCAAAGGGCTTAATACCAAAGTCTTTTGTGAAGAAAGAGGCTCTAATGAACGATTTCTCCCTCAATTTCCTAAGTCAACTGATTAATAAATTGCTTTTGTCAGAAACAGCACAGAACAGTAGACAAGTGTGGTTTGTTTTTTAAAGTGCTAACGAAGCCCATTAGCTCTAAATAGACTGTCATTGTAATGACTGAAATATAAGCAGCATAAAGTACGTAGACATTGCACATATAAATCAGATAGTCAAAACTTTTTAGAGAGACGTCAGCAATTCTATACATAACCTTGGCAATCACTACATACAAGTACACTTTATGTGCTTGTCAGACTGATATAATTTAGTCTTAGTGTAACTATTCTTTACTATCTAATGTAAATTAAAACATGACTGGTGAAAATTAAAAACCTAAAGCTAGAACCAAAGTAGTCATAAACTACTCTGAAACAAATGCTGCAAACAGCAGTGCTCAGAAGAGCTAGTAATTTCTCAGCCTAATAAGAGACCGATACATTTATTTGGACTGTTTCTTAACCCTTCTCAGAAGGCTGGCTTTATCCAGCTCAAATGCAAATCTAATATTGCTTTTCTATCAGCCCAGAGATTAGCGTTCTTGATATGCTTTTATCAGTAACAGAGTTAGCAGTGTGAATAAGCAGCTTCTGGAACTCTTAGATAGGGAGAAAGCAGAAGTTACTTTAAAAATTACTAGAAGATTGAATGATATTAAATTTTAAGAGTTAATAATATTTCAGCTAAATAACTTGAAAATGAGGGCCCCAAATGGTAATCTAGATAATTAAGGCTATAAGATCTAAAAGCCCAGTTTTCTAAAGCATTTTAATATAACTGAGGCAATTTGGAAAGTATGGTTTATTGATATGATATATCAACATCACTAACACTCAACTATCACACCTGTCTTTTCAAAACCATCACTAATTCATATGCAAATAGCAACACAGGTTTGAGATTTCCTTATTAAAAGTGATAGGCTGGTGCCCTCTGGTGGCAACATTTAGCATGCTCCCTGATATTGCATAACTTGGAAAATACAAAAAGTGTATTTGAGAATGTCAAAATTTAAGTTAATCACAAAGGAATGATGCAGTGTGCTTCTGAATATCTTCTTTTTGCCCTTCAAATACATTGGTAACAAGATAACTCTTTTTGAGTCCTACTGCCAGGAATTAAGCTGACAGTTATAGAAATCTTGGTAGACTTGTCTATGATAGGCTATTCCTTTTTACATTTACATCTTGGTTCTAGACCTTAACTGAGAGGTTTTTGCATTTTCTAGCTTGGCTTTTACATCTATAGGTTTCTCAAAAAACTTCACCAATGCTGGTTCATTCAACAGAGATGCAAGAATCTGTTCAAATGCAAATGACCACTGAGGTTCCTCCCTAAGAGAGGAAGGCTCTTTCTCTAAGCAGCTGTCTGTTTTCCCCTCACTGGCTTCTCCAGAAATACAGACTGCACCAGAGGTTCCTTTGGATGATGTAGGGCTATGTAACTTCCTTCCAACTTCTTCCATTCTGAGCAAAAGGCTGGTTACGACAGCAATAGCTTGATATAATGACTCTTCTTCAGGGTCCTCATGAAATAAGTTATAGAGGGTCTTTGAAAACTGAATAAACTGTGACTAGAAGACATAAGTTGAAAATACTCCATATGAATATCAGACTTAGCAAATGCAAAGATCATTTAGAAGTAAACAGTCTTCTATGTAGAATTTGTACCATATAGCCTTCGCCTTACAAGTTATAAGAACTGATGATTAATCTCCAAATAAATCCTGGCTCTAGGAAGATGAGTATGAACCATGGAGGAAAATGTCACTTAAGTCCTGTCATTTATTGTCGAAAAAAGTGCATTATACCCAGATTAATTCCCGAACTGTTTGCCTGCCAGCATTACTTCAATATTAGGTGGTACTTTTGGTCAGGCGAAGTCCCATATTTCCTTACATATAAGTCATCAATTAATTAACCAATCTTAATGTTTAAAAATGAGCTTTGTTTGATCTCCTCAAATGGCTAGAGCTCAATGAGGATGGCTTAAATTAAGGGAAAAATGACTTTGGGGAACTATCTAGTAGTGCAAGGTAGTTCCAAGGAACTCATTTGGACACCTTTCTCTTTAAAGACTGAGGTGGGGCCTAAGTGGAAAGATAAACTGGTTTCTCTGCTAACTGCCTTTAGATAATCCAAAGACATTCCTAGAAAATATATGTCAATTTAAAAAATCAATTCCAACACAAGAGTTCTATAAGTCAATCAACCTACCAGAAAATTTTTTCTGTAAACAAAAAGTTAATACAAAGGATATACTTCATAATAATACAGTGTAATAAATATTTAAGTTTATTTTTCTTCCTTAGTCTACAGTACTGTTCATTTATAATAATTTTAGAATGAATACACTGACTCAGTTTTAAAAGTACTTATTCAATTGTTAAGTTAGGTAGTTCACTGAGAAATATTATTTAATAGTTCTCATTTATGGACAGTTTGGGATGCCTCAGTATTTGTACCAACTTGATTTTTATCTTAAAAAGAAGGTATTTTGGCTAGATGGCATATAAAAAAAGAGATGTATTTAAAATTGTATTCAAATATAAGATCATTAGGAAACAGGGTGTAACCTATCTCAGTAATTTCTTATTCCCAGTATCTAGCATGGGTCTTGGCATTTGGTAGGCACTAAAAAATGTTTACCAAATAAATTAACATTTCCAATAAAGCTGGAAATATGTTATACATATATTTTCTATAGGTACAAATATTGTCACAGCAGAGAAAATACTTGAAACACTAGATGCATTTCAGTGTTTAAAGTGGAAGAAATCATTAAAAAATTTCTTCTCACTCTTTCACGCTCACCTGAAGCTTACAGAGAGAATACATAGATGAATTAACTATTTTTGTAATAGCATGTTAGTTATTTTAGAGTTGGTTACCCCCACATTCATATAAAAAAGACAAGAACCTAGAATTTTCTGTTTTAAAATACTATACCTGATTCATTCTTGGTAAATCCTTAATGTTTTCTTCTTTTTTGAAAAGCTCATCTTGCCATTGACTTAGATATGCTTGAATATCAATTTTTCCTTTGCCTGAATAACAGGAGTAAAAGCCATTTCATAATGAATAACCCACTATCTTTTCTCAAATCTTAAAAAGAATAGTTATGCTTGAAAGATGTTTTACTGAGATTAAGATTCCATCCCTTTTAATCCAGGAAATGATCTGAGTTTACCTTTAATCCAGGAAATGATCTGAATTTACGCCCAGTGGATCTCAGAATAATTTCTCCATTTCCATTTAGACTAAAACTTTTATTTTGGGAAGGTTTGGGACTAGGGAAGATGTGGGGAGTGAAGGAGAAAGGACCCTGACCTGACAATGCAAATTTTATGTAGTCATTCTCACTCTCATGTAGTATACTACTAAGTTTAAAACAGCTTCTATATTATGTTTTTAATATGCAAATATTATGCCAAAGGTCTATAGTGCTCTTTTTTGAAAATTCAAAACATTTTGTATTCATTCACTCCTTTAAAGAGTTTAATCAGATATTATTATGACTTTAAAAATAAATATTTAAGATCCCATGAAAATTGGGTGGGAATACTGAAGAAGTTTATAACAGCATTAGATAGATCTTCAGCAATGGATTATTTTTTAACCAAAAAATATTATGTTATCCAAAACTATAAAAAGATGGGCTTTTGGAGAACAATTTGACAGCTCTATCAAAATATTAATTGTGCATACTAGTTGAACCAGTATTCCCATACTCCTATGAATTTATCCCATCCTAAAGAAATATTTGTAAAAGTATGCTAAAATATAAGTATAAAAATTTTTGTTACAGCACAGTTTACAATAGAAGCAATTGGAAACGACCTAAACGTTCATCAATATTGAGTTAGTTATTGAAATAAATTATTTAAATTGTGGCACAGCCAAACAATGAAATGCTCTGCATGTATTAAAAAGAATGATGTAACCAGCCTAGGCAACATAGTAAGGCCTCATCTCTACAAAAAATACTATTAAAAAATCAGAAAATTAGCTGGGTATGGTGGCATACATCTATAGTCCCAGCTACTTGGAGGCTGAGGCATAAGCATCACCTGAGCCCAGGAAGTTGAGGCTGTGATGAGCTGTGATTGTGCCACTGCACTCCAACCTGGGTGAGAGTGAACCTCCACTGAAAAAAAAAAAAAGAAGGTAGATCCAAATATACTGAAATGAAAAGTTCATGATATATTGTAAAATCATACAACTAAATTGTAGAACAGTATTTATGGAATGTTCCTTTTTTTAAGAAAAAGAGAGATATGTATACAATAGAAATAGGTCTGGAAAGGTTATAGACAAAAACGTTTCAGGCTTCACTTCTGAGTGGAGTTGGGTGAAGGACTTATATACTGTCTGAATTTCTTTTATATAAATGATCACTTTTATAATTAAAAATGAATATTTTTAAAATAATAAAATTAAATGAATACAGGTCATTTACTATTATGTTTTCTATAACTTCTAAGACCTAAGTATCAAAAGAAGAAAGAATAAATTATTAACCTAACACAAATGAACTGAAAAAGCTCTCAGGACAAATCAATAGCCTTGAAAAGGAATCTAGTGTTCCCCCTTTGTTGTTATTCTTATTTACAAAAACAATAACTTAATAAACTAAATGATATTCCTAGATCAAAGTACCTTTTTCAGGGCTGTTTGTTACTGATTCTGCTTTCTTCTCATTTTCAGGCTTGGAAACTAGAGGAAAAGAAGGCAGTTGCATTTTGTAAAATATTTAATAAATACGTTTTGAAAGTAAAATAATGACTTATAAGCATATGCTATTTTCTTCAATTCTGCAAACCAATTTTAGCTGACTTGATCTATCATTAGAAGACAAAACTTTCACAGTAAAAAGAACACTAGGGAAAAATCCACATTAGAAAAATTCTAGAAAAAAGTATATTAAATATTAAGGATTTATTTCTGGGTGGTATTTTCTACTTGGTGATTTTCTTCAAATAAGACTATATTACTTTTATTTTAAGGAAAAAAAAACCACATACTGGAAATTAGAAGACTGAGCTACAAGCCCGGATTGTGGAAATAACTCATTGTGAAATCTTGTATGAGTCACTTTTTGAACCTTAGAGCTCTTATTTATTTATTTCGACTTGAAAAAGATTATTTATGAAATTTTTATATAATATTATATATACATAAGATAAAAATAAGAGTTTTGACTAAAGGTGAATCTAAGTTGATTGTATTCCACAGTAGATTTTGGGTAGGCAGCATGTACGAAACACATATAGCAAGATAAAACAAAATATCAAGCCTGGGAAAATGGCAAGTTAGAATGGAGGTTGGAAATCAAGTAAGACAACAACAACAACAAAAAAACCATAAACAAATCACAATGTCCTATCAATTTGCTATAATTAAGGTATGAATTTGGTCTGACTGTACTAGCAATCTATATGAAACTGGGAATATGATTGATTACACAGTTCTCCTTTTTCATGTATAAAACATGTGCTGAATACTCAGGGGAAGTCTAGAGCCCTTATTTATAAAATGAAGAGACTTGATGATTTGTAATGTCCCTTCAATCTTAATGTTCAAGCAGTTTAACATATAGTAACCATTAATATACATTAATCAAGGCTTGTCCCATTATAAGACATTGCATATTTATGGAAATAAAGCAAAGGACACAAAAATAAGCTCATATCACTTTAAATTATGTCTTACAGACAGGCTTGTCTCTGTCTTTTACACCTACAAGGATACATAATAAGTATTCACTGTTTGAAAAATAGCTATGACCTTCGATCATCAAATATTCTATTGCCTTAATTGTATTTTATCAAGGCAAAAAAATGGTCAGATACATTTTAGAAATTTCTGCAACATAATTAGGAACAAAATACATTTTTTGGGTTTCCAACAAACAAGATGTTCTATAAATCAAGGCCCCAAAATGCAGTTTGGTTAATCAATCAAATATTCATGGTCTATGCTAAGTGCCATGGTAGTACAAAAGAAACATAAGGTAAAATGAACCCAAATTTTACTAGTGGTAGCTAGGCAAAGAATATCTAAGCCAGGAAAATTTCTACGGGTAACTAATCATCAAAACAGTTAAACTTTTAAACAGATATTTACCATGGAGCTGACTGAAAGAAAGTAATTCTTCCTTAGAAAGTTCATCGCCTTTTGAAGGGTCCTTAGATTTCACTTCAGTATAAGCTGAAAACATATAACCCAAGTTACCTTTATTAACAATAGAGGACAGATATGGGGGTCATAATGGGTCAGGTAAGCAGGGACTTAAACAAAGGGTTTCTGTGTAATAAAGTTGGAAGTGAAGTACTATACTCTATTGTTAGCAAATAACAAAAAACTCTTGGTCGCTTTGAGTTCTATTATTCTCCTACTTGTTTTAAAAATTGTTTTCCAAAAGCCATTACCAGCTGAAATTTTAAAAAATCTGGCATTTGGAAATCTCTGAACATGTGACCTCAGCTACTTAAAAAATTTCCTCAATAATAAGGAAAACATGAAGTTGAGTGATTTGCTTTACTTCTTACCTGTGCTTTAAACAGGTACACATTTCCCCTATTTTTGCTCTCTATTAAAAGTATATTTGATGACAATATTAAACATTCTTACAACAATGTGACTTGACAATGTAAATTCCTTTTATTATTAAATTATTAGGTGGTTTATCTTTTGTTTTTAATGCCATGTTTGTGATTTGAGTGTGTGAAGGGTTAAGGGTGGTTTTTAGCTTGTTTGATAAATAATATTTTCTGGTTATTCTAAGAGTCAAAAAGGGATCCCAGGTGTAGCTTTTGATAAATTATGAGGTGTTGCTTATTTTTGTGAATTACTCAACCTAAGCTGAAAGGTGCTTTTTACAATGTTTCTTCAGTTAAAGCCTGTTAAGACTGTTTTCTCAAAGCAGGCATTAAGTCTTGGAAAGGCAGCCTCTTTTTATTTTTAAAATGTGGGGTGCAATTCAGGGTTAGGTACATACATGGTCATTGTACAGGTAAAGTGTGGGTACCTTTATTGATGTTATGTGCCCCCCTTCCCTGGCATCCTCTTAAGGCCAGTGAGAAAAACTTAAACTGAAATGGTGTGGTAACTTTGAAGTAGGATGGCAGAATAGAAATAAATATAAACTTTGGAGACAGACTAATAAATTTGCCATGCAATTTATTAGTTATGTGACCTTCAGCAAAAAATTTAATCTTTCCAACTCTAAGTTTTTTTATCATAAAAATTGGAAGGATAAATCCACCTTTCAGGAATAGTGTGAGGATTAAATAAAAGAATGCATGCAAAGTAAATGTCTTGCAGAGCAAGTGTTCAATAAATGGCAGTTTTTATTTTATTTCCTTTTCTAAATATTTAATATCCCTGCTGCCTGTTCCCATTTTTCTGAATAATTTGTAGTATTCTGCCCATTTGGCAGCTTGTCTAAAGTTAATTTCTACTGTAATGACAACAATATAAATTCAGCATTATACAAATATTAAAATTATATGTGATTATTATATACAAACTATTCATCATTAACTTGATCACTAACAAGAAAGAAACTTGTGGACTCACATGTTACACAGAATCTCTTCCATAGATTTCATTGCATCTATATCAGTGAAAGTAGTGGTAATATAATTTGTGGGTTACAAGGAAGCAGTTAACTTACATTATACTGAAAGTTATGTTATTTGTTAAAATAAATTATCTGTAATTATACTTGTTAAAATGGAATAAATTCCTGCTGTACATTGTTAAAGACTGATAAACTCTTACCTGGAGGAATATGCAGCTTAAAAAGCAGCTTAAGCTTCTCAGTAAAACTTCCATTGTACATTATGTCTGTTCAATAAAATTCAATTGCAAATGATCATGTATCCAAAGAACTTTCAATCAATTCCAGCAACACAAATTAATTAAGATATAGATATTAGCCAGAACTTAGGATTCAGAAAACTTCTGTTTCTTTAGCCAACAATTAAACACCTAGTCAATCAGATTCTCTCCTTCAAGTGTGTTAACAAAATACTTTATCAAAGGGATAAAATGCTTTCCTATCCCATCTCTTCCAACCTCAGATTTCTTTTTTTTTTGAGTTGGAGTCTCACTCTGTCACCCAGACTGGAGTGCAGTGCAGCCTCGCCTGCTGGGCTCCGGCGATCCTTCCGCCTCAGCCTTCCGAGTGGCCGGAATTACAGGCATGCGCTACCATGCCCGGCTGACTTTTTGATTTTTTTATTGTAGAGATGAGGTCTCGCTGCCCAGGAGGGTCTCGAACCCACGGGCTCAGGCAATCCACTCACCTCAGCCTCCCAAAGGCGCGGGATTACAGGCTGAGCCACTGAGCCCGGCTTCTTTTTTCTTTTGAATGAGGCCTATGCCTCATTTGCGGAGAAAACTGCTCTTCAAGCAGCAATGCCTGATAAGAAACTATGCATGTGTATTTGGAAAAGCAAAGGCACAATATCTACAGGTAAACATATTGACTATCTTGTAGGTATAATATGTTTGTTGGGTATTTCTCTACCAATTTTCTAGGCGATACAGGTGGATTTTTACTGAGAGGGGAAGGCCCTTTTGTAGCATCCATGTGTCTGAGTGTGGGAAACTTGAGACATTCTCTTCCTTTGTGTTAACCCTTAAAACACCCACATGTAACATTTTGCTTTTCTGAAAGGGTTGTGGCAAAAAGAGATCAAATACTTAGATTTAGCAACAAACACAAAACAGATCCCATTTATTTTTAAAGCTGGAGACATTGTGACCCAGGGTAATACAATCTGACTAAATTGGCAATAATAGGCAGTACTAAGTATTTCTAGGGCCACCTTTAGTTTTTGCTTAAAACGATATTGGACAACATCCTACCAATTGCAGAGGAGAATTCTTTGAAGTTTATAAGGCAATCAGAGTTTTCATCCAACAATCTGAATGTCCATAAAGCTAGTGAGTCTCTGTTTGCAGAATGAGCCCAGGGACTCAACAAGTGATACAACACTCTGAACTGTTGGCAGTCAATCTGATACTGCTCCAGATATGGCAGACTGGGGTCATGGTGCTTCAATACTGGATGACTCAAACACCAATAACAAGATAAAAACAGCTCTTTCTATTAAAAACAAATAAAAAAGGAGAGTCATTAAATCAGAAAAAGTAATTTCAGAAGATTTTTAAAAAACACATCTGCTAAAATAAAGATAAAAATATTTAAAGTGATTGTGATGTAATTCTGCCAAAAGAGCATTATTTTCCATTTAAAGAAGAATAACAGTACCTTAAAGATGACATAAAGTTCATCCAATTCATGAAGGCTCAATTTCACATCTTGTGATACAACACGCAACTTTAAAAAGATGAAAAAGAAATTCAGAATTTGCAATTTAACACTTCTGTATAGAAATTGTCTTTGACTCCACTTAGAGCCTCCTTCTGCCAGAAGAAAATATTTTGCTTTTAACTTTTTAAAGAAATAATAAAGGTAGATGAATCTATTTTACTCTTAAAAACTGAACATAGACAACAGTTAAATTCTACTCTGTACTTTGACATTCATCTCTTCATACCCTGAAATCACTGCCAAAGAACAGCCACTGAATGTCTATAAATACAAGTAACAGTATTTTAAGTCTCATTCCATATATTCCTCCCTTGTCACATAAGCAATGTGTCAAGTCATTATGGGAGGTTGTCATTAAACACTTCAAAGGCACTGGGAGATGTACATTCCCTCTCTATGCCAAAAAAACCCCATAATCCAAGAAGTGATAAAGTTAGGAAATATGTAATTTTATTCTACTCCATGAAGAATAAGCACTAATGGCACAATTATCATGGCATTTAAGAAACTTTAAAGCAAGAGTAAAGAAAAAAATCTAGAATTGATGACATAGGGAAAATTTACAAAAGAAAAAAATCCCAGTAGACTCAATAAATAAGAGTTGGTTAATTGAAAAATAAATAAATGGACAAAGCCCTGGCAAGTGAGATAAAAACAATCACAAATAAACATCATTGAAAATAAAAGATTAATATAAGCACAGATACAGAAGTCATTAAAAGTGCTCAGCACAAAGAAATTATTTGTTGAACTGTCTGCTGAACTAATTCCATAAGCTTTACACACACACACACTAATATATATTATTCTAAACAAAATAGATAATTCCCTAGCAAAATATAAATAAGTTAACTCATAAGAGCAAGACCATTTGATTAGACAGAACTAAAAAGAAGTCAAAGATTTCCTAGGCAGCAAACCAAAATGCAGCAGACCTAGACAGCTTTACTGGCTTGTTTTTACAAACCCTCAGGAAATAGATAATTCCTAAGTGATCTAAACTATTCCAGAGGATTAAAAAATTTTATAATGTAAGGACAACTGATATGAAAACTAAAGTTAACACACTCACAAAGGAAACTTTAAAACAATATTACATTACCAAAAATGCAAAGAGCCTAGCTAAACCATTTAGCAAAATTATCAAAGCAGAATGTTAAAAGAATAATATATCTAAATAGGATTACATACATCTAAACAGAATTAGGATAAATGACTAACTAGGACTCATTTTAAGAATATAACAGAAATCTAATATTAGGAGTTCTTTAATAAAATTTACATTAATAAAGCAGAAAAGCATATAACCTCAAGAAATGGAAAAGTCATTTGATCAGTTAATAGTCACTATTGATTTTTTTTAAAAAAGTCCAAAGTATCTTAACCTAAAAACTGAATCCTTAATTTGATAAGGAGCATCCTTCAGAAATCAACAGCAATAAAATATTAAAGGCATGCCTATTGAATTTGGAATAAGACAAGGAAGCTAGCTTTGACTGCTGTTATTCAATACTTCTCTGAAGATTCTACCCAATGCAATAATACAAAAAAAGAAAAGAGGTATAAGTATTAGGAAGGGTTAAAATTCTAAGCCTGGAAATAATATGCTTGTCTACTCAGAAAATTCAAGAAGGTCAGCTGAAAAAATATTACAATTAATATGACTCAGTAATGTGGCCACTTAGAAAAGCAGTATACCCAAATGAATAGTATTTACATACCTAGCAATAAAAAAATCTGAAAATATAAAGGAAAAAAACGATCACTTTCATATTAACAGAAAAGTCATAAAATACATATGAGAATAAACCCAAAAAGAAATGTATAAGAGCTAAATGATGAAAACTATAAGTGCTTACTAAAGGATATATCATTAAAATAAATATTAAAAAGGGATTTTTAAAGCCTTTCTGGATTTCAAAATGGATAAAACCATGTCATTAAAACAGTTTGGTACTGTTGCAGTAACACAAAGAGAAAGTCCCAAAATAAAGCCTGTGTATGTATGCAAGGATTTGGCATAAGAAAGAAGTAGAGTACAGTAAGGATGCATTTTAATAAATGGCTTTCAGACAATGCATGATTTTGGTTGGAAAAAATAACATTAGAGCCCTATCTCATAAGAGAAACAAAAAAATATATACTCTAGGTGTATTAAGGTTCTAAATGTTAAAGGAAAGCAATACTAGTACTATACGCCAACATGATAAAAATATTTCTTATAATTTACATAATTTTAAATAGGGAAAGCCTTGCTAAATTTGATATGAAACTCAGACACCATGTAAGAAAAACAAGTAAGGCTTGACTACATAACAATTTGTAACTTGTATAATCTGAAAGACACCATAAATAAAATGTAAAAAACAATAATACTAAGGGAAGAAATTTTAGGCTACAAATATAATTGACAAAGAATACCACAAAATAGTTAAAGAGCTCCTACAAATCGATAAGAGACACTCATAGAAAAATGGGCACAGGTTATGAACAATTAAGTGAAGAAATGAAAAAGGCTAATAAACGTGATCAGTGAAATGAAATTTAAAATGAGATGTGATATTTGATATAGTGAAATGGCACAAATTAAACATTTTTAATATCTGGCATTAGTGAGAATGTGGGGAACAGAGCATTCTCACACATTATTGATGGGTTTACAATTTGGGACAAATCTTCTGAAGTATAAAATTTGTCAGGACTTATCATTTTAAATGAGTATACCCTTTTTCCCAGCTTCCATTTCCAGGAATCTTACAAAGAATATATAAATATATATACACACAAGGATTTTATATGAAATATTATTTGTAAGAGCAAAAAAAAAGGAGAAATATTAAATGTATCTCAACAGGGAATAGTTATATAAATTATAACATATCCACACTATGGTACAACGTTCGGTACATTAAGAGTGAAGTAGATCTATATGTACTGATATGTGATAACCATGATATAATGCTGAGTGAAAAAAGCTACAGATCAAAGTGATTGGTATGATCTAATTTCAAAATTGTATCCCCCTATACACATTTACGTGTGCAGACACATAGAAACATGAACAGCATCTTATGGAGTCATCCAAATATGAAAAGACAGGTACTTAAAACATGCTGTTTTATAACCTTTTCACTTTACCTTAGATATCCAAAGATAAAAATAATTATTAGTAACATTGACTTTTAAGTAAATCAGCTGTTCATGTTGATATGCCACATGACAAATACTTAAATGCTTGCATCATAGCATACAATACTAGGTTGTAGTGGTGCTGAAGGTCAAATAACACAAAATATATTGGAGAAAGCGACATAATTCAACCAGAAGAAAATAATTTATTTCTGCTCAAAAAGTTTACTATAAGCTAAACCTTGCCAAGAATCTAGTTCAAAAATTTAGTCCCTCTCATTTTATTCATTCGGAATGATAAGTTCTAAAGAAAGTTAAAAAAAAATGTTACTTCAACTGGTTTTCTCTCATTGGGTGCATACTTACCACATTCTGTTTTGTCGTTTCCTCTAGGGTCTGTATCACATATAACCGGTTTCGACAGCGCATACTATATATATCTTCATAGTGAATATTACCATATTTCTGCAAGAAATATGATTTCAGTGGACATTCATTCATAATAAACATCCTCTTCTCCTCTTACAATACAATTTTAACAGACTCAGTTCTCCCAGAGGCTTTGGTTTTATTTCTAGCTATTTTCTTGACTCGTTCAATGATTTTGCAAATTTTTACCTCCCACAGTTCCATCTACTATGTGTGCAGACTAAGTACAAAAACATTGGTAAAACTCTTAGTCTCTAAAAAAAGAATAATAATAAGAAAAGAGAATACTTCACTTTTCATACAGTGAAAGATATTTAAAACTGGTCATTATTTGTGAAAGCAAATGAATTTTGTTTCATTTAACAAAAAGCATATTGAAACAGAGAAGCTTAAACAATCTAGGAACAGTTCACAGAACTAATTTTTAAAGTAAAGTTGGATTTTAAATTGTATCTCTACTTGCATTACTCTTAATATACCACTGGAATCATACCATGGTATCAGTCATTTAAAATATGCTATGTAATATATTTATAATATAAAAAACTTACCTCATTTGACTCTCTAATCAAATCTGTAATATCCACTCTAGTATGATTGCTTTTTTCATCACTCACATTTGAACCCTGCTGAACACTTGAAGGCAATGGGCTATCTTTATTAGTGACATTGTCAAAGAACCTATCCAAAAATGATAATAATACAAGAATTAGTGGTACAAAATTATTCAAGCAGAGAAAATGACAGCTAATTTCTCCCTAGTTAGAGGTAAATTTCAACTGTGTGGATAAGGGAAGGCCTTATAAAGAAGTGGTATTTGAAGATGGCGGGGAATTAGAAGGACACGTGGGGGAAAGGGATGGTGGAAAAATTATTTTGGGTTTTTGGAGGAGAGCATGAAGGAATCAAATAGGCTCAGAGAGTATTCAGCAAATACCACTTAGTCCAGTAAGAATGGAATACAGAGTATATAGAGGCATGTAAGAAGAAATAAACAAAGAAAGAGACATTGAGGGTTTATCACAGAGTTAGGAATGACAGAGTGAGATGTTTATATACATACATGAAGAAATTTATATACTGTACATAATGAAATTTAATGTGGCATGACAATAGTTGCCCATTCAAATATTCATTCATTTAACATATACAAATATGTATGCATATATGTATAACAAAACACACATGTGCTCCAATACCAAATAGCATTCATACAAAAGCCACTAGGAAAATAAAGTTAAACCTACCCGAAACAACATGGAAATAAGAACAATTTCCCTCCATTAAATATTTACCATTATCAACTACTATTTCCCTCCTTAAATTAATTTTATACACTTTACAACCCAAACTGGGAATATGAAAGTTCCATCATGCTGAATCAATAATATTAGTGTAAATGGTTCTCTTCAAAATGATCTATGTTTGTTGTATTTTATTTGGAGATAGAGGACTGGACTTCAGGCCTAGCTCTTTCATTCAACTAACTTTGTGAACTTGGGAAAATTATGTGAAGTTGTAGGGCTCAGTTTCCTCTGTAAAATAAGGGAATTGAACAACCTAACTGCTCAGATCCCCTCCAGATTTAAATGTTATGGTTCTTACAATACCTGTTTAAAGCTGTCACAGCTTCAGCATCATCTTTACATGTCAGCAGTTTGTCTAAATTATAGTCAAGTATTGCCAATCCCAGTTGCAAAATGGCCTTGAT
The DNA here is from genome assembly GCA_027257055.1 of Cephalopachus bancanus. Taxonomy (NCBI): domain Eukaryota; kingdom Metazoa; phylum Chordata; class Mammalia; order Primates; family Tarsiidae; genus Cephalopachus; species Cephalopachus bancanus. Next base: position 130,766 of record JAPVLO010000517.1, read on the forward strand.
TCCATCATAGAAGAAACAGTCTACCACATTCACTGCACTTTCAATAGGTAGCACACTAATAAAAAGTGTGAGAAACCATGAAAGAGAAACTGAGGAAAAGAATGTCATATCAGTCATGTGTTCTGTCAGCTGAGGAAGGTGATCCCTGATAAGTTCTTCAAAGACTGCCTGATCCACCAAGGCACCTGAAGAATATCAAAAGAAGTTTAAAAATACATTCTTCAAAAGGAGTTGTTTCCATACCTCCCCCCTTCTATTAGCATGCTGAGGTATCTCACCCCTCTTCCTTAAATTAGAAACTCTTTTAGTGCCTTTTCTATATTTCACACATTTCTATATTTGCCAGTTAGGTTTCATACATCTAGAAGCACTTGAGAAACCCAATTCAAATTCATTTGAAGAGTTATATTGAGTCTTTATTATATGCAGAGACCTGTAGTAGGTACTACAAGAGATATACCAATTGGTGAAATTATATCAATTTCAGATAACTTAATATTTAATAGAACTCAGATAAACAGACAAATAACTATAATGAAGAACAGTATAATCAATGACCTTGCCATGATACCGAAAGCTTATAAGGGTACAAAGTAGAGACCATCCATCAGTTTTAAGGCAGGGGATAACAGATTTACACATATTTGATGATTAAAGAAAATATTATACAACTAACAAATATTATTTAAACATAAAACTTCCATTTTAATAAGAAGCAGACTAGGTGCTTTATTTTAAAAAGCAACATGTTGCAGGGGGTGGGGGAGGCACATAACAACACAACGGGGAAGTGAGGACCTGTTGGAGGCCCAAACTTCACTTCCACGTAGATTACTTATGTACCTAATCTTAACTTGTACCCCACATCTTTATAATAAAGTAAAAAAAGGGCACAATGTTAAATAATCGTCCTAACTATCCATTCAGTACAGTACAAAAAGCTCTTTTTTTAATAATTTAAGTGAATGTGACATTTTGATATTGCTTACGTTTTGTATCACAAAGTTTTAGATTTGCTCTTTTCTCTCCATTCCCACTAGCACTCTAACTTTCTGCTTCTTCTCATCTATCTTGCATATAAATGCCAGAGTATTACTTTCACATACATTGTCACAATCCTGACTATATAAAGGTATTAAACCCTTAACGTATAGAATTTGGAGAGAAAAAAAGAAGTGATGAAAATAAAACCTCCTGTAACCTACCTACCACCCAGAGATTAACACTGTTGACAAGTTGATGTATTTTTCTGCAGTTTTTTTCTTCTTCTAAAATTTGTATTAAAGTGTATACTAAATCTTTATTTCACTTAGCACTATGTTATATGCATAAAATTCATCAGTTTTATTTGATTAGTCATTAGATAGACAAGGTACACTGAAATTGCTTAGAAAAAAAATATGTCTGTGTGTATGCATATGAGTGTGTGTGTGTATATGTGTGTTTACCAATGATTCGACGATTAAAATAATCTGGCAACATTCGTTCACATACAGCAACCAGAAGCCAAAAAGCTTCTTCTTCGTTTGCATACAGAAGAAGCACAGAAGTCAAAATGTTCATTGCCTAAAATTGATAGAAAAAACTTTTAAAAGTAAATATAACTCAGGTAATAATTACATTTCTTCAAACATAGTGGTTTTTGGCAGTAATAAGAACTGAAAGCAATAATAGTGTAATAATAGTGGAATATGAGAACTCCAAGTCAGTCCAAATCAAAACAAGAAGAAGTCAGGCTAACATTTTATGACCAATTATTTTATATAATAACATTCAAGAAAAAAAAAGCAGTAATATCATAAATATATAACAAAATAAATAAAACCTCTCGAATTTAGACTAATTTCAATGAGTAAAAAATCCTTATTGCTAATCTGATGGAAATGTACGTAATTTTCAAAGACATACTAAAATTAAAGAAAACAAACTTCATCTGTATTTCCAACCACCTATAAAGACATAGCCCTTAGATGTAATTATCTTCTATTATGTCTAAAACTAAATATCTTTTTTTCTCTATCAAGCAGGATTCTTATCTATCCTAATTTTGATATTAGAAACCTTAGAGTTTCTTCTTACATATTTTAGATATGCTCTTTCCTCTCCATTCCCACTACCACCCTTTCTGCTTTTTCTCATCTATCTTGCACACAAATGTCAGATCATTACTTTTATATATATTGGTACACTCATTATTATAAAGGTAATAAACTCTTAATGTATAGGATTTGGAGAGAATGGAAAGGTGTGCAAAAGAAAATAAAATCTTCTGTTTTCTATCTACCCAGAGATCAATACCATTAACAAGTTGATGTAGTTTTCTGCAGTTTATCCCTTCTTTTTCTCCTTCTTAAAGTTGTATCAAAGTGTATACTTAATTTTTTATTTTTTTCACTTAGCACTATATTGTACATATCCAATGCCATTAAATATTCTTCTAAAATAGTATTTTTCATGAGTAAAATAATCTAAGGTGGATATATTTAACCATTCTACTATTGTTGGACATTACGGTTAATTCCAATTTTTTACTACTATATTTTATGCTGCAATGGATATTTTTGTAAATAAATCTTCATCCAAATGTTATACTATTCTCTCAGGACAGATCCTAGAAATGAAATTATTTGGCCAAAGGGTATTTTTTTAAAGACTCGATATTATTGCCAAATTAAACTCCAGAAACACCAATTTATATTTCTTGTATTCTTTTTTTTTTGAGTCAGGGTCTCACTCTGTGGCCTATGATTATGGCTCACTTCAGCCTCAACCTCCGGGGCTCTGACAATCCTTCAGTCTCAGCTTCCTGAGTATCTGAGACTACAGGCATGCACCACCACACCCAGCTAACTTAAAAATTTTTTTTTGTAGAGATGAGATTTTGCTATGTTGTCTAGGCTGGTCTCAAACTCCTGGGCTCAAGTGTGGTAAGGGCCTTCCCAAAACAAAGAGAAAGTGATGTGGCATAGTCAATGTCTAAGTGCACATGAGTAACCCAGTTAAAACCCTGTGTCATAAAATACCCAATCAAAATCCAGGTTGCCATATAAGGGAGACAAAGGGGCTAAAATGTAATATAAGACAAGGTCCTGTTGCATTTCCGGCTCAGCCCTTGGATGTGAATCCGCTGGGCCAGTGCCAGCACAAATAATTGCTGCTTCCTGGCAAAGAAGCCTTGGTGTTCCCGTCTCTGCAAAGGGTTCTACCATATCTCTGGGGGCTCATTTGGGAGGTGGAGACGGTGATTTCATGTCCCTTGTCACTGGGGTGCAACTCCTGGGATGCCGGGAGAGGTGACCTAGCCTAGCCTGGCACCAGAGGACTGATTGATCCATAGGGGACTAGCCCTCTCAGTGTGCCGGGGCAAGGACCCCAGGAGCACAAAGAACCTGGTGAGGCCCAGGAGCCAGCCATGGGAGCACCATCTATCAGACTGGTAAGAACCCAGGTTTGATTTGGTAAGCCTGCCCCTAAGAGGCAGAAAGGGAGCCTGATCACCTCCCAGAGTTGCCCGAGTAGTCCCACAGGAGACGAAGTAAGAGCAGAGTCCCAATCCGTGGATCCGTGGTGACCTCATACGGCTTAGGGCAGTAGTAAAGTCGGGAAAAATCCTGAAATCTGCAAGAAACCTCCAGTAAGGTGGGCTGAGCCTTTCAGGGAGGGCCTGGAGTCTTAAGGTCTGCGAGAAGTCTCCATTTCAGGAGATTTAACACCCTTTGGGAAAACTCCAGAATTGTACAGACTAACCCGGTAACCAAAAATGGATAATAAAAAGCATAGGTCTAGGAAGGGAGGTCGGAAAGACTCCCTTAAATTTCTCCCCAATAGACTGCTGGGGTGAATGTTGAAAAATTCCAAAACAACAACAAAAAAAGAAAATGACTGAGTGTTGTTGTTTTATCTGGTCAAAAAACCTACACATCAGCCCTTGGGTCTTTTGGCCGAAGCTTGGTTATAATAAAGATTGACTTTGTCAAACTTTAATAATATACGTAAATAATAAGTCCTCTGTTTCATCTGAGAAAAAAGACTATGCTCTTTGTTGGCTACCATAGGCCCTTCCCATTTTCCCCCTTAAAACAGGAAATGTAAAAAAAAAGAAAAGAAAAAAAAGAATCTGAGACCCCAGAGGAAAGGGAAAAACCTTGGGAGCCACCTTCCTGTATTCCCCTGCCTTATAATCCTCAAGAAGACCAGGAGTGTGAGGGGGAGAATGGCTAAAAATGAAGATCTATCAGGAATTTGACAGTCAAAACCCCCAAGCTCCCGACATATTTATTCTAATTTAAAAAGGAAATTAGAACAATGCCAGAAAGACATTAAGGTTTACCTTGCCTCCTGAAGATTCAGGCAAAAAGTCAAAACTACTCTCCTTAATTAAAGTCCCACTGGGACAAGGAAAAATTGGCTCTACTCACCAGTACAAAAGTAAGATATTTTTAAAAAGAAATAAAATCACTCCTAGATGACCCACTAAAATTGGCTGATCAAGTTAATCAATTCCTTAAACCTAACATATATACTTGGGTAAAACTAATGTCAAATATACATAATTTTGTTTACTGGGGAAAAAAAGAGAAATGATTAGACAAGCAGTTATGTCCATCTGGAAACAAAATCATCCCTCAGCCCCAGGTACACAGCCTGGTAAACAAAAGTATCCAAATACTAACTCTAGATGAGACAATAATAACCCAAGAGATAGAGTAAAAATGCAAGACTTGAGGAAACTAATGATTAAGGACATTCGAAAATCTGCCCCAAGGTCTCAAAATGTTTCTAAGGCTTTTAAAATTCAGCAAAAAAAGGAAAAAAAAAAATCTCCCACAGCCTTTTTTTTTTTTTTTTTGCAACAACTGGGGACCAGATAAAAAAATATTCTGGATTAGATCTAGAAAACCTTGCAGAACAAAAATTATTCAAAGTAAACTTTGTTACTAGAAGCTGGCCCGACATTGCTAAAAAGTTACAGAAGCTAGAGAGATAAAATAAAAAGCCCATTAAAAAGCTGTTGGAAAAAACACAGAAAGCATTTGTTAGGAAAGATGGAAAAAAAAGCAGAAGCAAAAAGCTTGAAATGTGATAAGTACCGTCAAAAAGGTGGTTCAATAACAAAGGAATGGAAGGTCCCCATGGATGGGCTCCAAAGGCCAGAGAGGACAAACTAAAAAACAAAAAAACAGCAATCCTAAGGGGAATTGGACAGGGAATTTTAATCCAAAGGAAACTTAAAAAGTTTTAGGGCTTAACAATATATTGTACATTGTGGATTAAATCTTATGCAACTAAAACTACAGGCTTATATTCTAAACTATTAAAAGAGGCCCCAAACCTACTTGAGAGGACTGAGAAAAAATTACAAAATTAAAAAAAAATAAACTTAAAGCAAGCCTTAATTACTACTTCTGTCCTACCCCTCCCTTCTTTAAAAAAAAATTAAAAAATATGTTTTGGCTATTTCCTCTACCTTATCCTTTCTTAGATTAAAAGGGCTCCTTGCTCAAACCCCTCTTCTTGAGTTTACAGTTCATCAGTTCCAACCCGGAGATTGGATGCTGATCAAGTCCAGAAAGAAAACTAAGCTCCAATCAAGCTGGGAAGGACCCTATCAAGTGCTTCTGACAACTGAGACGGTCATACAGACTGCTAAAAAAGGGTGGACGCATCATCCCTGCATCAAAAATCACCAAAAAAAGTCACAGTACCAGAAAACACTCCCATTAAATAAAAAGTCTTTCCAACTAAACCAGTACAACTAAAATTCAAGAAAACCTAATGTACTCCTCTGTACCTTTTCTCATAGCACTGTCAATTACATTTCTTATCATATGTATGTTTATTGCTTTTACTGTTAAACATATTTGCAAGAATCTTTTCAATCCTGAGCAACCATAAAACCTTTGTTTACCCTAAAGGTATTACCAATTCTAACCATAGTAATAAACAAAAGCAAAGGATGGTTTACTATTAATATCACTAAAACTAACTCCCCAATAACTATTAAATTTGATGCCTGTTCTGTTCTGTCATGTGAAAGTCTTCATGACCAAAAAAAAATTACCTATGGTTGACAAATACCTTTGTCCTGAAGCCACTGCTAAAGATGGTCTAAAATATATCAAAACAAAATATGGGGGGGCTAGCCTTTGGGTTATAAATGATGTAACTTTACTTGCCCCAAATAACCCTTGCTAGAACTGGTCTGGTGTCTTTTGGACCACTCAATTTAAAGGATGGACAGCTCCAGTAAAAAAAGAAAAAAAAGAAAAACTTAAAAATAAAATTCAAATGATAAGAGGGACTATTCCTCCTAGTTGTCAACATTTACAATGTAACCTGTTGTTATTAACAATAACCCAACCTCAACTCATAGACAGAAATCCTGTGATACCTCGAAAATATGGGTTAGGAGCAGTCATATCTGGACAAGACCCTCTAGGTAGATTTTGGATAAGATTAATTACAACGCCTCTAGCGTCTTTACCATCCATCAATACTACCCCAACCCCTAATCCAAATCCTTTACAGCTTTGAAAATTAAACCAAACTAACCCCCAAAATAATTCTGGCAAGATGATGATTATAAAAAATAAAAGACTTAAAACAAATTTTAGAGATTGAGACAAGATACAGGGACACAAATGCCTGGGTTAAATAGATAAAATATACAATAACAAGCCTTAACACAAGTGATTGTTATGCTTGTGCCACAGGCAGGCTACAGGCAGGCCACAAGTTCAAATAGTCCCATTCCCGGTTAACTGGAACACAGAACCCCCAAAAATGAGTTGTCTGTTGACTCTATATCAAGATAAGGACACATGGAAAAACAAGACTTGCTGCAGTCTTTCCCTAATCCGCCTGTACAGATGTCAGATCCAAAGGTGTATCCTTCCTTCTCCATAGATAAGATAAATCACTCCTCTTGTCTCTCCAGACAAGGGGATGGCTTCACTGCTCCTGTGAGACATCTATAAACCTGTACCCATGTCCTTAATGTCTCTGGATCAACTAAGGACAACTACTCAAACTTTAACATCCCTCAAGCAGATGCTTGGTAATACTATAAAATAAGATAATTTGAGCCCTGTTGCCACCCAAACAGATAAAAACCTGTGCTTTGATTTGACTGATTATTCCATTCACCCTGACATTTCAAAACCTACTAATAACTACTAAAAAAGTCAAGCGATCATTACCTAAACCACCAGTAACCAGCTCATTTGACTAATATATATCTAAATGCTATAAGAGTCCCTAAAAAAGCTCCTAATAAATTCAAAGCTCGAAATCAAATAGCTTCAGGATTTGAATCTCTCTTTTAATAAATAAGTATAAATAAAAATATAAACTAAATCAATTATATATATTATAACCAACAAAAATTTATTAACCATACTAAAGATACTATTAAAAAAATTGCTAAGCAATTAAATGCTACTAATAAGATGACATAAAAAATCATATGGCCTTAGACATGATGCTAACAAAAAAAGGTAGAATATATGTCATGCTAAAAAGACAATGCTATATTTCCCCCAAACTGGTCAAAATCTTGTGTGTTAGGGTTTATCTGTCCATCCTTTTTCCTGCTCTCACTTGCCAGACGGAAACATTTAAAAATTCAAATATTCAAAATGGCGTGCTTTACAGATTGGCAACTAAAAAGATAATGAGTGGCCCCCTGAGCATATCATCCAATACTATGGCCCAGCCACCTGGGCAGAGAATGGGTCCTGGGGCTATCAAACCCCCATTTACATACTAAACCACATAATTCGATTACAGACAGCTGTTGAAATTATAACTAATAAAATGACAAAGGCCCTTAACCTACTAGCCAAATAACAAACCAATATGCACAATGCTATCTAACAAAACTGCTTAGCCTTAGATTACTTGCTTGCTTCTAAAGAAAAATTTATAAAAAACAACTTAAACAACTGCTGCTTACAAATAGTTGATGAGAAAAAGGTCATAAAAAAAATAACTGACAGGATTAAAAAAACTGTTTATGTCCTAGTCCAGATCTGAAAAGGCTAAAACCTTGAAAAACCGTTGGAAGATGATTTTCAACTTATAGAAAATTCAAAACCCTCACAGATAAACTTACAATTTTGAAAATTTGTCTAATCCTGCCCTGTCTGGCTCCCCTGGTTGTAAGGTGTGCCTCCAGCCTCAATGAGGCCATGGTTGAAAAAGAAACGGCAACACATATAATGACGTTATAAAAGTACCAACTCCTTAATCAAGGTAATGCTCTTTGACCCTAGAAGGGCCAGAGCATCAAAGGGAGGAATGTGGTAAGGGCCTTTCCAAAACAAAGAAAAAGTGACATAACGTAGACAATGACTAAGTGCACATGCATAACCCAGTTATAACCCTGTGCCATAAAATACCCAATCAAAATGCAGGCTGCCATATTAGGGAGACAAAGGGGCTAAAATATAATATAAGACAACACCCTACTGTGTTTGGGGCTCAGCCTTTAGATGTAAATCTGCTTGGGCCAGTGCTGGCACAAATTAACACTGCTTACTGACAAAAAAGCCTCAGTGTCCCCGTCTCTCTGTAAAGGGTCCTCCCACACAAGCAATTCTCCTGCCTCGGTCACCCAAAGTGTTAGGATTACAAGTGTGAGCCACTGAGCCCGGCCCCAATTTATATTTCTGACCAGTAGTGTTTGAGTGTTTATTTCACTGCACCTTTGCTGATATTGATAATTGTAATAACTGTAATCATCATTGTTGATCTCATAGTGAAAATGGTATCTCATTGTTTTAATTTGGATTTCTCTGAGGCTGAAATGTCTTTTTCTGGCTTTATTGTCAATCTGCATTTTTTTCTTTTGTGACTAATCCTTTCATGTCCATTACTCATTTTTATACCTTAATACCTTTCGTATAGATTTATATATGAAGTATGTCAATTCCATGCCATATCTGGCACAATGTTTGATAACAAGTTTAGTTTTTACTCCATCGCTTTCCTGTGCAAGAAATCATAATGGAAGAGGATACAGTGAAACTGGCAGACGAACATCTTCTGAAAATGTTTTCCTTCATAAAAGTAACAAGAGTTCATGACCCGTCTGGGCAACTTGGCGAGACCTCACCTCTACAATAAATCAAAAATTAGCCGGGCGTGGTAGTGTGCGCCTGTAGTTCCAGCTACTTGGAAGGCTGAGGTGGAAGGATCGCCGGAGCCCAGCAGGTAAAGGCTGTGGTGGCCGGGAGCGACAGAGTGGTCTGGGTGACAGAGTGAGACTCCAACTCAAAAAATAAAAAAGAAAAAAAAAAGAAGTAAACTTCTATTGTGTTTCAGCTATTATCTATGTTTGTCTTAGCAGTCTAGCCTATCCTAATTAATATTGTGTTTCTAAGGAATTTTTTTCAATGATTCTTCTACTGTCTATGAAATAAAATGTAGACTCTTGACCTATTCCAATAACCTTATTGATTTTTTTCTCCATCTACTTCACTTCATTTACCCTATACTTCTACTAAACTAAACAGAACATGGTACTGTATACATTCTACATTTACCTCTATCTGTATTGCGTTACACTGATCCCTTGATCTAGAATATTCTTTTCATTCCATCTCTATATGTCCAAAGTTTGCCAGTTTTCAAGATCTTCAAATGCTACCTCTTCCAAGAAGCTTTCTCTGATTTCCCATGAAAATAATTTCTCCTTATTATAAATCCTGACAGGACTTTATATTTCTCTAACAGTTTGTCTCATTTGTTTTTCGGTTTCTTTTCTTTTTTTTTTTTTTTTTTACTATATGAATATGTTTTAACATCTACCAGGGTTTGCTCTGTTGCCTAGGTTGGAGTGCAGTGGCAAAATCATGGCTAACTGAAGCCTTGAACTCCTAGGCGCAAATGGTCTTCTGGCCTCAGTCTCCCAAGTAGCCGGGAAAATACATGCATGCCATCATGCCTAGATAACTTTTCTTCTTTTTGTAGAGATGAGGTCTTACTTGAACTCCTGGTCTCCAGTGATCCTCCCAACTCAGTCTCCCAAAGTGTTGGGATTACAGGAGTGAGCCACTACACCTGGTCAACCTATATATTTTTAAGGGCAGAATCCTTATCTGAAACATCTTTATATAGCCTTAAGTACCTAGCACAGTATCTTTACAGAACAGAAATTCAATAAACATTTGTTAAATTAAAAAGAACAAATTAATGAAATGTCAATTCTCCTAAGTATTCCCACTACCATCCCACTTATATTAATACTGTCCTCTATTTCGCTCCAACCTCTGTCCTTAACACCACAATTTCTAAATTAGTAAAGTTGGATTTGATGTGATTTTATCATTTGGAACATGCACACACTTGGGCTTATAGTGAAGTCACACCTGGCAGTATCCAATTTTGGGATTCCTGTATGCGTAAGCAGTAAGTACCCGCCTCAGAGCAGATATGCCAGTGTCACTCTGAAAGGCTGGGTGTTCAGGCAGGGAACGGCGTAAATCACGTTCAATTTCTTCAGTAGCCAAGTTGCAGGTCCCTAAGGACTGCTCAACCACTTCAACATAATAGCCAGGATTAGTAGCCATGTCATTAACAGCACCTGTGAAGATGATTGCATTAAATACAAAAGAAGAGGAATACAATAAAGTTACTATTTGCATATATACATGAAGAATTGGGTTTTATTACCTTAAAATTTAGCTTTACATTCAAGTAATTTCTGAACACAAAAAGCACTTCAGACCAGAATCTACATCAAGCTACCAATCTTATCTCATAGAACACCATTTTCATGAGTTTTCCCCCCTTTAACTTTCCTTTGACATTAGAGATAAAGATTTTCCCCCAATTATACATACCTTGCCTAATAAACTAATCTGCTCAGATACTGGATTTGTGGGCATATAGGTAAATACACATAACTACTTACCTGTCTCACTTTGACTAGCCTAAACTCAAAATGAGTACGATTTTGTCCTAGCTATCTTTTTAATTCTTTGACTTTAGCTTAGTGCATAATTAATAGAAAGGGCATACTTAATGCCTGTTAAATGAATAAAGTGAATAAATGTAATACCTGAAAAAAGCATCCAAAGTTCTCCTCTTAAGGTTTCTGGAATCCCTCTTACAACCAGATCTCGAGTCTTTTTGGTCCGAAACATACTAACGCCACGCCCACATTCTGCAAATAGAATGTTCCATGACTGTTCCTTCATCTTTTCTTTCAACTATAACAGAAAAATCAAAGCAACTAAATTCGGTGAGAAATTAACTTCTCTAAAATAACTTGCACACTCTCTTTACCTTGAAACAACATCTATGGAAATCAAAAACACAGAAAATCAAAACCAGTATTCACACAGTGGTGAAATACCGAACCTATGTCATCACAAAAATCTTTAAACCCATGTGAGCATAACAGCTTTAATTTACTGTCTTAATTCTTAGCTAAACTCATATAAAAATGGTAAAAGTGTTATACTTAGGAAGTAAAGCTTTCAACCATAATTATTCTCAAAGAACCTTTGTTTGGGATAGAGTACTAGAAATCAATGCAAATAAAACCCAATGTCAATAAATATGTATGGCTATTACACATCCATAAAAACCCCAATGTTCAACTTTTATTTTTTTTTTGAATAATTGTCCTCATGTGTAGTGGAACCAAACAAGTCACACAGTAGTACTTGCTGTAAAAACTTTTCAAGTCCAAAAAGAAGAGCTTTCAGTTGTGGTTCTTTCTAGTCTGCTTTAAAATTTTTATTTTTCATCAACTGTATCAGCCGATAGATTGAAATATTTTATGTGCCTACCATTTTAGAATTAAGAGTCTCCAAATTCTGAGGATGAAATACCGTCATTAAGGCTTCAGTGTTCATAGTTTTACTGCATTCTCTCTGACATGTCAAAGATTGTACCTCAAAATTATCAGATGGGCCTGTAGAGTCAGAACTAACAGCAAGCTGAAAAAGAAAGTCAGAATATAATTGTCTCAAATGCATGCTTAAAAGTTTCTTCAAGACAAAAGACTAATGTTTACCCATCATTTATAAACTACAACCTATATATATATCAAACATTAAAGCAATGTCTCAGAAAGACATTATTTTCCTATCAAAATTAAGGATGTAAAAAAACTGACTTGTAGAATGACAAACTCAGAACCTCACTGAGCACATTCTCCAATACAATCAATAAAATATTGCCAAAACATTCCAAATAAACCACTTCAAAACACTGGAATTAACTAATGGCATAGAATAAACTTAAAGGGACTTATTCTAGAAAGACTAATGAACCTCAGTAAGAACAGTAGAGTTTGTGGGGTTTTAACTTGAGACTACTTCCATCCTCTCTTCTTCCGAAGCTCAGAAGTGTGGGAAGCATGAAAGCCAGTAGTATGACAGCAAGTGGATTTTTTGAAGTGTCGTTAAAAACCCTATCCCCAGAGCACAGTCAATATTCTGATCAAATTAGCAACTCCATAGAAAATCTCCATTCCCAGGGTGTTGCTATCATTTGATTTGGTTCACCACACAGCTTGGTGAGAAAAGCTGTTTCCAGGATGCTATGGAAGACAATAGCAATATGCTGGTGATATCACAGCTACCCAAGGCTGTGATTACAGGCAGGGCACATAAGAGTCTGGTTAAAAACTGAAAAGGAAGACCTGGAAACCCAAACCCATATGGAACTTTGAAAGGCTCCAACATATTCTTGGGGAACTAGAAGTATGCACACATGTACAAGAGTCTCAGCATGACTAGAAATAATTGGGACAGAAGAAGGCTCTAGACCCTCAACTCTGGCTGTCTTTGAAAGGAGAAAATTAAAGCTAAGGATGATTTATAAATTGCCTGAAGTCTGAGGTATAACTTCACACAAAAATCCCCCTCGAAAAAAGGTGGAAGATTTAACAGCATAAGGCATTTAAGGAAATCTTCTGATCTATCACTAGATGACCACTAAATTATACTGACTGACTCAGGGGATGACCTAAAAAAGCCAAGCTTAAAAACTAAAAAAAAAAAAAAAAAAAGCCAGGCTTGGTGGCTTGGCCTGCAATCCCAGCACTTTGAGAGGCTGAGGTGAGAGGATTGCCTAAGCCCAAGGGTTTGAGACTAGCCCAAGCAACTTGGCGAGACCTCACTTCTACGATAAATAAAAAAAATTAGCCGGATGTGGTAGTACATGCCTGTAGTTCCAGCTACTTGGAAGGCTGAGGCGGAAGGATTGCCGGAGCCCAGCAGGTCAATGGTGGGGTGGCCAATATGCTACTGCACTCCAGCCTGGGTAACAGTCTGACAAACTCCAACTCAAGATTTAAAAAATTTTTTTAAACAAAAGAACTTTAATAAACAACAAGAAAACAACAAACAGAAAATGTCCTTGAGGGGGTTCAGCTGTTGGATTTTGCAAACAAAGAATGTAAAGCAGCTATCATAAATATATTCAGAGAACTAAAGGAAACTATATTTAAAAAAGACCTAATGAAAAGTGGGCAAAAGATCTAAGCAGACACCTCTCCAAAGAAGATATAAATGGCAAATAATCATATGAAAGTTGTTCAACATCATATGTCACTGGACAATTGCAAATTAAAACAAATTATACACCTATTATAATGGCTAAAACCCCCAAAACTGACAATACCAAGTGCTCATGAGGATGTAAGAAAAAAACTCTCATTCATTGCTGATGAGAATGCAAAACGGTACAGCCACTTTGGAAAATGGTTTGGCAGTTTATTACAAAGCTAAACACCAGTCTTACCATATGATCCAGCAATTGTGATCCTAGGTATGTACCCAAATGAGTTGAAAACTTATGGCCTTAGAACAATCTACACATGAATGTTTTTAGCAGATTTATTCATTAATTGCCAAAAATTGGAAGTAACCAAGGTGTTCTTCACTGGTGAATGGATAAACACTGTGATACATCTAGACAATGGAATATTTTTCAGCAATAAAATAAATGAGCTACCAAGTCACAAAAAGACATGGAAGAACCTTAAATGTATACTGCTAAGTGAAACAAGCCAGTCTGAGAAGCCTACATATGGTTTTACAACTATATAATATTTTAGAAAAGTCAAAATTATAGAGTGAGTAAAAAGATCAGTGATTGCCAAGGGCTAAGGGGAGGGATGAACAGGTGGAGGACAGGGAATTTGTGGGGCAGAAGAACTATTCTATATACTATTGTAATGGTGGATATAGTATTATGCATTTGGAAAAACCCATAAAACTGTATAGCACAAAGAATGAACCCTAATGTAAACTATGGAATTTAGTTAATAATAAGGTATCACCACTGGTTCATCAATCATAACAAATGTATTTTACCAATGCAAGGAGTTAGTAATAAGGGAAACTGTGGACAAGGTAGAGGGTAGGTGAAAGTATATAGGAACTGTCTGTATTTTCTGTTCAATTATTCTATAAACCTAAAAGTGCTCTTAAAAAAGTATATTAACCAAAACAAAATAAAGGAAGTTATGACAACTATGTCCCATCAAATAGAGAACATCAATAAAGAGATAGAAATTATTATTTTTTAAAATCAAACAAATTCTGGAGCTGAAAAGTATGGTAACTGAAAAAAATCACTAGAGAGGCTCAACTGTATATTTGAACTGGTCAAAAAAAGAATCAACATTTTTTGAAGATAAGTCAGTAGAGATTATCTAGTTAGAAAAAATAAAGTAAAAGGAAAGAAGAAAAATGAATAGCACCGCAGAGACTTGTGGGAAACCATCAAGCATATATATAACATACATATTCCTAGAAAGAGAGAAAAAAGAACAGAAAGAATATTTGAAAAAATAATGGCTAAAAACTCCCCAAATCTCACAAAAGTATTAATCTACTCAACAAACTCCAAGTAGAATAAATTCAAAGAGAGCATCTACATATATCATAATCAAGCTGACAAAAGTCAAAGTGAGAATTTTGAAAGCAACAAGAGAAAAATAATTTATCATGTACAAGAGAGTCTCACTAAGCTCAAAGGTGGACTTCTCACCAGAAATCTAGGGGACCAGAAAACTGTGAAGTGACATATTCAAAATGTTGAAAGAAAAAGACATTCAACCAAGGAGTCTACATCCAGAAAATTATCCTTTAAAAAACCAAGAATAAAAGGCACATGAAACATATTCAATAGCATTAGTCATTAGAAAAATGTAAATTAAAACCACAATGATATAGCATATCACATGCACTAAAAAGGTTATAATAAAGAAATATATAATAAATGTTGGCAAGATTGTAGACTAGGAAACTTCAGATGTCACCAATGGACATGTAAAATTGTTCACCCTATTAGAAAATAGTTTCTTAAGAAGTTAAACACAAATGTACCCCGCATCACTCAGCAATTCCACTCTTAGATATTAATATATATCCAAGAGAAATGAAAATATATCCATACTACAATTTGCACACATATACTCTCAGCAGCATTATTCATAACTACTAAAAATTGAAAACAATTTAATGCTTATAAACTGATGAATGGACAAACAAATCTGGTATATCCATACAAGGAATACTACTCAGCAATATAAAGGTATAAACCACAGATGTATTTTATGACAAGCATGAACCTCAGATATATTATGATCAGCAGAAACCAGACATAAGAGACATCATACTGTGCCATTCCAGTCTTATGAAATATCAAGAAAACTTAAGTCTACAGACAGACAGTAGATTAGTGTTTGTATAAACTCAACTATATGATGCCTAAAAGAAACTCATTTCACCTGTAAAGGCATACACAGAATAAAAGTTAAAGGAAAAGAAAACCTCAAACACCTAAGCAAAATGGAACATACCTCAAAATAGTAAGAGCCATCTACAAGAAACCTACAGCCAACATACTGCTAAACAGACAGAATTTGAACCATTTCCCCTGAAAAATCAGAACAAGGCAAGACTGCCCACTGTCACCCCTCCTGTTCAACATAGTGTTGGAAGTCCTAGCTAGAGCAATCAGACAAGAGAAGGAAATCAAGGGTATCCAAATAACACAAGAAGAAGTTGAGTTATCCCTCTTTGCAGACAACATGATCTTATACCTTGAAAACCCAAGAAAACCTGTCAAAAACATCCTTGCACTGATAAAAGACTTTGGCAAAGTCTCAGGGTATAAAATCAATGTGCAAAAGACAGTTGCATTCCTACAGACCAACAGTAAACAAACAGAAACCCAAATAAAAAGCACAATCCCATTCACAATAGCCACAAAAAACTGAAATACCTTGGCATCTTCCTAACCAGAGAAATGAAAGCCCTTTACAACAAAAACTACAAAACACTGCTCAAAGAAATCAAAGATGACACAAACAAGTGGAAAAATATTCCATGCTTATGGATTGGAAGAATCAACATTGTTGAGATGTCCATCCTACCCCAGGCAATCTACAGATTTAATGCAATACCCATTAAATTACCAGCATCGTTCTTCTCAGACCTGAAAACAACAACACAGAAATTCATATGGAAACATAAACGATCATGAATAGCCAAAACAATCCTCAGCAAAATAAACAAAGCAAGAAGTATCACACTTCCAGACTTTAAACTTTATTATAAGGCTACAATGATCAAAACAGCCTAGAATTGGTACAAGAACAGGCATATAGACCAATGAAACAGGACAGAGATCCCAGAAGCAAAACCTCAGTTTCTCAACCAACTCATCTTTGACAAAGCCTCCAACAACAACCACTGGGGAGAGGAGAATCTATTCAGTAAATGGTGCTGGGAAAACTGGCTGACCACATGCAGAAGATTAAAACAGCACCCCTACCTATCACCATACACAAAAATTGACTCTAAATGGATCAAAGACCTAAATGTAAAACCTCAAACTATAAGAACCTTAAAAAGTGCAGGAGACACCCTTATGGAAATTGGAACTGGTCACGAATTCCTGATCAAAATCCCAAATGCCCATGCCATAAGAGATAAGATAGACAAGTGGCACCTCATCAAACTGAAAAGCTTCTGCAAAGCAAAAGAAAACATGAAGAGAGTGAGGAGATAGCCCACAGACTTGGAAAAAATATTTGTCAACTGTATATCTGACAAAGGCTAACACCTAGGATCTACAAGGAACTCAAACATGTCGAAAAGGAAAAAAAAAAAAAACAGCCTTATTGCAAAGTAGGCAAAAGATATGAGTAGACATATCTCAAAAGAAAATATACGAATAGCCAACAGATACCTGAAAAAAAGGTTCAGCCTCACCAATCATCAAAGAAATGCAAATTAAAACCACACGGAGACACCACCTAACTCCAATCAGGATGGCCATCATCAATAACTCAAGAAACAACAGATGTTGGAGAGGATGCGGGGAAAAGGGAACACTTCTACAATGTTGGTGGGAGTGTAAACTAGTACAACCTCTGTGGAAAACAGTGTGGCAATTCCTAAAAGATCTAAAAAATCAACTTTCATACAACCCTGCAATTCCCCTACTGGGAATATACCTGGAGGAACTCAAATCACTCTATGAAAAAGACACCTGCACATGCATGTTTATTGCAGCATTATTCACAATGGCAAAAACATGCAACCAACCATGCTGCCCATTGAAAGAGGACTGGATAAAAAAATGTGGTACATATACATGATAGAATATTATGCAGTCATAAAGAAGAACAAAATTGTGAACTTTGCAGCAACTTGGATGGACTAAGAGTCTATAATACTGAGTGATCTATCACAGAAACAAAAAACTGAGAACCACATGTTCTCACACATAAGCAGACCTTGAACAATAATCACAATACTATAAGAAAGGGATTGGCAGTAGTGGGAAACTACCAGGGGAGGGAGAGATGCACACCTCATTAACAAGGGTACCTGCATAATGACTATTTGCATACCCAACCCTGAATTGTACCCTGCATTTTTAAAATAAAAAAAGGAAAGAAAAATATATTCCATGCAAATGGAAACCAAAAACATGCAGGATTAGCTATACTTAGACAAAATAGCCTTTAAGTGAAAAAACATAAAGAAGAGACAAAGAAGATCATCATATAATGATAAATAATTCAGTAATAAGATATAACAATTCTAAATATATATGTGCCCAACACTGGAGGATCCAGATGTATAAAGCAAGTATTATTAGAGCTAAAGAGAAAGATTGACTTCAATACAATAATAGTCAGGGACATATATACTTAGAATTTAGAAACATCCTCATGTTAACACTTTAACAGCTACAAAATACACACACTTGTTTTCAGCACACGGAAAATACTTCAGGACTAGGAAGAAAGTTTATAACAATAAATACCTACATCAAAAATAGAAAGATTTCAAACAAACAGCCTAACAGTGTACCTCAAGGACTAAAAAGCAAGAACAAAGCAAACAAAAAATTAGTAGAAGACATAATAAAGATCAGAGCAGAACAAAATGAAATAGAGAGGAAAAAAAACACAAAAAAAACTCCCAGCAAAGCAAAAGTTATTTTTGTAAAGAAAAATTAAAACAATTAAAAGTTCAAACAAAACCGGCAAACTATTAGCTAGACTAAGAAAAAAAATGAGAAGACCCAAATAAATGAAATCAGAAATGAAAAAAGGAGATATTACAATTCATACTACTGGAATACAAAAGATTATTAGAGACTTATGAACAACTATATGAGGAAATGGATAAATTCCTAACTCATACAACCTACCAGGTTGTATACCAAGAAAAAATATAAAACTTGAACAGACCAATAACCAGTAACAAGATAGAATCAGTAATAAAAAATCTCCTAACAAAGAAAAGTTCAGGTCCAGATGGCTTTACTGCTGAATTCTATCAAATTTTAAAGAATTAATGCCAATTCTTCTCAAACTATTACAAACAAAAAATTGAAGAGGAGGAAAGTCTTCTTAACTCATTATACTGGACCAGCATTATCCTAACACCAAAACCAGAAAAAGACACACACACACACACACACACACACACACACACACACACACACACAAATACACACACACAAGAAAACTACAGACCAATATCCCTGATGAATACAGATGCAAAAATCCTAAATAAAATACTAGGAAACAAAATCCAACACCACCTCATAAAAATAATACATCATGATCAAGTAGGATCATGTAAAGATGGTTCAACATATGCACATCAACAAATGTGACACATCATATCAACAAAATGAAGGATAAAAACCATACTATCATCTCAATAGAAACAAAAAATGCATTTGATAAAATTCAACATCACTTCATGATAAGAAAACTCAACAAATTAGTTTAGAAAGAATGTACTTCAACACAATAAAGGCCATATATGGCAAACCAACAGCTAACATCATACTGAATAGGAAAAAGCTGGAAGTCGTCTTCTAAAAACTGAAACAAGACAAGAATATCTACTTTCACCACTCTTATTCAACAGAGTACAAAAAGTCCTAGCCACAGTAATTAGACAAGAAAAAGAAATAAGAGTCATACAAATGGAACAAAAGAAAAGAAATCCAATTGTCTCTGTTTTCAAATGACACGATCTTATAGAGAGAAACCTAAAGAGTTCACCAAACAACTCTTAGAACTGACAAGCGAAATCAGTAAATTTTCAAGACACAAAAATCAACATGCAGTATTAGTAGCATTTCCACACACCAATAATGAACTAGTTGAAAAAGAAATCAAGAAAGCAATCACATTTATAATAGCTATAAAAATAAAAAAAATTAGGTATAAATTTAACCAAGGAGGTGAAAGATCTCTAGAATTAAAACTATAAAACACTGATGAAAGAAACTAAAAGGAACACACACACAAAAATGGAAGATATCTCATGCTCATTGACAGGAAAAATTGATTTGGTCAAAATGACCATATTACCCAAAGTGATCTACAGATTTAATGCAATCCCTATCAAAATGCCAGTGACGGCCTTTACAGAAGTAGAAAAAAAAAAAAAATCCTAAAATTTGTATGGAACCACAGAATATCCCAAACAGCCAAATAAATCCCGAGGAACAACAACAACAAAAACAAAGATAGAGGCATCACATTACCTGACTTTAAAATATAATACAAAGCTCTAGTAACCAAGACAGCATGGTATTGATATAAAAAAGACACACAGACCAAATGGAACAAAATAGAGAACCCAGAAATAAATTCATGTACTTACTGCCAACTGATTTTTGACAAAGGCACTGTGAACAAACATTAGGGAAAGGACTGTCTTTTTAAAAAATGATGCTGGAAAAACTGGATATCCATATGAAGAAAAATGAAACTAGACCCTTATCTCTCACCATATTAAAAAATCAAGTCCAGCCGGGCTCGGTGGCTCAGCCTGTAATCCCGCGCCTTTGGGAGGCTGAGGTGAGTGGATTGCCTGAGCCCGCGGGTTCGAGACCCGCCTGGGCAGCGAGACCTCATCTCTACAATAAATCAAAAAATCAGCCGGGTGTGGTAGCGTGCGCCTGTAGTTCCAGCTACTCGGAAGACTGAGGCGGAAGGATCGCCGGAGCCCAGCGGGTCGAGGCTGCGGTGGCCGGGAGCGGCCACTGCACTCCAGTCTGGGCGACAGAGTGAGACTCCAACTCAAAAAAAAAAAAAAAAAAAAAAAAATCAAGTCCAAAGGATTAAAGATTTAAATTAAGAGTCTAAATTGTAAAATTTCTCGTAAAAACAGAGGAAACACTTCAGAACATTGGTCTAGGCAAAGATTTTATATGTAAGACTAAAAAAACACAGACAACAAAACTAGAAATAGACAAATGGAACTATATCCCAACTATACTATATCCCTTCTGTACAGCAAAGGAAACAACAGAGTTAAGAGACAATCCACAGAATGAAAAAAATATTTGCAAACTCTTCCTCAAACAATTCAATAGCAAAAAAATCAGCTAACCCAATTCAAAAATGGGCAAATGAGTTGAATAGACATATCTCAAGAGAAGACATACAAATGACCAACAGGCATATGAAAAAATACTTAACATCACTAATCATCATGGAAATGCAAATCAAAACTGCAATGAGATATTATCGCACCCTAGTAAGAATAGCTATTGTCCAAAAGACAAAAAAATAACAAGCACTGACAAAATAAAACTCATACGCTATTGGTTAGAATGTAAATTAGGACAACCTCTTACAGTATGGAAATTTCTTTAAAAAAAAAAAACAACTAAAATTGTAACTATCATATGATCCAGCAATCCCATTACGGGGTATTTATCCAAAGGAAAGGTAATCAGTTTATCGAAGAGATAATTGCACTCCCATATCTCTTGCAGCACTATTCATAATAGCCGAGATATGGAATCAACCTAAATGTCCACCAACAGATGAATGGGATGAAGAAAATGTGGTATATTTGCAAAATGGAATACTATTCAGCATAAAAATAATGAAATTCACAGCAACATGCATAAAACTGGAGGACATTATGTTAAGTAAAATACGTCAGGCATAGAAAGATAAATACCTTATGTTCTCACTCATGTAGGAGGTAAAAAATATTGTGCTCATAGAAGTAGGGAGTAAAATTATGATTAGAAGCTGAAAAGTATAGAGAGAGGGAATAGGAAAGTCTGCGTTCGGCTTCAGTGAATTTCTTTTTTTTTTTTTTTGAGTTGGAGTCTCACTCTGTCACCCAGACTGGAGTGCAGTGGCCGCTCCCAGCCACTGCAGTCTCGACCTGCTGGGCTCCGGTGATCCTTCCGCCTCAGCCTTCCAAGTAGCTGGAACTACAGGCGCATGCTACCATGCCCGGCTCGTTTTTTATTTATTGTAGAGATGAGGTCTCGCCAAGTTGCCCAGGTGGGTCTCGAACCCGCGGGCTCAGGCAATCCACTCACCTCAGCCTCCCAAAGGTGGAATTTCTTTTTTTTTTGGAGATTCTTTCAACATGCTTGCCCATTTCACAATGAGTGATTTATGAGTGCACCTGCCCACAATGTGCTAAGTGTTCAGCAGTTTTTGACAAAAAGTGGCATGACCCCTGTGCCCCAACCTCCCTATTCACCCAATCTCGCCTTGAGTGACTTTTTTTCAGTTTCCCCAGAAAAAAAAGTCCTCAAAGGGAGACGTTTTGCCCATGTGGAAGAGGTGAAACAAAAAATGGCAGCTACACTAAAAGGCATCAAAATCGACGAGTTCAAAAACTGTTTTGAGCAGTGGAAAAAGCGTCTGGATAGGTGTACTTCATCAAATGGAGAATACTTTCAAGGTGACTAAAGTTTAAACATGTAAGAATAATCACATACTTTTTATAAATAAATTCTGGGGTTTTGAGGGTCCCCCTCATACATATATTGAAATATCATACTGTACCCCATAAATATGTACAATTATTATGTATCAACTAAAAAGTGAAGGGAAAAAATTCCAGAAATTCCCTAACCATTTGCATGAACTACTCACTGCCCTCCCCATCCCTTCAGGCCCCAAATAACCACTAATCTATCACTATATACTTGCCTTTTCATATAAATGGAATCATATAATATGTGGTCATTAGTACATGACTTCATTTAGCATGTTTTCAAAGTTCATCTACATTATAGCATGTATCAGTACTTATTTATTTATTTATTAGTTGGAGTTTCATTCTGTCGCCCAGGCTGGAATAGAGTGGTACACTCAAGGCATCAATCTGCTGGGCTCCAGCGATCCTTCCGCCTCAGCCTTCCAAGTAGCAGAAACTACAGGCACGTGCTACCACACTTGGCTAATTTTTAAATTTATTGTAGAGACAAGGTCGTGCCAAGTTGCCCGGGCTGGTCTTGAACCCATGAGCTCAGGCTGGTCTTGAACCCATGAGCTCTGGCAATCCACTCGCCTCGAGTACTTCATTTATTTTTTATCACCAAATAATATTCCACTAAATGAATATGTCACATTTCATTTATCCATCCATCAGATGGATATTGAGATCTTTTTAGCAATTATGAATAATGCTACTAAGAACATTCATGTGCAAGTATTTGCATAAACATATAGTTTCAGTTCTTCTGGGTAGATACCTAGGTGTGGAATTGCTAGGTCCCGTGGTAACTCTATATTCGACATTTTGAGGAACTCCCAAATTTATTCTAATGTGGCTATACCATTTTATGTTCCAAATAGCAATGTATGAGGGTTTCAATTTCTTCACATCCTCCTCAACAGTTATTATTATCTGTCTCTTTTATTATAGCCTCCCTAGTGGGTGTGAATTGGTATCTCATTATGATTTTGATTTGTATTTTCCAAATGACTAATGATACTAAAATCTTTGTATGTGTTTATTGGCTATTTCATATTTTATTTGGAAAAATTTCTATTTAAGTCTTTTGATCATTTAAAAAAATTGGGTTGTTTGCCTTTTATTGTTGGCTGGTAAGAAGTTCCTTTTACATTCTGGATAGAAGTCCCTTATCAGACATAGAATTTGCAAAGAGTTTCTTCCATTCTGTGGGTTGTCTTTTCACATTTTTGATAGTATCATTTGCAGCACAAAAGGCTTTAATTTTGATGTAGTTCAGTGTATCTATTTTTTTCTTTTCTCACATGCTTTTGGTGTCATGCCTAAGAAATAATTGCCTAATTGAAGGTCATGAAGATTTATTCCTATGTCTTCTCTAAGAGTTTTATAGTTTAAGCTCTTATATTCAAGTCTTTGATTCATTCTGACTTAATTCTTTTGGATATGGTTTAAGGAAAAAATCCAACATCTGTCTGTCTTTTTTTTTTTTTTTTAAGTATACAGATATTCATCATCTCCATACCATTTGTTAAAAAGACTGTTCTTTTCTTCCTTAAATTACTTGGCATCCTTGTTGAAAATCAACTGGCCATAAATGTAAGGGTTTGTTTCTACACTCTCAATGCTATTATGTTGATTTATATCTACTTTCATGCCAGTATCACAATGTCTTGTTTACTATAGCTATATAGTAAGTTTTGAAATTGGGAAATAATAAGTCCTCAACTTTGTTTTTCCTCTTCAAAACTGTTTTGGCTATTCAAGTCCCTCAAATTTTCATACAAATTTTATGATCTCCAAAGTTTTACTTTTAAAACATATTAGTTACTCATTTTCTATGGATTATAATTACACCAGCTATCTCAAGTTACTACTAGGGATGCTTAAAAAAAAGGCTCACTAAGGTCATCCCTTAAACTTTAGTAGCTTAAGCAAGATGAAAAATGGCCATAACTGAGGTGGACGAAAAGTAGCAGTTTAGGGTAGAGCAGTCCAGTGGTATTTCAGTTTGAAGTCCAAGAAGCTAGTATAAGCCCTGGTAGGGTTGGACATTAAGATAGGATTCATGGAGAGTTAAGAATCAGTAATCAAATCAATAGATAAATACAAAGGTAAGGTAGAAGAAGATGACAAAGGAAATAGTAATGATTAGTGAATATAGATTTCAAATTGCAATAGTTCCCTTCTTTTTTTTTAAAACTTATTTTTACAAATCACATACTTTACTACTTCATATTAAGTTTAGCTGTTTTAATGGGAAATTATGTTTTTGCAACTAC
This sequence comes from Cephalopachus bancanus, assembly GCA_027257055.1. Classification (NCBI taxonomy): domain Eukaryota; kingdom Metazoa; phylum Chordata; class Mammalia; order Primates; family Tarsiidae; genus Cephalopachus; species Cephalopachus bancanus. The sequence goes on from JAPVLO010000517.1 coordinate 155,289, forward strand.
AGATTAAAAATTCATGATTGTAGTCTAAATCTCAAGCATGGTACATTCCTTTAGTTTAAACCATATGACTGAATCATCAGTTTATCTATTATTCAAAACTATAGGAAAAGTATCCAAGAGAGAAAAGAAATAACTTAAGTGATGAAACTTCAAACATGAATTTATAGGAGGGATGACAACTATGCCAATCCTATCCATGATTAGCTCTTAAGTATTCATAAGTCACATTAAAACCTTCACCTTCAAAAATGGTAGCTTAAAGCAATTTATTGTTTAAATTTTTTGAAGAGTATAGCAATGTAGATTATTCAAGAAACTAAGCTTAAATTTTTTAGCTTTTTTTTTGATCTGGCTCTTTTGAATGGAAGATTTTACCCCAAAGTCATACCAATTTATATATTTATGTGTAATTTATATGTTATATATAATTTAGATCCATATATATCCACTTATTTGAGCGCTCACACTTATGACTGAAATAAACTTGGCACTCAACAGACATTTAGTGCCTGAGCAAAATCCAATCACATCTAGAAAACAACACAGGTTGTTAACAGATATAGCAGGTATTCTCAACCTGTTTGGTTTTTGGTATCTGACACTGACTTTAGAATCAGCATGTGACTCTAACAGTAAAGGAAAGACAGCAGACATTAATATTTCTTTACGTGTAAATTTCTACAAAATATTATATTTAAATTAGAATATTTCTTAAACTCAGCACAATAAGTGATGGTTGAGGTAGAAGAAGTCGACCTGTAAAACCAAAAATTAAAAAGGAAAATACAAAGAAATGCTTCTTTCAAATATCAGAAGGCTCTTGTACATAGTCCACAATGTAAAATTAGGGGCTAATTTCTTCTTTTCTTCCTCTCTTCCTTCCGTCCTTCTCTCCCTCCTCCTCCCCCTCCTTCTTCTAGAGACAGGATCTTGCTCTGTTCCTCTGGCTGGAATGCAATGGCACAATCATAGCTCACTGCAGCCTCGAACTCCTGAGCTCAAGCAATCCTCCTGCCTCAGCATCCCAAGTAGCTGAGACTCCAGGCATGCACCACCATGCCTGGCTAATTCTTTTTGTTTTATGTAGAGATGAGGTCTTGCTATGTTGCCCAGGCTGGTTTTGATCTCCTGGCCTCAAGGGATCCTTCTACTTGGCCTCCCAAAGTGCTGGGATTAGAGGCATGAGCCTGGCCTAATTTCATTTGTAACAAAGTTTCTGGTTTTCTAACTTAGAAATAAATCTACCCCCACAGCTAAAAATCTTTCTAAATTTATATTACAGTCATTACCTTATTATCATCAAGGCAAGCAAAAACCAGTTATGTGGGTTAAACTACTATTTCTAGCTGCATTCTTGTATAGGAGAAAAATCTATTACTTTGGTTTAAAAACTTAGAAAGTAAGAGTGCTGATTATGAGGACCAATGAAACAAGTATGTTTACACATGTTTTAATAATCTGTAGAAGATACTTATTTGCCCATCTAAACACTTTAAGGCATAAGTTCAATTTCTACCTTTCTTGGCATTCCATAGTTTCTGTAATTCATTCATAATGTAGTTTAAAAGTATCAAGCAACAGATCTTCAGTAGTGCTTTCCAATCTTAGGCTGCCTTGCTTAAAACTAAGGTAAAAGGGCCCATTTAACTTTCATTTAACAATTCTGAAAACCCACCTTATTTAGTAATATTTCTTGATTATATCTATCAATAAAAGTAAAAGATTAATATGTTTATCAAGCATTTTGTTGGAATTTTACAACACCTGTTTATGCACGCAGGTCTTAGGCATAACTTACTAAAGTGTGGAACATTGTAATATAGACCTATTTAAAAATTTGGACACAACTCATATTCATGCATAATCCCAATTACTTCTGGGAGTATTTGCTCTTTGTATCACATCTTTGAGATACTCACAGGAAAAATTTCCTAAAGTCCTTCATGTTTAACTTGTTGATTCAGATTCTTTGAGATTTAAATTAAAAAGTATTGTTTGTACAAAATTTACTAGGTTTGTTAAAATTTAGAATGCAACTTTTCTCTTTGTTTCAGTATGACAGGTGTAGCTATAATAGAATATAGCTATAATTTCTGTTATTTAGAAATCAAATAGAACTACTCTTGTTTGAAAAGTTTTCCCTTTACTAATTTTTAAAATGTACTATCATTAAAGTTAGGTATATACAGATACTAAAATGGGTCAATATTCCTCATCACTGATAAGATAAAAATCTTAAGTAGAAATAGAACATTATGACAATTAAAAAATATTTCCAAGCAAAGATTACACTGACTGGTATTTTGTACATATCGTTAACAAAATCTCTAAATAATGGTAAGAGAAACTAGAAAAACCTTAGAATTCTGACATGTATCTGGATAGATGGTAAACTCATTTTGAAACAAAATCCTTTCTTGACAACTAAGTATACTCAGTTACTTAGAGGCACAGAGAGTTCTAAGGGGAACAATTTCAGTTCTCAAGGTTTTGGAGAAGCAGATAAAGAAAAAAAAAAACCAGCAGAGCATTGAAGCTAACACAGAGACTGACTAGAACAAGGAAAAAGTGATATAAGCAGGAATATGGGAGCATTAGGAGAGAAACTACCAAGACTGGGTCAGATTTTACTAGTGTCTCCATATCAAACTAAGGAATATCCTGGGCACATACTAAAAAAGAATGAGAGATAACATAAAGTTGGAGTAAGAAGAATGCTTGATGGCCAATGTGAAAATTCTGTTTGGAACTAAGATGAAAAAAATTTAATTATATGTTACAAATTAAATTACATGTTTTCATCTATCAAAGGAAAAGTTAGTCTTATCAATACCATATTATAATTGACTTAGCATATTATTTTCTGTCTCTACTCTGGAGAGAGGTAAAAGACTACATATTCCAATTCAAATAAAATAATATAGCCAATAAAGCCAATGTTGATTTTTTCTTTGAATTTTTAATTAAAATATGAATAGTTATAATTTGATAAGTTTTGTCAATCTATTAAAACGTGGAGTTTCTGTAAACTGAAAACGAAAATTCAGTTGAATCCAACCTGTCTACATTTCCATGAAAGACATACTAAACATCAAAATCAGGCTCTTAATCACCCTTGGCCAAAAATATTTGCCCTTTCTAATATTTTGCAAGTAAACAGATATGTCACTACTTTGCTTTTGGCCAGATCAGAAAAGTAAGGCTGACATACAAGATATTAAATAAAATACATTCAGACTGGTTTTAAATTGCTCTCTCTCTGTAAACATAAGAGAAGGTCCTTTTTCAAGGCCTCACTGAATTTTCAATTACAGTTTGACTTGTAAAAGCCAAAGTATGTGAAAATATGTTATATATTTATATGATAAATAGCAAATATAGTTAAGAAATCAAGTTATAATAATTTTTTAAAGTATGAGTTCCTAAAAAATGATAAAGTCCTGAATTCTCACTTCTGCTTCATGATGTGAATTGGAGAATATAATTTCTTAGATTCAGTCTTTAAAAAAATAAACCTAGGCAACTTAGCGAGACCTCATCTCTACAATAAAATAAAAAAACTAGCCAGGCATGGTAGCGCGTGCCTGTAGTTCCGGCTACTCGGAAGGCTGAGGCGGAAGGATCGCTGGAGCCCAGCAGGTCGAGGCTGCAGTGGCTGGGAGCGGCCACTGCCCTCCAGTCTGGGCGACAGAGTGAGACTCCCACTCAAAAATAAATAAATGAATAAATAAACCTAGGTATAAACAGGAAAGGTACTATGAATTCCTTTTGAAGAATGGACTACATTAAACACTGACTTTTTTCAAAATGATTGTGGTATAATTACCTCAGTACTAATATCATGATATTGAGTTGAAGCTGCCCCACATTTGAGCCTGAGTTTTGCCACCAGCTGCTCGAAGTCTTTAACTTCACTGAAGCGATAGGCTGTTTTTCCTTTGATGCTAATGATGACAGATTTGCTGGAATCATTTGTCGTATCTACAGCTAAGACCTGGGGAGTAAAAACATATATAAATAAATCACATTTTCCCTTATTGTAGATACCTTCCATGGTATTACTTTTTAAGAAATAGATTTTGGGTACTACTTGCACCAATTATATAAGTAACCCCAGTGCAAGTCATTTCACTTTTCAAGGAAAAGGTTTAGCTAACATGTAGTCTTTAAAAATGACAATATAAATGTAAAAATTCAGTACTAAATACTGACAATTTATTTCTGACATACACAAAACTATCATTTATTTTCTGACCAACTACATCAAATGGGATAGTCTAAGTTTGGGTATTCATGTCATAAATGTCTGAATGATCAACCTCCATTTTGCATCAACATAAACCCTTACCTTATCTTGTTTCTAAATTTTAAATTTTTTAAAATTTTCACTTTCAGTAAGAGTTGTAAGGCTCTTACTAAAAGGAACTGAGAATACGTCAGAAGCTTTTTACTCTTATCCTAAAGAATAATTCTGAACTTAAAAAATGATTACTGGGGGGGAGGATTTTTAAAAATTTTATTTTAAAGGTGTGAGGTAAAATTCAGGGTTAGGTACATAAGTGGTCATCATACAGGAAAAGTTTCGGCCTCCGCTTGGGCCCTACTTCACCTGGTTTGAGATTGGGTACCCTTATTGATGTGTTTCTCCCCTCCCCTGGCAGTGTCCCACTACTGCCAATCCCTTTCCTGGATAGATTTAGAGTCTATAATATTCAGTGATCTATCACAGAAACAAAGATCTGAGTCCTACATGTACTCATTCATAAGTGGACCCTGAACATTTATAAAAATGATTATTTAAAATTACTAAAAGGATATTGCATATTGAGTTTTTAATAATTTATAGAATTAAAGAATATTTTGCTCTGTAAATGATAATATTTTCAAACTAAAAATTAATATGTAATTAAATTTACAATACCTCTCGTAATGGAATGATCACACTACATAGACTGCCGTCTTGGCTAGCAAAGCAGATATAGTTTTCTGAGATGCACATTTTTCCATGAGTATTGAAGTGGCTGAATGGTACCCACAAGTAACATTCATGTACTTCTTTCAAAGTCTCTTCTTTGGGCAGCCTAAAAAAGGCATTAAATTGCTCGCTGTGGGCTCGATTTTCCAGACCTCTGTAGGAAAGGAAAAAAAAAAGTGAGGCCCAAGTAATGAATTCTAAAGTATATACATGCCAATATTGATTAATCTAAATATATGGCAAAGCAGAAAGATTAAATGCTAAAAATGCTATGTTCTTCAACAAATTCTGTAGTAGAAAATTCTGAGGCTTAACAAACTCATTTTGTTTGTTTTTTTTCCAATTTTTTTTTATTAGTAGACAAAAATTCACAAAAGTTAGAGATGATGTAGGTCTTCAAACCACATATTAAGGGATGATTTGCTAGAAAACTTATTATTATATTATCATATTCATAATATATGACTATGGCTAAAACTAATCCTGCAGATAATAATTTGCATATCTGGCTGTCAGAAAATCAAGAGTTTTCTAGTTCAAGCAAAATAAAATAATGAAAATTTATGACATCAAAATTTAGAGGGGAAGAGTAGTCCATAAAAGAGAATATTAACAGGGAAGTAAAAATTTAAATAAATGTTTTTAAAAATCCAAAGTAGAGGCATGATAAAACAACACTGCTTACACAATATTGGACACAGGAGAGGCGTTGATAAATACAGATGACTTGTTAACTGATACACAAATATATAAATAAAACCAATTGTTTTAAATAGCATAGTTTTTCTAGGGGTGCTAAACATTTGTGCTAAGCAGCAATGCCATCTGGGATAGTGAGTAAATTATGCAAGTTCTAACTCAAATCCAACAAAGTTAAAACTAAATTCACTCCTCCTGCATATACTACTTGAATATGTGGCTTTTCATGTCTTTCAAAATAATTCTGATAAATATGAACAGAAAACCACAACCATGTTAATTTTTACCTTACTTAAATTGTAATTTGGTGAGTTATTTCACTATTATTTTTTAAAATGAGGTCCATTTATGTAAATAGAAAGATGTTCATGATATAAGGGGGAAAAGCAGTTTGTAGAATAGTATGTGATGTTCAGACCCATTCATGTTTTTTGCAAATATCTTCTTAATCATGCATTAAAAAGTCTGGAAAGATAAACACTAAACTATCATCATTATACTTCTATATTGCTTAAATTATAGAAGTAATACATATTTGTAAAAACAATAAGCAGAAGCAACAGATTCCATTTTAGAAAAAAGTCATTTGGAGACTAATTCCCAAAAAGTTATTGTTCTTAATAACTTACTAGAAAAAAAGAATTAGATGTATATGATTTTTAGTAGGCTCTCTTAAAAATTCATACAGGCAAAAATGGATTTACTATATCTCATTTAAATATGGACTTAGTAGTGAATAACTATCAATGGATGACCTTTTAAACTATATTTTAAGGGAAATAAAGTGGTGAGAAAGTTTATGTTTATGGTGCCCAATCAAGGAATAAACTACAAAAACAAGTACCCAAGTATAATATAATACAAACGAGACTCTTAATTCCTATAGAGTTCTATTTATAAATCATGCACACTGAGACCTAAATTTGTAATAAAGTGTAAAAAATCCACCCCACTGATCTAATTTCCAGAAAAGTGGGCAGGCTCACAAATAAATCCTTATATATATGGACTTTAGAAATGGTTTAGGAATAGGTAAGAGGAACAACTGTACCTAATTAGGACTATGTAATAATCACACAACCTTCCGGGTCAACTGTTCTGGTCTATCCATAGGAATTCGGCTTTAGTTCCTCTTACACTTTCCCATACAGTCTATATCCTCATCCTCCTTGCCAGAAGCTGCTTTCCCTAGCTTTTCTGGATTTCCCCCACCCCTTTGGCATGCTCATTTTAGTCAACTGTTCTAAGCATTCAGCAGGATGAAAGAGCTCTGGTCAGTTTCAGAAAAAGCAAATATAGAGGTAAATAGCTATTCGACAATACTTCTGAAGTAGGCACTAATAATGATTAACAATTACCTAGTGTTTTATATTTTACAAAGTGCTTCCACATGTTTCACTCATTCCTCATTAGTGTCCTCTGAAGTAGAAATGACAGATGAAAAAACTGAGGTCCTGAGAGATTATGACTTAAGGGTTTGCTCTACTTTAATCCTAAAACCCATACTCCCCTGACTCCATTAACTTGCTTCTTAATAAAACAATACTGTCTATAAATTATTTTTAAAAATAAAAAATTATTTAACCATTTCAGATCTGAAAATACCTAAACTATTCACAGAGAAATTTAGAGTTATACTAACCACACACATACAAATCTCTATCTCTATTATAGACACAAATCTCTATAATTCTAAAGGCACTCCAGGGCAAGTCCTGTCTGAATCTCAAACAATTTTCACATCTAACTTCTATTATTTTTTAGAATTAAATTTCATGGAGAGGAGGATACTATTTATGTAATGCATATGAATAAGCTCACAAACAAACAAACAAACACACACACACATCCATGGTCAACACCAAAGAAAAACTATCATATCATATAGAAGAGTTAACTTTTAATGCTAATCAATACTATCATTCTTATGTTCATATAATACTTTGAGAAGGAAATATTAAGTTCAGAATACCTTTTGGTGATTTGTAGAGGATCATCAAGGATTGGGTCATTATCAAATGTTTCCTTATCAAAAAGTCTCTTTATGGCATAGTTTGCCAGTTGTTCCATAAGAAGGTATGTTTGGTTAATGTGCAAAAACATTGAAAAGTAGTGACTCTCCCCTTGGGAACACACATGAATACTCTCTGTCAGTATGACATTTGAAGTCTTCTCAAGTTTTGACACTGCATCCCAGGAGATAATCAGTTTTACTGCAAATGAGAGTTATAAGCACGTTTGACTAAATTCTCAGTACTGATTTATGTTCATTAATCAGGCCTTTTGAGACAATAGTTAACCCCTTGAAAAATGCTATGAACTGCTAAAATATGTTGGAGTTCAAGATTAGCTAAAATTTTGAAGCATCACCACAAACATAATTGGTGATTCTAGGAGCAAATATAATTTTAAAGAATTAAAAAACAATTCTGATTTGATATTTAAATCTATTTCTTGATATAATTATGTAATTATATAACTACTGATATAAAAGCTATTTGTATGCATGCTATAAATAATACTGTTTGATTTTTCTTTGTGGCTACAAAATGAGATATGGGCAATTAGGAACTATGGCTTCTATATTTATAATATATGTTTAAGACACAGACTGAAGCAAATAGGTAGTTTATACAACAACAGATAAAAAGCAATTAAGTGCCAGATTATCATCATTTAATATTTATTCACTTCCCATAATATGCAAAGCATTCTATACATACGTCTAATGGATCCTATATTAAACAATCAGTCTTAAAGGGATGCTTTCTCTAGATGAAAGGAGCTTTTTAATGCAGTTGGATTATCTTTAATATCAATCTCATTACTTTATTTACACCTAACACCCTCATCATTGACAGGTCAGATAGCAAGTTCAAGGTCATGGTAAGCAACAGAAACCACTTACTTTCTGATCCCAATAAAAAAGAATAGAAGCTCAGAAAGTTGGTGCTAAGATAAAGCCAACCCTGACAAGGAACCCGTCCTTTCCAATAACTGCATGAATAATAGGTCACTAACTTCTCCTGCTCTGGCAAACCAAAACATTTTTCAAATTTCAAAAGGGTTTCTCGAAATTTCTCAGGATCATCTTCTTTTGCAAAAGATTGTTTTCCTTCTTCAGCAATTAATCCCTAAAGAAGAGAAAATATTTTTTTTGAAAATTCTTCATCACCTACCAACAAAAATGTATTTTATACATTCAAACAGTTGATTGAATACAAATGTACAGTCAGTTCTCTGTATATGTGGGTTCTACATCCATGGATTCAACCAATCAAGGATTGAAAATATTTGGGAAAAAAATTCCACAAAGTTCCAAAAAGCAAAACTTGAATTTGCTGTGTCTTGAGTATTATATTGAATCCATACAAATGAAGTGATGTGTAGACACTGTATTAGGTATAAATACTTTAGTGATGATTTAAAGTGTATAGGTGGATGTATATAGGTCATATGCAAATACTATGCCATAGCATATTAAGGACTTAAACAGCCATGAATTTTGGTAACTGCAGGTGGTGCTGGAACCAATGCTCCATGGATACCTAGGGATGACTGTATGTACCTATACAAGTACATATATCATATGCATGTATGTGTACATGTACAATGCATACTTTTCTTAGGACAGAAGTGAGCAAATTTTCTTCAACTTTGTGTTTAGGTCTTTTTCTAATGTCTCACAAGAAGCATTGCTAAAGGAACAAAGGGTTTATTTAAACTCAAAACTCAAGAGATATTTAAATGATAATGTCCCTAAGAGCACTTTCAAGGGAACCAAAGACAAACCACTGCCTTTACAGTCTTATTTAGCACTGATACTGACACTGTGTGTTTCTACCTATCCTGAAAGGTGCCAATGAAACAATGACCTTTCATGCAACCTTTGATACTTATAGAAGAGGATCAAAGATTTTGGCACTTCATCTACAAAATATATCCATACAACTTACTCTTATCTTTCCTTGTACAAAATTAGTAATATCTTCATTTGAATCAAATACAGATAAGGTCTTCATAATATTTTGTTCCAACCAGTCCCAATGTTTGGTTATTTCTTCTCTGTTGGCTCCTGATTAATGACATAAGACAATAAAACACTCAAGAAAAACACAACAAATCTGCTCTTGATATTTACAAGTTTAGTTTAAAAAAGAAATTTTGCACACTTTTTTGAATGATGGTTGGAAAAGAGAAGTTATTACATATATTCTCTACTTCATCCCTACATGTGGACATAAACAGTATTTCTCATTATCAGTAAAAAGAATAAAATATTTAATGAAGGGGAAAAAGTAAAACCAGCTCAGGAGAAAAGATATAAAATTCTGAAAACAAGATGCCAGTAAGTGATGCCTAAGGAATAACCAGCAGTGTCTTTTAAAATAATATGTAGAGTACAAGAAAACACATATAGGAGGGGGAAACCCCCAAAAACCCTAGAACTTACTTATAAAAAAATGTGTATTTATTCTCACATGTTTAAACTTCAGATACCTTCAAAGTACTCTCCATTTGATATAATACACCTGTCAAGATGCTTTTTTCACTGCTCCAAACAGTTTTGAAACTTGTCAATTTGGATGCCTTTTGGTGCTTCTGCCATTTTTTGTTTTGCCTCTTCCACATGGGCAAAACATTTCCCCTTGAGGACTTTTTCATTCAAGAAACAAAAAAAAAGTTGCTCAGGGTTAGATCAGGTAAATACGGAGGGTGGGGCACAGGGGTCATGTTTTTGGTCAGAAACTGCTGAACAATCAGTGTGGTGTGGGCCGGTGTGTTGTCTCGGTGGAAGAACTAGTCACCTGTTTGCCACAACTTGGGACATTTCTTCCATAAATAATGACACAGCCTTCTTCAAACTTCCAGATAAAAATTGGTTGACCACTTGATCCAGAGAAACAAACTCCAAGTGTACTACAAGGGGCTCACCTTCCAGAAAATAATCCCTTTTTTGGGGGGGTATCCCCTCCTACATAATTAAATCCTTGGTGTTCAAATAATGCAGTTAGCACTGTGTCTATATTCTGTGTAGAAGAAAACAGTATGCATGTGACAATCCTACGCATGCTGTGTAAATGTGGATTTCAAATATGGCCACTCTACTTATTTCAGAAGCCATGATACCTTTGCTCAGAGTCACCCCATTCATGAGAAAACCTAGTAAACTTACAGAATTTTCATAAAAGAGACTAGAAATTCTGTAGCAAGGTTAAATCCATGGGACTTGCTGAATCAGTGTTAGATGGCTTGTTGATGGTCAGATTAAATACTATTAGCACTAGGTTGCTTTGACTTGAAGAATATTTCAATATTTCAATATCTATCAATCTCCCCCATCACTCACATATCCTTAAGATTTTCGTACCACCATGGATTATATAAATCTCATTCAAAAGAACTATGGTGACGTCTTAGTATGTTTAATGATATATAAAGACTGACTTACTAAAAAAATTGACATTGAAAACTGTCTACTTCTTACAATTCAGTTAAAATTTTATTCATGCCACTATACCAAGAATAATAACGTTCTTTAATAAACCACAAATAAAAACCATGGGAAAATGTTAAGGCCTTTATTTTGCTTCTTTAGGTATAAGGAAGCTTCATTAGTAGGTAACTACTATATATCTCCATCAGGTTAATTTGGGGGAGTAAGGAAAATAATCATCCTTTTTTTTTTAAAAGTAAAAATGACTTTTTGAGACAGTGTCTCATTCTGTTGCTCAGGCTGGAATACAGTGGCACAATCATAGCTCATTGTAGCCTCAATCTCCTGGGCTAAGGGATCCTCCAGCCACAGTCTTGCAAGCATCTGGGACTACAGATGCACACCTCCACACCTGGCTAATTTTTATTGTTACTTTTTTATTTTAGAAACAGGGTCTCGCTATGTCATTGAGGCTTATTTTGAACTATTGGCCTCAAACAATTTTTCTGCCTAGGCCTCCCAAAGTGCTGGGATTATAGGTGTGAATCACTGTACCCAGTCAGAGTTTTTTGTTTGTTTTGAGTCGGAATCTCACTCTCACCCATGCTGGAGTGTGGTGGCACAGTCAGGGTTCACTACAGACTCAACCTCCCCAGTTCAGGTGATTCTTCCACCTCAGCCTTCTGAGTAGCTGGGACTACAGGTGAGTGTCACCATGCCTGGCTAATTTTTCAATTTTTGTAGAGACCAGGTCTCGCTATGTTGCCAGGCTCGTCTTGAACCTGGGCTCAAGCGATTCTACTACCTTGGTCTCCCAAAGGGCTGGAATTACAAAAATGAACCACTGCACCTGGCTTTTTTTTTTTCTAAACAATTTCTACCAATCAGATTTAGAGTTAAGGTCACAGAATTCTTATCATGTCAGCAGGAGTAATGCCACCTTCATTTAGTTTAAATGCCATTCAATTTAAGAGTGCCAAGAGAGAAGCTTCACAGGCAACAACTGGAAATATAGAGGGAAATATGAAAAAAACCTACACATCCTAAAAAATGAATCATATGCTAGATGCTCACCTGTATAAACTGCCCAGAAATTCATGTGCTTTTTTGATCTTTTAAAAAGTACATCCACTTTAGAAGAGAGGGGGAAAAGAAAGGAAGAGAAAATGACAGTTTTCCCACATTAAAAAGGCCAGAAATCTGGGATTCTAATTTAGACCAACATTACAACAGCATCACAAAAGAAGTAACAAACTGCTAACATGGGCTTTAAAAAATGTATTTATTAGGAAGAATTATCTTAATTCCTTTCCTACCCACAACATATATGTGGAAGCATCTAAATCACTTTGGCATGAGTGAATATGTGGCATAACCTCTAAGACATCCCTTCATCTTTCAAGAATACGATAACTTTTGTGAGAAAGTAGATACATGAATAAAAAAGGTTTAATTTTTCAGGTTTCTACTTCCTTAGGGGACAATCTTTAAGTTTTGAGCTTATAGATAACTTCAGATTCTCTTCTGGGTTATTAGAAATGAAACAACATCTTCCCAGCAGTTGGGTGAAGCAGAAGTTGAAGAAAGGAGTCATGTAGTAGTAGCACTGACCAAAATCTGATCAGAATCAGCACTGCTGGGCCACATGCTTCACATCTTTCACACCAATTATCTTTTAAAATGTTAATAACATGTATCTTTCTTAAATAATGAGATGTCTTACTATTCTCTCAAAATAAAGTTGCAGATTTAACTAGTCTCTAAATCTCAAAACTAAGGATTATAAATAAAAATTCAGTTTCATAGTAATCTTATTTAATTTGAATTATATGTTTTAAAAATAATACTTACCACATGCAATTGACAGGTAAACTTGAGAATCTGGTGTCTGGTGTAGGATGCGAAATGGAGCTACTTTAGCAGTAGAGTCCAAGACTGAATCAAGGGTCCCAACCAGAAGCCCTGTTGTAATAGAAAGATTGCTGAAATAAGGACTTTATAAGAGATCAATAAAATGAGTATCACTTCATATGATAAACTAATAAATTTATTTAAAAAATTTTCTAGCCCAGAGAGTCCTCATAAATATTGTTCTTAAAGAAAAAATATATTTGGAATGAAGAGATTAGTGTATGCCAATGTGAGTAGTGTTTGAGAAAACGATCTTTCAATAAAATAGTTAAGTCAGCTTCAATTGCCCAAATCTCATAATATAGCTGCAGCACTTATATAGCTCCTTCATAAGGCTGTATGTACAGTAGATAAAAATATAGAATCTGGTACCAGAGACTAATTGGGTTTGAAATCCTGGTTATGTCACTTACTTGTGTCAACTTGAGTAAGTTAAAGTTCTTACTCTTTCTGCATTCTCATTTGTAAAATAAGGAGGTTAAAACAGAATCTACCACAAAGGGCTGTTGTAAAGATTAAAAGACATTACATATAAAGCACTTACAATAATGGTTAGCATGTAGTAAAATGCCTAATATTAGCTAATACTATTATTATTTAAGAAAATCTTAGATATTTAAATAAGATAAAGCCCCAATTATTTGAAATGCTTCTATAAAGGGATTTTCTTTTTAACCAATTCTTAATTCCTCAATCTGGAATTCAAGGCTCTTTCATCAGTTAGTTTCAGTTTAATTATCTAATTATATTTCCTACTACTTCCTAGAACAATGTTCACTTTTCTTAAACAACCATCTAAGGTTTCCCATAGGATCTTTGCTAAGCAATTACGTTTTTACCTAGAAATGCTAATGAAAGTCTTCTAGCCCAGTCCAGCTATTCTAAATTCTACATGTTCTTCAAGACACACTTGCCCCATGAAATCCTCGCTGGCAACCCCAAGCAATAATGCTTTCGCTTTCTCTAAATACTTATAGCACTTAAAGTCTATACAAGTTAATAAACCTTATCCAAAATGCTTGGGGCCAGAAGTGTTTTGATTTCAGATATTTTCGGATTTTGGATTAATTGCATATGCATAATGAGATATCTTGGGGATGGGACCCAAGTCAAAACACAAAATTCATTTGTCTCACATATACCTTATACATGTAACTTGAAGGTAATTTCATACAATATTTTAATAATTTTGTGTATGAAACAAGTTTTTGACATTTTGACTGCAACCTGTTACGTGAGATCAGGGATTGGAATTTTCCACTTGTGGCATCATGTCAACACTCAGTAAGTTTAGAATTTTGGAACATTTAGCATTTTTTATTTCCAGATTAGGGATGCTCAACCTGTGCTACATAACCTAGCATTTGATTATTAGGCTGGTTATTACAACTACTTTCTAAGTGCTTTATTTATATAATTTTTTTGTCTCTTTATCTAGATTATTAGTTATCTGAGGACAATAACCATGTCTTCTACCTCTGGGTTTATATCCTTAACTTTCAACATATCGCTGGGCACAATGAGGGTAGAGTTTGTTGACTTAACTGTATCAATGGGATGGCTGAAACATATAAACCTACCTTCCATTTCTGGAAGTTCTATTGGTTAGTTGAGTGTTGGTTTTGCTTTATGAGGCATTGCCCTTTAGTTTAGCATACACATTTTTGAGAAAATTAAATTAATTATAAATCAGACTTTTGGCCCTTTTCCTGCAAGCTTTGAATAAGAATACAAGTAGAAGGGAAGATGTGAGGTTAGGAAGTTATTATAAGCACAGAAGGAGGTAAATTAGAAGAGTAGAAGACAGAACAAAGAGATAAAGAGAAATTTGGCTCAGCTGAAAGAGTGGGAGTATACGTAGGAATAGATAAAACGTAAAAATGGGTCACAAATGCAGCATAATTAGCAATCCGACAGAGGATTTTGATAGTGGGGGCAAATAAAATATCAAGAAAGAAGATTCTGGCAATGGCAAATGTGCAGATTATAGAGGTAAGAAATTATCTGATATGAAAAAATGTTAGGGTATGGATTGAAGATTGTTAAGAAATAGAAATGAGAAAACCCAGACAAATATTATGAAAGAGGAGGTACTAGGGAAGAGAGAATGGGACTGAAGAGGAGTAATAGAGGAAATAATTATACTTCAACTAATAATGAGAGAATTACTGGTAGCTTGGGGGATAAAAGGAAAAACAATTATATCACTTTCAGCATTGAAAAGGTGGCTGTGAGAAATTGAAGATTTGGTGAAGGATAAAGAAAGAAAAGTAGGAGTTAAACATATGCAGATAGTATCATCAGAGCAATGTGATTAAAATTACTCAGCAGAAGTGTTAGAGCAAATGAGGTTGGGAAGATGGCAACCGAGACAGTTGGACTATGTGAGTCCTGGTGTGAGTGAGTGAGTGTATGGAAAATTTTGTGTAGGTGCTGGTGAGCAAGTAGCCACATGAGTGGCTGACTGAATAAGGGCTAGGGAGCTAGTGGCCAGGGCTCTCCTGGTGCAGCAGCTGGTGCCATAGCTGCTGGGCTTGGACCATAGTGATTCCAGGGATGCAGAAGCTGAGTGCCATTTTCTTTTTTTTTTTAATTAACAAAACCCTTCCTGGGAAGAAAATGCTGGGAGACTATTTAACTGGGGGGTCGTGAGGAAGTGGCCAGGCCCCTGGTGGAACAACTGGTGCTACAGCTTCTCTGCTTGGTACCTGGCCCTTCCCAAGTCACAGAGGCTGAGTACCATGTTTTTTTAAAACGGACAAAAGTTTTCCTGTGAAAAAGTAGTGGGGAGAGACCACCATCCCAGGCTCTGCCTCACTATTGTAGCAGGTGAGACTATCAGTTCCAGGCTTTGACTCACTACTTCAGGGCCTGGCAGGGCACTGGCAGCAGGGGCTGCAGAGAGGGTCCAGAGGCAAAGTCCCGCAGAAGAGGACAAGAGAGGCACCCCACCATCATCTTGAAGGTGGGGCAGGAAAGTGCTCTGACTTGCTCACCACAGAGCAACAGACCCAATCTCTGTGACTAGAGGATCAACTACTCAGGGATTGATCATGACCCAGAGGGAATATCCTGAAGCACAAACTTCAGAGGGACCTGACAAGTGCTGAGTTCCAGGTGCCCCACCCCCTACCCTGATCCAGCCGTGGGACAAATGGTGTGGACAGCAAAGGACGAGGAAGGACTCCAAAGAGATCAGTAGTGAGTCCAGAGCTGACCAAAACCATCTTCTCCCCAGTAATCCTCTGAACGTCACACCAACATAGCTGGTCCATGACTGAGAAGGACAAACCCAGGCGCAGTCTGGATATCAGTCGTATTAGGAGAACTCCATTCCAGGATATCCCTGGCTGGGGCACTCCTGCAAGTACATACCTGGCGGAGAGACAATCCCTTTTATTTGTCATTTTCTGTTTATGTGTGCATGTGAATGAGTATTCATCTTTCTTTTTTTTATAATCAATATTTTTTATTATGATATTGTGGGGTACAGTTAAGGGTTAGGTATACAAGTACGTTTCGTTCAGGGACCCTTGTTGATAAGAGGTGTTTCCCCGTCCACAGACATTTACTACGATTAATCCCCTCTCCCTCCCCCATAGTTTCCCACTACTGTCAGTCATTTTCTTATAGTATTACATTGGATGTTCAAGGTCCACTATATGAGTGAGAACATGTGATACTCGGATCTTTGTTTCTGTGAGAGGTCACTCAGCATTATAGACTCTAGTTCCATCCAGGTTGCTGTGAAATTCATGATTTTGTTCTTTTTTATGGCTGCGTAGTGTTCCATCGTGTATATGTACATTTTTTTAATCCAGTCTTCTTTTGATGGGCAGCATGGTTGCTTCCAGGTTCTTGCTATTGTGAACAATGCTGCAATAAACATACGTGTGCAGGTATCTTTTTTATAGAGTGATTTGAGTTCTTCAGGATATATTCCCAGTAGGGGGATTGAGGGGTCATATGGGAGGTTGATATTTAGAGCTTTTAGGAATCGCCATACTGCTTTCCATAGAGGTTGCACTAGTTTACACTCCCACCAACAGTGTAGAAGTGTTCCCTTTTCGCCACACCCTCTCCAGCAGCTGTTATTTTTTGAGTTGTTGATAATTGCCATTCTGACTGGAGTTAGGTGGTATCTCAGTGTGGTTTTGATTTGCATCTTCCTGATGATTAGTGAGGTTGAGCATTTCTTCATGTGTCTGTTGGCTGCTCGGATGTCTTCCTTTGTGAAGTGTCTGTTCATATTTTTTGCCCATTTTATAATGGGGTGGTTTGTTTTTTTCTTTTCAGCACATTTGAGTTCCTTGTAGATCCAAGATGTTAAGCCTTTGTCAGACCTGGTGTTGGCAAATACTTTTTCCCAGTCTGTAGGCTGTCTCCCTGCTCGCTTGATGGTTTCTTTGGCTTTGCAGAAGCTTGTCAGTTTATTAAGGTCCCACTTGTCTATCTTCTCTCTTATGACCTATGGGTTTGAGTTTTGTTCAGGAATTGGATGCCAGTTCCGATTTCCATGAGAGTATGTCCTTCATTTTCTAAAGTTCTTATGGTTTGAGGTTTTACATTTAGGTCTCTGATCCATTTGGAGTTAATTTTTGTGCATGGGGATAGATAGGGATCGTGTTTCAATCTTCTGCATGTGGTCAGCCAGTTTTCCCAGCACCATTTACTGAATAGGTTCTCCTCTCCCCAGTGGTAGGTGGTGGAGGCTTTGTCGAAGATGAGTCAGTTAAGAAATTGAGGTTTTGCTTCTGGAATCTCAATTCAATTCCATTGATCGATATGCCTGTTCCTATACCAATACCAAGCTATTTTGATGATTGTAGCTTTATAATAAAGTTTGAAGTCTGGTAATGTGATACCTCCTGCTTTTTTTTTTTTTTGCTGAGGACTATTCTGGCTATTCTTGGATGTTTGTGTTTCCATATGAATTCCTGTGTTGTTTTTTCTAGGTCTGAGAAGAATGTTGCTGGTAATCTGATGGGTATTGCATTGAATTTGTAGATTGACTTAGGTAAGATAGACATCTTCACAATGTTGATTTTTCCAATCCATGAGCATGGGATATTTTTCCACTTGTTTGTGTCATCTTTGATTTCTTTGAGCAGTGTTTTGTAGTTTTCATTGTAAAGGTCTTTCATGTCTCTGGCTAGGAAGATGCCAAGGTATTTCATTTTTGTGTGTGGCTATTGTGAAGGAATTGTGGTTTTTATTTGGGTTTCTGTTTGTTTATTATTGGTGTAAAGAAATGCGATTGTCTTTTGCACATTTATTTTGTATCCTGAGACTTTGCCAAAGGCCTTTATCAGTGTAAGGAGGTTTTTGATAGATTCTCTTGGGTTTTCAAGGTAGACAATCATATCGTTTACAAAGAGAGATAACTTGACTTCCTCTTTTCCTATTTGGATACCCCTGATTGCCTTCTCTTCTCTGATTGCTCGAGCCAGGACTTCCAATACTATGTTGAACAGGAGGGATGAGAGTGGGCATCCTTGTCTCATTCCAGTTTTCAGGGGAAATGGTTCCCATTTTGGTCCATTTAGGAGTATGATGGCTGTGGGTTTCTCGTAGATGGCTTTTACTATTTTGAGGTATGTTCCCTGTATGCCTAGATGTTTGAGGGTTTTTATCAAGAAGCGGTGCTGGATTTTATCAAAAGCTTTTTCTGCATCTAATGATATAATCATGTGGTTTTTGTTTTGACATATGCTGATGTATTTAATTACATTTATGGTTTTATGAATGTTGAACCAGCCTTACATCACAGGTACGAAGCCTACTTGGTCATGATGGATGATTTTTGAGATGTATTGTTGAATCCGGTTTGCTAGGATCTTGTTGAGAATTTTAGCATCTATGTTCATCCAAGATATTGGCCTGTAGTTCTCTTTCTTTGTTGGATCTTTACCTGACTTGGGTATCAATGTGATGTTGGCTTCGTAAAATGATTTGGAGAGAGTTCCATCTTTTTCAGTCACCTGGAATACCTTCAGTAGGATTGGTATCAGCTCCTCCTTAAATATCTTGTAGAATTTTGCTGGAAAGCCATCTGGACCAGGGCTTTTTTTGTAGGTAGTTTTTTTTATTACGTAGTCAATTTCCTTGATTGTTATAGGTCTATTTAGGGTCTCAATTTCTTCTTATTCCAACCTACGTAGGTTGTGTGATGTCAGAAAGTCCTCCACTTCCTTAAGGTTTTCAAGTTTGTTTCCATACAAGTAGTAGTCTCTAATGATCTTTTGTATTTCTTCAGGGTTAGATGTGACTTCACCTTCTGTGTTTCTGATTGTGCTTATTTGGTTTTTTTCTCTTTTTTTCTTGGTCAGTCTAGCTAGGGGACCATCGATCTTGTTTATCCTTTCAAAGAACCAGCTTTTTGTTTCATTGATTTTTTTGTATTATCTTTTTGTCTTCTATGTCCTGGATTTGGGCTTTTATTTTGGTGATCTGGATTCTTCTGCTGAAATTAGGGTTTTTGTGGTCTTGCTTTTCCAGCTTCTTTAGGTGGTTTGTTAGGCTGTTAATCTGTATTCCTTCCATTTTCTTCATGTGTGTTTGCAGGGACATAAATTCCTCTCTTACTACAGCTTTTAAGGCGTCCAAGAGATTTTGGTAAGATGTTTCTTCATTTTTATTTGTTTCCAGGTATCTTTTGATCTCTGTTTTGATTTCATCATTGACCCAGGAGTTGTTTAGCATCACGCTGTCTAGTGTCCATGTCTTTGTGGGTTGTGGGGGGACCTTGTTGGTGTTAATGTTTATTTTTATTCCACTGTGGTTCGAGAAGGTGCATGGTAGAATTTCGGTCCTTTTAAATTTGCTTATGCTTGATTTAAGGTCAATTATGTGGTCAATCATAGAATACGTTCCATGCGGTGATGAGTAGAATGTGTATTCTGTGGTCTTTGGATGGAGTGTTCTGTAGGTATCAATTAAGTACATTTGGTCCAGAGTCACATTGAGGTTCCGGATCTCCTTGCTGATTTTTTTGTCCTGATGATCTGTCTAGGGTTGTGAGTGGGGTATTAAAGTCCCCAGTTATGATGGTGTTAGAGTCAATATCTTTCTTTAGTTTTCCTAGAAGTTGCTTTATGAAAGTTGGCACCCTTATGTTGTGTGCATATATGTTTAGGACAGATATTGCTTGTTGATGGAGTGAACCTTTTATCATTATGTAGTGGTCCTCTGTATCTTTTTTAATTTTTGATAGCTTAAATGGTATTTTGTCTGAAATTAGGATCACAACTTCTCCTTTCTTTTGTGTTCCATTTGCCTGAAAATGTGTTTCCCATCCTCTTACTTTGAGTCTGTGCATGTCCTTTCTAGTGAGATGGGTCTCTTGAAGGCAGTATACTGTTGCCTGGTGATATTTTATCCATTTTGCCATTCTGTCTTTTCAGTGGTGCATTTAGTTCATTCACATTCAGGCTAATTATTGAAATGTGAGAGTCTGTCCCTTTCATAGAGTTCTTATAGAGTTGTTCTTCCACTTGGTTTTTTTGTTTTTCTTTTGGTTTTGTGGTTGGTTCATGTATATTTTATTCTTTTCCCTGTACTCTTGTGAAGAACGTTGTTCTTTTTTCTTTTTCTTCTGTGTTTAGTACTTTCTTAAGTGTTTCATGTAGAGGTGGTTTGGTGGCAGCATAAGTTCTTAGGGATTGGATATCTGGGAAAGATTTTAATTCTCCCTCACTGATGAAGCTTAGCTTGGCTGGGTAGGTTATTCTTGGTTGAAATTGTTTATCTTTTAGTTCTTTGAAGATAGGGCTCCAAGCTCTCCTAGCATGCAGGGTTTCTGTAGATAAATCTGCTGCTATTCTAATTGGTCTTCCAGGTAGGTGATCCGGCCTTTTTCTCTTGCTGCCTTTAGGATTTTTTCTTTTGTGCCTACTTTATTTAGGCGAATTATTATGTGTCTAGGAGTTGGTCTTCTCATTTGTTGTCTTGCAGGGGTTCTCTGAATCTCTTGTGTTTGAATTTTTGCATCATTGATTAGATAAGGGAAGTTTTCTTGAATGATCTCATGGAAAGTTTGTTACAGTGTGGTCTTTGTCTCTCCTTCTGCCTCAGGAAGGCCAATTACTCTTAGGTTTGGTCTCTTGAAGTAATCGCTCATCTCTTGAAGGTTTTGTTCTGTCTTTTTGAGCTTATTTTCTGTGTTTTTAAGAGTTTGGGTTAGTTCTATATTTTGGTCCCCAAACTCTGAGATTCTTTCTTCTGCTTGGGTAATTCTGCTTTCCATGCTTATCAGTTTGTTATTTATTTCATTCACAGTATTCTTTATTACTGTTATCTCAGATATCAGCTCCTTCCTAGTTTCTTCTTGTGTCTCCTCAATTCTTTTTAATCTCTCCATTAATGTCTTGATATCTAGGTTTATAGTTTGAGACCCTTCATTCTGGGGGCTCTTCATTGTTTGCATTCCGAAGTCCGAAGTCAGTTTCCTCAATGTCTGCCCTCCCAGGGATCTGGGAGAGACCCATACTCTTCTTTTGTTTTTTCTTCATTTGTGTAGATTTTTCTCTCTCTCTCCCTTTCCCTCCCCTTCTTTAATTCTGTTTTTGAGGGAAGGTGGGGTTGCTTTTGTTTCACTTCTGCAATATCCTGTTCTTCCTTATGAGGGTCTTCTGGCTTTGTTCACTTTGAGGTTGGAGTGTGGGTTGCGCACTGTACTTTTTGCAGTTTTGAGGTTTAGTTGAGGGGGAAACTGTGGTTCAGAATGTATATGCTGATTCTAGCATCCACTAACAGGTGTATAAGCACACTGGAACCTATTTCCCTCTGCCTTACAATCTGTCCGTGCAGTAGTATGTGGGCTTGGTCCCTAGATTAAAAACGGGGTATAAAAGAGGAAAACAATGGAGGAAGGGGGGGTCAATAGGAAGTTAGAAAGAGAAAAGATCGAGAGGGAAAACAGACATACATACCAACTATCAGGTGAGAAAGAGACACAAGGCCGGAGAGAAGTGAAGAAAGACATGTAAGAAAGATTTCCTAAAGAATACTTATAGCTACACAGAGACAGACCAATAAAATCATGAGACAGTGTAAGTCAGAAGGCAAACAACAAAGGTGATCAAAATAAATAGTCAAAATGATAAAATCATAAGTCAAAATAAGAGATCAGACTAAAGTCACTTCAGCTCTGATCTCTGGCCTCTCCCCTTTGTTTTTCATTGCAGGCAGCTAGATTTACTTGCAGTTTGGGTTTGGCTGCCTGGGAGTTGCTTTTGTCTGATTCAGCGTAGGGGTGGGGCTTTGTCTCCTGTTTACCAACGTTACCTTAGGAACCAAGGTGGGGGCGGGGCAATGGAAATCTCTGCCTGGAGAATGGCGGAGGCAGATTCTCTTTCGTAGATCCGTTTCTCTCCGCTTGTCTGGGTCTCCAAGCTTGGGGTCACGTGCTGAGTTCCTCAGCCAGGGTGGACCCAGAGTTCCAGAGCTCCCAAGCTCCAATGGGCAGGTGGTGAGTGGCGAGAGTGGCCCTGGGCCCCCCACAGGGTACTTCAGCCAGGAATGGGACTGGTATCTCCGAGGGGTGGGCGCCCAGAGCCTCCCTGAGTGACCGGTGTCTTGGTGCTGGGTGCTGGGCATGAGACGATGTAGCCAGGGAGGGATCTGAGACCTGAGACTCCCATGCAGGTGAGAGTTGCATATGGTGGAACAATATCTGTCCCTGCGTGGGACCGAAGGTCCCCGGGCCTCGGAACAGTGCAGCTGGTAGTGGGCTGGGGGAAGAAAAGTAAGAGTCTTTTTGGGAACTCATGTTCAGAGAATCTCACAAGTTCACTTACGCCATCGCCATCTTACCAGAACTCCCCAAGTGTTCATCTTTCAATTTTGTTGTTGCTGTTGGTTTGTTTTTGCTCTTTTATTCTTCTGGGGTTTTTTTTCTTTCATTTTTTATGTTTTAAGGTGTGTGTCAATATATGTGTGAGGGTTTAATCGGAATTCCTTTTTTTTTCTCCCCGGTCTTTCTGTTTCTCTTCTCTATTCACTTTGTGCTAAGTATGTGTGTGGGTATTTAGTTTTCCTGGTTTTGTTGTTGTTTGTTTTGTTTCACTTTGTTGCTATTCCAGCTTGTTGTGGGGTGTGTGTGTGTATGTGTGTGTGTATGTGTATGTGTGTTCAATTGTTTTTTGCATTGGTTTCTGCTTTGCATCATCATATAGAGTAGTGGTGGGGAGTGGGTCTCAGGGAACACATACCACAATAAGTGACATTGTAAAATATAAGTAGTTTCTAAATCCTAGTGCCCCCATCCCCTATTTATTCAAATTTCAAAAACTACAAGAGACAGCAAAGCTTCCCATTCACCATTCTATTTCAAAATCCAGAGCACAGATCAGGGCAGAATAGAAGACTGAGCAAACATCAGAAGGGAAAGCCTCTCCCATTGACACTGAATAAAGAACTAAAGAGATAAACAAGAGAGCTATCACAAGTGAGGAATATCACAGGCAATTTCAAGTGTACCAAAGACACAATTCCTGAAAAATCAGACAGGGCGTCCAAACAATGAAGTCACCAATGACTGGCCCCAGAATACAACAAGGATTGGGGAATGAATGGAAAGAGTAAGTAAGAGTCAAGAAAGACAAGATGCAACACAGAAAGAACCTGTAACAGAAATTTTGGCAATAAAAAATTTCATCCAGGAATAAATAAGATGACAAGCATGGAAAGCAGAATTAATCTAGCTGAAGAAAGAATCTCAGAACTTGAAGACCAGAACATGGAATTAACCTGATCTATAAAAAACATAGAAAGAAGACTCAGAAGGAAAGAACAAAGCCTACAAGAGATATGTGATTATATGAAGAGGCCAAACCTACACCTGATTAGTATCCCAGAAGAAAGGGAAATGGAGAACAACTTGGAGTAAGTATTCCAGGAGGTAATCCAAGAAAACTTTCCCCATCCCAACAGAGATGTGACCAGCCAAGCACAAGAGACCCCACAAGACATCAAATGAGAAGACCAACCCCTAGACACATAGAAATTCACCTACTCAAAGTAAGCACAAAAGAAAAAATCTTAAAGACAGCAAGAGACAAAGGTCATATTACCTACCAGGGAAAACCCATCAGAATAGCAGCAGACCTATCAGCAGAAACAATATAAGCAAGAAGGGTCTAGAGTCCTATATTCAAAGTCCTCAAAGATAAACAATTTCAACCAAGAATTTTCTACTCAGTCAAGCTTAGCTTCATCAGTGATGGAGAATTAAAATCCTTCCCAGACATCCAAATCCTAAGAGATTATGCAGCTTCCAGACCAGCTCTACAGGAGACACTTAAAAAGGTATTAAGCACAGAAGAAAGAAGAAAAAGAGTAACAACACACTTCTCAAGAGAACAGCAAAGCACAGAATCAACAGAGAACACAGCGCAACAAGACACTTGAAAACACACACATACATCAACCCAAAAACCAAAAGAAAACAAGCAAAGAAAAAACTTTATAAGACTCTCATGACAATCACATTTCAATAATCAGCCTGAATGCGAATGCACCACTGAAAAGACACAGAATGGCAAACTGGATAAGAAACCATGACCCAATTAATTGTTGCATCCAGGAGACTCAGCTCACTACAAGGAATGCACATAGACTCAAAGTTAAAGGATGGAAAATGAGTTGCCAGGCAAATGGATCACAAAAGAAGGCAGGAGCTGCAATCTTAATATCGGATAAAACATCCTTTAAGCTATCAAGTTAAAAAAGATACAAAAGGACACTACATAATGATAAAAGGCTCAATCCATCATCAAGAACTATCTGTCCTAAGCACATGCACCCAACACAGGAACACCAGCATTTATAAGAAACTACTAAGTAAACTAAAAAAGATATTGACTCTCACACTGTTATGTAAGGGACTTGAATACCCCCCTAACAGCCTTAGATAGATCTTTGAGGCAAAAAATCAACAAGGAGATGTGGAACCTAAACTTGACACCTGACCAAACGGATACCACTAAACGACCACAGAATACACATTCTATTCATAACCACATGGAATGTACTCCAAGATCAATCACGTTCTTGGCCATAAATCAAGCATAAACAAATTCCATATGGTTGAAATCTTGCCATGTACCTTCTCAGACCACAGTGGAATAAAAATAAATATCAACACCAACAAAATTTCCCCAAGCTCCACAAAGACATGGACATTAAACAGCATGATTCTGAACAACTACTGGGTCAACACTGAAATCAAAGCAGAAATTAAAAGATTCCCAGAAACAAATGAGAATGAAGAAACATCTTACCAAAACCTTTGAGATGCCATGAAAACAGTTCTACGAGGGGAATTCATATTTCTACGAGCACACATCAAGAAAACGGAAAGATTACAAGTGGGGAGGCTAAGAAATCACCTAAGGGAGCTGGAAAGAGTAGACCACCAAAACCCCAACTTAAACAGGAGAATTCAAATCACCAAGATAAGAGCCCAAATATGGGACAAAGAAGACAAAAATATCATAGAAAACACCAACAAAACAAAAAGCTGGTTCTTTGAATGAATCAACAAGATTGATGGATCCCTAGCCAGAATGACCAAGAAAAAGAAAGAAAACGCCCAAATAAGCACAATCAGAAATACAAACATCAAATCACAACTGAACCTGACGAAATACAAAAGATTATCAGAGATAATGTACACCTATATGGAAACAAACTTGATAACCTAAATGAAATGGAGGACTTTTTGACACCACACAACCTCCCCAGGTTGAAACAAGAAGACATTGAAACACTAAATAGAACAATAACAATGCAGGAAATTGACTCTGTCATATGAAAAGTACCTACAAAAAAAAAGGCCCTGGACCAGATGGCTTTCCAGCAGAATTCCACAAAATGTACAAGGAAGAGCAGAGCTGATACTAATCCTACTGAAAGTATTTCAGGCAATTGAGAAAGATGGAATTCTCCCCAAATCATTTTACGAGGCTAACATCACACTGATAACTAAACCAGGTAAAGATCCAACAAAAAAAGAGAATTACAGGCCAATATTCCTTACGAACATAGATGCAAAAATCCTCAACAAGCTTCTAGCAAATCGGATCCAAAAACACATCTCAAAAATTATCCACCATGACCAAGTAGGCTTCATCGCAAGGATGCAGGGCTGGTTCAACATTCACAAGACCATAAATGTAATTAAATACATCAACATATGGAAAAACAAGGACCACATGATTATATCATTAGATGCAGAAAAAGCTTTTGATAAAATCCACCATCCTTCTTGATAAAAACCCTCAAACACACAGGTATAGAAGGAACATACTTCAAAATAGTAAGTGACATTTATGATAAACCCACAGCTAACATATTGCTAAATGGACAGACACTGGAAACATTTCCCCTGAAAACTGGAACAAGCCCAAGCTGCCCACTCTCACTCCTCTTGTTCAACATTGTGTTGGAAGTCCTACCTAGGGCAATTAGACAAGAGAAGGATATCAGGGGTATCCAAATAGGAAAAGAGGAAGTCAAGTTAGTTATCCCTCTTTGCTGATGATATGATCCTATACCTTGAAAATCCGAAAGAATCTGTCAAAAAACCTGCTTGCACTGATGGAGGACTTTGGCAAAGTCTCAGGGTACAAAATAAATGTGCAAAAGTCAGTTACATTCCTATAGACCAACAACAAGCAGGCAGAGACTCAAATTAAAAAGCACAATCCCATTCACAATAGCCAGAAAAAAAAAGAAATACCTTGACATCTTCCTAACCAGAGAAGTGAAAGACTTTTATAATAATGAGAACTACAAAACACTGCTCAAAGAAATCCAAGAAGACACAAATGGAAAAATATTCCATGCTCATGGATAGGAAGAATCAACGTTGTTAAGATGTCCATCCTACCAAAGGTAATCTACAGATTCAATGCAATACCCATTAAGTTATCAGCATCATTCTTCTCAGACCTGGAAATGACAGTACAGAAATTCATATGGAAACAAACAACCACAGATAGCCAAAACAATCCTTAGCAAAAGAAACAAAGCAGGAGGTATCACATTTCCAGACTTCAAACTTTACTATAAGTCTACAGTAATCAAAACAGCCTGGTATTGGTACAAAAACAGGCATATAGACCAATGTAACTAGATAGAGATTCTGGAAGCAAAGCCTCAATTTCTCAACCAACTCATCTTTGACAAAGCCTGCAACAACAACCACTGGGGAGAGGAGAACCTATTCAATAAATGGTGCTGGGAAAACTGGCTGATTATATGCAGAAGATTGAACAGGACCCCTACCTAACACCATGCACAAAAGTTAACTCTAAATGGATCAAAGACCTAAATGTAAAACCTCAAACTATAAGAACCTTCGAAAACACAGGAGACATCCTTATGGAAACTGGAACGGCTACCAATCCCTGATCAGAACCCTAAATGCCCATACCTTAAGAAATAAGATAGACAAATGGAACCTCATCAAACTAATGATCTTCTGCAAAGCAAAACAAACAAACAAACAAACAAACAAAAAACAACAACAACAAAAAACCATCAAGAGAGCCAGGAGACAGCCCACAGAATGGAAAAAATATTTGCCAACAGTATATCTGAAAAAGGCCTAACATCTATGGTATACAAGGAACTCAGTTGGGTCGATAGGAAAAAAACAAACAACCCCATTTAAAAAGTAGGCAAAAGACATGAATAGACACTTCTTAAAAGAAGATACACGGGCAGCTAACAGACACATGAAAAAGTGCTCAGTCTCACTCATCATCAGAGAAATGCAAATCAAAATCACATTGAGATACCACCTAACCCCAGTATGAATGGCCATCATTAATAAAACAAACAACAACAAATGCTGGCGAGGATGCCAAGAAAAAGGAACGCTTCTACACAACTGGTGGGAATACAAACTAGTGCAACCTCTTTGGAAGACAGTGTGGCTATTTCTAAAAGAACTAGAAATTGACCTTCCATATGACCCAGCAATTCCCCTATTTGTAATATACCCAGAGGAACTCAAATCATTCTACATGAAAGATGCCTGCACAGGTATGCTTGTTGTAGCTCTGTTCACAACAGCAAAAACATGGAACCAACCATGTTGCACATCAAAGCTGGACTGGATAAAAAAAAAAATGCGGTACATATACACAATGGAATATTATGCAGCCACAAAGAAGGACAAACACATGGACTTCTCAGCAACTTGGATGGATTTAGAGTTGATCATGCTCAGTGATCTATCACAGAAACAAAGAACAGAGTACCATATGTTCTCATTCATAAGTGGACCTTAAACAATTATAATGCTATAAGAAAGGGAATGGCAGTAGTGGGAAACTGTCAGGGGAGGGGGGTGGGTTTGGGAGTTGAGGGAAACTGCTAGGGGTGGGAGGGGCATACCTCATCAACAAGGATACCTGCATAATCAATGTTTGTATACCTAACTCTGAATTGTACCCCACATCTTTATAATAAAAAAAAATAATAAAACAATAAAATTACTCAGCAAATGGAGAAAAGGAAGATGTTCTCAGTTTGAAGACAGGAATGTGAAAAAACTCTTGTAGCAAAAGATAACCAAAATATAACTATATCCAGATTGAAAAATATAATTAAGTATATAAATGTGTGTATATAGACATATAACTTGACAAAATAGTCAAAATAAAGGAATTATAATTTCAAATAAAGTTTTAGCAGATAACTGATAAAGATAAAAAATAACTTTATCTTTTTAAAGATCTTGTTTAAAGATAACAGTGGCAGTGTGGATGTGGGAGAAGTGGTCAAAATCACTGGTAAGAAGGGTCACTTTTTGGCGGCAGAAATGTTCATAAAGATTATAAATGTCTTACACTATGTAGAAAGGATATTGTTCAATTTTTGTAAGTATGAAATCATGCAGTTTGTATAAAACTATGCAACAAATAATGTGTGCCAGTGTTGGAGTTCTAAAAGTAGAAGAAAACAAGCAGAAAACTTTGGATTACTTTTCCACATATGGAGGCTTATCATCTGACTACCTGAACAGTTGTTTCAACTGTTCATTGTATGAGATTGTCTGTGTCTCTTATTTCTCCTACCATTCTCTTAACATACTACATACAGGAAATACAATAGCTAAAATAACTTGGGAAGAGAACAAATATTGTCTGTCAGTTGCATGACATTACAAGAAGTTTTCAAATATCAAGAAATTCAAGTCATCCTTTGAATGACTATAACTGAGTAAGGTACCAATGTTCTAGATCCCTGTAAAGGTCCATGGGGCTTTGGTAGCATCCTGCCATACAAGTAACACTTATCTTCTTAAGGAAATTTACCACTATAATTGATATAAAATGCTTTTTACTAAATGATATAATAGTATGATTTTTAAAAAGCAACATTTTATGATTTTTAAAAATAGGCACTTTGCAGACAATGACTATTGTTAGGAACCAGTTTTTTTTGGCTGGACAGAGACAGAGGACCATAGACTTAAGAGATTACAAATATCCTAACAGGTCATGTACTCAAACCTACAGCACATTCATCTCCTTTACAGTATCCCTGACAGAAAGTCTAACTTTTTCCTTAAAAAACTCCAGAGAATTTACTTCTCACAAGGCAGTCTATTGCATTGGTGGAAATTTCTTGTAATATAAGTACAGAAGAGGCTGGGCGCAGTAGCTCGTGCCTGTAATCCCAGCAATTTGGGAGGCTGAGACAGGAGAATCACTTGAACCCAGGTGTGAAACCGTGACTTAAATGAAATAACATAACATAAAATACAGACGTATCTATATATCAAAATGTTATAGTCTGGACTAGCTTCATGGGCTTGTGACCTGTGCGTGGGTTTGTGACCCATGTCCAGAAGGACTGTTCTTGGTTTAATGCTCTGCTGGTACTGTTCTGAAATTCTTAATTTTTGAACAAGGTGTCCTTCCTTATCATTTTGCACTGTTCCCCACAGATTAAGTAGCCAGTACTGTTTAAAAGGATTATCTCTGGATAGTGATCATGGGTGAGTACTATTTTTTCTTTATAACTGTACATATTTTCTAGAATTTTTACAATGAGTATTTCTTAACTGGTAAGATAGAAAAAAACAGAAAGAAAGAAAAGAAAAAAAAAGGAAGGAATGTCTTTCTTAGGATAAATAAAATGCTACTTCCTGGTAACCTGGGGACAATACAAAGCACATACACTATTCAACATGATGGGTCTTTAATATTATGATTATAGCTATTTTTGTTTTCGCTTACTCTTCTCTTCTCCTAGCTTACACATATCCAGTTATTTCAAGTGTTCATTGTATGAGATTGTCTGTGTCTCTTATTAATTATTCTACCATTATTTTCATATACTTATTGGTCAAAGTTTCTATGACAATGTGTCATTCAAACCTGAATACCAGACATGGTCTGAACAAATACAGGCTTTTTATATTGTGAGTCCATGATCCTATTAATGCAGACTAAGATTACTAGCTTTTTGACCATTATATCATATTTTCATACTAAGCTCGTGACAAAAAATAGTTTGATTTTTTCATAAATATAAGTACCAACTTAGGTATTCTGTTCTGAACAGCTAATATTTTAAGAAAACTAAATGCAACTTACATTTACCCATGTTAAATTTTATCTCACTGATTTCAACTGAGCATTCTAACCTGTCCATATCTTTCTGACTTCTGATTTTTAACTTTCATGATAGTGATTCTTTTCAACCCAAACTGAAAATTTGGATCATTTGAAGTTTTTAAGAAATACTCAAGCTTAAGCTTTGAAACTACTAAAGCCCAGATATTCTGATTTAATTGTTCTGAGATAGGACCTGGGTATCAAATTCTTCCTTAACTTTGCATTATAACACTTTTTGAACATATAAAAACAGAATAATATATTGGAACTTCAATGTACCCATCACTTAGTTTCAATAACTATCAATATTTTGTAAATCTTCTTTCATTTATTCCTCTTGGAGTATTTTAAAGTAAATTCTAGACATTGTGTCATTTTATCCATAAACAATCCAGTGTCCTTTAGTTTGTCTTAGAAGGTCCTCACTTGAATCTAAAATATAGCCACTGTTGAGGACACTAATCTATAGTATTAATTGTCCCTTCCAATTTTTAGACACCTGCAAATTTGATAAACATTTCTTTTTTGTATTAAGTCAATGGTCATGATTAACAGGTAGGACAAAGAGTTGAGTGTTGGAAAAAAAAAGACCATTACAATAGTTACAGCTTGAAGATGGTACTCATGATCAATGTGCTAGTTTAGTACATAAACTAAAGTGTACTTTAGTTTGACAAGTGGCTCTTTCTGTTTGTAACTAGATTGAGGGCACTGTGTAAGGCAACACTGCTCTATCTGCAGAAGAGTCAGGCAAATGAACTTCCTAATTACAAACAAGATTTATTTCTATTCTAAGTAAAATGTCCAATTATAATTTTTGTCCATAGTAATGATTACTGGGACCTTACAACAGGGTCTGTATCTTGTCATAAGTTGTTATGCTTACAAAGGCAAACAAGTACACTGTCACTGAATTTTTTATAATCTCAACTTAATTAAAGGTTAATGAACAAACTAACTAGTAAACTGCCAATACACTTAGTAGGAATTACATTCAAATAAGAGAAAGTAGTGTGCTCCATAAAAGTTGTGAATTTTCCTGATTTTATTACTTTGCTACCAGATCTAAGTCCTTAAAACAAGACTATGAATGCTTATTTTAGAATAACCCAATAGCCACAGCTGACAGTTTGAAAGCTGCCAACTTTATATGAAGAGTTTTGGAAACAGTTAATAAAAATAATTCTTCTTTTGTCCTGTTTTCTCTCTCTCTGCATTCTTTTAAAGGCATTTACTTTAAAACTTGATATAAGCACTCATTTTCTTCCCTAACTGAAATCTTTGCTCATTAAAGGATTTAGAATTTTTAAGGAAGTATTTGATGCCACAAACAGCAGATTACAATGTCTTGTGGGAAAAAAGAATAGATGAATTATTAATCAAAGCCAGCTACATTTCTAAAGATTAGAACATAGGAAAATATGAGAATTGTTATGATATATATTACAGCCACTCCTTCCTCTGCATTCTTATGTGCCAAGGTACAAAAAGAATAAGTAGCTCTCAGAAAACTGAAGAAAATTCAACACGCATATTTCTAGGTATGAAGCAAAAAAACAAGTATGACAGTATATGACTATAGAACTTTTAAACATTATTTAGAAGAACTAAATCAGGCCATCATTTTGGTTAGTTTAAAATAAGAGGACAGCTAATATGATAATAAAAATCAGAACTTGTGATTATCTCTTGCTTTAAAACTTCACTTTTTTATACTGTAGTAAGGGAGAAAAAAATACAAGACCACCTAGATTTGGGTTGAAACAGCAGTGGAGATAAAAAGCAACAAAGGTTTAATTCTTAGGTCCCTTTAATTCTCTATATCAGGTTTTTCCTCTGGTATAGATGAAGATAATTCCCTTCAACAACATTTTTCTAGTTGCTAAGGGCATTATATCCTGAGTCTCATATTTTCAACTCCAAATAAATACATGCTTGCTGTGTACCCAGCTGTTATCTTTTGCTTTTGTACTATCACATTATTCCTCCCACTTAGAACGCCCTCCACACTTCTACCAAACCGTCTCCCAAATATTGTTAGTGCTCATATATGGATGGTTTATTTCAAAAACAATCCAAATTGGTTTTTGGCAAGCTGCTTCACAGATGCCACATTGGAATTCTGCCACCAGTACACCACCTAATATTAATCACTGCTTTTAGGAAATCTTTGTATCTTTAACAGGGCTTCTGATAAGCATACTTTACACCAAAGCTGGCCTTGGAAAACTGATTTGGGGGTTTCCAATACTTCTGCATTCATAGAGATTTATAATCCAACAAAAGCAAGCTAATATTATGGTAATACTATATTTGTCTGCTTACTTATCATCTATCTGTCCCACCAGATTATAAATTCTGTAAGAGTTGGAACTATTTCTGTTATATTCACCGCAATATAATCAACACCCAGGGCAGGAGCCAGCTACCACCCTATTTCTCTGCTTCTCTTCACAGCAAAATCCCTATCAAAAATTATTTGTATTCACTGTTCTCAAATATCTGTTTGGCTCATACCACCAGTCTCTGCTCATAATTCACCTTAAGAAGCCTTCCCAAACCAATTGATCTAATTCACTACCCCCTCCCCTCTCTATCATGATACTTTGTTTTTCTTCATATTGCTTATCACCACCAGTCATATCGCATATTAATTGTTTATTCACCTCCCTGAACTGGAATGTTAGCCCCATGAGTGTAGGGACTTTGTTTTCTTCATTACTTTATCTCCAGCACCTAAAACAGTGCTTGGTTTTCAAAAGGCACTCAGTTAATACCTGTTGAAGGAATGTGTTGTATACTACCTCATTTAAGATTTAGTATTATCTTTTGTGCTTATATAGCAGTAGCAAAAGGTTAACGTGAAGGCAATATAGAAATCTCTACTTAATTAAATGTTAATGAACAAACTAACTAGTAAACTGTCAATAAACTTAGTAGGAAACACATTTAAATAAGAGAAAGTTGTGTGCTCCATAAAATTGTGAATTTTCCTGATTTTATCACTTTGCTACAAGAAATTGCAGCAATGTGGCAAATATTGTAATACCTTTTACTTTTTAAAAATGTTATTTATCTTACTATGTTGCCCAGGTTGGCCTCGAACTTCTGAACTCAAGTGATCCTCCTTTCACAGCCTCCTGAGTAGGTGGGACTACAGGTGTTTGTCATCACACCTGGCTGCTTTTTATTTTTACTATTATTTTGGCTTACCTTATATCTACAGGCATTCCACAATTGTCCACAAGCAGCATGAGATTTCACCAGTTGAATCATTATTTGTTTTTCAAGTAGTATGCTTTGAAAAATACTACTAAGGTAACTAATGTTATAGGTACCCTTCAACACCACTCAGCAAGACAAGTGATGCTTATATGTCGGTGGAAGTACTGTTTGAAAACTTCTAGGTTTTGGGCAATCATAGATCAAAAGGACATGCTGTTATGATAAATTATTCTAATTCTTCTAATTCTTGTACAATACTCTGATTATAAACCATAAATGCATAAGCACTATCATATCAAAATTATTCAATGATTAATTATCGGTGTTTTGCTTTTGCAGTGATGTCATTGCATTTTGGACATACTCAGTGTTACCACTCCAAATCAATTTCCATATACAACATGGGAACAATAATTACTAGGGAAAATAACATAAGTATATCAAAACTTTTGGTCTTGAGACCCTGAAAATGGCACTTAACATTTTACTCCATTAATAGATAAATGTCAAATGTTTGTACAGTTGCTTGCAAGTTTCAAAACTCGTTTGACCCACATAACAATACTATGAAGTAGGAAAGACAAATTTTATCCCTATTTTACAGATGGGAAACTAAGCCTCTATAAAACAATTACTGCTGAATAGAGACATAAAATATTTAAAAATTGGCTGGGCACAGTGGCTCATATCTGTAATCCTAACACTTTGGGAGGCTGAGGCAGGAAGATCGCTTGAGGACAGGAGTTTGAGATTAGCCTGGACAGCATAGTGAAATCCCTCAATACAAAAACAATTTTTTTTTAAGTTATCTGGGCATGGTTAGCCTAGAAGTTCAAGGTTATAATGAGCTGTGATTGCACCACTGCATTCTAGTCTGGGTGACAGAGCAAGACCTCATCTCTAAAAAAATAATTTTTTTAAGTAAAAAAAAAAAATCAAGGAAGATGAAAGAAGCAGAGTTAATGGGAAAGTGAAGTCACTGGACTTGGTGGTGTATTCATATATTTGCTGGCTTGTAGTTTGTTATAAAGAAAATCTCATAGGACAATACCTAGGAAGGACAAATCACACTGTGTGCTCCTCTTCCTTGGAACATTTTGATCCCTGTGAAATCAAGTAAAAAATTACCTTTAAAGATTTCTTTGAACTAGAAAGGGCAGTCTTGTAGGAGGTTTTGAGAAATGAAGAATGGTCAGTGTCACCATTTTTCAGTCTTGTTTTTTTCATTAGGTCCCTTTAATTCTCTATATCTGAAAATTTGGATCATTTGAAGTTTTTAAGAAATACTCAAGCTTAAGCTTTGAAACTACTAAAGCCCAGATATTCTGATTTAATTGTTCTGGGATAGGACCTGGGTATCAAATGCTTCCTTAACTTTGCATTATAACATTTTTTGAACATATAAAAATGAATAATATATTAGAACTTCAATGTACCCATCATTTGTTTCAATAACTATCAATATTTTGTAAATCTTCTTTCATTTATCTCTCTTGGAGTATTTTAATACTATAAGAAAGGGATTGGCAGTAGTGGGAAATGTTAGCAAATATTAGTATACTACTTAGATGATTAATCTATCTAAATTCCCTCCCCCTAAAAGAAGAATATACTTTTTTTTTTTTGAGTTGGAGTCTCACTCTGTCACCCAGACTGGAGTGCAGTGGCAGCTCCCGGCCACCGCAGCCTCGACCTGCTGGGCTCCGGTGATCCTTCCGCCTCAGCTTTCCACGTAGCTGTAATTACAGGCATGCGCTACCATGCCTGGCTGATTTTTTGATTTATTGTAGAGGTGAGGTCTCGCTGCCCAGACGGGTCTCGAACCTGCAGGCTCAGGCAATCCACTCACCTCAGCCTCCCAAAGGCGCGGGATTACAGGCTGAGCCACCAAGCCCGGCTTGAAGAATATACTTTGTACACAATACACTTCGTTATGACCTTAACTTAACTCTTGAGGACTGAGTATTCATGGTCCTAAGGTGAACTAGAGTAGGGGTTCCAACCACTGCACTAAGAGAAAGAAAGAAAAAAAAAGTCCCAGCAGCAAGCTGGAGAGGGAAAAAGACAAGCAAATGTTATCAACAAGTATCTTTTTTAAAGGCTAGAGGCTTATAGGTATGCAGTCAATAATCCTTTGACTACTTACTACCAAGAAAGAGAGGTAACAGTGATCATTCTTCACTTCTCAAAACCTCCTACAAGGCTACCCTTTCTCATTCAAAGATATCTTTAAAAGTAATTTTTTTTACTTGATTTCACAGAGATCAAGATGTTCCAAGGAGAGAGGAGGAGAGCACACAGAGTGATCTGTCCTCCCTAGGGGTTTGCCCTATGAAATTTTCTTTTTAATAAGTCAACAGATTATTTTATTAACTATGTGGGCACCTGTGTGTGCATATGAGGTATTAGATATTTCCTTATCTAACATGAAATGCCATGCTTACCATTTGGGCACCCTTCTCAGTAATGATGTACTTGGAAGGCCACATCTTAAAATCAGATGGCTCCTTTGTGTACACTAATTGCAGGGATATTTTGCTAATAAATACTTAATACAAACATTTTCAAAGTTGGACTCCTTGAGTTGAGG
Organism: Cephalopachus bancanus; assembly: GCA_027257055.1. Taxonomy (NCBI): domain Eukaryota; kingdom Metazoa; phylum Chordata; class Mammalia; order Primates; family Tarsiidae; genus Cephalopachus; species Cephalopachus bancanus. The sequence goes on from JAPVLO010000517.1 coordinate 191,762, forward strand.
GTGGGGAAATAGGGAAAGGAAACTATATTTTCAAGGGATGGTCACTAAGAAGTATTTTTTTTTTTTTTTGAGTTGGAGTCTCACTCTGTCGCCCAGCTGGAGTGCAGTGGCCGCTCCCGGCCACCGCAGCCTTGACCTGCTAGGATCTGGCGATCCTTCCGCCTCAGCCTTCCGAGCAGCTGGAATTACAGGCGTGTGCTACCACGCCCGGCTAATTTTTTTGATTTATTGTAGAGATGAGGTCTCACCTGCCCAGGTGGGTCTCGAACCCGCGGGCTCAGGCAATCCACTCACCTCAGCCTCCCAAAGGCGCGGGATTACAGGCTGAGCCACCGAGCCCGGCTAAGAAGTATTTTAAAAGGCTACTTAAGTGCTTATTATGTATTTGTTTATGACAAATCATTTACACAGTGATTTTTGAAGTCTGTATAAATATTATAAGATGAAAAGCTTATTTAAAACATTGAAAATGAAAAGCTTATTTCAAATGTTATCATGTTCTAGTTTTTACAGATGATTTAATTTCAAAGTAATCGTACCAAAGTGAAAGAGGAGATAGGAAATAGAATGTCTTAAAATCCTCCATTTTAGTAAGTTTTGTTTCCTGGTTTTGTTATACACCACAAAAACAAGGTCTACTAAGGGAGATTATCAATCCGACACCCAATAACCTGCTTATACTATTCAGATATGAAAAATTTAAGACTAAAATACTCTTAACAAACTACCTAAATTAAGGCTTCCTGATTGACATACCTTCCTAAATCTTATACACTATAGTATGAGGGGGACCCCCAAACACCTGGAATTTATTTATAAAAAATTGTGTATTTATTCTTATATGTTATCTTATATTCTTATATGTTATCTTATATTCTCATATGTCCCCTTCAAAGTACTCTCTGTTTGATGTAATACACCTATTGAGATGCTTTTTCCACTGCTCAAAACAGTTTTTGAACTGGTCCATTTTGATGCCTTTTAGTGCTTCTTTTTTGTTTCACTTCTTCCACATGGGCAAAATGTTTCCCTTTGAGGACTTTTCTCAACTGGGAAGCAAACAAAAAAAAAAACAGTCACTTGGGGTGAGATCAGGTGAATAGGGAGGGTGGGGGGAGCCATGCTGTTTTTGCTCAAAAACTGCTGCACTCAGTGTGGTGGGGGCAGGTGCATTGTCATGGTGGAAGAACCAGTCACCTGTTTGCCACACCTAGGATGTTTCTTATGCAAATCGTGACACAACCTACTCAAAATTTCCAGATAAACACTTTGGTTGACCCTGTGATCTGGAGGAAAAAATTTCGAGTGTACTACAAGAGTCCCGCCCTCCAAAAGATAATTTCAGTTTTTGGGGAGTCTCCCCTCGTACTTAATAGAATGTAGTCTCATAATTCCACCCATGTAGTAGTTCTCATCTGCCAAGCAGAGCAAATTGTTGATTTGCACTTAATAAGCCAAACATGCATAAATTAGTTTTAATTCTATAAAGCTAGGTGTTAAATTTAGGTGCCATAGAAAAGTCATTACCTTTGTCTGCCAGGAGAAGCAGAGATAACATAAGAGAACTGTAAAACCCAGAATGGTGAATTACTTCCCTAAATGAAAGAAAATCACTTCATCTGTAAAACAGCCTACATATAACAAAAAATTCCACAAGCTATTCCACTCAGCTGTGAGCCAGAACAATTAAGTAAGATACAGTTAGGAAATGGTCAATAATTTACCAGATACCCACTGTGTTTCAAACACCAGAAAACGGACCTCAGGATTCTAACTTCCAAACTAGTCCCTTGCTATAACCATCCTAGGATTTTCTGTTGCTCCTACTCCATTATTAGAAGAAAAAATGGAGTCAACTAATTTCAGCAAGTCCACATCTCAAGTCATTACATTGCTGGTGATTATTGCTAATTATAACACAGCAAATAAATGAAATCTTAAAGAAAATACAATCACTAACATTTCTAGATAGTTATTATCTTTTCTTCATTAAACTAATTTGTTAAAGGGGTAGCACATAACACGGTATTTTAGCAAACAAAATATACAAAGGCATGCTTATGCTGGCACACAGTCAAGCTCCTGTGAGAGCTAATCCAAATATGGATTTGTGGTAAAAGCACTGCAAAGTCCTTGGCTTCACAATTTTAAGTAAGAATACAGTAATTGAATAGCCATGAACACACACTTTTTAAGTAAGAATACAGTAGTTGAACACACACTTTTGCTCTGGACCAAATAGAACCAAACCAACCTTTAAAACATCTCTTTGCTCCTTTCTGATCCATTTTGTTTAATTTACATGAAATTACAGTGTGTGATAATTTCAAGCATCTTGTACCACAGGTAAAAAAAAAAAATCACACAGAGATATAAATTAACCACTAAGTTAATGGAGCTATCACTAGTCACAACATACATGTGTGGTGAAAATTTTTATTTCTTCAGACAAATGTTCTCTTATTCTGGAGATATGGGGACTAGTAAATAGGATAGGTAGGACAGAGATTAGAAATTGGTACTATTGGTCCATGCTTTAAGAAAGCATGTCAAATGAAAAATCAAATGCAGAAAACAAGAAGTCATTGTTTAAAGGAAACTTGCAACAAGTAAAAACCCATTTGATACTACATTATAGTGATTTGATTCTCAATAACTTGATTTACTTATTTTTCAGGAACACAACTGTATGATGTGAAATACACTTTCTTGGCAAATGTGGGCAGAAATAGCAGTAAAAATTCCGGTCAAGTAAAATTATGAGGAAGCAAAATGTATTATAAAACTATTTCTAGGCCGAGCATGGTGGTTCACACCTATAATCTCGGTATTTTGGGAGGCAGAGTTGAGAGGATTGCTTGAAGCCAGGAGTTTGAGACCAGCCTGGGCAACCCAGCAAGATCCTGTCTCTACAAAAAGTAAAAAAAAAAAAAAAAAAGCTGGGTTATGGTGGGGTGCATCTCTAGTCCCAGTTACTTGGGAGGCTGAGGCAGGAAGATTGTTCGGGCCCAGGTTTGAGACTGCAGTGAGCTATAATAACACCAATGGACTCCGGCATGGGTGACAGAGTGACACTCTGCCTAAAACAAAAGAAAAGAATAAAGAAGACTATATCTGAGGCTGTAACACAGGACTATAAGAAGTGGATAATTTGTCACTGGGTAATTATGAACATTAATTCTCAAATTTTAATTTGGAAAATATATGCATCTATTAAATGGAAAAACTCTTCTGCAAAATAGCACTTATAATTTTTAAAAATTAGAAAATGATAAAATTTCAAGAGCAACAGAGCAATTTTTGTTGCCATATTATCAAGAGGCGCTTTGTAGAAGCTGGATAAGATTAATAGACCTGCAAATTGTTTTTAAATGTCCTATAGAACCTCAGAATTCTCTCCACCCTGGAAATGGCTTGAAAAAGAAGTAACAGCACACGTTTATCAACATCTTAACAACATACATTAATTTGGCACCTATTATCTTTCACTTTATCCTTTCAGTTCTGGGAGGTAGGCATCATTTTACAGAAGATGAAAAGCAAGGTCACCTCCTCCATGGATCTTCATTCAACCCTCCAATCATTTGGTTCTAATCATAATTTGCCTGGTATACTAGTCCTTCTTTCTTCTCCCTTATCCCTGCTCCCTCTATCCAGATTATGAGCACTGCAAAGGCAGGGATTGAATTTCAACTGTCTTTGTACTAAGCATTCCTTGTGGCACACAATAGATGCTTAAGGTTGAGTAAATGAAAGAAATTGGGGAATGTTATAGAACAAATAAGAGATGAGAATGGGACTAAAATGCAAGTTTCTGGACTTTTCCCTCTTCCCGCTATATCATGCTGCCTAAATTAAGCTTGGTCCGCCACTTCAAGGCCACAATATCAAACCAGAAATTGTCACAAAAAATAACTCGTCTCCCCCAACGTCCTAAAGTTTGAATGTCCCTAGCCAAGACGAGTGATCTCAAAATAATATTCTTTGGAAACTTTAAACAGTTGGCTAAAACAACAACAACAACAACAACAAACAGTTCTTGTTAAGAACTGAGGGCAGGTGGGTTAGGCAAGCAGAGTTAAACTTCCGTTTAATTGGTTTGGCTTACAATCATGGCTTTGAATAACGGGACAAAAAGATAAATTTACTACGACGTTGTCAATAGCCTTTGAGAGGGGATTCCAAGGACTGAAAACTTGGAGACAAAGTAGGTGATGCTAAGTTGGGAGAGGTCAGCAATTCTGAGTTCTACCCCTCAATCTCCCCTCATCCCAACCCTCCCTTTTCTCTAATGTCCTGGAACCTCTCAGGATATGACTGGGTCGCCCCCCTTTCTCCTTACCATCCCCACGTCCTCCACTCCCCCCACACACTCCCCAAGGTGGTGATTATAGGTATGGGTTTTGTAAAAAAAAAAGTTAAGTCCACAACAGCGAACTGACCCCTGTGCACCAGCCTAAATGCGTCCTGCTTAGGTCGCACACTCGTCATCAGCCCCCTCCCCCCATAGGAAGCGACAGGGCAGGTACCCTTTTCCTCCTTTGCCTCATAGAGAACCGCGCTCCTCCCTTCCCCTGTCCCACCCAAAGAGCAACTGGTCGTCCAGTGAGGCATTCTCAGGACTCTGAGTGGTGGCGGCAAGGTGGTGGCGAGAGAAGAACCCCAATCCCTCCGCCCAGGGTTTAGGATCCCGTGTCAGGTTGCGACGAGTAACTGTTTTCCTCACCACCTTTTAAGGAACAGCGGACACGGCCCCAAGGCAGGTGGGGGTGGCCACAGCTTACCTGTGAGCCCCCCTCCGCCTTCCTCCCCATAGCCCCGACGCCGTTGCAGCACGAAGTAGTCGTTGGACCTTTCCATCAGCCACAGCTTCAGCGCATTTTTCAGAAGCACTTCCTCAGGCTTCAGCCACATCTCGAAGAACTTTGTGCCTCTCGGGAGCAGCGACCTAGACGCCCTCCTCACCTCACCCTTAACCTGTCTCTGCCCCTCTATTTCTCCTCCCACCAAATCTTCCTCTGGCGGCAGCAGCTCAGGTTCAGGTTTTCCACACTTCCCCCAACCCTCCCTTCTCTCCCACGTAGGCAAAGAGATTGCCAATTCCCTCCCACAGCGCTACCGCCCGACTGGGAAATAGTCCCGCTTCTTCACCTCTTGGGAGTTGTAGTTTTCTTCCCGATTTTCTATACTCATGCAACTAGGATGCAGGACTACATTTCCCACAATGCAACGGGGTGAGAAGCGGCTAGGGGAGCCTTCAAAGCGGGTCCCGCCACCAGTTAAGTGGGTTTTGCCTATCTGAAGTTTAAAACCATTTTTGATTCAAATAAGTGAGCCCCAGGTGCAAAAGGATTGTTTCTTTTTATCCTTTTACAGCCGAAGGCATTAAACTTTAAGGAAAAAGTTCCCGGAATTTTGGAGTGTCGGCCCATTCCGGGAAGCGACAGTAGCAGCAACTAACGTTTAATGAGCGCTAACTATATACTCAGGCGTAAACCTCGCGTTATCCTCTCGGCAGTCTTCGGAAGTGAATAGTCTTTCTCACTTTACACATCAATAAACGAAAGCGATGACGGTTGAGGTGACTTGTCCAAGATCGCACAGTCAGTGATAAGATTCCTTGTCTAAATCAAAAATTCTTGCCTAGATTAAGCTCTTTCCGCTCGTTTCAAAAGAATAGAAAATCTCCAGAAGCCGCACATTTTCTTTATGCCGTGTACTCCTCCCTTGCTCCTGTTTTCCGCCCCTGTTTATTTAACGACTAAAATAAGCCACAGAAAATTTCTTGCCCAATTTTCTATTTGGGAATCTAAACAATTGATGAACAAATTTTTTTCTTTCTTAAGCTCTTTTAAATAAACAAAAGCCCTTTCAGGACAGTCTTCGCTTCTTTGCATACGCGGCTGCTTGAACACGAAGGTGAATGAGGTTGGTAATTTGCCTGACATCGCTGTGAGGAAATACTTGAGGGATGTTTTTATTTATTACAATAACTTAAGCCCACCAGGATTAAAGAATGCACTGAAGATGAAAATAGGTTTATAAGAATGGAAGAGTTTGCAGGCAATGCACAAGCAAGGGGCTCTTGACGAGCTGTTTTGAAAATAAAGCCTCAAGGCCATATGGTAAAAAAAAAAAAATGAGGTGGGGCACACACAGATGCCAAGTCGTGTAACCAAGGAATTATGCCCTGCAGTAGCATCTCTAGTTTAACCCTCCAAAGATGTGGGTTATCTCAAGTGATGCTGGTGTGTGCTACAAGCAGGGATTTGTGTGTGGGAGGGGTGGCGGAGGAGATAAGAAAAGGAGCAACCTGAAATTCTCTTCTAATTGGCAGTAAGTAGTCCCAAGACAGCTTTCTGGACAATATGGGAAGAGGCAATGTTCCCAGAGCCCAAACTACAGTGCATCCTTGGGAAAAGCCGTTGCAATTTGAATGTGTACTAGGGATAATTTCTTCTTCTTCTCCTGGTGAAAGATCAGTAAATGTAGTAAATGTAGACAAGTGAGGTGTTCTTTCTTTTTACCTTTCCTTCCCCCTTTGAATGTCCTTCTTCATCAAACCACATTCTTTTCCAATACCCTTAAAGGTTAGATTTGTGGCAAAGGCTGCCTAGAACTGGATGACTTCTCTGCTTCTTTACTTTGCAACTCCATTTGGGTATACCCACATGCTCCCCATTACCAGACTAGGCTCACTTTTGGCTCAGAGCAGGGCATTTAGAGAGTGTCTGCTTTAGTAAACAAACAGTTCACTGATTATGTGAAGCAAACTTTTTTCAAATTCAATTATTTATATAATGTAAAATTTGGCTTGATCATAAACAATTTATTTCAAGCCTTTGCAAATAAAAGCATTTTTTCTGAAAACAAAATAGAACGTGTTGGCCGGTGCACTGGCTCACACCCTGTAATCCCAGCACTTTGGGAAGCCAAGGTGGGAGGATTGTTTGAGCCCAGCCTGGGTAGCATAGCGAGACCCATTCTTTACAAAAAAATACAAAAATTAGCAGGGTGTGGTGGCATGCATCTGTAGTTCCAGCTAATTGGGAGGCTGAGGCAGGAGTATCACTTGTGCCTAGGAGTTCAAGTCTGCAGTGAGCTATGATGGTGCCACTACTTTCCAAGCCTGGGTGACAGAGCAAGACCCTGTCTCTAAAAAAATTAAAATTAAATGTTCAATTGTGAATGTCAAATGCAAATTGCTTAGGGAAGATGGATGGGGGTTGTAAACTGCCTTGAATATCATTGCTGGCACTATACTGGTGATTTTATATATATATATTTGCTTGCACGTTTTTCCATGTTTACATTATAGATGAAAAAAAGGAGTCTCAGAGAACTTAAGTAACTTGCCTAAGATCATATAGCTAAGCCAGGGTGACTTATGCCTGTAATCCTAGCACTTTGGGAGGTCAAGGAGAGAGGATTGCCTGAACCCATGGGTTCAAGAGCAACCTGGGCAACTTAGTGACATCTTGTCTCCAAAAAAAAATAGCTGGACATGATCATATGTGCCTGTAGTTCCAGCTACTTGAAAGGCTGAGGAGGAAGAATTGTCTGAGCCCAGCAGGTTGAGGTTGCGGTGGCTGCCACTGCACTCCAGCCTAATCAACAGAGTGAGATTTTAACTCAAAAAAAAAAAAAAAAAAATCATACAGCTAAATAAATGGCAGAGCTTGAATTTGGAAACTAGATTTGTCTGGCCAAAAACCATGACATCATGCTACCTATGCATATTGTCTGTAGATACCTCAAACACATGTCCAAAGCGAGACTCACTTTTCCAATATTCCCCCTGTGCAAAGTTGTTTTTCCCACTAGGTTATTTTAGTTCATAGCACCACTGTTTATCAAGACACTCAAGCTAAGAACTTTGGGATAATCTTAGATTTCTTTCATCACCCCTATTCCCACCCCCCACTCCTCTACCTTTTTGAAAGTTCATCCCATCCTCCTATTATGACTTTAGATTATCCTCACATCACTCTCCTGCCATACTATTAGAATAGCTTCCCAGCTAATTTGTCTGCTTCCATTCTTATTTATGTGAAATATTCAGAATAGGCAAGTCCATAGAGACAGAAAGCGATTGGTGGTTGTGTGGGTCTGGGAATGTGAGTGGAAATTGACTGCAAATGGGTATGAGGGGATGTTTTTGGGGTGATGGACTATTCTAAAACTGGATTGTGGTAATAGTTTTAGAACTCTATATGAGGAGGAACCCCCCAAAATCTGTAATTATCTTTTGGAGGGTGGGCTTCTTGTAGTACACTCAGAATTTGTTCCTCTGGATCAAACAGTCAACCAAAGTTTTTATCTGGAAGTTTTGAGAAGGTTACATCATGATTTGTGGAAGAAACATCCCAAGTTGTGGCAAACAGGTGACTGGTTCTTCCACCCTGACAGCGCACCTGCCCACGCCACATTGAATGTTCAGCAGTTTTTTACCAAAAATGGCATGAACCCCATGCCCCATCCTCCCTATTCATCTGATCTCACCCTGAGCGACTTTTTTGTTTGTTGGTTTCCCAGATGTAAAAAGTCCTCAGAGGGAAACGTTTTGCCCATGTGGAAGAGGTGAAACATAGAGTGGCAGTAACACCAAAAGGTATCAAAGTGGACGACTTCAAAAACTATTTTGAGCAGTGGAAAACGTGTCTTGATAGGTATATTGCATCAAACGGAGAGTACTTTGAAGGTGGCTGATGTTTAAACATGTAAGAATAAGCACAATTTTTAAAATAAACACTGTTTTTTTGGAGGCCCCCCTTCATACATTTGCTAAACATCATCCAACTATATATTTACAATGGGTAAATTATGTAAACTATGCTTCAATACAGTTGTTAATTCAAAAAAATTTAAATGCCCCAAAAGAATCGCCACCAAATTTGAAAAAAGCTAACTCTCTAAGAATATAGGCACCACTCTCCCTCCCCCAGCATATTGCCAAATAAGACATGTGTACTTGGTTTGATAATCATAATTCTGAGGTGTTCCAAGCATTTGTATATTCTTAACATGTTTGACAAAAGAAAGATGCACTTAACTCATTAACAGCATCCTAACAATGATACATCAAAGAGAAGGCTGAAGGAACACATTCAAGTAATAAAAGGCCCTATATGTCATAAATTGCATAAAGATTAACTGGCATCAAAATATTTTTTAAACCTTGTATTATTACTGGTCACCTTCATTGTTTACCTTGCTGACATTTAAAAATAATTCATGATAGGTTCGGCGATATTACAATGGCAGCCATTCCTCTCTATGTAATACAATATGTATATAGACATTATACTAAAATTTTAGTGTTTATTGATCAAATATGTCAATGACCATTTACGTCCAACCTTTTTTTCCCTCCCAAATGCAGGCATAGTGTATGTGAAAAGTTTATATATGACAACTAAACACCAGACACAAACTTTTATTGGAATATTTTATTTATATTTTATATTTAAAGAGAATCAATACAAATCGGGACATATTTACAGCATTTCAAATCAGTGTACAAGAATGCAATGGTTTCATCCATTCTACATTCAGCAAACAAAAATATATGTCCTGTTTTTGCCTAAATTTTCCTAGAATTTGCACTGAAACAAAAGATAAGTCACACAGAGTACAAATAAAGTGCATTTTTAAATAGCTCTATTTAACTTTGGTGGATGAAGCTTCAAACTTTACATTAAGGCACCTGGAATTCTCCCCTATTCTTTTTCAAACACCAAGAAAATGCATCCATAAAATTTATAGCTACGTAGACAGAATTTTAGTTTATCTAATTAATTGTGGCCCATTTAGGTCAAATGTAAACTCAATTTCCAAAGTCAACATTATTTGGAAAACATTTTCTACAGACTGATTTTACAGAACATTTTCTGTAGACAAGTTCATGAATGAAGATCAATTACTATTTTTTGTGTGACTTACTCTGTCATTGCCATTTTCAAATAGTATGGTAATTTATATACTGTGCTTTTGAAAATCCCACAAGATTGAGAAATATTTACATAGTATTTTTGTAAGGAAACTTTTTGTCTATAATCTTGTGTCAAATTGGTGTCATTAATATACCAATCAATTCAGTTCATATTCTCTGATAAACTATGCTCAACACTCACATGAAGTACATTTAGCCTAATTTTAAAAACAAGGAAAAGTTAAAATGAATATTTTGCTTGAATCTTGTTCTACTAACTTAATGTAGCTTAAATAGACATTTCATGAAATACTAGCCTAAGTTTGCATTGCTTTTTACATTACAATTCCAGATCAATAGAAGCACCTGGAGAAAACCCTGACACATATAGCCCAAGCTAAAGTAGTATTATTTTTAATTAAGATACTATCATAAAATAAAGTGATTACAGCTATTCCACATTTTAAAAGCAACATGTTTTTATAAGAAGAAAATTGTTATAAATGAAAAACAGGACTTCTTGAAGATAGTTGTATATGTTTAAAAATGTTGCTATCACTATTGAGAGGAAACTTGCCTATGAAAAACATTTTAATGAGTTTGTGGGAAAAAGTTAATAGGTTAAATATTTTAAGCCATTTAACTATAGCATAATATTAGTCATCTTAGTACTTTCAGTATCATTCTTAGTTTATTAAATTTATCCAGTTCATTAATAGTAAACTAGGCCCTGATTGGCAGTTCTGTTATTACTAACGTTCAAGTTTTCTATTGACACAGATCTTATGATTTAATTTCTCGAACAGCCGTCTCTAGTTCAGGAGTTTCATCTTCTTCAAAGGTTGGGTTGTCGACATGAGGAACGACATCCACTGCCACAGAATTTGCTTCATGGTTTACCAGCTGTAGATTTTCATCTTTAAAAAGAAATGACAATTTTAGGATGATTTCAGCCCTCTCTTCTTTTAAGACAAAATCCAACATTCATTTCTAGGAAGTCTTTCTTATCTAATTTTCATCATATTATTACGTTCATTACATGTACCTTTAATAATTATATGATTTATGCTATGACTTACATAAAGCACATATGGTATTATTATATTGATTTATAATTACTTTTTTCGGATCATATATGTGTACTTATTTCTACCAACATCATAGCTGCTTTGAGAGCAAAAAGTTATGTCTTCTTCCCTACCCTAAATATAACAGTTGTTGAACCTGGCCGCACATTCCAATCACCTGGACACATTAAACAATTACCAATGATTCTTCATACACATAAATATAGATAGCATTTTATCAATTTTAATAATACTATAAGAAAGAGATTGGCAGTAGTGGGAAACAGCCGGGGGTGGGGGTGGGATTGGCAGTAGTGGGAAACTGCCAGGAGAGGTGGGCACACCTCATCAACAAGGGTACCTGCATAATGAACATTTGTATACCTAACCCTGAACTGTACCCCGCATATTTAAAAATATGATTATATAGACCAAAATATGAGATAGTATATATACAGAGGGTACCAAAAAAGTACACACATTTTAAGAAAATAAAAACTATATTACAATTGAAATACTCAATATATACCAATAAAAAGATGAATACAAGTCACGTTTAACTTCTGCAATTAAAAGAGGTGCTCAAAGTGGTTACCATCAGTGGCCAGATGCTTTGGATTATGGCTAAAAGTAATATCTAGATAACATCTCTTAAAATGTGTATACATTTTTTTGGCACCCCTGGTATTTCCAACATGTGTTGTTTAGTGAAGAAACCAAAGTACAGAACAATTTTAGAGAATTTGACCATTCATTGTTTTTTTAAAGTTATATATCTCTGGAAGCATATAAAAGATTGTCAGAACAATGGCTGGTTTTGATGAGGAAGACTTGGGGCTGAGGTATAGAGAAGAAAGCAAGACTTTTTACTATATACGCTTTCATGTGGTTTTTTCCCCCTCATATATCTATAATCTTTTAAAAAACTAATTATGTACAATTGAAGTGTGCTTTGCTTCTGAAAAAAAAAATCAACCACAAAGTTGGGGGATGTTCAAAATGGAATACAAATAGTCATAAGTGAACCTAATTGTATTACAAGTAAAATATATAAACATCCTAAAGAGGGTGGGGAAGAAAAGAACTAAACTCAAGTAACTTTGGAAAACGGTATTTTTTTTTTTCATTTCTAGGATTTTATTTCCAGGATGTACACTAAATTCAGCTACCAGGGTGATTATAGAAGCATTGGTTATAATACAAAAGACATAAATTGGAAAACAGTAAATGCCCAACAATAGGAAAATGCTCAAACTATTAAAGTAGCTTCATACAGTGGAAAATTGTGTAGACATTCTCAGTATTTGAGAAGATTATTTGATGATAAAAAATCAACTCATAACTTACTAAATATAAAAGCACTATATGATATGATTCAAATTTTAAATTATAATAATTATAGATATAAATGTAGTAAAACTGTAAGAATGTCATTGATCATTATTATTAGTGTTATGATCATGTGACTTTATTCTCCTAATTCTGTATTTTCTAAATGGAAAAGAGTATTTTGACTCTAATCTGTAAGGCTAAAAACAAAAAGAACTGTACACTAGAGGGTGAAATTGTTTTATATAGGGATATGTGTTAGCAATACTGAAACTATTTTATGTGTATTCTATAATTGAAAAAATAAGTAAATATATGGTAGATAAAGAGAGCCTTTATCTTTTCACTGTTGGAGAAAGGAGTTACAAATAAGGAAAGGGGGAGGCTAGAATGAACCCTGTGGTTTTGGATTAAAATTGGGTGTATCTGTATGTGTCCATTGTTTTTCAGACACACACACAGAGAGAGAGAGAGACAGAGACAGAGACAGAGAGAGAATGTATATGTGTGTGTATATTTATATGACTAAATACACATATACATATATTTCCTAACCTTTTTAGTTGGAAGGGCCAATAGCAATGACACCTCAGTAGCAATAAGTGTGCCTAATTGCCCAGATATTGGTTTTGAAATACCATTCTCCAATAAAAGGCACCCTGAAAAAATGGCTGATTCTAGGGATAGGACAGATTAACCTAGATTTTAGCCTAGGGGTCAGTAAACTACAGCCCACAAGCCATAGCTAAAAATGTTTTTTGTGGTTGTGAAATAAACAACAAAAAAAGGGAGAGGGTGTGAAAACAGAGACTTATGGCCTTCACAGCCTCAAGTATTTACTATCTAGCTTTTTACCAAAAAAAAGTTGGCCAATCTCAGTCAGACCTGGAACATCTTAACGTGACAGAAATTAAGGAACTTGAAAGAGCACAGAAACCAATTTGAACAAGTTCCCAAATGACCAAATCTAGGACAGTGAGAGCAAGAGATAGAGCATGAGAATAATATACAATTAAAGAAGTATCTATGATCCCATAGTATTATAAATAAATAATCGAATATATGGAGGATAAGGAATAACCCTTCCTTACATTAGAAATTCAATCAAAAAATGTAGAATGAATGAGAAATAGAAAATCACCATTTGGCAACACTTCAGTAATTATTGCAAACAAGAATCATCAATGATTGCTAAAATTAGTAGGTAGAAGTATGATGACAAATAGGATATTTGAATAGTCTCCAAGTATCTCTCCATAAGATATTTAATAATTACAAAGGAAAAAATCATAACTGTAAAGGAGAAACCTGGCAGATACCACCTTAACCAAATGAGCAAAGTTTGAATCATCAGTAATAAAACACAGACATCATGTGCGTCATGATATGATGTGGGGGCACTGAGAAGCGTCCAGCACCACTTCTGTGATATTCTTGCCAGAAATGGACAGTGAATTTAATCACTGGGAAACAGCAGACAAGCCCAAATAGAGGGCCATTCTACAAAATAACTAGCAGTTTTTAAAAAGGTCAAGGTCATGAAGGACAAAGATTGAAGAAGTGTCTCAGATTGGAGATAAAGAGATTTGACAATTAAATGCACTGTGTGATCCTGGGACCAAAAAAAGGATATTAGTGTGTCAACTGGTGACATCTGAGTGAAGTCTGTAGTTCAATTAATAACATTTTATCAGTTAATTTCCTGGTTTTGATAATTTTATATGGTTCTATAAGATGTTAACACTTGAAGAAGCTGGATGAAGTATATATGACCATTCTTTATACTATTTTTGAAATTTTTGTCAGTCAGTCTAAAATTATCTCAAAATTAAAATAAAAAAATACCCATGCCTGGGTCCCACCCCTCATGGGCTCTTACTGCTCTAAGGTAGAGCCCAGACATTGGTAATGTTTAAAATCTCTCCAGGTGATTCTAATATGCAACCAGGATTGACAACTAGGGCCCATATTCAATGGTTCTCAAAGTGTGGTCCCTGGGCCAGAAGCATCAGTATCACCCAGGAACTTATAAGAAATTAAAATTTCCTAGGCCCCACTCCCAATCCACTGAGTCAGAAACCACGGGGGTGACCTCTCTGTTTTGACAAGCCTACAGGTGAATCAATGAGTACTTGAATTTGAAAACCAGTGCTCTAATAGAACTTAGCCCAGTGATATGACACACAGACATGAACTAATTGTGTGTTTATAAAGCTATGGAAACCAACGATTACCATAAGAATTAATGGCTAATATGCAAGATACCCAAACTGGCAATATATAATTACAGACAAAATTAAATCTGTTCTAAGTAGTCATTTATTCAACACAAACTTGAGTATCTACCATGCATACCCAAGCTGGGTAAACAATAGTGAATATAAGACACTGTCCTTACCCACAGGAACTTAAAAAAGTTTTAATACAATTCTGTGCAGTAAGTGCAATGACAGAAGTTTTATGGAAGCCGACAAATAGGGCCATACATGCAAGTCAGGAGAGACTTCTCAAAGAGGGGTGAGTCTTAGAGGAGAAATAGGAGTTATCTTGTACTTTCTCAATTTGAGGGGTGAGGAAGAGTGAAAGCAATGGGCAGAGAGAAGATAGTGGCTCAAACTAAGATTGTGGAATTAAGTTTGCAAATTAGAGGATGGGGTTAAGAAAACAGATGTTGAATCAACAGGAAGGGGAAGAGGAAAGAATCTAGAATCTCCCTAGTTTTTGGTTTGAGGTACCTGGGTGAGTGTTACTATCACCTATCTAGATAAATAATACATGAGGAGGAACACGAATTATTATTTCATTTGCTTTCAAATCTCTGCAAAATCTGTTTTGCTTACCTCTTCCTTCTCCCCGCCCTACCCCTGCCCATAAGAAGAACAGAACACAAAAAGAGTAAGTTGTTTTTAAAAAAGAAATTTATCAATAAATTATCCTGTATACTCTCCATAATCTTTACTGAATTCTATTACCACACAATTATGGGAGCACAAGATCACCTGGGGAAAATAGACAATGATTCTCTATTATAGGTAGAATAAGCCACAGATTAACATTCCTATGACTACTTTATACGCAAGGAAATGTCTGAAGATTAGATTACGAGAAATACAAGGTTTGCTTTTACATAGTCATATTCCTTGTGACATATTCAGAAATGATGTTTATGGCACTGATAAGCTTATAGAGGACAAAGGTTTATGTCATAGAAAACTTAAGCTTTCACAAGTCATCTTGAAAGTTTTTCTTCTACTTGCATGATAGAATTAGACTATCTCAAAATGAGGATTGAGAAAAAATCTTTCAAACCAACAAAAAACATGGAAAAGGTCGAGATTAAAGACAAAGAAAATAATTTTTATAGGGATTTTCTATTTTTTAGGGAAAAAATGTAACAAAATTCCCTAAAATTTCTCCATTGGCATAAAATTCCTAAGTTGCAATACTAATTCACATGAATTTTGAAAATAATATATTCAATTTTTGTCTCTAATGGTTTGTTCATTTCATGGTACCTAGTCAACAGGTGGCAGCACATACCATCCTTAAACAGTTTTTCTATTTGCAAGAGATGGGTTTCTGAGAAATTTGGTATAAATCAAGTTTTTGTAAATTGAATTCTATTTTATCATTTCAGACTTCTTTATGTCAATTTCTGATTTATCTGCAATAAACCATGGCTTCTAAAATTTAGTTTCTCCTTAGTTTCTGTAAGTAGTTAACAAGACATTTAAATGCGTCAGAGAAGCTTTCCAATAAATCTTTGTTTTGTGACTAATTCCCCACTTCTGATGTGTTTCATGTATTTGGGATACATTTAAATGTGTGCATATTAGGTCAAGGCAGGGTTTTGTCCTTCATTGCATCATTTTAAGTAGGAAAAACCTTAAATGTGATAAAGGCTGAATAGAGCAAATGCTAAAAAGCAGGACTTCTGATGGGCGTATGATTCACAACAGATCATTTGTAGGGCACTCACCGACCCTCAGTATGATGCTTACTTGCTGATTGCACATGTTCCTCCAGAGGGGGTTCATCTGCCCCCTGTACTGAAGCATATCCAGATGATGCAGTCTCACTGCGAT
Source organism: Cephalopachus bancanus (assembly GCA_027257055.1). Lineage (NCBI taxonomy): Eukaryota > Metazoa > Chordata > Mammalia > Primates > Tarsiidae > Cephalopachus > Cephalopachus bancanus. Next base: position 208,174 of record JAPVLO010000517.1, read on the forward strand.
TATCCTCTTCATGGGAGGAGGCACTATTGGATGCTTCATTGGATACAGGGACTTGTAAAGACACTGATCCATCTTCAACATCCACCTTTAGAAAGCATTTGAACAAATTAAAAAGCTCTCAGAGTACACACTTTTCCTTGACATAGCATTACAAAGTTTCTTTATAGGTGACTTACTGGAGCAATGTTTCTTAACCTTTTAAATCTATGATCCCTTTTGAAGATCACAAAAATCTTTTGCTGGCCCTAGTCAAAAGAGAGTAATTGGATTTATCAATGGGGTGAAAGATGCTACAGGCAGAGTGCCCTTATATCTGACATGTTCATTTGGGTGATCCCAGAACTTCATAACATAACTTCTGATACAAGGTAAGCACTTAAAAAAATTATTATGCTGTCCCCCAGGGAAATTGAAAATTACTATCATCAATGTATCTTCTCAAGTCAAGAAGATTTTATAACTGGGCACAGTGGCTCGTGTTTGTAATACTAGCACTTTGGGAGGTTGAGACGGGAGGATTGCTTGAGTCCAGGAGTTGAGTGCAACCTGGGTAACATAGTGAAATCCTGTCTCTACAAGAAAAATAACATAAAAATAAAAAGAATGTGTTGAGCTTAATTTTCTGTTGTATATTGAAAACAGGCCATTTAAAAATTTACCAAATATAAAATTACAACTATAATATTTACTATTTGTTCTCTAATTGTACATGATCAATTAACTACAAGTTTGGTCACTATACAATAGTAAAATATTTAAAAAAGAAACAGAAAGGGGGAGGCCAGGTTGGTAGTTTATATGGTCATCACTCCAAATTCTGATCAAATAAGAAGTATATTTGAGGAGAGGGAGGAAGAAAGAAAATGGAGATAGTCCAAGATGGCACCTCACTATCTCTATGATGTAAATATCTCCAGTTTTAGGTATAAACAGTGAGCATGGTACATTACATACCTAAAAAATAAGGATGTTATTTTCCCGAAAGGCAGGTATACATCCTTCTTATAAATAGTATAGCAATATTTACCTCAATTCCCAAAGCTTTGAGTATGTCACATTTGCACATGGGACATGTCCTGTGTTCTAACAGCCATGGGTCAACACACGCCTTATGGAAAATATGGCTAATGAAGGAAAAAACGCACAATTTAATTATCAATTGCAAAATAGCAACACTTTGTCTAATATATACTAACAGGTTACCCAATAACTTTACTTAGTCTTTGAAAAGATCCCCTTTTTTCTTTTAAACAGGCTATTAGTACAAGGAAGGAACCAAAGAAACAAAATTTGGAAATTTTGTAGTACAATATTTTGAAATATAAAAACCTCATTACTCTAGCTTCAAAAAAACTATTTTCAGTACTCACTTGAAAATGGCTAGAATACTACCGGACTTAAGATTTTGTTCAGTATTTCAAATCTTAAACAATTGTCTTGTTATTCTCTAACTATTAACTATTAATTCTGTTAAATGGTACACTCATTCTCAATAATATAGTGTAATATAGTACTGATTGCAACATAGTACTGATGCTCTAGGCAATGTGATACATTCCACCACTACTATATTTAATAGCTAAGGGAAGAATGTTAAGAGCAACCTTCAGGAGAAGGATAATTAAAAACTAAATAGTGAAGACTTCCAAATTGGGTGCTCATAAATTGACTTTGTTTTTCTCAAGTCAAGAAGATTTTGTAGCTGGGCACTGTGGCTCATGCTTGTAATACTAGAACTTTGGGAGGATTGTTAGAATAAATTTAAGATAATCCAGTACTATCTATCTATCTATCATCTATCTATCTATCTATCTATGTATCTATCTATCTATCTATCTATCTACCTACCTACCTACCTACCTATCTATCTACTATCTATTTATCGTATGTGTGCTTGTATGTATTATATATAAAAATTGTGCTGGCTAGGTTCTCGGTTTCTATGGGATTAGTTTAGAACAAATTGTACCATATTACAATTAGATTTATAACAATTCCAATGGTATTAAAAAATAAAAATACAACATAAAACATTCTTCTATAGGTAAATGAAAATAAGTTAAAAATAAATACTTCCTATAAATTAAAAAAATTCAAAATGGTTTTCTTCTATCGCATTCATTTTTTGGGTCATATTTTTATTGACAATGTAAAAGAAAATCAAACTTACTTGCAGGTTAAGATGCGCACCAAATCATTTGGTTTATACAGTTCAATACAAACAGCACAACTATCTCCATCAGGGCCGATTTCCTATAAGCAAGTAGTTATTTTTACTCTGACAGGCAAGAAAAAATACATTAAACTACAGAGCAAGATCAGAATATACATGTATTTAACCAGCATAAATTCTTACAAACATATCACTAAATGACTATGAAACTGTAACATTTCAATAGTGGATTTAAAATTATTCCGATTTTAATCAGGTAAATGAATAAAGTCAAACAAAAGGTAAACAGAACAAAGAGGAACATGTAGCACTGACAAACTGTTCTTTTCTGATTCTAGAATTTATAAAATGCCATTTGTATAAGTTCTATAACTGTTTTCTCATTTTTTGAGTTAACATATAATTCATATGTAGTAAAATTCACTCTTTTCATGTACAGTCCCACAAGTTTTTTTCTTTTTGGGTTGGAGTCTCACTCTATCGCCCAGACTGGAGTGCAGTGGCCGCCTCGCCTGCTGGGCTCCGGCGATCCTTTCGCCTCAGCCTTCTGAGTAGCTGGAATTACAGGCATGCGCTACCATGCCAGGCTGATTTTTTGATTTATTGTAGAGATGAGGTCTCGCCAAGTTGCACAGGCGGGTTTCAAACCTGTGGGCTCAGGCAATCCACTCACCTCAGCCTCCCAAAGCAAGGTATTACAGACTGAGCCACCGAGCCGGGCTATCATTCATATACTTTCATTGGTGAAGTGTCTGTTTTGCTTTCCCACTTTCTGTTAGGTTGTTTGGTTTCTTACAGTTGAGTTTGGAGACTCCATTATATATTCTGGGTATGGTCCTTTAACAGACATGTGATTTACAAATATTTTCTTTCAGTCTGTACCTGTTTTTTTTTTGTCCCTATTATCAGTGTCTTTCGAAGAATAGATGTTCTTAATTTTGACAAAGTCAATTTTTTTAACTTTTTCTTTTGATTTTAATTTTTAATTTTTTTAGGAGACAGGGTCTTGCTTTGTCGCCAAGGCTGGAATACAAGTGTAAGATCATAGCTCACATCAGACTCGAACTCCTGAGCTTAAGCAATCTTCCCATCTCAGCCTCCATAATAGCTAGGACTACAGGCATGCACCACCTCGACTGGCAAATTAAAAAAACAACAACAACATTTGTAGAGATGGGGTTTCATTATTTTGCCTAGGCTGGTCTCAAACTCCCAGCCTCAAGCAATCCTTCCATCTCAGCTTTCCAAAATGTTGAGATTACACGTGTGAGCCACTGCACCTAACCTCATTTTTTTTCTTTTATGGACTTGTTTTTTTTTTCTTTTATGGACTTTGTTCTTGTCATATCTAAGAAATATTTGTGTAACTCACGTCATGAACATATTTTTCTCTAAAGTTTTCTCCTAAAAATTTCATAGCTCTAGATTTTATATAAAGGTCTATGATCCATTGAGTTAATTTTTACATAGGGTATAAAGAATGGATTGAGGTTTAAAAAAATTTTTTTTTGCATATGGATATCCGATCATTGCATGTGGATAGTCAACAATTGGCTTTCTTATTGAAAAGGCTATTCTTTCTTCATTGAATTGTGTTTGCATCTTTATAAAAAAATCCATTGACTATATATGTGTAGATCTATTTCTGGACTATCTTTTCTGTTCCATTAATCTATAAGTCTATACTTTTTCCAATACCACACTATCTTTTACTGTTGCAGCTTTAAAACAATTCTGAAAATCATTAATGTGAATCATCCAAAGTTGTCCTTTATCAAAATTATTTAATTTACTCTAGTTCTTTTGCTTTTCCAAGTAAACTTAGGATCACCTGTCAATTTCTGCAAAAAATCCCAATAGAATTTTTATTAAGAAGGACAAACATATGGAATTTGCAGCAACTTGGATGGATTCAAAGACTATCATACTCAGTGATCTATCACAGAAACAAAAAACTGAGTACCATATGTTCTCACTCATAAGTGGACCCTGAATTTTTACCATAATCCTATAAGAAAGGGACTGGCAGTAGTGGGATACTGCCAGGGGAGGGAGGGATAGGGGGACACAACATCAATAAGGATACCTGATATCAAACCAAACAAAGTGGGGACCAAAGGGAGGCCCAAACTTTACCTGTACAATGAACACTTGTATACCTAATCCTGAATTGTACCCCACATCTTTAAAATAAATAAAGAAATAAGAAACTGCAGTGAATCTATACATGAATTTGGGGGGAATTGACATCTTAACCACAGTGAGTCTTCTGATCCATGAACATGGTATAGATTTGAATCTTTAAAAAATTTTTTTGGTCATCAGTGTTTTGCAGTTTAATGGTTTCGGTGCTATTATAAACAGTATATTTTTATTTCAATACGATCTATCGCTATTTTTGTAATAATGTTTTACCCATCAATGGTAGTTTTCATCTGTTTTAAATCTGTAAATAAATGTTCAAGCAAAGTTGCACGGAAGCACTGTACTAGTTTCCTGTTGTCACTGTAACAAATTAGCAAAATTTAGTGGCTTAAAACAATACAACTTTATTATTTTACTATTCTGGAGATCAGAAGTCTATTTTTAAAATTTTATTTGTTAATATTTTATACTCTTTTTTTGGGGTAGAGACAAGGTCTCACTATGTTGTTCAGGGTAGTCTTGAACTCCTGGACTCACCCAATCCTCCTGCTTTAGCCTCCCAAAGTGCTGGGATTACAGGCATGAGTCACTGCACTTGGCTCCGAGATCAGAAGTCTAAAAATCAAAATGCTGGAAGTACTGTGTACCTTTTGGAAGCTTCAGGGGAGAATATTTTCTCTTGCCTTTCCCACTTTCTAGAGGCACTCTACATTCTTTAGCTCATGGCCTCTTCATTGCATCATTCCAATCACTTGCTTCCATTGTCACATCTCTTACTACACTGTAGTCAAATCTCCCTTTTTCTCCCTTTTATAAGGACACTGTGATTATATTTAGAACCCACTTGGACAATCCAGGATAATCTATGCTCAATATCTTTAACTTAATTATATTTGCAAAGTTCTTCCTACCATATAAGGTAACATTCAAAGGGTTCAGGGATTAGGACCCTGGTATCTTTGGGGAACCCTTATTCAGCCTATTTCTAGCATCAAACAGATTTTAAAAAGTCAATAAAGTTTATATGTGCCAATAAAATGCATACTTTGGAAGAACATTTAGCTTGAACAATGGTTTAGTAACAATGTTTTAAAATAAATAGCATTTAAAAGTCATAAACGCACCTTGTCTCCTTGTTTTAGTGTGCGGAGTTGAAGCCTTCCAATAGCTTTTTTAGCATCTGCCTTTAATTGTCTCTGTAATTAAAAAAAAGCAGATATTAGAAAACTATTTTTTAAATAAGTACAATGAAATAGGTAGAGTGGATTAATAAATATTTATCAGGTAAAAGTCAATGTGTCAATGAATTTTAACAAAAATTAATTAACCATTATAAATGTCCCAACTATCTGATAGCAGGCAAGATTTTTCAAATTACTAAAACTTTTAACTTATTATGTTGCCTTACTTTCTTAAGCAGCACTTTTAGGACCATAATGGTAAAGCTATGTGTCCCTATTCCAACTGGATTTAAATGCTATGAATTTTCAAAGCAATCTTCCTATTTGCAAGCTCAGAGGAGCTTAACATGCATATTTTCAATTTCTTTTTTGAATCATGCCTAATTTGGTGGAATGTACACAGGATTTGAAATCAAATGAGCCTGGGTTCAAAATATGATTTTGTTATTTAATAAATGAATAACCCTGGACAAGTCATTTAATTGAGATTTTTTTACTTATCTATAAAATTAGGATAATACTAACCTTTACAGTGTTTGGTAATAGGGAAAAACGTTGTTTATAAGCATTACTGTTTTATAAGGAGAATGGGTCTGAGAGTGGTCGCCTTTTTTTTTTTTCACTGAGCATATGGCTTGATGAGTCTGGATATGCAAAGGCAAACCCCAGGCTCACTTATGGAATACGGACTAAAACATTATGCATAATTGAGTCAGAAGTGAAGGTGAAGTGTGGGAGGAAGCTAGGAAGTGAGGGAAAGATTACAAAGAGGAATTAATGAGAGATTGTCCCTCTATGTGGGGTGAACTGACCAAAGGGAGAAAAAAGTTCCAGGTGATCTGAGATATTTGGTGTTAATTTGAAGTTAGTTGTGATGCTGCAGATAAATCCTTCCTTCCTCTTCACTAAAATCTGCTACATACAAGAATGCCTTAAGTGAATATAACATATGTGTAAACTGCATTTGAGGCTAATCACACCTGGGTGGAGGCTATGTGGAATATAAAGATACCATATGCTTCATGGTAAGATCATAAGTAATCTTTCTATTCTGAACTGTTCAATGAACAAATTTAGCAGAAATTCAGCAAAAAGTGGGCACTCAGAACCAGAGGTCATTGTGAGAATGTAAACAGCTCCCTCATCCCCCTATACATACCCCCATTCTCAGCAGGGTCCCAGCCGACATTTAAATTACATGAAAATTAGAGATAATGTAAGTAAAGTATTTAGTATAATGTCTGGCATATGGAAGACAATAATATGCTTATTAAATGAAAATATAAACTATCATTTGCCAATAAGCATAGCAGTTACTTGTAACATGTCTATACATATCTGTAGCAAATATATTTTGGAAGAGAATAAGCAATAAGTATATGTATGTGACAATCCCCTTAATATCCAACCCTGTCTCCTACATAAAATATCATTTTGTGAACGGTATTTGGCTTAATGCCAAGGAGATTACTAGCCAAACTTTTTATTTTTGTCATCACAGGAACAGCAGAAGCCTCTCAAATTTTTACCTGAGCAGCAAATAAGCTTAATAGAAACCATCAACAGGAAGGTCAAGATGCTAAGAAGGAAAGAAGTGCTGATTGGGGCCCTTTTATTCCCATTTTTGGATGTAAGTGTGAGCTAAATGGGGAATTCTATGATAGAACTTTATATTGAGCACAAATCTCTTCTATTTTGTTAGTTGCATCATAAGTAAATAATAGAGTGATAGTGAACAGAAGTACATGTAGGGTCTTTAGGTCATCTAGTCTGACATCTAACTTGACAGATAAGAAAAAACTGGCACCCAAAGAGGAAGAATGCCTTGCTCAAATATCAGAGTTGGTTAGCCTTAGCCAGTGAGGCCCAGAGTGATATCAAGGTAGCCATCTGTTTTGATTGTGGCTTGGAGCAGGGAGCTAGTACTACTACTTCCTTATATTTGTACAGTTTATACAGTTTAAAATAATGTTGGATATCAATTCCCTCAATTAATCCTCACAACAACCCACTAAAGAAGGTAATATCCTCATTTTAAAGATGGGCAATTGGAGCCTTGAAAAAGTAAAGTAACAGCTGGTATGGTGGCTCACTTTGTGAGGTCGAGGCAGGAGAACTGCTTGAGCCCAGAAGTTCGAGACCAGCTTGGGCAATATAGCAAGACCTCGTCTCTACAACAATAAAATAAAATAAAACTAACTCAGTGTGGTGGCACACCCATAGTCCCAGCTACTTGAGAAGCTCAGGTGGAAGGATCTCTTAAAGCTCAGGAATTCAATGCTGCGGTGAGCCATGATTGTGCCTCTGCACTCCGGCCTGGGTTACAGAGTGAGATCTGGACTCAACAAATAAGTAAACAAACAAACAAACAAATAAATAAACAAACAAACAAATAAACAAAGTAAAATAACATCCAAAAGGGCATGTAGCCTCTAATTGATAGAGCTGGCACTAGAACTCTGCTCTTCATATCCTGAGTCCATTACAATATAATCATAACTCAGGTATCTTTTGACGTTTTTCCAGCTCCTGGATTTTAAGGTCTTTCAAACTGTGGTGATCCTTCCAGTATGCCTACAATGTCCTGGCCCTGGTTTAGACATCTAAACTTCACTATTTTCTTTTCACATTTATCATGAGTCACTTAGACATAAAGAGGAGAAAAATGTAAATGAGAAAAAATGGAGCCAACAAGAGGAAACAGGAAAAAAAGGTAATGTAGTTGATACGTCTTTGACAATCATTTTGTTTTTTGTCTTTAAAGCAATTCTAAATTAGGTTTGGGAAAGAAGCTCTGTAACACAATTGGGGAAATGTACTCATAAAGAAATGATGCCTCTCTAGGGTATTTACTTGATTAAGTCTACATAGTCTTTTTTCTCATTCCAAAATATTCCATTCACCACAGTATAAGTGTCTGTGTCTCCAGTGTTAAAGCTTATCAATTTATTAGGATGAATGCTGAATATACCTTCCTTAACTACAGGCAAGATTGCAATACACCAAATTAATTTGAGGTGTGGGATCAAAGAGAAAGTATATATAATGTCTGAGTCTATGCCCAGGAAAACAATAGAACTTACATTAAGATCAATGCTAAAAAAAGATGGTGGGGAGAGAATGCAAACAACAACAACAACAACAACAACAACAATAACAACAACAACAACAAAATAGGGCAAAATCTATGATGCTAGAAGATGCTAAGCAAGGAATTTGATTATAAAGGATCTCTAAAAGATTTGCAGCATAGTATAAACTCATGTTTAACAAATCAGTCTTGAAATTTTGTTTAAGGGGAAATTTGGATATTTTCAATAGCTGCGACTGAGTTTAAATAAAGAAAGGCAAAGTCATTTTCTTTAAGTATAGATGCAAGACAAGTGATTTTGATAAAAAGCACAAAATATATTTTTAGAGTTTGAATGAAGGTCACTCAAAAACTGCTGTTAGCATTCAAAATATTTCACAGTCACACTGATAACAAAAGTGAAGATGTATTCCTCCCTCAAAAAAACTGAAATATGAGAGCAGCATTAGGACCAAGTGGTTTATATTAAATACATATGTTTGGACAATATTATCTAAGTCAACTTGTGAGTGCCAAATATACCTTAACATTTAAAGATAATATGCCCCAATGCAAACTGTAATTAATATTTTTTTGCTTAAAAATAGAATTTCATATCTACATTGTTATACAAATTACATTGGATTATTTTCCAATGCCTTGCCATCACATCAGAATTACCTCTTACCTTATAAATTCCAATAGCACATGGTTTGCACCTCTTATCCTGTTTTGTAATTGTATTATTCATATGTCTTCTTCCTCTATTACTAGATTGTGAGTAGCTGGGAGGACTAGGTCTTAATAATACTAAAAAAAATTCAGTGACTAGTAGTTGCTCAAGAATTATTTTCTGAACTTAAAAAATGTAAATGGATTTTATTATTTTCTCATCCAAGACACTTCTCAGCTTTACTTATTAAAAGCCTGTATACCACTAAATTTGGGGGGGAAAGGCTTAGAGAACATTTATTGGGCCACTACCAGGTATTTGGTGCTAAGCTTTTTACATGTGTCATTTTGTTTAATCATTAACTACCTTGTGAAATAGGTATTTTAATATCCAAGGTTTATAGACAAGAAAAGAAAGGTTCAGAGCTCGACTAAAGTCCAGGCAGCTGGTTAGTCGTAGAGCTGTGACTCAATTCCAGCCCAGGTTGTATCTGGCTGTAAAGCTCATGATCTCTCCACTATAGCACACTGCTTCCTTTGTGTAATAGCAAAGAAGTCTTTAAAAGGCTTCACATTCCTTGTGAAGAAGATAAATGAAAAAGAAAAAGAAAAAAACCCTCAAAGTTAGCTATTATCCAATCTTGAAATTCTTCCTAAATTGGCTACTTACTATGATTTGGGGAATTTTTTAAAAACAAGTATGTTATATCAACAGCCTCTCCAATTCTAAGAGATGCCTGGTTTAACAATATTTGACAGTAGAGTTGAAGACTGATTCACACAAGCTGGTTGTTGGCCACTTTTCTTAACAAAAGCTGAATGTCACTATCCTGACTAATTAAAAGCTGCAATGGCTCTAATACTGAAGAATCTCAACTATATAGGTTTTGGTTTTGTTTTTTAGTTCTAAGTGGGAATTTTTGGGGGCTAAAAATGAAAAGCCAAATGAATGATTGTTCTTTATTACAATGTTCAATTTTTAAATTACAGTGAATGCAAAGACAGCCTACCTAGTTAATTTGTGTATTTATATCCAATCAGGTAAAATATATGTTTCGGTCTGGTGATTTTTCAGCCTGGTTGTTTGTCCTAGGCCTTTCAGTTTTTAGCTTAACCAAAAGCCATATGACTAACATTAGGTATGCAATCACACTTAATTACTAATTGATGGGGGGCAGGGCGTACAAAAGCAAGAAAGGAGGAGAGATATAAGCAAGCTAGATTTTTCTGTACTCAAGTCACCACCTTTTAAAAATAAACATTTTCATAAAAATTCGGCTAAGAGTTTTTATAACAGAAGACATTTAAAAGCAAGAATTATAGTTAAGAGGATCTTTTCCTCAGATAATATTCCTAAGAACAAAATCAATGTCTGAGCCATGTGGCTGTTTACAATATGAGAAAAAATAAATATGCTTTGTTCAATTAAAACCTATTCACAATATGAACGTGTCCTACAGGTAAGAGAAGGTGCAGGCTATAAAACAGCTTTCCAAAAATCTATGGAACTACAGATGAGGGAATAAATAAGAGTGCAGACCACTCCCACGAAGATGAGTACTGAGCAGTGTTAGAAAATGCACTAAAATGAAGAGCCATTGAGAAAGGGAGAATTTGCTCGCTAGATAGGCTATAGCTCAGATTATAGCATTTTTTGAAGACAGACAATAGAATTAGAATTAGATTTAGTGAAATAACTGCAAGTTTGTTCCCTTTGACCAACATATCCCCATTTCCCCTACCCCCATCTTCTATCATCCACCATTCTGCTCTCTGTTTCTATGAATCCAACATTTTTAGATGAATACATTCTAGAAATCTGATGCACAGCATGGTTGACTTAAAATCTGCTAAGAGAGTAGATCTTTAGTGTCCTCACCCCCTCCTCCACACATGCAACTGTGTGGTGATGGATGTGATAATTAATTTGATTATGGGGGCCATGTGTGGTGGCTCACTCCTATAATCCCAGAGCTTTGGGAGGCCAAGATTGCTAAGATTGCTTGAGCCCAGGAGTTCAAGACAAGGCTAGGCAATATAGCAAGACCTTGTCTCTATGAAAAATCAAAAAATTAGCCAGGCATGGTGGTGTATCCCTCTAGCCTCAGCTACTCAGAAGGCTGAGGCGGAGGATTGCTTGAGCCCAGGAGTTTAATGGAGGCTGTGGTGAGTTGTGATCATGCCACTACATTCCAGTCTGGGCAACAGAGTGAAAACTAAAAAAAAAAAAAAAAAAAAAAAATCATTTTTAAATTATGGTAATCATTTCACAATGTATATGTATATAAAATCATCATGTTGCACACCTCATACATATACAATTTTTATTTGTCAATTATACCTCAATAAAGATGGAAAAAAGAATTAGTGACATAAATGTAAAATTAGTGTAAGTGAATATATACAAATCCTGAGACCCATTATAAGTTATATAAACTCCTTCTGTTCAATGAGAAAGTCAAAAGAAAGAGTGTAAAACTAGGTCCTTCTTAGATAAGATTTAATTTTCTCTTTCTATGTAACAGTCAAAATTATCAAGGTATTGCAAAAGGCCCTGAACTATCCTCAAATTTAGACAGGAATACATACATATATACAAACACACCAACCACAAATGTGTATAGGTTGATAGTAGTACAACATTCAGGCACCCAATGAATCTTCCAGTTAATTTTGTGTAGTAGTGGAGTAGAGAAAACTTAATGTAACCAGAAATATTTCACATAATTTTTAGTAATGTTTTAAGTTCAGTACAAATTTTTAAATATTAATATATCCTAGTCTTTCCTTGTCCGAAAGCACACAGGAGTGCTATTTCTCTGGCAGTTAAGTACAGAAACATGTAGAATATTTCTGCCCAGGAATCCAAGTTGAGTATCAGGGTCCAAGACTCAGATGGTAGTACTGGCTACTGGGTACATCCTGCTAGCAATTGGCCATGTTGCTCGAAACTCAGAACCCCAATAATGAAACCAGAATATCATCAATCTTGATTGTTGTGCAAAGAAACTCTGACAGGCTGGCACAACATGGTCCATTGCTCCAGGTATGTATAACAAAACCATCAATCACTAACATAAAGAACACTTTGAGAGTCACATTCCCAGGGTTGGCCAAGGGCCAATCATGGTTCCCTTGGGGACACGTAAGGAAAAAAATGATCTGTTGTGTTACCTCTTTCCTCACAATCCAAACCCCTGTCCTTGGTCAAAGCCTTTTCACAATACTGTAGTTAGTATAGTAACTAATTGTTAGTATTTATATATTATTGCTTCAGTTAGTACAGTATTTGGTATAGTTGCGCAGTATTTATATATAGTGTATTATACACAGTTGACCCTTAAACAATGTGGGAGTTAGGGTCAATGACCTCCACACAGTTAAAAATCCACAAAGACCTTTTGATTCCCCCCAACAGTTAACAACTTATAGCCCGCTGTTGACTAGAAGCTTTACCAATAACATTGATTAATACATATTTTGTATGTTACACATATTATATAATGTACTCAAAGTAATCTGGAGGAAGAATGCTATTAAGAAAATCACGAGGAAGAGAAAATATATTTACCATTCATTAAGTGGAAGTGGATCATCATAAAAGTCTCCATCCTTACTGTCTTTACAATGAGTAGGCTGAGGAGGAGGAAGAGGAGGGGATGGCCTTGCTATCTCAGAGGTGGCAGAAGTGGAAGAAAATCTGTGTGTAAGTGAATCTATGTAGTTCAAACCCGTGTTGTTCAAGGATCAGTTGTATATAGGGTTCAGTTAGTACAATATTTATATGTAAGGTACCATAAGAACAATATAAGTATATCTAATACTTGCAGAAACCAATGATGGGTGGAAATAGGCTCAAAGGAACAATTTACCTAGTTTATAAGATAGTCACAAACATCTTTATATTGTTATGCCAATTTAGTTATCCATTTATTCTCTCAATCTTTGGTCACTTGAACTCTGAGCTTTTTAATTCTTCTTCAGGCCAATTATTTTCCCTCGGTATTATATCCTGAGTAGCTTTTAGTTCAATTTTCCAAATACATTTGAATTATTTATACAAGGTAGCTGAATCTTACCAAAAATACCAGTATTACACCATATCAGAGCATGGTTATAATACAGTTTGGTTTGATTACAAAAAAACAAAACAAAACAGGGAGTATCACAGAAGTATTTATTAAAGCTTCCTAAAAGAATTGGCCTTTGCCCATATACCAGATATTACTATGAACAAGTTCTGCCACCAGTGGTAATTATTCTGTCACTTCTAGGTTCCATGTTAGCTGGGGACAAAGTTAATAGTTTGTTTCAACTCATATTGTTATACAATTATAGGTTCCCATTAACTGTTGTGCAGGAAGGCCATTTCTCTCCCTTGGGGAGTACATAGGTGTCACTCATAATTAGTTCTATTATCACTAGTCTTATTTTGGTCCATCCTTTGGTCAAGATCAGTCAGAGATCAGCAATGTAAGTTGCAATTTCTACCCTTCCAATTTTTATAAGTTTGGGGATCTGCATATACCTCAAAGATTCTCTGTTTGAGCTTCCACAGCTAAAATTGGAAGACCATTATTCCATGTCTACTTGGGCCCTCATATATATAGTTAATAGACTTTGTTGTGTTGGGTATATTCTCTTTCCCATTGTTGACTCAGCATTCTCTAGCACTATATGTTGGGTTTGTGTGACCATTTTTATCAAGGCTTTATCAACTTTCCAAGTGAATACCCATTCTTTTTTCCCTTCTTGGAAGATGATTCCTTCCAATCTGTCTGTTTTAGTTCATAAATCATTTTCTTCTGAAAGTCACTATTCAATAAAAGTAAATTCAGCTTTTCCTATGATACTTAGGCCAGCTCCTCTTTCATCTAGAGCTCTCTTTTGTTTCACTGGCCAGTGTTTAATCTAACACATTCGTTGTTGTCATTGAGTATTAACTGCTTGAATACAATTAAGATACATGTCCTGTTTCACAAAATGTTTGGTGTCCCATGGTAGAGTCAAGTGTAAGTGGTTGCTCCCAAGTGTAGTTGCCTGAATACGCCATAAGGTCTCCCACAGTCTTCCTTGTCTCAACTTAGGGTTGTTCCCAATGGGAACCAACTTGTATTGCCTAACATTATTATCATTTATAATCCATCAATACTTTTCATCCTGTTTAAAAGCTTTCCACCCACAAAAATGGATGATGTATGTTCTTACACATCACACTATGATATACCAGGCCATTATTATATCTGGGGGGCTCAGCTGAGCATTTAGTCATCAAAATTTATGGTTACACTGTTATCAGTTTGCCTGACATTATATACTATGCATCACAGTCTTCAGAAGGAAGAAATTCCTGAATATCATAATTTTTCCTAATATTCTAATAAAGGTAAGTTTCCATAACTCAGGTTCATCATTTCTACCAGTAAAGTGAAGATAATGCAGTTACATGCTTAGTCATAGTTATAACTAGCAATGCATTAAGTTCTACCCTTTAAAAACAAATAGGAAGTCATGAAAATTAAATATGTAAATGAAATTCTAGCACTCTCAAATATTTACAAGCAAAAGGGATTGCCAGTCATATATTTAAATCTTTTAATCCCCAAAGAATAAACAGATATAGTCCACTAAGTAATTTTTAAAAGCTCTTTCGAAAGACTTCTCTTATAGATGAGAAGCTTTAATGCTATTCTTGACCATTTCTACAGAGATTAATTTTCATAGAATACATTATAAACTATGAAAATTTCTTAAACAATGACACCAGAGCTAAATGTCCAATGAAGCTGCATAACACCAAAGTTTTTTATAAACCTTATTACTTGCTGATGGGGCTTAATGCTATGTTAATAAATTTATAATAGCACCAAGAACACAGAAACACATACCCCACCATGCACACATGCAAATTAAAGACTCTTGTCATTGTAATTAAAACCTTTGAATAGTTAGTCATACTGGATACCAATTTCTTTCTAGCCTCACAGATAAAAATAGCACAATATATAAATGTCAAATATTAACACAATGTGAAACTATTGAGTGGCCTGGGACAGGAATCTTACATATCTTTTTGATCATAGCTAGTAACAGGCTGAACCTGCCGCCAATGTGATAAACTGCTTCTCTGAGGAGAAGGACAGAAGTCAATTAACTTTAAATATCAAGATAACTATCACTATCATATGCCAGTATCTAATCTTTATGAAGTTTTTATTTAAAATTTTCAATTCCTCATTTATTTCCAAATTCAATAAACTCTCTTGCTATATAAGAGCTCTCACTGCTCTCCCCACCTCCTAAATAAATTGACTTCCTTTTTACTTGTTGGAAAAAGTTCAAGAGGTGGCCAGAAAGTTGCCTTTGGAGGAACTTTTCAGCACATAGAAACATTTATTCTGTTGCCTCTACTATATAATATTATCTAAAAGCATTAAATCCCTACTAAGCATTCTGGAGAACTGGCACACCATTCTGCTGTTATATAAAGAATACCTCAAATGAGGAGGAGGTACAAAATAATGGTGTTTTGGGAGGTCGGGAGAAATCATCGGATTCTGGATATATAATCAACAGGATTTGCTGATACGGTTTATATGTGAAGTATGAGAGAGAGAGAGAGAGAGAGAGAGAGAGAGAGAGAGAGAGAGAGAGAGGAATAAAGACTAATTCCAAGGTTTCTGGCCTGGAGTCAAGAGAAAATCTTTTGAAGATGGGAGCAATACTATGTTTATGTGTTGATGGGAAAGATTCAGAGGAGAGGGAGAAATTGCTGAAGTAGGAGAGTGAGAGAAGACAATTGCTGGAGTGATGTCCTTGAGTATACAAAAGACAAAAAGGTTACCACATGTGCACGTAAAAGAGGTGACCTTTGAAAAGGAACACATAATCCATAATAACAGAAGACAAAGCAGAAGAGCAGGATACACTCAGATGCAAATAGACGAATAGATGTGGAAAAACACTCGGTTGCTTCAACTTTCTCAGTGGAATAAGATACAAGTTGAGAGTAAAGTTAAAGGAGGTGTTGGAAGCTTAAGGAGAAAGGAACATGTATGATTAGTCAAAAGTAGGAGAGTAAAGGGCTATAAGAAAACATAGTGTGATTCCTAGGCAGTAATAAGAACCCAGTCTGAGTTTTTGGTCAATTTAAAGTGAGATTAGTCAGTAATCTTTTCTGTTTAAAGTGAGATTAGTCAGTAATCTTTTCTGTTACTTCAGCTGTGCAAGGTGTAGGCAAAAAGTAGGTGGGAAGTAGGATTTAACCAGGGTTGGGTTTTGCCAGCAAGTTGAACAAAGAGAGAGAAGGACCAAGGGAATTAAAGATGCATGTATGGGAGCAACCACACAATTTAAGCTGGGTAAGGATAGAAGTGAGGATATTTTAAAGGTGGTAGAATGAATGCCACACAACCTTAGGTCCTTGCCCATTCAATAATGCTTTGGTACTTTTGCTCTATTATTCCTATACTTTGTACTTCTTTATATAATGTTATAATCTAGTAGAAATCACCAATATGTGACTCTGGAGCCTGCACTATATCATACACAGTTAAATCTTTAAACCTGCCTTCTCGTGATACTCAGGCCTAGTCTCTTTTCTGAGCCCATTTCCCCAACCGCAAATACACACATACATGTAAAATAATGGTGGTTTACCTTTGGGCAGTGACTATAGGCTTCAGGTGAAGTTTTTTTTCCTTTGTACTTTCTAACTTCTAAATTTTCTATGTTGTGTATGAAATGTTCTTTTAATTCAGAAAAATCTGTTTATTTAAAAGAACATACGTATTTACACCTATATATAATTAAATGCTGACTGTGTTTCCTAATGAGGTGTTAGAAGATTTAATCAGGAAGGATTAAGTTCCTTGACAAAAACAGAAAATGGAAGATTTGAGAAGATAAAATGACATACTTTTAAAAACTACCAGATTTCTTAAAACATATACATAGATCATCGTCTAGCAAGTAAAGCATATCAAAATACACAGTACTGAAACTACAAGTAAAACAGTAAAAATATTTTAAAATTGGAAGAAAGGACTATTACAAACCTGCTTCCTGCTTTGAGCTCTTGCATTCCGTAATCTTCGAGCAGAATAAAAGATAAAGTAGCCCACAGTTGCCGCCGTAATAATAAAAAAGGACACAGAAACAAAAAAAATTGAATAGTGATTCACCCAGGGGCCATGTTTTTTCCCTACTTCAATGACCATTGTTACTTGTATATTTCTTTGAATAGAGTGTAGAATTTTTGTGCCTTTGAGATTGCCGATCATGATTGCAACAATATCTCCTGCACCTGTGAAAGTAAACAAACTTGGTTTTAGTTTGGTAAGGTATTCTTAGCACAAAAATCCAATTGTTAACATAATTTTAAATGACTCTCAATGAGACAAATAAAGGATATTCATTCATTCAATTAACATTTTTTGAGAAGCTACTACATATATACGAGGAGGGACACAAAAAAACCTAGAATAATTTTTTGGAGTGTGGGCCCTTTGTAGTACAGACTTCCCCCACTAGGTAAATGTTCTAGGACCCCATCAGCATCAGTGTACCAGCCAGTGTTGTTGTGAGAGGCTGTGTTTGCCATTTCATGATGGGTGGTTTATATGAGCAACTTGCCAACACCATGCTGAGTGTTCAGCAGTTTTTGACCAAAAACAGCATGATCCCTGAGCGCCATCCTCCATATTCACCTGATCTTGCCCTGAACAACTTTTTTTGTTTGTTTCCCCAATGAAAAAAATCCTCAAAGGGAAACATTTTGCCCATGTGGAAGAGGTGAAACAAAAAAGTAGAAGCACTAAGAGGCATCAAAATTGATGAGTTCAAACACTGTTTTGAGCAGTTGAAAAAGTGTCTCGGCTAGATGCATTGCATTAAACCAAGAGTACTTTGAAGGTGACCAAAGTTTAAACATGTAAGAATAAATACACAATTTTTTATAAATAAATTCCTGGTTTCTGGTTCCCACTCATATATATATACTGTAGGGGATATAAACACATGTAAGTTTTAATTATTGATCACTGACCTTACGGAACTCATAGTTTAGTAAGGAAGCTATTATATACAAACACGTTCTTCCACCTCCTCAGATTAACTACCTATAATTCAACAATATTGCCTTTGAGGACCAATTTGCATCTTATATGAAGGCTTGCTTAAAGACAAAGAATCCCCTGGATGGTAGTAAATAGGGCTTACATTCTAAGGAATTTAAAATTTGTAGAATACAGAAGAATTTAACCTCACATTTCCCAATTTCTAAGGTGATAAGCCTTTGCATGAGCTCACTATTAATGTATAAAGATTTACACATTAGGATTGCAATTTCAGACAAATAATGCTTACAAGTCCAAATGTACGACTTATATATATATCCATAATGTTCCATTTTTTCCATGATCTCAAAAAGAATATAAAATTTGTCCAAGATATTCTAAGGTTCTACACAGACCTGATCAGGTTAGCAATGAAGATACACAGAAATGTGCATTTCTATTCAGCACTAATTAAAGACAAGCCTGAAATTAGATTAAGTTTATTACTAGGTCTAATATCTGTAATACCTCACTCTCTACCACCAAATGTATAAGCTTTATGGAAAAAACAAAGAACAAACATTATCTTTCCCAATGTTGTGAGAATGTCAGATTGCTCACGCCATCCCAATGCTTATAAAGGTTTATATTCCTTATAATTTGTAAGACCTGAGACCAATAATCTTAAGCAAAAGAACACAGCTCTTTGAATGTTTAGGTATTACCAGCCAGAGAAATCACCCACTGATATTAGGTTAAGGTGCTAATCTATGTTAATAATCAAACTCCAATCTGGAATAAATACAACCACACACACATGACTCTAAAAGGACCTTTAGACTAGAATTTAAATACAGAAGTACAATGTTAAAACAGTACTTGCACTTCCAATTATCAAATTAAAAGTACAAACCTTAAATGGCAATGTACGTATAATTATTATTCAAATAATACCTTAAATTGACAGCCTCCATTAACCAAAGTCTTCAAAAGATGAGGCCAAAAAAGAAATATCTCACCGTATGATAGCTAAGAGATTCTCTATTTGAAGTGATTAATTACAAATTATATTCAAAGGAAATTATTACAAATCCCTACAGTTCCAAAAGACATTATTTTTACACATGATAGCCATTTAGTTAAACTCTTTTATTACTTTACTGACTCATGTATGATCACTCAGTTTGATAGAGGTTAATGACTCATTCTGTTCTCATTTACATAGGGAAAAAAATCTCAAAAGCAATACAGAGTAAAGGAGTCTGAAATGTAGATACCTTTTTTTGTATCTTCTTCCAGTATGAGCATATGACCTAAATACCCCTAAGGGTGTGAAGAACTGGTAACTTTGCCACAGAGTAGTTTTTCTATTTATCTGGGGGCTTTACATTTCTAACTATGGCATTAAAAGCACAGACATTACCTTTTCTCTATAAGTCATCTTTCAGGAAAACGTCTGGTTATAAAGTTTTGATTAATTATATAATGTAGCATTCATTCTTGATATTGTAACCTGTATAATCTTTGAAAGCACAGATAATTCTAAAATTTAGGATTTGAACTACATTATAATTTAAAAGATTTCTTTTTTGTTGTTTTTGTTTTGAGTTGGAGTTTCACTCTGTCACCCAGACTGGAGTCCAGGGGCACGCTCCCACCATAGCCTCAACCTGTTGACCCCCGGCAAACCTTCCACCTCAGTCTTCCAAGTAGTGGGAACTGCAGGTGCGCACTACCACGTTGGGCTAATTTTTGATTTATTGTGGAGACGAGGTCTCACCAAGTTGCCGGGGCAGGTCTTGAACCCAAGGGCTCAGGCAATCCACTCACCTCGGCCTCCCTCCTTGGGATTGTAATCCTCCTTGGGATTACAAACTGAGCCACCAAGCCTGGCCAATTTTAAAAATTTCTAATAAGTTTTTTGACTAACAGAAATATGTTTTTATTCTTCTAGAAGGTATGAGGTAGGTGGCAGGGGTGGATACTCAGGAACATACTAGCCATTGTGGTCCGATGGACATTAAAAATCATGGATAGTTAAGAAACGTACATTGTCTACATCTTAGGAACAATGCTGTGCTTCAATTCCCACAATACATATTCATACATGCTATATATAGTCCAACTACAAAAAAATCTACTGAATTAGGTTTCTAAGCATATAAATGACATATTTCTAAGCATCATGATATATCTCCTCCCCCACATTCTTGCAACTATCTAAATACTGCTCCCCCTCCACTGTTTCCAATCACAGTTAATGGCATCAGAATCCTTCTGGTCATTTGGTTTAGTAACCTCAGGTTCATGTCTAAATCCTCCTCGCTCACCCGGTCAGTGATGCAGTGATGGTAATTACTTCCTTGGTGTTTCCCATGATCAGATCCTTCTTTCCATCCCTGCTGCCTTAATGTAGGCCCTCATCATTTTCTTGTCTAAATTATTTCAGTAACCTCCTAACTGGTCACCCTAAATTCAGCATTCCCCCTCCCTTAATGTCTCATCAGAGTTTACCCTTCTGTTTGACTTTTGCCTTCACTTGGTTGGATCATGTCTCATCCCTGCTCAGGAGTCTTTAGTGGTTCCTTATTACTCATTAAATCTGCCTCCTTGGCCTAGCATGTAAAGCCTTACATGATCTGGTCCCAAATGACCTTGCCAATTTGATATATCTCCATTACGTTCCACCTCATGAATACTAAGATCCAGTCATATGGAACTGTCTGTCATCACTCCCTTTTCATAATTCTCTTTGTACGTTTTATGCCCTCAGCCTAAAATGCCCTACATCTACTCTAACACTCCCTCTCCTCTTCTTATTTATGTATTATTCAAGTCCCAGTTCAAATGTTGCTCCCATTCAGTTTCCATGTGGGAAAGCAAATGTTCCCTCTTTGCTCCCCTATCACTTGGTTTTAACTTCTAGCTAGTACTCCATTTTGTTTTGCATTTTAATTGGCATGTCTCTCTAAATTAATAACTTTGTTTTGGGGCAGAAGCAGTTTCTTTTTTAAATTAAATTAAATTTTTTTATTTTTATTTTTTATTTTTTTGAGTTGGAGTCTCATTCGTTCGCCCGGACTGGAGTGCAGTGGCCGCTCCTGGCCACCGCAGCCTCACCTGCTGGGCTCCTGCGATCCTTCCGCCTCAGCCTTCCGAGTAACCGGAATTACAGGCATGAGCTACCATGCCCGGCTGATTTTTTGATTTATTGTAGAGATGAGGTCTCGCTGCCCAGGCGGGTCTTGACCCGCGGGCTCAGGTAATCCACTCACCTCAGCCTCCCAAAGGCGCGGGATTACAGGCTGAGCCACTGAGACCAACCTTATTTATAACTGACAGGCTGGCAGTAGTGGCTCACACCTGTAATCCCAGCACTTTGAGAAATCAAGGCTAGAGGATTGCTTGTGGTCAGGAGTTTGAGACCAGCCTGGGCAACATAGTGAGACCTCGTCTCTACAAAATATTTTTTTAAAAATTAGCCAGGCATGGTGGTGTGTGCCTGTAGCCCCAGCTACTTGGGAGGCTGAAGAGGGAGGATTGCTTGAGTCCAGGAATTTGAGACTGCAGTGAGCCATGACTGTGCACTGCACTCTAGTTTGGGTAACAGAGTGAGACCCCGACTCAAAAAAAATACTATAACTGACACATATAATTCTATATATCTATGGGGGTACAATATGATTGTCAATGTACATGTACACAGTATAATGGTCAAATGGGGGTAATTACCATATCCATCACTATAAACATTTCTTATTTCTTTGTGGTGACAACATTCAAAAATCTTCTCTTCTAGTTATCTTAAAATAGATACTACATTGTTATTTGCTATAGTCACCCTACTGTGTAATAGAACACAAAACCTTATTCTTCCTGCCTAGCTGTAACTTTGTAACCACTGACCAAACTCTCCCTGTCTCTCCCTTTCCCTTACTCTCCCCAGCCTCTGGTAACCACTATTCTACTCTTTACTTCTAAGAAAACACCTTTTTTCGACTCTACATACGAGTAAGATCATGTGGTGTTTGTCTTTCTGCACTTGACTTGTTTCACCTAACATAACATCTTCCACACATACACATTTTCTTTATCCATTAATGATTGAGGGACACTTGGATTAAGTCCATATCTTGGCTATTATGAATAATGCTGCAATAAACTTGAGTGTTCTTCAACATGCTGATTTCCTTTCCTCTGGACATATATCCCGATGAGATTGCTGGTCATATGGTAGTTCTGTTTTTAATGTTTTGAGGAACCTCCATACTGTTTGTCATGTCTATACTACTTTACATTCCCCCTGACAGTGTATAAGAGTTCCCTTTTCTCCACATCCTTGCCAGCATTTGTTATTTGATAATAGCCATTTGAACTGAGATGAGATGATAACTCCTGGTGGTTTTGATTTGCATTTCCCTAATGATACCTGTTGGCCATTTGTATATTTTCTTTTGAGAAATGTCTATTCAGGTCTCTTGTCCATTTTTTAGTAGGATTATTTGTTTTTTGGTTACTGAGATGCTTGAGTTGACAGTCTTTTAATTACAGTAATGCCTTCTTTTATCTGGTATTGTCAGGGAATTAGATGTTCTATATAAGTAAAATGTACAGGTAACAAAAGGCTTAAAACAAAAACTTAATTTTAACAATTTTGAATGGACACTTTAAAAAAGTAATCTATACTGTCTTATTTTATTAACTAGGAGATATTGATTATGATTTATTATTGACACCGGATTATCTCTGTAAGCCATTATTTAACATAGTAATAAGATTATTTGTCTCTAAACTATTGTGATTTTTTCACTAAATTTTTGGAGCTGGAATGGACCTTAGAGATTATCCAGGCTGACTCATTTTTGAGTTCTCACATTAGGTAATTTTCATTGAGGAAGAAAGTTTCTCACTTAACTTGCTGCTTCTAGCAACATCTCTCCTCTCTTTATAATTTTATGCTTTAATATACCATTGCCTTTGAAAAGACACTCGAGCTTTGGTCTACAGAAAGAGTAAAACAAGCTTCCAGAGACAGCCTGAAGGTTTCAGTGCAAGTGCCCTCTGTCTGACATTTATATTGGTTACTCAGTTACATTTTTGTTTACTTCCTGAATCCTGGCTATGCTGTAGATAATTGAGGTTGTCAGATAAGATTTATCTATAAACTAAGTCTTTAACATATGTAATCCTCACATCAACCCTATAGGTATGCGTTGCTATTATCCCCATTTATGAGAAGACTGACTAACTTGTCTAATATAACACAAGATGGTAAGTGCAAAAATGGTTTTTGAACCCAGACAGTTTGGTCCTAGTGTGTCTTCTCTGCATCACCATTCTACATTAGTTTTCTATCATCAATGAAACACAAAGCTATTATTTAACTTTAAAAATGAAAATTAGGTACGTTCAGGGGTACAGTGGTAACTATTTAACAATCGACTTTCGGGGTTAGAGAAAGCCCTGATTTGTGCCAATTTCCATGGTGTTAATACTCCCACCATGAGCATATGAATGCGGAATTGGGAAGGAATGGGTACAATTATCTGAACAAGCTGGACATTACAGAGTCAAAACTTAAGTACAATTGATTGTTCACAGTCACAGATCAAAATCCTTGTTCTCCTCTTTCCTTCCTTCTCACTACTACACTTGACTACTCTTTAAAAACACAAGTACAAATAGTATGCAATTTAAAGCTTAACTTGTAACAAATTTACTTTGCTTATTCTTTTTACTTATTCATATTTAATTTATTTTTATTTATTTATTTATTTATTCATTCATTTATTTATTTTTTAGAGAGGGGTCTTGCTCTGATCCTCCTGTCTCAGCCTCCTGAATAGCTGGGACTACAGGATCAAGTCACTGCTCCTGGATAATTTATTTATTTATTTTTTAGAGATGGAATCTCACTGTGTTGCCCAGGCTGGTCTCAAACTCCTGGCCTGAAGCGATCCTCCAGTTTCAGTCTCCCAAGTAGCTGAGATTACAAGCACAAGCCACCACACTCAGTCATACTACTTTTAAAAACCACTCAGAATCCATATACAATCCCAGATTAAGCTTGTTTTTCTACTTGCTATTCTGCTGAAAGCCACACAACATGTACTCCAAAGAACAATCAGACTTCTTTCCGTGGAACAGACGAAAAACCCAAAACACTTTTTCTGGTTGTTGTGTGTTTCTGTTGCTGAAACAGGCATTATTGAGCCCTTTTCCCCCTTAAACTTTTCCCTGTCTTTAAAATATTGGAAAGGGGCTATTAAAATGCTTCAGCTGATTCCAAGCTTATCAAATTAAAATTAGTGACTTTATAAGTGATATTTTTTAAGGATCACAAAATATTCTGTATGTAAAGTTAGTCACATATTATAAGCAATATAGCTGTGCTCATATTCAGAATTTATTCTGAATATTAGTTCCCTTGATTTCTAGTGCTGGGGAATAGAAAGTGAAGAGAACATCTAAAACACATACACAAGGCCAGAAACGTGTCTCATTCTAAATAAGATTTGAAAAATGCGAAGAAGCCGGGCTCGGTGGCTCAGCCTGTAATCCCGTGCCTTTGGGAGGCTGAGGTGAGTGGATTGCCTGAGCCCGCGGGTTCGAGACCCGCCTCGGCAACTTGGCAAGACCTCATCTCTACAATAAATCAAAAATTAGCCGGGCGTGGTAGCGCGCGCCTGTAGTTCCAGCTACTCGGAAGGCTGAGGCAGAAGGATCGCGGGAGCCCAGCAAGTCGAGGCTGCGGTGGCCGGGAGCGGCCACTGCACTCCAGCCTGGGCGACAGAGTGAGATTCCAACTCAAAAAAAAAAAAACAAAAATGAAAAGAAAAACGTGAAGAATGGCATTTTTTCAAAGCGATGATTAAAATATAATATTTTGCCTATTGGAAAGGGCGAGATACTACTATTCCTATACAAACTCAAAGCACTCCATTAAAAAAATTGATGTATCATAGTTGTACACATTTTGGGGTGTAAGTGATATTTTGATACATGTATATGATGTGTAATGATCACATTAGGGTAATTGGGATATCTATCACCTCAAATGTTTATCTTTTCTTTGTGTTGGGAATATTATAATTCTCTTCTAGCTATTTTGAAGTATACAATAAATTATTAACTGTAATTTCCCTATTGTACTATTGAATACGAGAACTTGTCTTTTCTATCTAACTGTATTTTTGTACCCCCTAACCCACTTCTCTTAATCTCCCCTCCCTTCATCTTCCCTTTTCAATCTCTGTTATCTATCATTCTATTCTCTGTGTCCATGAGATCAACTTTTTTAGCTCCCACATATGAATGAGAACATACATATTTGTCTTTCTGGGCGTGGTTTATTTTACTTAAGATAATACCCTCCAGTTGCATCCATATTGCTGTAAATGGCAGTATTTCATACTTTTTATGGCTGAATAATATTCCATTATATGTGTACACACACACATACACACACACACACAGCCCACATTTTCTTTACCCATTTATCCATTGATGGACATTTAGGTTGATTTTATATCTTAGCTATTGTGAATAGTGCTTAACATCAAAGCACTTCTTTAGTGCTTATAATAATTCATCTTTGAAAATAAGAGTTTAGACTTCATGAAGACAAGTCCTATTGACATATAAAAATATTGACAGATATCACTGAATCTATGTTGTTTATGTTGTTGAATTTTGCTTACCAGTTTATTATCTTACAGTAGAACAACATATTAGATGGAAACAGTTTTACCACAGCTCATAAAATTATTGTTATTTTCTGAAAACAATTATAGTTGACCTTTAAAACCAATGTCTATTTATTAATATATAACTAATGTGAAAGTTCTAGAGCTTTCCATTTTTTCTACTCAAAATATTGTAACAACTATCTCCTTTGGAAAGTGCCAGGCTTAAGACGCCAAATGGCTCAGCTGATTAAAATATAGGGTTAATAAGATCAAGGTTGTGGTTCAATTAACCTTCTTGTGTTCTGGTTACACAAAAGACAGACAGTACTCATTACCTCACTCATTAAGTGTTTTTGAGTTTCTACATACATGCCAGGCTCTCTAACCCTGAATTATACCCACATCTTTAAAATAAATAAATAAAATAAACCAAAAAAACAAAAATAAAGGAATTAAATATAGTCCCTGCCCTCTATACACTTACAAATACTTGTCATATATTAGCCATTCACCTACTAGTAAGAATATGATCTAATCCAGTGAAATGTGCATCTCTATTATCATGGCCAGTAGTAGAAATAATCTCTAAGTCACATCCCAAACTGATACTAGTATAGTATCATCATATATAAAACAAAACATTTATTTTCCTTCAATGTCCAACTATTTGTAAAATAAAAATTGCTTTGTACTTGTTTTGATATTTATCAATTTGGTAGTGTTCTTTATTTAAAAACTGGCAACCAGAAACAAACTAGAGCTTGGGTGAAGGGAGCAGAATAATGTAGCAAAAATAACACTACAGAGGGATCAGAAGATTGGTTGCAGCTTCTGCATGAAGGAGGTAGGGCTGGACTAGGTTTCTGAGGTTCTATGATCAAGTCTAGCAAAGGAATATGACCACATTTCTTCTTTTATCCTTAGAAAATCTCCAAATCAATGAGTAATTCCATCTGTTTTTCTAAACAAACATAGCACCAATCTCCAACAAAAGAAAAAATATGTAATTTGCTAAAAGTGTCTGATGAGGAAAACCAACCATCAATTGAACAAACCACTAATAGCCCAAACCCCAATTATAGAACAGCTGTCATTTTAGTATTTCTAGCTCTCTAAATCTGCCCTTCATTTCAAAAGTTATTGTAGGACCAATCACACCCTTTTCTTTCCTGAACTGTTAGGCAAAAATCATTAAGATAAACTATAAAGCTTATTAGTTAAATGCCTATCTGATTTGTAGAGATAAAACAAGGATTTATTCATAAATCTTATATCTGATGAGTACATTTTCAGAGTTGAATAGCAGAAAAAGCTGTCGTTTTTATAATTCCAGTGGATTTATATCACTTTATATTCAACAATTTAATGGTCAGGAATAGCTCATCTGTATCCTTTTTGCTTAAACACAAGTTTCTGGGTGCAGTATAACTTAAACAATACGTATCTTGATACCACAAATATATGTATTAGTTATCGATTCCAATTCTATAAGGAATCCTTAAACTTCCTACTTAAAAGCCACTATCAATAACGTGGCATATTTCATTTTATCACATTTTCATTCTGCTATCTAAACTATTTTAGGAGAAGGGGCAGATTAGAAATAAGGATCAATTAGGCAGAAGAAGAAATACAGATTCCAATTTCAAATGTTCAACAATGAAAAAAGGTTTTGGCATGCACCTGTCTTGGGAACAAAGGTAATACCCTATAGCAACTCTTACCACTGTTACTAAATATCATTCAATTAAAATGATAATATAAGGGGTGTCTTTCCTGGATACTACTGGAGGAATAATTTAGTATTCACAATATATAAAAATTTGAAATAAGATCCTACTGGTGGCCAACCCTTTTCATTTATTTCAAAAAGCTAATGAAATTATGGCTTTGGTCTAATCTTAATCATTCATTTGTGAACACAAACAAATTGAACACATACTTATTAAGCACCAACTATGTAGTAAGTCTGTGCTTCTGACCTTATTTTTTCACATTTAATATTAACATGTCAAAATGTAAAATAAATTCTGAAACACTTTGCAATATAGGAAATATTTTAAGAATAATGGTAGCATACTTACAGCACCCTGGTATTCAAACACAGACTACAATTTGAGAAAAGCTGTTCTGGTATCTTTTTCAAACAATATTCTACTTTCAATATTAGAAGAGAGAGAATTTTCACAGTGAGCGACTTATGAGTAATAAGGGAAACTGCAGACCAAAGTAGCTCTTCTTAAAACTAAGCTCACACTCAACACTGCCCAAACATTCTATTAGGTTGATGTATAAGTTTATAGCGCTTGAGTTTTTGACATGGCAACACTGTGGTGTTAGGAGTTTGTTTATCATTTGTCATTTGGAGGAACAATATTGTGCTTGTGAATATATGTTGCATTTTGCAGATTTGAAGAAAGTTAGTGATATTTGTGGGCTAAAGAAGATGGAGTATCAGGTGGAAAAAAATGAACACTTCTGACATATTCTTTTGTTTGAGTTTAACAGAGGAGTAAAGGCAACAGAGGAGGCTGGAAACATCTGTGCCATGGGGGGAGGGGGGATGCTATTGGGGAAAGCACAGCAAGAAAATGGTTTTCTCATTTCACAGAGCACCAGTTTGACCTGAGTGATTCTCCAAATTCAGGAAGAACACTGGACTTTGGTGAAGACAGTTTAAATGCTTTAATCCATGATGATCCATGTCAGTCAGTTGGAGAATCTGCAAATGTGATTAACTGTGGCCGGTATACCATCATGCAATATTTGCATTCCACGGGCAAGCAAAAAGCGCTATGAACTTATGCATCACCCCAATACATTGGCGTCTATACCTCTGAATTCACTAATATCTAGAATGACCAAGATCTAGGTGTAAAGCGTTCCAACACAAACATTTCTTCATTAGAAAATCTGGAACCAGTTAAAGTAGACTTCTGAATATTAATTTTGTTCATGGAATCTTTCAAAAGCTTGGTTTCCCTCTGTAGCCCAAACTCTTTATGCAACTGAGGAAGGCCAACAATTTCAAACAAGAATACCAAAGCTCATCAGACCAAGAATCCCAAGTAATACATTTTTTAAACAAACAAACAAACAAACAAACATACAATCTAAACTTTTAAGCCAAATTAGCCTCTCTTTCTTCAAAATCCTGTTTTGTGGCAACTTTTGTTCCTTTTGATTATTTCTAGTCATAAATGAAGCAAATTTAAGTTTCTTAAGTTGATTGCTTCATAGCAGCTTCTCAACTAAAAAAATAACTTCTATTATGTATCTCATCAAATAAGCAAATATACAAATGAGTTCTTAAAAGTACCTGGAAATACATGGCTATGATTTATTGGGAACCACACCAAATCAGTACTGTACACATCTTTAATGTCACTGTCCTCCTGCTATGGTTAAGATATGGCTTGTTTGGCTCTGCCGAGTCTCATGTTGGAATCTGATCTCTAATGTTGGGGGTGGGGCCTTGTGAGTGGAGATCCTAGGGGCAGATCCCTTATGAATGGTTTGGTGCTGTTCTCTCATGAGTGAATTTTCACTCTTAGTTCCCAGGACGATTGGTTGTTGAAAAGAGCCTGGCACTCTCTCTCCTCATGTGATCTCTATACATGCTGGCTCCTCTTTGCCTTCCACCATGAGTAGAGGCCATCCGAAGCCCTCACCAAAAGCAGGGGATGGAACCATACTTCTTGTACAGCTTGCAGAACCATGAGCTGAATAAAACTTTTTACTTTATAAATCACTCCGCCACAAGTATTCCTTTATAACAACACAAATGGACTAAGACACCTTACTAGCCTTTAGTTAAAATCTAGTCTGTTGCAAAACAGGTATGAGTACAGATTAGCTGTTGATTAGAGCAATGGTTCTTAACATTCCGTATTGTTAGAAATTGTATTTTGGTGAGAGGAAAAGGTGACCAAAATCATTTTTTATTATTAACATTTTAGGTCAACAAATGAAACAGAGACACACAGCCATGTATAGTACAGCAAGTTGCCTTTCTGCCCTACACTCTAGATACTTTTGTGTATTTCTTGAAGGCAATAATAGATTGATTAGGAAATGGATCACAGATTTGATTTAGCACAAAATTTCTCTGGCAGATGGAGCCCTCAGAAAACTGCATATTAAAGACACTAGGGAATTAGAAACAACACTGTTCAAAAGGTCACAGATGAGTCATTTGTGGATGATATGTCATATTCACAGGTAAACAATTCTTAGAATTGCACTAGAAAACACCTGGTCCTGCCTTGGCTATTCTGATTTCCACTAGTGGTTATGTTTGGCATATTGGTAAGAATTCAAGTGCTACATCAGCAATTCTCCAATTTTTTGGTCTCAGGACCCCTTTACACTCTTTAAAGTTATTGAGGATCCCCAAATAACTTTTGTTTTGTAGACTATTTCTATTGATATTTACCATCTTAGAAATTAACACTGAAAATTTAAAAAGTGCTTTAAAAATGTTTATTTATTCATTCATTTAAAATAACCACGATATATATATATATATTACATGCATTATTATGTACAAAATAAATAATATAATTACCCTAATTGCATTAAAATAACTATATTTCCCAAAAAATGTAATATGGAAGAGTGGCATTTATTGTCATTTGTACAAACCTCTTTAATTTCAGTCTTAATAGAAGAAAGCTGAATCTTCATATCTCCTTTTGCATTTGATCTATCTTGATGCAGTGTTTTGGTTAAAACATATGAAGGAAATCTATACTGACACAGAAGTGCAAATGAAGGGTGTTTTAATAGCATTTTCAGATCATTGTAGATATTCTTCTTTGATATTATACCAAAACTCAACAAGTGGTAGTTTCTTAAATGTTAGGTGCAAGGTGGAATTTGAAACTATATCAATGAACTCTTTCTACTTGATCCATTAGTCTATTTTGCACATTAGAATGAATCTTTTATTCATGCATGGCTTTGTAATATCATGCATTGGTCACTTGGAAAATATTGACTCTGAGCTATACAGATCTTCCACATGGTGACTCATTTCAAGATTAACCAATCTCAAAAACAAAAAATTAGCTGTTAATGTCATACTTGATCTCATTAGAAAGTCTACATATTGGGAAAGTTATCAAGTTCATGTGGTGGATACAAGTTTTCAAAATTCCAATTGTTGAAAGAAAACAAATTTTATCATTGGCAAAAAATACTGTTATTTGTTTTTTGAAATGACAGGCTCACCTAGTTAATTTTTCAGAGTATGTCTTCCAAATAGTAAGTCTGAATAACTGTTATTTGTCAGTAGGTCCTCAAGTAACCAGGAATTGTTTGAAGAAAACAGCAAGCTCAGTTTACAACTTAGTCACACAAGTGCTTTTCCTTTAGACAACCATCACGCTTTGGTATGCTGCAGAAGTGCTTAATGCCTATTTCCCATTTCATCACACAGAAATGTGTGTGTGTGTGTGTGTGTGTGTGTGTGTGTGTGTATGTGTGTGTGTGTGTATACACATACTTATATACATACTGTATATAGTTATGCCAGGTCTTACTGATTCATCAAGGACATTCTTAAGTGAAACTGGCATTTTCTTTTTCCTGTGAGTGTATGAAGGTACAGAATACAACTAATACAGTTTGGTGCCTCTGTCTTAATGTGTGCTAAGGTACCAGTAGTTTCACCCGCCATTGCTTTTATGTCATCTGCGTAAATATCACTTTGAAAACAAAGTGAATAAGGGAAATAATGTCTAAGTATTATTATACATATAGTTTTGATCTTATGAATCCCTGAAATAACCTCGGGGACCAGTAGTCCCCAGATCACATTTTGAGAACCATTGGGCTAGATCAGTGATCTTCAAACTTTAATACACATAAGAATTACCTGGGAAACTTATTAAAACATTGAGCTCCCTGGGCCTCATTCCTTGATTCAGTATATCTGAAGCAGGGGCTGGGAATCTGCAGGTTTAAAAGTTCTGTGGGTTATTTTGCTGCATGTGGTCTGTGGGCCATACTTTGAGAAATACTGGAGTTTAATTATAGTTTTACCAACATTAAGTCAGGACTTTCAAGACAGTAGTTAATCACTCTGTCCAGATCAATATCAATTCTTTATCATGCATAGATGAACTCTGCCACTAGAATTATTATTTTTAAAATAAGTATTCCATGTACTTCATATAGAGAAGTTTGAAAGTTAGCTACATCAGAAACAGTCCCATTCCTTTCCTGTTATAACATTTCCGCATTGTCACCATTATCTTTCACCTAAATCATCATCCACAACCTCCTAACTGATCTCCAAGTCACCAGTCCTAGCCCTCCAATTCATACTCCTCATTACTACCAGAGACATTTTTCTAAAAGGGAAAAAATACATGATTCTTTTGCAAAAAGCCTTTAAAGAGCTCAATTTCACCTAGAGAGAAAAGTTCGATCTCCTTTCATAAGATCCTGATCCATCTGGGTTAGATGTCCCACTTTTACACTAGTTAGTGCAGACTTGCCTAGGAGTTGCTTGGTTGACTTTTCCTACACTAAACTATAGACTTCACATTATGAACTGGGTCTTTTATCACTGTACCTACAGCATCTAGCAGAACACCTGACATATAACACATGTCAAATAAATTTTGACAGATATTATTTTAAGTAGAGATATATTTAGTAATAATTTGAAACTTGATTCAATCTGAAAACAAAATTATCTTTTAAAGATAATTGTGGTGAACAGAGTCTAAGGTGTGCCTCCTTTCTCTATACAAAGATGGCATATCTAGATGGGACATGTCTGCTTACAGCAAGGACATATCACATACACCGATAAAAAGTTAAACACTAATCCTACTCTATAGACCTTGGGTTTAGTGTGACGCTTACTGCCACAGTACTGACTCTGTTGAAATTGCCATATTGCCAGAGCTACACTAATGGTGGCGATAATTTTCCTCTAACCTGGGGCATGGCTACACCTCAATTTCAGACTTACATTCAAATGCTAGGACAGATGCCATTTTAGCCCAAAGTTCAAGTTCAAGTCATCCTGGTTCACTAGGAGACTGATGGTTTGGGCACTTATAAGAGGTTCAGAGGGCATAAAAGAGAAATCTTAAAGCCCCTGGAACAGGTTGAGTTTTTATACAATCTCACATTTGTGTTGATATTTAGGAAAAGAAAGTAATAAAATATGCTATTGCAAGGACATGCAGAAGTTGTGTGTGTGTGTGTGTGTATATATATATATGTGTATATATATATGTTATTATGTTAGTAAATATGGTATTCTCTAATTATATTAAAATTTTTATGTTAATATTTTCTATTGTCATAGGGTGGTCAGGTTTCTAGAAGCCAAATTCAATATTTCCTGTTGCTATTTATTAATGTTTTCTTGAGGAATGCTAGTCAATAAACTCTACAGCATCAATGTGCTCAATCTCTTGTGATAATATATTATGCAATATCCAGAACTAATCAGAATCTGATAAAATATTTGAATGGTAAAAGATGAAGCAACTATGACTAACAAGACAGATACTATAGGCTAAAAATAATTAGAAAGATATTATTTTTTGGGCAGTATATTTAAAAATGTATAAACAGGAGATTTAGGGAGTTTCAGGGAAAGAAAATTTTTACCAATGAACATTAAAAGTTACAGTGATCCTTTTGTCCTGGTATTTGTTGGCTCTGTCTTCCTATAAAGTGAGGCCTTACAAAGGAGAATCCCACTGAATAAACTGTTGTTGTAACTGGGGGCAAACATATGACCTAATTACATCACTCAAGGTAAGTCAATTCTCTTGTCTTACTAGCCAGCTGAACCAAAAAGCATCAGCCAGAAAGGAACAAAGCCAATGCTTACAATGAAACTGAGACATAGCCTCCACCACTTGCCACTTTATCCTCAACCTTTCAGACCAGGAGGAACTAGTACAAGAATGCATGAAAGAGTACATGTACTTTGTACCTTAGATGCTGCCAATCTCTAGACAGTGCCATTTTTGTGTAGATCTGAAATCCCTACTTAAATTGATATGTGAGTGCCGGACCACAATATCATTATTTGCCAAGATAATGCAACACAGGCTAAAAATGTGAGCTACCTGGAAAGAAGGGACCACATCATTTTTTATCTTTATCTACTGCCTGCTCTGCTCACTCCCCTGCTCCTACCACAACATTCAACACAATGCTGGTCATAAAGGGGCATTCAAACTTTTATTGAAATTGGAGACACTTTTTGTATGCATTCTCTTCCAGCATAATTTATAATAAGGGGATAGGTTGAAAATTACAATTATCATTAAAGTTAGGAAGAGTACTACATTGAGAGATTAGGTATTCATTTTGACCTGACCACAAAACCCAAGAGTGCAAAAGTTCCAGTAGTTCAATTAGTACTCCATTAGGTATCCACATTAGAGAAAAGGAGAATTTGATATGCCTCTACATGACTTTTGGTATCAAATGTTTAGGTACCAAATATTTTGTAAGTAAGAACATTGTACCACCTGAATATATTAAATTTCCTCCCCTATGAAAGATTACAAAAGCTAACATCTGCACTAGGGCCCACACACTAATTACAAAAACAAACATGGTCCTGTTTCACTTATGTCTTTATCCTTTCACAATAAATTATTTCTGGAAGTCAATAAATAAACCTAGTCTGTAGAACTACACTTTGAAGCCATATTAGCCTCATATAAAAGGTACCATATTAGTACAAAAATATAACGAAATGTTTGTCATTGCAGTTGAAAACATTCTGTTCTTATAATAGTAGGGTAACTTCATTGGCTTAGCTACACCGTGACGTTGACAAAATTTTCATATGTTTAAAATATGAGGCCAACTATTCATCAAAGAAATGCAAATTAAAACCACACTGAGATACCACCTAACTTCAGTCAGAACAGCCATCATCAATAACTCAAAAAATAACAGATGCTGGAGAGGATGTGGTGAAAAGGGAATACTTCTACACTGTTGGTGGGAATGTAAACTAGGATAGCCTCTGTGGAAAACAGTGTGGCAATTCTTAAAAGTTCTAAAAATTGACCTCCCATATGACCCCTCAGTCACCCTACTGGGAATATACCTGGAAGAACTCAAATCACTCTATAAAAAAGATACCTGAACACGTATGTTTATCACAGAATTGTTCACAATAGCAAGAACATGGAACCAACCATGTTGCTCATCAAAAGAGGACTAGATTAAAAAAATATGGTACATATACACAATGGAATATTACACAGCCATAAAGAAGAACAAAATCATGAACTTCGCAGCAACCTGGATGGACTTAGAGTCTATAATGCTGAGTGATCTTTCACAGAAACAAAGAACTGAGTATAACATGTTCTCACTCATAAGTGGAACTTGAACAACTATTGTAATACTATAAGAAAAGGATTGACAGTAGTGGGAAACTGTGAGGGCATGGGGGGGTAGGGACGTGGGATTGGCAGTAGTGGGAAACTGCCTGGGGAAGGGAGGGGCACACCTCATCAACAAGGGTACCTGCACAATGAATATTTGTATACTAACTCTGAATTGTACCCCACAATTTTAAAATAAAGATGAGAAAAATAGAAAAAAAAATATGAGGCCAGCAAGGAAAGGGAGAGGAGGATAGGGGGAGGAGGAGGAGGAGGAGGAGGAGGAGGAGAAGGAGAAGAAGAACAGAGAGAAGAGAAGGGAGGGAGAAGTTGTTAAGTGCATGACAATCAGTGTTTCCCAAATCACATTTCAAATGTTAAGTATCTGAAAGGAAAAGGTGCTCTGTGAATAAATTCAGATAAATTTAGAAAATAATACATCAAATAAATTTAAACAGGGTTTTTTTTTTTTTTTTTGCATATTAGAAGCTCTAGAAGACCTGCAGTGATATACCTTGCCAATCTCCAAAGTCAGGCTATAGATGAGGGCGAAGAAGTGGTTACACTATCATTTAATGAGCCAGGATGTGCACCAAGCACTTTACATATATTATATGTTTATCACTTATAATAACCCTATGAAGTAGAAACAATTATCAATCTCCATTCTGCAGGGGCAGAAACCGAGTCTTAGATAAATTTGGCAAGACTATTACATGATAGAGTTGAGAGTCATAACAAAAATTCATCTGACTATCAAATCCTTTCTCTACCACTGTGCTAGCAAAAGGTTCATGGCCACTTCCAATGTTAGAAATTAATACCTTGATTTTAAGGTTTTACTTTTGCTTAAAACGGAAATACACAGGGAAGAAGGAAGACAAGATAGTTATTTCAGTTTCTTGATTATGTGATTTCTCCTTGCATATCTCAGGAACTGCCCAGAAAAACAACAATATGGGTTTTTTCTGCTTCTACATATAAAATGATCACATATTTTGAAACATGGCAGTGAACAGCTGTAACAATCAATTTTAGTGGTGATAAAATTGTTAACAAAAGGTTGGAGTGAACTAACATTTATTAAGTGCTCACTACATGCCAAACACTTTATTTACAGCATCATAGAAAGTAGACATTATTAGCCTCCTTTTTTATGAACAAGCTAAATGAGGTCTAGGTTAACAACTTGCCCAAGTTCACATACTTATTAATTGGTAGAGCTGGAATTCAAATCAAGCTGTCTGACCCAAGGACAGTTGTTCTTCCATAGCAATATGCAGTCTCCCAATTTCAAGTGGAACACATTCCCCTTTGGTAGAATACACTGAAATAAAAGTAGAGCAACCAAGTAGCTTTCCTTACCATCAAAGAATAGATGAACTGTTGGCCTTTAATTACGTCACTCAAGGTAAGTCAATTCTTTTGTCTTGATGGCCAGTTCAACCAAAAAGCATCCACCAGATGGGAATAGTAAAAAGGTTAGGGAAAGGGAGTCAAGGGAGGTGACTGGTTATTTTACATTGGCCAGTTTCAGTCTCTCTTAAACATCCTGCCCTTTTGCCAAAATGAAATAGGGGGGAGTGGAAAACAAGAGTTTGACTGAAACACCCTTATTAAAAGTATTTTGGAACTCTGTTCAATATAGACTGCTCATGGTTCTATGAATGAAAACCTCATTCAATATAATCACATTTTTCATCCAAACAACTGCTGAAATAAGAAAAAAATGTAAAGATGGCCCTCCAGATCCATGGGTTCCACATCTGTGGGTTCAACCAACAGAGGATCAAAAATATTTGAAAAAAATGTCAGTATTGAACATGTACACACTTTTTTCTTGTCATTATTCCCTAAACAACACAGTATAACAACTATTTCCATAGTATTTCCATTGTATTAGGTATTATAAGTAATCTAGATGAGTGAAAGTATTTGGGAGGATTGTATAGGTTACACACAAACACTGTGCCATTTTATCTCAGAGGCTTGAGTGTCCATGGAGTTTGATATCTGCAAGAGGTCCTAGAAACAATCCTCCATGGATACCAAGGGACAATCTTGAAATACCCTATGGATACCAAGGGACAAATACTTGAAGATCTATTGATGGCTAACTAAGCCATAAGTCAAAGTTAAAGTATATTCTTAAGACTTTTATGAACATTACAAATGCTATCAAAATAAGCCAACTTCTGAAACCATTGAAAACGAAATGTAGAGTCATTAAGGGGAAAAGCATGGAAAAGGTGTGGTAGAACTTTGGTCAACATGGAAAAGAAACAGAATAAGTATAGAAAACTCTCCAAACCAGCATGGTTGGGAAGAATGTAGTAAACTATACTTTATGGGGCTATCATTATGAAAAGTATCTGCAACAGAAACATTAATGGGTTGTGTTTCAAAAGTTCATTTAGAAGCCAGTTCTTTGAAACTAGAGACAACACATTTTTCCAAAATGTGTTGCTAAACAGTGTTTGAGTTCCCAAATGAGCCCATGGATTATTGCATGTGAAAATGCTTTGAAGACTAAAAACTGCAAAGCAAATATAATTTATTATTTAACACATATTTGCAATAAAAATTTTCAGAAAACAGTATCACTGAAATATTTAAAGCAAAACAAACAAAAACATTTCAATTTTTAAAAAGTTTTCTAGCAAAGTTTATGAGAGAAAGGTAGGAGAATGAGAGAGTGACATGGCAAAGCTGGCATGGGTGAAAGAAACGTTTTAGTTTTAGTTTTATCTTGAATACTGGTACACGAGAAAAAGTATATTTAACCAGAAGGATTACATGGTTGATGGGAGGTTTTTGTGGACAATATGAGAGTGAGTTATGAATACATTCAAGGCCATTAGATAATGAGAGCACTGGTTTGCTATAATGTTTAATTTCTTTTGTTTTAAGTTTTCAGTCAAAGTTTGTGAGAGAAAGAAGGGAGAAAAGAAAGAGTGACATGCCAGAACTAGCAAGGGCGAAAGAAATCAAAAAAATTTTTTTTTTGAGTTGGAGTCTCACTCCGTTGCCCAGGCTGGAGTGCAGTGGTATGCTCGTGGCTACCACAGTCTCGACCTGCTGGGCTCAGAGGATCCTTTCGCCTCAGCCTTTCAAGTAGATGGAACTACAGGCATGTCACCATGCCTGGCTAATTTTTCTTGATTTATTGTAGAGATGAGGTCTTGCCAAGTTGCCCAGGCAGTTATCAAATCCGTGGGCTCAGGCAATCCTCTCACCTCGGCCTCCCAAAGTGCTGGGATCATAGACATGAGCCACCATGCCCGGCCTTTAATTTCACTTCAAAATAAGTGGAATCATATAGAAAGAAACACAACATTTTGAACAGAAAGGGCTCCAAGAAGTAGGGGCAGGGATGTGGGGTGTGTGTGTGTGTGTGTGTGTGTCTGTGTGTGTGTGTGTGTGTGTGTGTGTGTGTGTGTGTGTATGAGAGAGAGAGAGAGAGAGAGAGAGAGAGAGAGAGATTACCTAAGGTAAAATTAATCAAGTTATGGAAGACCTACATACCATGACTTGTAGAAGGACATACAGCTAAAAAAGAAAAGGACAGAACAGGAAATGAAATAATAAGAAAGAGCCTTCGTGTTAAACTTTGATCAGACAGCTCCAAGGTGGGTGTTGTACAGCAAAGTAAGGCAACTTTGAATTGCCTTAAAGCAGCATAGAAAAGTGCAAATATTCAGTGTTTGGTAATAACTCCCAGCAGTCCATATCTGAGGATCACCACTGTAACTTAACTCTGATGCAGTGAAGAGGAGATTGTTTCTGTGGGGTATTGTGCTCCTAACATGTGCTGCAAAAAGTCACTCCCTCAGAAGACAAAGTTGACAATTGTGCTGCATCAAAAACTTTTCATATTTGGGTAACAGGTGATCTTCTGGAGTTTGGTACTATTTTATTTTTTAAGCTGGGTGCTGGTTACACGGGTATGTTCACTTTGTGAAAATTCACTGAGCTATAAACCAATGATTTACTTTCCTTTTGGGGATGTATATTATACTACAGTAAAATAAAAAAAAAATAAAATTATTTATCTGCAGGAAATATTTATGGTGCTTTATCAAATAAACTCTGAGGAAAAACCCAACAACAGTTTACAGTTCAATAACCATCATGACAATAGAAAAGTCATTTTAGTCAATGAGGTGCTACTTAACTAAGCAACAGGGAAACCAGATGCAAAATTCAACTATAAAAAAAGACATCCCTTTGGGAGGCTGAGGTGAGTGGATTGCCTGAGCCTGCCTCGAGATCCACCTGGGCAACTTGGCGAGACCTCATCTCTACAATAAATCAAAAAATTAGCTGGGCGTGGTAGCACGCGCCTGTAGTTCCAGCTACTTGGAAGGCTGAGGCAGAAGGATCACCGGAGCCCAGCAGGTCGAGGCTGCGGTGGCCGGAAGCGGCCACTGCACTCCAGTCTGGGTGACAGAGTGAGACTCCAACTCAAAAAAAAAAAAAAAAAGAAAGAAAAAAAAAAAAAGACATCACCTATGGGAATATTATGGGAGAAAAGGAACTAAAGCACAAATAGTGATAAATCCTTAAAAAGACCAAGACCACAATAGGTAATGCCTGTGGACTAGATAAAACCACGTTTTTGATAGTAAGTACATTTTTATGTCAGCCTCTGGAGCATGTTTTTGTTTTAAATGCACCAATTCACACCCCTCCCCATAACCATTTTTGTACTTTCTTTCTGGTAGCTAATGGAAGAGAGGCTCAATCCCCAAATTTCAGTCAATGACCATGACCTTCAACTACAAGAGAACTCTCTTCTATTTTTAGTTCTGGGAAATTAAAAAACAGAATATAAAACTAGTATATACAGTGTACAATTACAATTCTTTAAGTAATATATATGCAGAGCAAAATAATAAAATGACAAAAACATCCTCCAAATGAAAAAATAGTTATTTCTACAGGTTTGTATGTCTTCTTTTAACTTCTTGTATTTTCTTAATAGTACATTAGTTAATACTCATAAAAATCAACTAGTATGATAAAAATGTAGAATACAAAGCTATGCCTATGCATGAAAAAATATGGAATGTTAATGATGTTATCTTTGTGTTGTGAAATAATGGGTATTTTATTTTTAGTTTACACTTTTCTGTATTTTCCAAGTTTTCTACAAGAAACATACTTATTTTATAACTTAAAAAGCTTATAAAATGTCTTTGGTACTTTCTTCTCCATTTAAGACTGGGAATAGAGATTAAATGTGTCATTCTGTATGTGATAATACACATCATCTAGAGACCAAGGGGGAAAATGTTCTTTATGTGCTTAAAACAATTCACAAATCAAGTTATACAGTCATCCCTTGGTATCAGTTGAGGATTGGCTTCAGGATCCTCAGAGTATACCAAATCCATGGAGGCTCATCTCCTTTATAAAAAATGGTTCAATATTTGCATATAACCTACACACATCTTTCTGGGTACTTTACATCATCTGTAGATTACTTATAATACCTAACACAATATAAATGCTATGTAAATAGTTGTTATATTGTATTGCTTAGGGAATGACAAGAAAAAGAAGCCTGTACATGTTCAGTACAGACTCTATTTTTTTCTCCAAATGTGTTTGATACTCAGTTGGCTAAATTCACAAATACAGACATAGATACAGAGGGCTGATTCTATTTCCATTAAAAAATAACATTATTTTATGTTGTGAAATTTCACATTCACCAACATGTTCAATTGGAGCATTTTAATTGGAGACATTTAAATGCTAGTGTAAATAGTTTTAAAAACATCAAAAGTAGCTTAGGGAAAGCTCAGTATAAAAGCTTCAAAACCTAATTCGTCACTATTTCTTTGTAATATAGGTCATTTTGCCATTAAAAATCGACAAAGGCCGGACTTGGTGGTTCAGCCTGTAATCCCACACTTTGGGAGGCTGAGGCTAGTGGATTGCCTGAGCCCACGGGTTAGAGACCAGCCCAGGAGACTTGGGGAGACCTTGTCTCTACAACAAATTAAAAAATTAGCCGGGAGTGGTAGCACGCATCTGTAGTTCCGGCTACTTGGAAGGCTGAGGCAGAAGGATTGCTGGAGCCTCAAATTGACGCTGGGATGGTGGTGAGTGTGCCACTGCACTCCAGCCTGGATGACAGAGTGAGACTCCAACTTTAAAAAAAAGAAATCAACAAAACTGGTCCATACTGGTAATCACCATAGAAATTAGAGAGCCTGCAATCTTGAAATATTTGTGCAATCTTATTTCTGTATGTTCTTTTTCCTCCTACCAGACTCTACAGTGCTCAAGAGGACAAGGACTTTACCTTATTTCATATACTCAGGCAAGAAGCACAGTACCTACCAAACAGTAGACCTTTGATAAATGCTCAATGAATTGAATTCCAGTCCCCTTCCATTAGATATTTTCTAGTGAACCTCATGATTCCCTGGCATTAGAGTTCTTGAATGATTAAGGCAACTCAACAAGCATTTCTAAAGCACATATAGTACAAAAATATTAATAATACATTACAATGATCACAATTCAGTAGGAAGATAAAATATGTAAACAAATAACTGCCAGCAAAATGCAGAAAGTACTAGAAGAGATGAAGTGCTATGGGAACAAAAAGAGATTACTGTATTTTGTCTGGGGTGTGGGCTGTGGTGGGAAGAGGAAAAGAAGGACTTGACTTGAGAAAGGCTTCAAAGATGAGGAGGCATTTGTGCTGCATTTTGAAGGATGGGTGAATTTTTGATCAGCAGAGTTAGGGGGGAGAAAGGTCTGCAGACAACAACAGAAGTACAAGCAAAGGAGTGTTAATGGGAAAGGACGGAGAATCTTTAGGAAACAACATGAAAGAGGAATATAAGGCTTTGAAAATAGTCCGGGACCAGATTATTAAGAGTTTTATATGCCACGCTGAGAAATAAGGTCTAAAATTTGTAAGAAACAGCATGTGTTCTGGTGGCAACATAGAGGAAGAACTGCACTCAGGGAGAAAATCATTGGAGGCAAGGAGACCAATCAAGAGGCTAAGTTTTTTTTAAAAAAATTTTCTTGTAGATCCTCGATGTTAGGCCTTTGTAAGATATACAGTTGGCAAATATTTTTTCCCATTGTGTGGGCTGTCTTCCTGCTCTCTTGACGGTTTCTTTTGCTTTGCAGAAACTCGTCAGTTTGATGAGGTCCCACTTGTCTATCTTATTTCTTAGGGTATGGGCACTTAGGGTTCTGATCAGGAATTAGTTGCCAGTTCCAATTTCCATAAGGTTGTCTCCTGTGTTTTCTAAGATTCTTATAGTTGGAGGTTTTACGTTTAGGTCTTTGATCCATTGAAGCTGGACTGGATAAAAAAAATGTGGTACATATACACAATGGAATATTATGCAGCCATAAAGGACAAACAACTTAGATGGATTTAGAGTCTATCATACTCAGTGATTTATCACAGAAACAAAGAACAGAGTTCCATATGTTCTCACTCATAAATGGACCTTGAACAATTATAATGCTATAAGAAAGGGATTGGGAGTAGTGGGAAACTGCCAGGGGGAGGGGGGTTGGGATTGGCAGTTGAGTGAAACTGCCAAGGGAGGGAGGGCACACTTCATCAACAAGGGTACCTGCATAATCAACATTTGCATACCTAACTCTGAATTGTACCTCACATCTTTGAAATAAAAAGAAAGAAAAAAAGAAAAACTTATTTTTTATTCAATAGGAAGGCACAGGAATTAAAAGTAGAGTAATGCAAGTAAGGGAAAAGAGGACATATGTGAAACGTTTAACGTGACAGAATTGGCTGGGTGTAATGGCTCACGCCTGTAAACTCAGCACGTTGGGAGGCTGAGGCTATAAGATTGCTTGAGGCCAGGGGGTTCAAGGCTAGTCTGGTATAAACTGAGTGTGGTGACTTATGCCTGTAGCCCCAGCTACTTGGGAGGCTGAAAGCCAGAGGCAGGAGGTTTGCTTGAGCGCATGAGTTTCTAGGCTACAGTGGGCTATAATTTCACCACTGCACTTCAGCCTGGGCAACAGAGGTACACCCTGTCACTTAAAAAAATGTAAAATATAAAGTGATAGAATCAACAGGATATGGAAGCTATTTATTTGAGGGAGAGTGTTGGAAGTCTGGGATGCAAGGAAGAAGAAATGCTAGATACATGAATTAATAAAACAGCAGAAATGAAACAAAAGAGAGGCAAGAAAAGCAAGAGATTTCTTGGGAGAGTTTCAAAGTAGTAATCAAGAGTATGAAATATAGTATCGCAGAGATATCAAGAAGGATACACCTGAAAATTGATTTGGAAATGGTATTTTACATTGGTAAATCATCACCAGCCAATCTCTTCTCATTCTCTTTTGAACCTCTCTGCTAAAAAAGTGTTTTTTCAGCCGGGTTTGGTTGCTCAGCCTGTAATCCCAGCGCTTTGGGAGGCTGAGGTGAGTGAAATGCCGGAGCCCACGGGTTCGAGGCCCGCCTGGGCAACTTGGTGAGACCTCATCTCTACAATAAATCAAAAAAATTAGCCGGGCATGGTAGCGCGTGCCTGTAGTTCCAGCTACTGGAAGGCTGAGGCGGAAGGATCGCCAGAGCCCAGCAGGTCGAGGCTGCGGTGGCTGGGAGCGGCCACTGCACTCCAGTCTGGGTGACGGAGTGAGACTCCAACTCAAAAAAAAAAAAAAAGTGTTTTTTCAATGTCAACATCCTAGAAAAAAAAAAGAATAAAA
This sequence comes from Cephalopachus bancanus, assembly GCA_027257055.1. Classification (NCBI taxonomy): domain Eukaryota; kingdom Metazoa; phylum Chordata; class Mammalia; order Primates; family Tarsiidae; genus Cephalopachus; species Cephalopachus bancanus. The sequence continues at coordinate 252,266 of JAPVLO010000517.1, forward strand.
ACAAAATGCAAAAGAGTTGAGAACATGGTGATAATTGAGTATAAAATACTATTCTAAAGACCTTTGTGACTGGAACAAAGATTGGTAGCAAGAGGGAGAAGCAGTTATTTGAGAAAAAAACAACAAACACAGAGGGCCAAAAGACCTTTTTCTTGTAAAGAATTCAGTCAATCTCCCCTATTCCTAAAGAGATTAAATTAGGATTTTAGGTAATGTGGACTTTGATGTACTCTAGGCTATTTATTTCCAATTATGTTCTACAAACACAGGATTCAACTTTCATTTTCTAAAATATATTTAACTATCTTAACTGTGATTTAAAAAATAATAGTAGCTTCCTATATATCAGATACTGTGCTAACCACTGCATCTGCATTATCTCATTTAACTCCAGCAAATTTATGAGGCAAGTATATTATTGTGCCCATATTATATGAGAGAAAACAAACTTAGACAAGTAAAACAACTAACCTAAGATTTAAAAAATACTAAGTGGCAGAGCCCAACCTCTTAACTAATCCGTTCTACTGTCTTTCAACAATGTATACAAGCAACTGTTTTATATATCAAACTGTATCCTATTGGAGACCCCAAATCATTAACTTGAAGTGCTTGGTTCATTTTTTTAAAAAACAGCAGTCAGGAATAATGCTTCTCTTGTCATTCCTTTGCATATGTTTCATGTTCTCGTAAATGTGTCATGGATTGTGAAGGTTGTAGCTCTGCAGGGTCTTTCAATAAATTCATGCCTGCACATGTTGATTCAAGGAAAACTGTACAAGCAAGTACACAGACTTCTTCAACCCGTGGGTTGGGCTCAATTAGACAGCAGGCAAGGCTCAGGCCCATCTGTTTGGCGAAAGCAGAAGTTAGTTGCGCAACAGAGACAGCATGCTTAACGTGTCTCATCGTGACAACCTTACATTTTAGATGGCTCTAGTGCTTACTCTAAGATTTGGTTGCTTCTTATCTGATTTTCATTTTTAAGATAAGGAATTTGAATAGTAATTAAACTTTGAAACCAAAATTTCCTTCCAGGTTTCTGGACTAACTTGATTGGAATATACCCTGAGACCGTAAGGCAAACTTAATAAACATCTATCACTTGCAATTATTAATCTGTGTGAATCAAGATTCTCTCAATACTTTGCAACCAAAATACTTTACACAGAAATAGCGAACTGATGCTAGGCTACAACTACCTTCTGTGCAATTTTGGTACACATAAAAACAGCCTCATTTTCCTAATTGACTGCTCTTATATAGTGGAATTTCTTTCTACTAAAAAAATTTAAAGCAACTGTTCTAAACCAGTTAGTTCTATTACTTGAAACAAATGTGTCTTCATGGTCACAGGACTGTACTAGGTGAGAGTGTGGATACTCAGCACAAACTCTAAGGAAGGACAAGCAATTCAAGGGCAGGCCCCTATAAGAGTGGGTGAAGAGAGATTTTGTAAACAAAGAAGACAGCAAAAGCTTTTCCACATTTGGTAGCCCGTGTGTAATTGACGGCAATATACTATAATGAATTAATCACTTAAACCTTAGCCCTGCATCTCTGCCACTATGATCCAAGATAAGTTGCTTTTGACCAGAGATTAAAATGAAGCCCTAGGCTTACTCTTAGGAATGAGTAAAGCAAACAATACAGTACTTTGCAAACAAACATTAAATAACATATGTGGGTGAAATGCAAAGTTATTTTCCCCCAAGCTGAAAAGTATCTTCTCCAGGAGTTCAAGGATGAAATGTGATTTCATATCTCAAGAAATTTGCTAGCTTTTTTGGCCTAGTTAGCTTAATGACAAACTTTGCTATAGCCATTATCTTGGAAAATAAGTTTTTAAAGTATCAAAATACTTTTCTCAATGTAGTATAAGTGATCAATATTTAGGGCTTTATTCCTATATGGCATCTTGAAATACAGCAGTCATAATTAGATTTCCAGTGTATTAATGTCTTCAAATTGACAGTTGCATAATCATAGAATTGTACATTAATTTTTTGCATCCTGTTCGCTTTAACCTATTATAACATTCATTGAGTGTTTATTATCTGATAGGCAGTTTATATATTCTTAATAATCACAGTGATGCAAATATTATCCCCACCTTACAGATGGGAAATTCGAGACTCAGTAAAGTTAAATAATCTGGCCAAGGACACAAAGCTATTGTCTGGCAAATCTAGAATTTGATTTCCAATCTTGACTATATTGTCTCAATAAAATATAAGATATATGTAGAGTGCCTGGCACATAGTAAGACTTCAACAAAAGTTAATTTTATTGTCCCCTGAAATGAGCAGATAAATATCCTTAACAGAAGTAAAACAAAAAGACTCTAAATAGGAACTCTAAAGAATACTTTTCAGTTACAAATCATTCATACAAATAAATCTCATTTGCAGGAGACAAAGTCAAACTCTTGCAATTAGCCAACTGAAATGTAAGGACTTTAAAATTTACTAAGTCCTTATTCATTTTTACTAGCTTTTAAAAAGTATTTCATTTTAATTAATGAATTATCAACCAAAAGAGATACAGTTTCTCCTTTAATATATATTCTAAGAATCACAGCATTTTAGAACTGAAAAGGATCTAACAGTCCCTCTAGCTCACTTTTGTCTCTGTACACTCAGTGCTAAGTTGGCCTCCACTGCCTACCTCTATACTGCCATTTGACATGTGAATAACCTGTACAAGGTTACAAAGCTGGTGAAGGCAAAGAAGGGGCTAAAATAGCTCAAATCTCCTGAGTTCCAGTTCAGTGATCTTTCCATTATGCCATTTAACCACTCGATACAAGTGTTCTCTAGGCAAGACCAGTGATACTGTTTTAAGAAAAACAGAAAATCTCTAGTAGTCAAACATTGATCGCAACAGTGACTCCTAGAAGGCTAATCCTATCAGCTAACCTTTACTGAGAGCTGATGGTGTGCTATACTATTTAAGGCACTATTTCATTTTATCCTCAAGACAACCTGTGGATAAGTTTTCTTATTATTCATTCCCATTTCACCCAGACTCAAAGACTTCAAGTAAGTTACCCAAGGTCACAGAACTAGTAAGCAATGGAGTAGGAATTTGAATCAAGGTCTGCCTTGAGGCCCAGCTCCTAGCAACTATGACATATGCTGCTGTTACACATGTCTCTTCCTTTTTCTCCAAGTTACTTTTTCTTTGTCCTTTGGGGCCTAGGATCACTATATACCTAAGGTATGGGCACCTAATCCCAAATAGGGAGGTTTCTGGGAGGCTAACTGAAAGGGGGAAAATAGCAACCCCACACCAGCTCCACAGATTTAAGAACTACCTGGACTATTTTTTTCCTCCAAAGTCTAGGCCTTGCTATCCTCATACAAAAACCTCTTCTTTTTCAGTAACGTTAGTCACCTGTTTTGTAACTCAATAACCTAAATCAGATTTTCAGAGGCAAACAAAAGCACTGATACCAATAGTCACTTGGGACTTGAGACCACTGGGCAGAGACGAATTCAAGAGCTAAGCAAAGTTTCCACCAAAATTGCAATGAGGTTAACAGGGCACAGTAACACAATCTAGTACCTGATACTTAGGAAACATGGAGAGAAAAACAGGGAGAGGAGAAGAAAAGCTGCGCCGCTGGCCTGAGATTAAAACAGCAGAGTGAGGAAGGGATTTCCTCAGTCGTTTAAAGACAGTGTCCACCAACACTAAATCCAAAGTGAGGCACCCTTGTGAAACACCAGAAAAAGGGCCCAAACAGTCCTGGATTTGCCAGCCTCTGTGCCCCGTTTGTCTTGCCCCTTTCTACCAGAGAGACAAATTCTGAAGGATTTTTTTCCGCCCAACCTCCACGCCTGGTGAATCTCGGGGAGTACCCTACCCCACTTGGTAGGGACAGAAAGGACACTGGTTTTGCTTCGGAGCAAGGCGATGGGGGAGGAAGGCAATAAGGAAAATAAGAGAAACTGGCCATGGCAGAGGTTTGGAGGGGTGCGATTTAGTAGCTGCACTCACCCGGGTGAGACATGGGGATGACCTCATTGCGGGTCCCCGGGAAGTTGAAGATGACGGCTCCAGACGCCCCTCTCTCGTAAGCCAGACGGATCTTGTCTGCGAAGGTGCAGCCCCCGCCGCGTTGGATAAGGGCCAACCAAGAGACTTGCACTGTGCTTCCCCAAACCGTGGGCACAGTGAAATTTGTGTGCGGATTACAGGCGTTGAGCGCCCCAGGCCCGTCGGGCGGTACTAGGACCCCAGCCACAGGCTCCAGCGGCGAGTCCTGGCCGTACACGCCCTCCTCGCTCAGCTCCCACACGGTGCGATTCACTCCGGTGTGCGGAACCCGCCAGGACACGTTGAGGTAAGCGGTCCACACTGCTTCGGCCCCCCGGGAGCCGGGTGCGTGAGGACTCAGGGCCAGCAGGAAGCACCACGCCAGCAATCGGGATGAGCTGCAGCCACCGCGACAGGAGACCCCAGTCCCGGGCGGCGGCCCCATGGCGCGCGAGCGCTCCGAGGTCCCCTAGGGCCCCTGGCACGCGCCCTCCTGGCGCTCAGCAGGACCCCGGCCTAGACCAGGTACGTGCCAGGTCGGGGGGGAGTGGAGAGACGCTGGGGCGCTGCGAGCTCGGTCGGAGCCGCGAGGCACGTAGCTCAGTGAAGAGGTTGCCGCAGACGCAGCTCCTCCGAGCTCCTGTCCTCTTCGCTACTGCTGCGGCCGCGTCGGGCTCTGGGGCTTCAGCACCAAGCTCCGCCCAGTCAACTGGGGGTAGAGGTGGCGAGGAGGGAGGAAAGGACACTGCGGGATCCGCCTCTTAAAAGGGTAACAGGATGGGAAGGCATTAGAGTTGGATCCCAGGCTGTGTGGCAAGGTGTGTCGCGTCGTTTTATACAAAATGAGCAGGCAAGGAACTATAGAATCCGCGAATAAGAAAGCTTTCTGGTAGGATTCGAGTCCGTTTTGAATGGAAAGAATACATCTTTCCCTCCTAACATTTGCTCAAAGGTCGTTTCGGGCTTAGGGTGCCAGAATGCGAAAGTACAGTACTTCTAAAAAGCGCAGATCCAAAGGGTCTGAGTTGTAGTTAAGAGAATTTGGATAGAATCATGTTGTTTGCTAATTCTTTAGGGGCGGGGCGAAGGCAAGGACAAGTGCGTTGTTACTCTTTTTTTTACTGGTTCCAAACGGCACCTTTCTCCTTTCCTGCTCTTAACACGATTCGTATGTGTGTATTTCTTTCTTGCCCTTATCCCAAGCTTAATGTACAGCATCGGATGCTTCTTCCAAATGTAATCTTAGTTCTCACGAAGGAATGATGGTTTCCACACACCCCCAATCAAGCTTTTTTCTTCACCTTCCATAAACCAGGTTTACCCAAACAGATTATTCCTGCGCCATTCATGACCTTAAGTACATAATCTTTCAACATTTCCCACTAACTAAAAGGAACCTGACCCACCTAGGCAATTCACTCATGGTATTATTGCATTATAGTTTATCCTTAAGTATACATTTTTTGTCTACCCTGTCAAATATTACATTTACTAGGAGCTCAATAAATGTGCATTGAATTAATATCCAGTGTCTGACAATTAAGAATAACTTTTGACCTTGGGGAAGTTAATTATCTATGCCTGTTTCTTCATCTCTAAAAGGGGAATAATAATAGTACCCACCTCACAGAGTTGTTCAGACAATTAGCTGAGTTCTTACGTGTAAAGCACTTTAGCAAGGCTTAGCCAAGTATAAAAATTATACATTAAGTATAATTATTATTAAACTGGTTTGGGAACACAGTAATTCTAAAATAATCTTAAAATTGTTCATTTTAGGTAATAATAAGATAAAATGATGTTCAGGATGTTCAATCTTAGCCACTTTTTCAGTTCAAAGAAATATAATCTACTTTATCCAGCCCAACATTTGGTAAATTTCTGATCAGTCATTCCTCTCAATCCCAGATTTAACATTTACTTAATCAGTTTTTTTTCCAAAGATTAAGCATGGGACATTTCTGCACTTGATACTCTTATAGCTTGAGAGAAACCTAGAGGAAAATTAATATCATATATCAAACAGCACCTAGAATATAAATAAATGGGTGATTTTGTGAAACATGAATCCTAGGTATTGAAAGGACTTTAGAGGTTAAGGGGATATATGGGACCAATAGCATGATACCCCCAAATACTGATGATAATCTCTGAGATAAAAATTATTTAGAGAAAAATAAGTAGATAGGACTAACCATCTTTAAGAAATGGTCCAATTCCAGAAATTGTCTGAATCTGTTGGTAACATTCAAAATTCAATCAGTCACTATTACTCGAGTGACAATCATCTATATTGCACTTTGAAGAAACAGTGTGCTCAAAAGAAAGGAAATACTTTATAAGATATGCATAAAACTGAAATTCAGAGACATTCATTTATGCTTATCCATTCATTGTTTTCTTTTTAAATTTTAACTGTATTTTATTATAGAGGTGTGGGGTACAAGTAAGGATTAATTACAGAAGTGGGCTGGGTGCAGGTGGAATTTTGGCCTCTAACTGGCCCTCACTTCTCCTGGTCTGGGAGCAGTGCCCAGTGACTGCTGATCCTCCCTTGTGCTAATATGATTAGTGTTCAGGTCCCACTTATGAGTGAGAACATTCAGTATTCAGTTCTTTGTTTCTGTGACAGATCATCGAGTATGATGGTGTTCAACTCCATCCAATTTGCTGTGAATTCCATAATTTTGTTCATCTTCATGGCTGCATAATATTCCAGTGTGTATATGTACCACATTTTCTTTATCCATTCCACTTTCGATGGGCAGTAGGGTTGGTTTCATGTTTTTGCTATTGTGAATAGTGTGGCTATAAACATGCAAGTGTCTTTTTTGTATAATTATTTATGTTCCTCCAGGTATATTCCTAGGCAAGGGATTACTGGAAGTAATTACTGGAAGATTCAATTTTTAGTTATTTTAGCAATAACTGCACAGCTTTCCATAAAGGTTGAACTAGCTTGCACTCCCACCAACAGTGTAGAAGCACTCCCTTTTCTCTGCACTCATGCCAGCATCTGTTGTTTTGTGATTTGTTAATGATGGCCATCCTTATCAGAGTTAGGTGGTATCTCACTGTAGTTTTGATTTGCATTTCTCTGATAGTGAGACTGAATATGTTTTCATGTATTTGTTGCTGCTTATATATCTTCCTAAAGTGTCTATTCATGTCCTTTGCCTACTTTTTAGTAGGGTTGTTTGTTTGTTTGTTTGTTTTCCTTTTAGCTCGTTTGAGTTCCTAGTAGATCCTGGATGTTAGGCCTTTGTCAGATATATAATTAGCAAATATATTTTTCCCATTTTTTATTGCACATCTACTAAATGTCACAGGCTAAACATTGGGGTACAAAATCCAATAGGACATCACCTCTGCTCTTAAAAATCTCTTAAATTAGCTCTGGTGAGAAAGACAAGTAAAATAATAATTGCAGTATAGAGTGATATGTGTATGTAGCATAAGCACTATGATAGAGGTATGCACAGGGTAAAAGAGAGCAGTAGAGAAGAAGCACCTAGCCAAGACTGGGAAGCAAGGGAAAGCTTCCCAGAGGAGGTTACAGCTGTGCTGAGTTTGAGAGGGGTAGTCTTTCTAGGCAGAGAACAACTCAAGTAAAGATATTGAGACATGACACAAAAAATGTTGGGAAACTACACTTATTCCAGGTCCTATAAATACAAAATGGTTGGAACCTAGAGTACAGGAGAGAAGGTGGTAAGAGATAACGTTGGAGAGGTACAAGGGGGCCAGTTTTTGAGAGTCCTTTTGGGTAAAGTTTGGGGGTTTGGACTATATCCAGAAACAAGGAGTAATATAATCAGGGTTTAAGCAGGTAGTAACATAATCAGATCTGAAGTTGTGAGATCATTATGGCTTCTCTGTGGATAATATATCGGAGGGTACAAGAGTAGCAGCAGGGAGCCCAGACAGAAGATTGTTGACTGTGTTCCATGTGAGATATGAAGGTGACCTGGACTGAATGGGTAGTGGAGATAAAGAGAAGTGGGCAGAATGGTAATGCATTTTAAAAGTAGAATCAACAGGACTTCTTTTTGGAGGATGAAAGAAAGGGAGAAGTTAAGAATTGCTTTGAGGTTTTTGCTTCAGAAGACTGGATGACATTCAATCAGGGAGTAAAAGAGGATTTTAAATGTGTTGAGTGGGTAGGAGGAGAGACGAGTTCACTTTAGACATGTTGATTCTAAGGTGCCTACAATGTGCCCTGGTAGAACTGTGCAGCAGGCAGTTGGATTTTCTGATTACTGAACACAGCACAAAGCACTGGAGAGGCAGGGATGTATAAAGACAAAAGAAATAGTCCCTGCTCTCAATGAGCTCACAGTCTGGTGGAACAGTCAGAGAGGTAAACCAACAATAACAGTACAGTGCAATAAATGTTATGATTGGGAAAGACATAGGGTGCTAGGGCAATATGGATGTGGCTGAGTCTTTAAGACTGAGTAGAATTACTCAAGCAAAGAGAGTAAAGATATTCAGACATAGGCAAGAGTATATTATATGAGAACACCAAAGAACTAGCATTTAGTAGTTGAGTATGACTGGAATGTAAATTTGCAAAGGGGGAGGTAAGGGAAGTGGAGCTAGTCAAGCAGGTTATACCAGGACATGAAGAATTTAGAAAATTATGTTAAAGAGTGTGGAGTCAATATGCATGCACACACATTTGCATGTGCATACACATACATTAAGCAAATATTGCAAATTGATAACAAGTGCTGAATCTAGATGGTGAGTATATGGGTGCTCATTGTACTATGTTTTAACTTTCCTTTGTACAACACTTTAATCTTTTTGTAATAATGGGTTTAAAATTGTGAATTTATATTGAAGTCAGTGGAGCAAATGAATATGATCAGATGTGGGCCTGAATACATCATCTGGATTGTATGACAAGACTGGTAGCAGAGATACTAGTGAGGAGACTAATGTCTCCACAACGATTCTGGAGGCCTAGCCCAATTGTAGATAGAGATATCATAATTTCATGGCTTGATAATGTGAGCCATTAAAATCATTCTATGAACTCCCCTTGCTCTGAGTCCAGCCTCACCAAGCAACCTACTTATTGTCCTTTAGCTCTTCATGTAAATGTGCCTACAGGGAGATAATGCACTGATCAGCAAACACTAGTATCTGGTCCACTTGGAAGTTATACTTCTCATTATAAATTAACCAATGGGCTTTCTGGCTTATATATTGGTCTCTTGTGAATTTGATTAAGTGTGTGTTCATTCCCAGGAGCCCAGTCTTCGGTTATACTACCAATCAAATTTCAAAGCATACAAAGTTAAGAACCAGCTTGTAGATCATGACTGCATCAAAGTCCTTCCACTCTATGGAGACTTGCCTGGGTAACTCACTGGCTTTCCTTAACCATGTCCCTCTGTCTCACTGTGAGTTATTTTCAAACTACAACGGAGCCTTGCTACCTAGAGTGAGGCTTGTTGATCAGGAGCATCGGCATCATCAGGAAACTGGTTAGAAATGCAGAATCACAGGTCCTACCCAGACCAACTAAATCAAAACCTGCATTTAAACCAGATCCCCTGATAATTTGTATGTACATGTGAGTTTGAGGACTAAAGGATTCCTGAGAGGTAGCCAGCGCCCAGAATCTGTTTTAACACTTCCAGTGTCAGAGATCACTACTTCACAAAGCATCACATTGTTTCTTGTTGGAAAGTTTATATAAGTGTAGTTTGACCCTGCTTCAGTTATTCCTCTTTCTCCCACCCTCCTCTTCCAATCCTAGGCCCACAGAGTTTCTGTGCTACTTCCTGGCGATATCACCACTCTACCAGAGCCTTTACTCTGGGCAGTGCCCCAGTACCAGGTCTCACCTGTTTCTTGAAAATCCAAATTTACTAATCCCAAATATATTCCCCCAGGGTCCTAGACTCACTAAGACTAAAAACAGCTACTGTTCATTGAGCATTTACTATGTTCTTTAATATACATTATCTCATTTAACCCTCACAACCATCTATTATTAACCCAATTATTACAAAAGAGGAATTATAGCAACTGCCTGAGCTCACATAGCTAGGAACAGAAGCAGGATTCCATTGTAGTTCTGACTCTAAGTATTAATAGCTGATAATGACTTACTATCTTCCCTCTATAGAATGGCATTGGCATTTTAATATTGCTTTACACCAAAGAAACAAGGTTCAAGTGATATGTCTCTTGTATGCATTTCAGGCACTGTGACCACTGAGGGAAATATATTTGGGCCAGGAATATTTTTTAATTCCTCAAATCCTACCACAGGGGCTAACTGCCAAATATTTGTATCAGCAATACCGAACTGAAAGTTGCCCTGAGCAGTGCACTATCTAATGATGAACTGATAAACAGAGCAGCATCCTGCAGAAGCAACAGCAGGGCATCATTGTAGCAGATTAAGTTTCCGATCTCACTGAGTTTCTGCAGAAGCCTAGAGATGAATGATAGGGTTCAGTCTTTAATATGTTTGCAAGAAATGAGACATCATATCTGGCTTCTGATCATTAAATAAATGGCAAGGTGCAACCAGGGACAAATAGTGTCCTGACATCTAAGCGATGCTGTGGCTACACAGCTCAACAACATAGGTGTAGAGAATGTGTAGGGAAGGGATGGCAACAAATCTGCACTCTAGGCAGTTGCTCTCTGGGTACCAAGAAGAAAATGGTGGACGTGTGGAGAGAGGGAGCAGCCAAATTAAACAAAGCAAAAAAGTCAAAGCACGATGCTTCAGTGTACTTCCGAATGCTATAACACCACTTGCAAATGCAGATAGACCTCAGTTAGCTCAAGTTGGTATACAAACATTAAAAAATGGAGGATTTTTTAAAAAAATAAAAAGCTTTCTTGTACCCAAAGAAAGACAAACTTACAGAGGGGCTTTACAGACAGTAGGTATGCTATATCTGAAACTAATCTTCTCATACCCATATCTTTAATAGCTACTACTGAGAGCCTACTATGGGCCAGATACTTTATACCTGTAAGTATTACATATTACCTCTTACAGAAAAAGAAACTGAGGCTTGGGTTAAGTAATTTGCTGAGGTCACCCATGGGAACCAAATGACGGAACTTGAATCTGACACCACATCTAAATGCAAAACTATACTCTTCCTATTACACCACTTTCCACTTTGTACAAAACTACCTTCAAAAGTAGAGGTAAGGCCCATGTGTGGTGGCTCATGCCTATAATCCCAGTGCTTTGTGAGGCTGAGGTGGGAAAATCATTTCAGCCCAGAGATTTAAGACCAGCTTGGGCAACATAGCAAGACCTCATCTCTGCAAAAACAACAGCAGCAGCAGCAACAACAACAACAACAACAAAAATTAAAGTAGATGTAGGAAGGAAACTTCTATACATTGAGAACCTACTATGTGTTATGCACTTCACATGTATTAATGATATCATTTGATTCTCACAACAGGTAATGATATCCTATTATAATTCCCATTTTTCAGATGAGGAAAATAGAACTCAGAAAGTGAAGTATCTTGCTTAAGGTCAAACAGCTAGTAAGTGGCAGAATTGAAATTCCATGCTGTTTGCATTCTGTTGCACTACTACTATACATACATAGGAGGATATTATTACAAGTTGGAAAGAATTGGTGTTCTTCAGCCACATTCAGTAACACATTTGAGCATGCTAAGAACGCCTCACCAGAGTGCCTGATGTCCTGCTGAGCAGCCCCAGAAACCCTAGATACAGAGACCGTGAGAGTACATCCAGTCAAGTGCTCCACAATCACTTATAAGTGTTCTACATATTCACTTGTTCATGCTCGCTCCCAAGAGTGAATAGAGAGGAGTGCCTGAACACATGTTACATGTGGAGAGGGTGTTTTATGCCAACTAGTGAGAACTGGCAAAGGAAAAAAAAGTGTTGGTGGAAGACATTTCAGGAAATGAGCTAAACTGTGTCTACTTGATTGCAATAGAGGGATCAGACTAGCTACCATGAGTTTAGGCAGGTGCTTGAAAGGATCACAGATTGTTGAGAGAGGTAAAGAGTGGGGAAGGGCCTGATGCATGGGGGCAAGTTGAGCAGGGGGTGCTGCAAGGAACTATGGAGATGAGTGGTCTTTACACTTCACCTTGGTATCAGGCAAACCTACTTGGGAAACAAACTCACTTGGTCTCATACAGTCTCCTAGCTTTCCTTTTCAGATAAGAAAAGGAAAGAAAAACAATTTGGGAAAAGTGGGAGAGGAAAATGTTTTTAATAAATTGTGCCCAACAAATACGACCACATATTTTAGGTTTGTTTCCAATCCATTCATCAGATACAGTATACCACTCCACAGACTACATCCACAGAACTCCCCCATATCAATCAGTCTCTGTTCTTTCTTTTACCTTTGCTGTTGACTGGTTACGTGACACCGAGGAAGTTTCTATTTCTTCTTTCTCGACTACAAAATAGGCATACTACTAATAAACAATTGAATAGATGTATTTTGAACCACTTAATTTTCCATTCGATGAAAGCCTAACAAATCAGGTAGTGTATCTAAGATAAATGTGTTATCTTGCCACTGCCAAGGACACATGACAGAAGAGCTGTAGAAGGAAGTGGACCTGGCAGGCATGGAAAGAATTAGTTTTGCAAATTAGGGAACAGTTAATTTCTTTCTTTCTTTTTTTTTTTTTTTTGAGTTGGAGTCTCACTCTGTCACCCCGACTGGAGTGCAGTGGCCGCTCCCGGCCACCGCAGCCTCGACCTGCTGGGCTCCGGCGATCCTTCCGCCTCAGCCTTCCAAGTAGCCGGAATTACAGGCATGCGCTACCACGCCCAGCTGATTTTTTGATTTATTGTAAAGATGAGGTCTCGCTGCCCAGGCGGGTCTCGAACCCGCGGGCTCAGGCAATCCACCCACCTCAGCCTCTCAAAGGCGCAGGACCACAGGCTGAGCCACCGAGCTCGGCAGTTAATTTCTTAAAAATGCACATGGACAGTAATTTTTTAAAAATTCTACCAACACAATAGGATTCCTTTTAAATAGGAACCTAATTTGATAGTTTCTAGTAAGGCTGGGGCTTCTGAAAAAGCAATTTAAGAATAAATATACTTCTATTGTAGTGCATAATCACAATCACCTATTGAGCTAAGATTTACCCCAGCTAAAGTCTGCATGAGTGTGGGCAAAGGCAGACTCTGTATTCCAAGGGGCAAAGTCACAAATTCACTGCTGCCAACTATATGCATTAGGATTAACCGCACCTGCCCAGGACACAAACTTGATCAATAACTCGGAGCAAACAAGTATCTGGCAATAAGTGACCAGGTGCTAGCACATAGTTAAGACAACTGAAATTGGCTGGTTTGCCACTTGTAATTCATGCAGAAATTAAGTTCTTTCACACCAGAATTAGATAAGTGTTATGGTTGTGTTGGTAGCAGGAAGTAGGCAAGGGACAAGTAGGCCTTCAACAAAAGGGTGTTTTATGACTACAAAAATTATGTTGATTTTAACTTCACCACAAATCATTCAGTATAAAGGAACTTTAATGGGGAAGAATACTAACAGTTCCATCAAAAAAAAAAAAAAAGAGGGCAGACACTGAAAGCCTGAAGCTCCAGTTTGTTTGAAGAAGAGACTCATCAAGTTTATCATCAATGATCCCACCAGCTCATTAAATGTCTCCGTTTTTCTTAGATGATGATTAAGGTGTTTAGAGACCCGATGGGAGCATTATATTTGGGGCCTACACAGTGTTTAGGGCAAAGCTCCCTGCTGGTTTTAAAGCCTTCTATTGTGATTGGATTCCAGGCAGAATGAAAACTCTTCAGGACACACATTCCAGGTAGCCAACTAATCGGTGCTTTCAATATGCAACATGTACGGCATTTTAGGCAGAGGTTTCCAAGTTCCAAGACAGAGGCAATAATCAATTGCTTAAGTTTAGTATACACTCAAGTGTAGTGATGAGTGGATTTATATTGCCTGCTGTTGTCCGATTTTCTTTTCAACAGAATCTTGCTCTTGACACTCACTGCAAGTTGTGTTAGGTAGCAGTGAATGAGCAAAGAACAAGCAGACTTGCAATAAAACAATATTGCTGGGACTAAGTCTACCTGATTACTGCAAGTCAGTTTACAAATTTAGCAATTAAACATTTTTACCAACTCTGACCCTCTGGGATTTCCAACATTCAAAATTATAAGCAGTGACCATCATTGGGCATACAGGAATTATAATTTTCTAATTTGTTTTTTCAGTGATTAAAAAAAATCATCTATTACCTAATTTACTTATTAGAATAGTAAACATTGCTTTAGAATTTATATAGTCTATAAAGTCCTACAAATTTTCTGGGAAAGATAAGATGAATACAACAAGGTCCCTCCAATTAAAGATTTCCGTCTACTGAGAGTAAACTGTGTTAAAAAAATTGCATGCCCTCTCTTTGTTTTTACCTAAATGCATCTAGATTGTCAGCAATATAAACTGATATACTTTTAATACAATTAAAATTGTAATACAAGCTGATATAATTTTAATACAATTACAATTGCAATATAAACTGATATACTTTTAGTACAATTAACATTGAAAGCATAGTCTGTTCTCAGTTGTCTACTAATGGAGAAAACAAGTGATATTAATTTTTTCTTAGACTATTGTTAGTAGCCTTCTAATTGATCCCTCTGTCTTTAGTCCCTCCCCATTCCAAATTATCCTTCATATTACATCCTGATTATACTTTCTAAAACCTAGTTATAATTATGTCACTTCTCACTGCATATTGAATAAAAAAATACATTTCTTAATTTATTTCTTAATTCTAGACCCTCAACAATCTAGGTCAATCTGATCGCTACCTCTTTACATCTTCACCGTATTTTATTCATACCTGTATTATACACAGCATCTTTAATACTCTTGCATTTTTTACTTACATACCTATGTCCTTTATCGGTGACAGTTCGCTAAGTTGAAGAACTACATATCTTCTTTGTAGCCCCAGATCTTACCCTGGCACATTAGAGTACATTTGAAAAGCAAGTAAATGGATGGCAAGAACTTGAAGGCCGGCTGTCTAGTTTGCTGTCTAGCTAGTATGAATTTTTTTACTATGTTTTTGTTAAGGTATGGTTTACATAAAGTAAAATTCACCCTGTTAAGTGAACAGTTCTATAAGTCTTGACAAACATATACTGTCATGCAATAACCACCACAATCAAGATGTAGAATAATTTCATCACCCCCAAAACTCCCTCATGCCTATGCCTTTATAGTCACTCTTCCTACTCTTAACACCTGAAAACCACTCATTTGTTTTCTTTCCCTATGATTTTTGAGTTTTCCAGATTGTCATATAAATGTAGTCATTTGTGTCTGACTTCTTTCACTTAGGAAAATGCACTTGATATTCATCCATGTTATTGCATTGGTATGGTATTTAAATGAAAGGGTGGTCAAAGAGGTAAGTGCTGTGAGTACAAAGCCCTATACTGGAAAAGAGGCAGGAATGTTTGCTTCTGACTCAAGGAATTAGGGAATATTTCACAAAGAAGGTAGCATCTGAGCAGGGTCTTGAGGGGTAGGTGAGATTTTGATAGGCACAAATGGTGAGGGACAGTATTTCAGTAAAGGGTACAGTAGGAACAAAAGCTCAGAGTCAGGAAAGAGCGGAGTGGATTTGGGAAACAGGATTTTAGTTTGGCTAGAACACAAGAGGAGAAGTAGTGGGAGATTGGGCAGAAAAGGTAGGTTAGGCCTTTGTTGACTTTGAATAACATATTTAGACGTTGGTATTGATTCATTAGGCAGTGGACTGTCGTTGCAGGTTTTTGATTCAAGCTCTTTTTTTGAGAAGAGTAGTTTTGCCTGCAGGCAATTCTGCTGCCTCACCTGCACTGAAGTAGGCAGCTCTCTGGTGAGTATGCGTCTGTGACCTCTAAGACAAGGCAACACACTACTTCTAAATATATCCAAAGCATATCAATGGCAAAAATAACTTCACTGCAGGTACTTTCTAGATAATGCATTTATGAAATGATTGAGTCCAATACCTGCCAAAGGCTCTCTTTTCTCTCCATTCGTTTGTGTTCTTTCAATTCTCTCTACAGTCAATATATCAGAAAGTCAAGTATTGTTCCTGGATCCTTTTTTCCTAGTTTTCCACAAAAACATCTTCACTGCGGTAAAAGTTAATGTGAGGACGTCTGTCTTAGCAGATAGTCAATTTAAAAAATCCTAGTTGCCGGGCTCGGTGGCTCAGCCTGTAATCCCATGCCTTTGGGAGGCTGAGGTGAGTGGATTGCCTGAGCCCGCGGGTTCGAGACCCACCTGGGCAGCGAGATCTCATCTCTACAATAAATCAAAACATCAGCCGGGCGTGGTAGCGCATGCCTGTAATTCCAGCTACTTGGAAGGCTGAGGTGGAAGGATCGCCGGAGTCCAGCAGGCGAGGCTGCGATGGCCGGGAGCGGCCACTGCACTCCAGTCTGGGTGACAGAGTGAGACTCCAACTCAAAAAAAAAAAAAAAAAAATCCTAGTTGAACAGCATTTCTTTATTTTGTAAAGCTATATTATCCACTGATACGAATTTCTGCATAAAATGAACCAATTCCTATTTTGGATGCTTTTTATGATTATGAAAGACATGAATAGACATTTCACCAAAGAGGATATACCAATGGTAAATAAGCACATGAAAACATGTTAAACATCATTAGCCATTAAGGAAGGCCAAATTATAGCCACAATGTTATATCACTGTATACCTACCAGAATGGCTAAAATTAAAAAAAATATATGTAACATCAAATGATGGCAAGAATGTGAAGAAACTGGATTATATATACCTTTTTTTGCGGGAATGTAAAATGTCATGACCAATCTGGAAAACAGTCTGGCAGTTTCTTGTAAAACTGAACATGAAACTAACTTATTACTCACCATTTTCAGTCATGGGTCTTTATCTCAGAAAAAAAAAATACACTCATAAAAAACTCCACTCACCGATTTTTATAGCAGCTTCATTCATAAATTGCCCCAAATTGGAAACAACCCAAATGCCCTCCAATGAATAAATGATAAAACAAGTTGTGGTACATCTATACCATGGAGTGCCACTCAGCAATAAAAAGGAAGAAACTACGAATATATGCAACAATCTGGATGAATCTCCAGAGAATCATACTCAATGAAAAAATGCCAGTCCCAAAAGGTTGCATATTGCAAGATGCCATCTATATAACATTTCTGATAGACAAAATTACATTAATGGAGAACAGATTAGTGGTTGCCCAGAGTTAACAAGGGAGCATGTGGTAGAGGCATGTGTGATTATAAAAGGACAACAAAAGGGAGCCCCATGGCAATGGAACTGTTCTGCAACCTAACTGAGGTAGTAGTCACATGAACATACACATGGGATAAAATGAGTAAAACATGCAAATTAATGCATGTAAAACTAGTGAAATCCAAGTAAAGTGGGTGGATTGTATCAATGTCAATTTCCTGAATGTGATATTGTACTATAGTTATACAAGGTGATACAACTGGGAAAAATTGGGTGAAGGTGTGAAGTGTATACAGGATCTCTCTATTTCTTAAAACTGCAAGTGAATCTACAATTTTCTTAAAATGAAATTTTTGAAAAGAAGAGTACATGTTGATTGTAGAAATGCATAATGCATTCCTTAAAGTTAACTTTAGGAATCGTTATTATTTTTGCTGAAGAATTTTCATATTTTCTTCTGACATAAAACACACAAACAACACAATTTTCCATTTTTCTAGTTTTAACTTTGTTGTCAGGAAACATAAAGCCCAAACAGGGACAACTACTTCTGCTTCTGCTAAAGTGGTATTTAAGCTTTCTGGTGTCAAAATTACCTCTGAAAATTTAATGAAACCCATGTACAAAATAAATGAATGCCCACAATTTTAAGGAGTTTTATGGACCTTATGAAGCTTATCCAATGACTCCAATGTAAACATTCATCTACTGCTACACTGTTCAGTATGATAGCCAATAGCCTCATGTGGCTATTTACATTTTTTAATTAAAATTTTTTTTCAGTTACATTAGCCATATTTCAAGTGCTCAATAGTCACAGGTGGGTTGTGGTAACATATTTGACACAAAGATAGAATTTTTTATCACTGCAAAATGTTCTATTGGACAGCATTACTATAAAACACTTAGGATATGATTTTCTTTTATTGAAAAATAACTTCATCTACTTATAACTTCAAGACTACTTCAATTGCATAAAGACTCCATGTGACCCATCTACACATCTCCAAGGACCCCCCTAAAGAACCTCTCTTTAGATGAGTTTTATTTTAGCCATAAATGTCTTATTTTGCATTGGGTTCAACCCAGGTACTAAACTCTCTTTGAACAAGATAGGCTATAGGTTCCAAAGTTTTATAATTTCAGTTATTACATACAATGACAGAAGAACTTTCACTTGCAATAGGAAAAGTTATTTCAAGTGCAGAAAGTATTTTTGGAGGAGAACCTAGATACAGAATAAATATTAAGAGATAGTCAAGAGTCAGACTTATCTACATAACCAAAACAATTGGTTAAAAATAGAATGTTCAGTTGCTATGTTCAATTAGTATCTTTTATTTATTTTAGTAAACATATATGATACTCACTGTGTCAAAGGGTTATTAAAATAGAAAGAGAGGAAAGAGCAAATTTTTAAATGCTGTGATGGGAAAATAAATAGCTGAGTTGAGTAACATTTTAGATGTTTACGCAAAACAAAAGGTGGAGAAAATGTAAGAGAACTTGTCTTGCAATAAGTAGCTTTCTGGTTCATTGTAGTTGTCAGATGTTTAGGATTAGAAGGCATTCATGCTTAAAGCAATAATAATTTACCAAAGCTCTGATGATCTCTCTCAGAAAAATCATACTTTTAAGACATAAAAAATAGCCTAGGTTTACTGGCTTTTATTCTTCAGATATTGAAATTAACTTTTTAAAAAGTTAATTTCATTTTCCAACTAAAGCCAGGTATAGTTTTCTCATGGTCACTGTTTATTAGTTATTAAAAAGGAGTCGACTCAACTATAGATACCAGTAGATGGGAAGCAGTGATGTAAAAATATAAAAAATCAGATAATACAAAAGACACTTGGAGATGGCTTTGAGATACATTTTTCAGCACATTTTCATCTTATGCTTTACACAGGCATTTTCTTCAGACCCATAAGAGGTGACTCTGAAACATGCTGAGTGATCAAAGAAAGTTAGCCTGAAATTTAAATACCACGGGTGAACTAGCCACATACAAATAATTAAATTAATGGCATCACTTTGCATATTTATATTCTGTATTTCACCTTACTTCTGTGAGCATGTAGCCACTAAAGAGAATCTATGAACTCACTGGTCTTACTCATTCTGGGAATTTATTCACATCTTCAAGATGCTTAGTTTTAAAATGATCAATTAGATTGATTTTTGTTTTACTTAAATCTATTTAGCTGACCTTAGCTGAGTGTCTTGGTGTTGTCTTAATTGAAATAGTTGCTATATGGTGTCAGAAGACATTGGAACTTTGATTTCAGATGCCAACATAGCAAGTTATTGTTTAAATATGCTTGAGACAAGTACCAAGGTGTTGGGATTAGCCATAAATATGCTCAACATGCCCTCTGCTGGGCCTTTGTTTTATAAGGCTGGAATGAAAAACGCTGTGTCATCCAGTTGTACAATGGGTTGAGTATATGAATTCCACTGTGACTATGATATGCAATGAATAAACTCTAACTATAAATTCACAAGTCTTTCTGGCACAGATAAATCTGACTCAGTTTCAAAAGGAAGATTCAGAATACCATCTAGGCTGAAATAAACGAAAACTTTGTTATGTGCTTAGGAATTCCCCTGTGTTTTATGAAACAAGATGATCTTATTGTTGGGTGATCTCTCTGTAAATATTAAACCAGCTAAATAATTTTGCCATCCACAAGAGCCTAGCTGAAGAGGAGCGGATGGTAATTCCAGATTTTTTCATGGCTTGCAAAGGTGCATTTCTGCTCCCCCTGCCCACAGTCGGGGTGGAGGGAGGAAACTGCGGCCTACTCCTATGAATAAGCACGTATTTTTATAAATTAAATGGGTGTTTTACATACGGAACAGAATGGGGAATTAAGATTGGGTGTTTCCTAAAGCAAAATTATCTATATACTTGCCATGGATCAAAATACTTTATAACATCCTATGTGATAAAGTAGCAAATATCTAGCAAGTATCGTCCCAACAACTCCCTTCATATTGAAATGGGGTTATAGAGTTCATTTGTATAAACTGTGCACGTGTCAGCCACATTTTAGTTGACCACATGTTCCTGCTTATACTTTCAGAGGAGGTAAATCATGAAACTAGACTGAACCTAGAGAGAATAAGGTTTCTATATACCCCAGTGCCAATAAAACTGACCAGAATACAGTTGCTTATTTTCTTTTTCAATTGCTGCTGTAATAAACTCCATGGTTGCTTGTTTCAGAGACAAGATCTCACTCTGTTGCTCAGGCTGGAGTGCAGTGGCACTATCAAAACTCACTGCAGCATTGAACTCCCTGGCCTCAAGTGATCCTTTTGCCTTGGCTTCCCAAAGCTCTGAAATTACAGGTGTGAGCCACCATGCCAAGCTGGCTATTTTCTTTATGAATTTCTCCCTAAGGCATCCAGTCGGTTTTTCACACCCTTGAAACTAAAAAAGGTTTTAATTTAATCAAAGTGAAAATTATTCATGACTCATTTAAGTCAATATCCTCAATTAAATTGTAGTTATTTGAGTTTCCTAGCACATCATCTGTAATTGCTTATGCTATTTTTTTTTTTTTTTGAGAAACCAGGGTTTATTGAGAGGACAGAAAAGCTCCCACAGTAGGAGGGGACCAGAGGGGGTTGCCTGCTTATGCTATTTTAACAGAATAAATAAAATTGATGTAAAACTGCTGCTTGGAGCACTAGAAATTTGCATTTTGTTGTATATGTCTTCACTGCTTTCCTTTTGTTATTCATGCTAGTAGTATATCAAAGACAAGTGTGGAACTTAGTGACAGGAAAACAACCGTGTTAAAGGAGTTGAGAATATCTATTTTTTTCATTTTTCTTTTTTCCCCCAGTTTTAGCCATATATTTAGTAAAAATTATCTTTTCTGAATGTATTTTTTGTTCTTTATCATGAAAATGAAAGATTATAATAATAAAATCTTTCTGAGGTTTCAATGACATGCACAGTGGTATTAAAATAATTAATATTAAATCACAGTTGTCATGAAGTGTTGAGACAAAGCCTTGTCTTAACAAATTTTTTTAACATATTTTTTATTTTTAAATTGTGGGGTACAGTTAAGGGTTAGGTATACAAATATGCATTGTGCAGATACCCTTGTTGATGAGGTGTACCCCCCGTCCCCAGACAGATATTGACTACCATTAATCCCTCCTCCCTTCCCCTTCCTGCGCCCCCATAGTTTCCCGCCACTGTCAATCCTTTTCTTAAAGTATTGTGATAGTTGTTCAAGGTCTACTTATGAGTGAGAACATGTGATACTCATATCTTTGTTTCTGTGAGAGATCACTCAGTATTATAAACTCCAATTCCATCCAGGTTGCTGCGAAATTCATGATTTTATTCTTTTTTTATGGCTGTGTAATATTCCATTTTTAAGCCAGTCCTCTTTTGATGGACAATATGGTTGGTTCCAGGTTCTTGCTACTGTGAACAATGCTGCGATAAACATAAGTGTGCAGGTATCTTTTTTATAGAGTGATTTGAGTTCTTCAGGGTATATTCCCAGTATGGGGATTGCGGGGTCATATAGAAGGTCAATTTTTAGAGCTTTTAGGAATCGCCACACTGATTTCCACAGAGGCTGCACTAGTTTACATTCCCACTAACAGTGTAGAAGTGTTTCCTTTTCACCACATCCTCTCCAGCATCTGTTATTTTTTGAGTTATTGATAATGGCCATTCTGACTGGAGTTAGGTGGTATCTCAGTGTAGTTTTAATTTGCATCTCCTTGATGACTACTGAGGCTGAACATTTTTTCATGTGTCTGTTGGCTGCTCGTATGTCTTCTTTTGAGAAGTGTCTATACATATCTTTAGCCCACTTTGTAATGGGGTTGTTTGTTTTTTTTATTTTCAGCACGTTTGAGTTCCTTGTAGATCCAAGATATTAGGCCCTTGTCAGACATGGAGTTGGCAAATACTTTTTCCCACTCTGTGGGCTGTCTCCCTGCTCTCTTGATGGTTTCTTTGACTTTGCAGAAGCTTGTCAGTTTAATGAGGACCCACTTGTCTATCTTATCTCTTATGGCCCGTGCGTTTCGGGTTTCACTCAGGAATTGGATGCCAGTTCCAATTTCCATAAGGGTGTGTCCTGCATTTTCTAAAGTTCTTATGTTTGGGGTTTTACATGTAGGTCTCTGATCCATTTAGAGTTAATTTTTGTGTATGGGGATAGATAGGGGTCTTGTTTGAATCTTCTGCACATAGTTAGCCAGTTTTCCCAGCACCATTTACTGAATAGGTTCTCCTCTCCCCAGTGGTGGGTGGTGGAGGCTTTGTTGAAGATGAGTTGGTTGAGAAATTGAGGTTTTGCTTCTGGAATATGAATTCTATTCCGTTGGTCTATATGCCTGTTCTTGTACCAATACCAAGCTGTTTTGATTATTGTAGCTTTATAGTAAAGGTTAAAGTCTGGTAGTGTAATACCTCCTGCTTTGTTTTTTTTTGCTGAGGACTGTTCTGGCTATTCTTGGTCGTTTGTGTTTCCATATGAATTCCTGTATTGTTTTATCTAGATCTGAGAAGAATGTTGCTGGTAATTTGATGGGTATTGCATTAAATCTGTTGATTGCCTTAGGGAAGATGGACATCTTCACAATGTTGATTCTTTCAATCCATGAGCATGGGATATTTTTCCACTTGTTTGTGTCATCTTTGATTTCTTTCAGCAGTGTTTTGCAGTTTTCATTGTAAAGGTCTTTCACGTCTCTGGTTAGGAAGATGCCAAGGTATTTCTTTTTTTTGGTGGCTATTGTGAATGGGATTGTGCTTTTTATTTGGGTTTCTATTTGTTTATTATTGGTGTAAAGAAATGTGATTGTCTTTTGCACATTTATTTTATACCCTGAGGCTTTGCCAAAGTCCTTTATCAGTGCAAGGAGGATTTTGATAGATTCTCTTGGGATTTCAAGGTACACAATCATGTCTGCAAAGAGAGATAACTTGACTTCCTCTTTTCCTATTTGGATACCCCTGATCACCTTTTCTTTTCTGATTGCTTTAGCCAGGACTTCCAATACTATACTGAACAGGAGGGGTGAGAGTGGGCATCTTTGTCTTATTCCTGTTTTCAGGGGAATTCGTTCCAATTTTTGTCTGTTTAGGAGTATGCTGGCTGTGGGTTTCTCGTAGATGGCTTTTCTATTTTGAGGTATGTTCCATGTATGCTTCGATATTAAAGGGTTTTTTATCAAGAATGGGTGTTGGATTTTATCAAAAGCTTTTTCTGCATCTAATGATATAATCATGTGGTTTTTTGCTTTGATGTCTGTTGATGTATTTAATTACATTTATGATCTTGCAAATGTTGAACCAATCTTGCATCCCGGGGATGAAGCTTACTCGGTTATGATGGATGATTTTTGAGATGTGTTGTTGAAGCCAGTTTGCTAGGATCTAGATCCTGAGAATTTTAGCATCTATGTTCATAAAAGATATTGGCCTGTAGTTCTCTTTTTTGGTTTGATCTTTACCTGGTTTCAATATCAATGTGATGTTGGATTCATAAAATGATTTGGAGAGAGTTACGTCTTTCTCAGTTGACTGGAATACTTTCAGTAGGATTGGTATCAGCTCCTCCTTAAATGTCTTATAGAATTCTACTGGAAAGCCATCTGGTCCAGGGGTTTTTTGGAGGTAATTTTCTTATTACATAGTCAATTTCCTTGATTGCTATTGGTCTATTTAGAGTCTCAGTTTTTTCTTGTTTCAACCTAGGCAGGTTGTGTGATATCAGAAAGTTCTCCATTTCCTTAAGGTTTTCAAGTTTGTTTCCATACAAGTGTACATAGTAGTCTCTAATGATCTTTTGTATTTCTTCAGGGTTAGATGTGACTTCATCTCTCGTGTTTCTAATCATGTTTATTTGGGCTTTTTCTCTTTTTTTCTTGGTCAGTCTAGCTAGGGGACCATTGATCTTGTTTATCCTTTCAAAGAACCAGTTTTTTGTTTCATTTATTTTTTTGTATTATCTTTTTGTCTTCTATGTCCCAGATTTGGGCTTTTATTTTGTTGATCTGGATTCTTCTACTGAAGTTAGGGTTTTGGTGGTCTTGCTTCTCCAGCTTCCTTAGGTGGCTTGTTAGGCTGTTAATTTGTGTTCCTTCCATTTTCTTCATGTGCGTTTGTAGGGATATGAATTCCCCTCTTACAATAGCTTTCATTGCATCCCAGATATTTTGGTAAGATGTTTCTTCATTTTCATTTGTTTCCAGGTATCTTTTAATCTCTGTTTTGATTTCATCATTGATCCAGGAGTTGTTTAGCATTATGCTGTTTAGTGTCCATGTCTTTGTGTGTTTGGGGGGAAGCTTGTTGGTGTTGATGTTTATTTTTATTCCACTGTGGTCCGAGAAGGTGCATGGCAAAATTTCGATCTTTTGAAATTTGTTCATGCTTGATTTATGGCCAAGTATGTGGTTGATCTTAGAGTACGTTCCATGTGGTGATGAGCAGAATGTATATTCTGTGTTCGTGGGTGGGGTGCTCTGTAGGTATCAATTAAGTTCATTTGGTCAAGAGTCACAATGTGGTTCTGGATCTCATTGCTGATTTTTTGTCCTGATGATCTGTCTAGGGCTGTGAGTCAGGTATTAAAGTCTCTAGCTATGATAGTATTAGCATCAATATCTTTTTTGAGTTTACCTAGAAGCTGCTTTATGAAAATTGGCACTCCTATGTTAGGTGCATATATGTTTAGGATAGATATTTCTTGCTGGTGGATTGAACTTTTTATCATTATGTAGTGGGCTTCTGTATCTTTTTAAATTTTTGATAGCTTAAAGGGTATTTTGTCTGAGATTAAGATCATGACTTCTCCTTTCTTTTGTGGTCTGTTTGCCTGAAAATTTGCTTCCCATCCTCCTACTTTGAGTCTGTGAGTGTCCTTTCTAGTGAGTTGAGTCTCTTGAAGGCAATATATTGTTGCATGGTGATATTTTATCCATGTTGCCATTCTGTGTCTTTTCAGTGGTGGATTTAGTCCATTCACATTCAGGCTAATTATTGAAATGTGAGAGTTGACCCCTATCATAAGATTCTTATAGAGTTGTTGTTTTTGTTCCTGTTTGTTTGTTGTCTTTCTTTTGGTTTTGGGGTTGGTTCGTGTGTGTTTTTAACTTTTTCCTGTACTCTTGTGAAGAACGTTGTTCTTTTTTCCTTTTCTTCTGTGTTTAATACTTTCTTAAGTGTTTCTTGTAGAGGTGGTCTGGTGGCAGTATAAGTTCTTAGGGATTGGATATGTGGGAAAGATTTTAATTCTCCCTCATTGATGAAGTTTTCTTGGCTGGGTAGGTTATTCTTGGTTGAAATTGTTTGTCTTTTAGAACTTTGAAGATAGGGCTCCATGCTCTCCTAACTTGAAGGGTTTCTGTAGGTACATCTGCTGCTATTCTAATTGGTCTTCCATGGTAGGTAATCTGTCCTTTTTCTCTTGCTGCCTTTAGGATTTTTTCTTTTATGCCTACTTTGTTTAGGTGAATTATTATGTGTCTGGGAGTTGGTCTTCTCATTGGTTGTCTTGCAGGGGTTCTTTGAATCTCTTGTGTTTGAATTTTCACATCACTGACGAGATGAGGGAAGTTTTCTTGAGTAATCTCATAGAATGTTTGTTCCAGGGTGGACTCTGTCTCTCTTTCTGCCTCAGGAAGTCCAATTACTCTAAGGTTCGGTCTCTTGAAGTAATCGCTCATCTCTTGAAGGTTTTGTTCTGTCTTTTTAAGCTTCTTTTCTATGTTTTTGACAGTTTGCATTAGTTCTATATTTTGGTCCTCAAGCTCTGAGATTCTTTCTTCTGCTTGGCTAATTCTGCTTTTCATGCTTATCAGTTTGTTATTTCATTCACAGCATTATTTACTACTGTTATCTCAATTATCAACTCCTTCCTAGTTTCCTCTTGTCTTGCCTCAATTCTTTTTAATCTCTCCATTAATGCCTTGATATCTGAGTTTGTAGTTTGAGACCAGTCATTCTGGGGGCTCTTCTTTGTTTGCATTCCAAAGTCAGTTTTCTCAGTGTCTGACCTCCCAGGGGTCTGTGAGAGACCCATATTCTTCTTTTGGTTTTTCTTCATTTGTGTAGATTTTCCTCTCCCCTTCTCTCCCTTTCTTTAATTCTGTTTTTCAGGGAATGTGGGGTTGCTTTTACTTCTTTTTGTTCAATCTCCTGTTCTTTGTTATGAGTGTCCTCTGGTTTTGTTCACTTTTGAGGCTGGACTATAGGTTGGGGCTGTACTTTTTGCAGTTTTGAGATTTAATTGAGGGGGAAGCTGTGATTCAGAATCTATCTACAGATCCCAGTATCCACCAACAGCTATATGGGCACACTGGAACCCACTTTCCACTGCCTTACAATCTGTCCATGCAGTGGGGTTTAGGTTTGACCCATGGAACCAAAGGAGGTAAGAAAAAGGAAAATAATGGAAGAAGGGGGGGGGGTCAAGAGGAAGTTGGAGAGAGAAAAGAGTAAGAGGGAAAATAGACATACATACCAACTAATGAGTGAAAAGAGACACAAGGCCAAAAAAGAGTAAAAACAAACTAACAAACAAGATTCCCTAAAGCATACTGGTAATCACACAAAGACAGTCCAATATATTCATGCCTTTTGATGTGCTTTTCCCCAACACAAACAAGTGGTGTAATTCAAAAAGCAAACAAAAATGAGCAAAACAAACAGCCAAAACAATAAGATAAAAAATCAAGATAGGAAACCAGACTAGTTCTGGAGTCTTTCCTGAGTGTTTAAAGTCTCTTCAGCTCTGATCTCTAGCCTCTCCCCTTTGCAGGCAGGTAGACTTACTCATAGGTTGGGTTGATTCCCTTGGCTTGCTGCCTGAGAGGTCTGCCCCAGGACTGAGTTGCCTGTGTCTGATTCAGCATAGGGGAGGGCCTTTTGTCTCCTGTTTGGCAAGGTTACCTTAGAAATCAAGGTGGAGGCTGCTCATGGATGGGCAGGGCAATGCAAATCTCTGCCTGGAAAATGGCTGTGGTGGGTGGTTCCTCTTTCGCTGATCCTTTCTCTCCACTCATCCTTTCTCTCCACTTGTTTGGTCTGTGGATGATCCACTACGATGGGTTATGGTAGTGTGTGTCTGGTGCCAGGCACTGGGAATCAGCAATATAGCTGGGTGCTGCATTTGGTGTGCTGCCAGCAGCTTGGGGTGGGGAGGAAGCCCGGAATTCCCTGGTCCAGAGCTGAGAGCTGACAGCAGCTGTTCAGCACCTCTTTAAGATGTACTGTTCCCTTACACAACCATGGGGTCTTAGCTCCCAAGTTGGAGGTTAGGCAGAGCTGGGTGGGTGAGTCGCTGCAGATCTCTGCCTGGTCACAGGGCAGAATGTAAAACAGAACAAAGCACCATAACTTCATTTTAAAAATGTAATTATAGGTTAAAGACATAGTTCAGTTAAATGAAAATGTAAAGTGGCAGATTTGTAAGGTATTATTGCTTGAAAGAGACAAGTTTTATCGATATTTACCACTTTGCTAACATTTTAGGTATTTACAGAGAGAGGATCAATGGGCTCTGGACATCTATTTTTTCATAGAATCACTAACAGGATATCCAATAATTTGAACAATCTCCACAAATGAACAACAGGGCTATTGTTTTACATTTAACTTTCTTCATTGCCAGAACCACAGTCCAGACATACAGAATAAAGAAAATAGAACTCTACTTTCGCTATGAAATTATTTTGCAAATAGAATAAAACTTTCCTAAATTAGACTTGTATGAAATTGGCAAGTTCTATAATTGGGATTATGGAATACAGTAATATTTCAATAATTTGTAGAAAGGTTGGGACTCATTCCATGATGAAGGAAATTTATATCGTACATAAGTTCTGCACTGGGTACTGTTAACCTTGTACAAGAAAACCATTTTTCCTAGTGCTTTAGCAAGTATTCATTTTCATAAAAGCAATTGGACTTAAATCAAACCTTTTACATTGTTTTTTGAAGTAGATTTCTCTATTTCATTAGCTTTGATTTCATTACTGCATAGGTCTGAAAACAGGCATTTTATGATTTTTAAATATGCCTTTTTATTGTTAAGAGATCTGCTGTCAGATAGGCCTTCTTTTAAAGTTTTAACAAAATACAAAAAACAGCTTTATTATTTTCAAGTAATATAATAGCACAAATGTGTTGCTACTAGAGTGATGCCAAAGAGAAGCATTGCTGGATCTGCTTTAGTGAATATGCAGTGTTTGTTTGCAGGAAACAGTTGCTTCTATGTACTGTTTAAAAAGTGTTTCTATTCTCTGAAGGTACTTAGTCATCTCCTTACTTCTCTAAGTGCTAACACTGTATTTTTAACTTAGATTTAACACTGGTGAGAATTAATGAGGTTTTCGATGCTCTACCCAAATTCACATAGTATGATGCAGATCACTACAACAGCTTTTATAATATATATATATATACATATATATATATGTGTATATATATATATATATATATATATATATGTATATATATATATATGTAATGTTAACTTCCACAATATTGTGCAGTGAAACAAGAGCTGAACCGGAATCTGGTTCCTTCACTCCATGACCCTGTGTGGGTGTCAGCACTCTGTGTAGCTGTATGAATCACTGGTGGTAATCTAGGCAGGTCCTATTGCCAGAACTTTATATAGAAGCAGCCTAACAAAGAAGTCATGTCCGACTGCCAGCTAAAGATGAGACACCAAATAGCTGCTGGGAGAGCAGATAGAGATAAAAAGAACACTGTTAAGAGCCTGCATGGTGTCATTAAGCTGAGCAACCCCAACCTTTCTGCTGTTATCACACTGAATGACTATAGATAAAACTGTGAAGGAGGTAATGATTTTTGGATAGGCGGGTACTTCACTTTCCAGCCTCATTCATTCATTTCCATATTCTCATTCATTCATTCATGAATGAGGGCCTCCTATGAACTGATCACTGTACTAAATGCTGTGTATACTGAGGTGAATGAAACAAGGTCCTTGGAGCTCCAGCAGTCTAGTACTGCTTCCAGGTCACATCTCATTTAGTCTGCTATTTTATACTCAGGTGGCTATCAAACAATTCAACAACTGGTATCAGTTGTTATGGTTGTGATGTTACTTTTCTCAGGACCATGTGCCCTTTTAAACAGGAACTCAAAGACCCTGTACCTTTCAAGTCCCAAAGGAGTGCTCCTTCTTAATGAAGGATGAAATTTTATTTATTTTTTTATTTTTATTTTTTGAGTTGGGGATCTCACTCTGTTGCCCAGGCTGGGGTAAGTGACATAATCACAGCTCACTGCAGCCTCAAATTCCTGGGCTCAGGCTATCCTTCTGCCTCAGCCTCCTGAGTAGCTGGGATTACAGGAATGTGCCACCACACCCAGCTAATTTTTTGATTTTTTTTTTTTTGTAGAGACAAGGTCTTGCTACACTGCCCAGGTTGATCTCAAACACCTGGGCTCAAGAGGTCCTCTAGTCTTGGCCACCCAAAGTGCTGGGATTATAGGCATGAGCTACTGCACCTAACCCAGGATAAAATTTTATACAGCGTATCAATAGGGAGGAGAGTATTGTTGGGTAGGGGGATTTCTGAGACAAAAAAACCCCACATCAGACAGGTGACTGACCTCCAACTCTTTCTCCAATACATAAAAAATAAAGTCATTCTCAAAAAGCAGGAGTGTCTCCCACCCCATCAATAGAAAAAAATAAGATTTTGGTGGTAAAAACACTAAAATTCAAATTTTATCATTAGTTTAAAGAAAGTCAACAAGTTAATACCACAGATTGGGAATTGACTGAATGATATAAAGTAAATAAAAGATAACTCCAAATATGTCCTATATTGTTCAGGAAGGCACAACTAGGAACAGTGTGTGAAAGTAAGAGGAGGCACATTTTGAAAAATAACTTTCTAAAAACTTGAACTGTTCAGCAACGAACTGAACTCCCTTGTGAAATCATGAGCTCCCTGTCACTGAAAGTGCTCAAGTAGTAAATGAATGACCATCGGACAGGGTTTTAGTTGAAGAGATTCCTAAAGTACATAGAAGATTTATATATTCTTTTGTGTTTAGTCTATTAATTTATTAGTCTATGATAATCAGGAATCCAGAAATGATACATAAGAATACATAAAATATTCAAAAAAGCAAATTAGCCTAAACTGTGTATATAGCGTTGAATAGGTGCCAAGTAAGGGAGAGATCAGGGTACACTGTTGGTCAAAAAAGACTTCTTGTAGGACATAAATTTTGCCCAAGATTCTAAAGTTGAAGAAGAAGGAGAATGAACCAAGAAGGGGATGACTTCATCAGCATCATCTTACTACTACCATATTTTTTTAGTGTATACAATAGAATAGACACTGTGTGAAGTGCTTTCTTTGCATGCATTGTCTCATTTAATCCTTACAACCACCCTATAAAGTAGTATTCCCATTTTACAGATGAGATGACTGAGCTAGGAAGATTGAAATTCAGAGTGGTTAAGTAACTTGCCAAAGACCACACAGCTAGAAAACAAACAGGATATCTAGGTTTCAAATTCATGTTTGTCTCCACAAAATCCATATCCTGAGTCACTACTATATTCCACTGTTTTTGGTAGAAACCGTGCATGCTTGATGGCTCAGAGATAGAACTGTGAAATGTACGACTTGGGAGAACAGTGTCTGACAAACAGTTGACCCTTAGTAAATATTTGTTGAGTGAATAAGTAAACCCTTGCTTTTTGGATAAAACACACACACACACACACACACACACACACACACACACACACACACACACACTTTTTTGCCTTCTTTTACTCCTGTGTTAAAATAAAAACAAAAACCAATAGTTAGCCAGAACTTTCTCTCCCTAAGATATTTTTCACTACCCACTGTAGAGCTACTCTTGGCCCAGGCTATGGACATGTAAACAAGAGCGAATAGCACCCCAGGGCCTTGTTCTCTAGGGTTTCTTTTCACCACTTAGTGTCCCAAGTGGGTGAGGTATCATGTGGTAATGTGCATCAGCTTAGAGCCTTAGTGTTTCTCTTTAGGCCTTCATTAAACTGGGCTGTTGAGGTAATGGGCTGCAGCTTTCAGATGAGAAAGGATGTGTTCTTTGTGAAATGGCCAAACTGTACATCTTCCTTTAACTAAAATGCCATTTACTCCTCTCTCCAACTGAGTTTTGTTCCAAGAAGTTCTCACAAAGCCCTTTGATACATATGGCCTTTTGGTATATCCTGGCTTTTCGATAAGGCTTATTCTGTAAGAGCATTTGCTTGTCTGTATAGTTGAAATGGTTCTACATTTCTTAGAGTTAACCACTGTGGCCTCCAACTGCAGCTAATGTTACCATACATGAGTTACTGAGCATTTAGATGCTCCTGTATACTATATGAGGCTAAAAAATCAGTTGAAATTTTATTTCTGAAAAATGGTTATTTGGTCCATGCTTACATTTTTAGAGCTAAAATAATGCCAAACATTCTATTTGACTGATTCTACACTTCTCCTCCTCCACTGAATTGACTGCATTGAGGAAAATAACTCAATTTAAATTTCCATTTAAAAGCTAAAAATATTCACAAATAAATGTAGATTGGATTTAATTTAATTCTGGAATGAAGAACATCTAGGCATTTAATGATTGAAGTTTTGACATCTTAAGGTCTTGACTAAGTTTCTACCAGATTTTACTAAAATCCTAGTCTCCTCAATGCAGAGATAGGTAATTGACATCAGTCATAACAAACAGGCCATTTCCCAGAAATTTGATTAATTAAAATGACTCTAAAGAATTTTTCATATGCTCATTCTTTATAATGATTTCCTATTTTTATGCAGCATCCTTCAGATACTCAGGTAAAGGGCCAACTAGTCAAGGACCAACTAATACAGGGATGATGTTAAAGCAGTTCCATTTGGAATCCTAGGCAGGTTAGTTTTATATTCAAGTCATTCAACACCTATTATTCTCCACTGTACCTTCTCTCTGCCCAAACATTAATATGCTTCTCCATTCCTGTGATCCACAATCACAGCTCTAGGGACAAACTTTTCTGATTTTTTTTCATATTTTCATCTCTAACCTGTTCGACTCTGCCCTTCCCATCTCCTCCAAGAGTGCCTGCTACCTTATGAATAAGTCTCTTACATTTTGTATTGCCATCTGTTATACTGATAAACCAAGTCCCATACGTGCTTAAAACAACTTTTTTTTTCCCAGAATTTAGTTTGAAATCATTACCTGATTGCCACCTGGCCTCATATTCATTTCATCCTTAATTACTCCCCCAAATGGAAACTAATTTAGTTACTATTAACATCCATGCTCCCCTCTCCATACTGCTCATTACTTTCTTCTACTGTTCCCCTCCCCCAAATTTCCACTATGACTTCTAGATCTCTGGCTACATGATGCAGGCTTAACTTGTGAAATTCTCCCATCTTCTCTTCACTATGGGTTCCCTTTGGTTCTGACTCAACCAAAACCTATGTTACCCATGAGTTTACCCTTATTCTTCAGTTATTTTTAGTAGAGACAGCTCATCTGTTTATGCCTCACTTATCTTCAGTATCTTCAAACCCACATCCTTATTTCTAGACTACTTTCCCCCCACCCTCGTGAATAAAAACCCTGCTTGTTGGAGACTCATGCCTTTGATTACCACTTTCTATTCTTTTCCTCCCTGTTTGGCCATAGACCATACTTCCAATCATTCTCCTACATTTATTGAAGACTTTTTCATTTGGATTACAGCCATCCTGTCCACGCTGTCTTTCCATCATCCAATATTCTGACTTCGGTGTGACTTAACTCAGGGACTTTGTCTTTATTCCACTTTAGTTATCCCACTGCCATGACCATACTCTAGACATTGTCATCCTCCTAATCTGCTCAACCTCTGAAATCTTAACAGAAATATCCCACGTTCTGATTGCCTATCATATAAGCCTATCATTTTTGTAATCCCAATATTGATCTTTGACTTCTCGACCATCATTTTCTGTAACTTTAATATCCATTTTTTTTACCCTTCTAACACTCTGACCTCACAGTTTTTCTAATCTCCTCAACTCCAATAACCTCAGCACTTCTATTATAGGGATTTTTATATTCTACCTTCTAGAGTTGTATGAATATTAGTTCCCCCAACTTCATTTCTCTCCCCGAGGGTAATGATGATTTTTTTTGCAGTGTCTTCCATAGTATATGCTCACTAGAAAGGTCGTATTATGTACTGATTAAGAGTACAGATTCTGAAGTCAGGATATTAGGTTTCAAAACTCAGCTTTGAAACTTATTTGCTGTATGACTATGCGGAAGTTAACCAACCTCTCTGTGCGTCAGTTCCTTAAATGCATATTGGAGATACTGACACTATGAACCTCATGGAGTTGAAATTATTTTGCTTAGAAGAGTGCTTGGCACATAGCTAACAAAGTGCTTACCATTAACAAGTACCTTCATAAAGAGGAAGGAAAAACAAATTTTTAACAGTTACAGTACTGAAAGAAATAAAGAGTTCCATTTATTACGACACACAATCATTTAAAATATAAGTGGAAAACAAGTGAATTCTTGAGCAAATTTTCACTTCTCTTTATTTGTTCTTTCCACCAAGGAGAGGCCAATTTATTGATTACTGCTAGAGAGTAGTTTATTGGACCACATTATGTTACTATCATTGCATAGTGAAGTCATTAGGTAGGTCGTGCTGAAAATAATATAGGTGGAACAGATTGTTGCTTACATGATGTAATGAGGGACACTTTGAAATACCATTTCCTCATATTCACTCTTCCACAGTTTTGTCAAAGGTCCTGATAGTATCACCAGTTAGAAATATGAGCCCTGGTATAGTGGCTCATGCTTGTAATCCCAAAACTTTGGAAGACTGAGGTGGGAGAATCGCTTGAGGTCAGGAGTTTGAGACCAGCCTGGGCAACATAGCAAGGCTACTCTTGTCTCTACAGAAAATAATTGGCTGAGTGTTGTGACAAGGCTACCTGGAAAACTGAGGCAGGAAGCTCACCTAAGCCCAGGAGTTTGAGATTATAATGAGCTATGATTGTGCCACTGCACTCCACCCTGGGCGACAGAGACACTGTCTGAGAGAGAGAGAGAGAGAGAGAGAGAGAGAGAGAGATCCCTCCCTTCACTTTATAAAAACAGCTCTGGATTATCTAACAATTCTCTAAAATGACTAGGACATAAGACTTGCAAGTTCAGATGGGAAAAGATGTTCTTGCTGCCTAGGGAAGGTAGGCTTGAATGAAGAGGGTAGCTGGGGAAAGAGCACTTAAGGACTGAGGATTCTGAAATAAGAAGGCAAGGGTGCTTAAGAGGAAGTAGCCTACTTTACACAATCTTACTCAGGCATTGTTTTGTGTGTATTTACTATCTCTCTCTCTCTCTCATACACACACACACACACACACACACACACACACACACACACACACACATACTCTTTCTTAATAATTACCTAGTAATTCTGGGGGAAATCAATGTCCTAGAAGCAAATCATAATATAATGAATAAAATATTAAAAATTTAGGAGGAAAAGGCAAAGAGTTAAGCAAATATATATTTTAATGAACAAATAGCACATGTTTAGACTCTTACAACATATGCCTTGATTTTGAAATAAAGACAAAATGTAATTTAAAAGGCTCATATTAAATTTACTCATTTTTTTCCCCTTGGAAACCAGTGTCCAAAAGCACTGTATCTTGATTTCCTTATAATCATACATTTTTATGCAGTTATGGCACCTGTATGAGAGTACAAAAAGACACTAACATCTTTTGTTATTGTAAGCCAGGTGATTCAAAGGCTTACAATGTTTGCAGACATTCATGAATTTCAAACATAGCTGAGTTATTTTCCAGACTGAACATGTTAAATACTTCCTAGTACATCCCATGATCATGTCATATTTTAAAATAATTAGTCATTCTTTATTTAACTTGTAATACAATGTAATTTAATTGTTAAATCCTTTGCTTACATACCTGTCTTTTTGCCCATAGTTTTCTGTTATATCTGTCTCTACATTTATTATTATTTACTGTTCACTATAAACAAGTTTCCTAATTTGTCAAAATGTTTTTGAATTTGTTTGTAACTTGCAACTTGACACTCAACTTGGAGTCGTATGTAAAAGTAATACAATTTTTTTCAACGTTTTTGTTCAGGGCATCAGTAAGATTATACCTGAGGAAAAAACCTATAAAATTGTCCCTTCTATGTATTGTTTCTTTTTCTTTTTTTTTTTAGTTGGAGTCTCACTCTGTCACCCAGACTGGAACACAGTGGCAACTCCCGCCCACCGCAGCCTCGACCTGCTGGGCTCCGGTGATCCTTCCACCTCAGCCTTCCAAGTAGCCGGAATTACAGGCATGCGCTACCACGCCTGGCTGATTTTTTGATTTATTGTAGAGATGAGGTCTTGTTGCCCAGGCAGATCTCGAACCCGCGGGCTCAGGCAATCCACTCACCTCAGCCTCCCAAAGGTGCGGGATTACAGGCTGAGTCATTGAGCCCGGCTTTTTTTTTTTTTCTAAACCTAATTTTTTGAGATTACCTATTGTTGTTATGTACCACTTTATTATTTCTCCCAAGCCGACGGTAAACTGTTGTATTTCTCCTTTGGGTCATAGCCTACAATGCTGAACATATTTATGTCTATTAAAACAAAAACATATATGCATATATGTATATGTACATATGTATTGATATAATAGCTTACCAATAAGAATAACAAGATTTGAATGCCTTTCTGAAATACTGAAACTTGATTTTTAAAAAATCTCCCAGAAACTTCTGTCAAATAACATACTTAATGGTAGAACAGCCGGGGGAACGTTTTACTAAAGTCAGAAACAAGTCCAGGATGTATATTATGATAGCCATTGTAGCCTTAACCAATGGAATAAGATCACTGGAAAGAATTCAGACATATAATTAGTATAAAAGAAGAGACACAAAACTTTGTACAAGAAATGATAATCTTGAAAATTCAAGAGAATCAATGGACAAATTATTAAAATTAATAGGAGTTCAAAAGGGTGGTCAAATGCAAGATCAATAACAATAGCTTTCTTAGGTGTTAGCAAATAATTATGTTCATTGAAGTATTATTTGTAGAAGTGCAGCATTGAAAACAATCCAAATGTCCATTAATGGGGGGAGTGGTTAAATTATGTTTATGTGGGCAATATTAATATTATGTAATAGTCAAAAGAATAAATTAGAATTAAATAGAAATTTACTGACATGGAAATAACTCCAGTTCCTATTGCTGAGTGGCTAAAGCAAGCTACAGAATAACTTTGTTACTGTTAAAAATGAAACACAAATTGACCTTGTATTTTCTATGTATAGAAAAATTCTGAAAGGTTACATATTGAATGAATAGCAATAGTTATCTCTTGGGAGGGAGCTGGGATTGGTAGTCTTGGAGAGATTTTAATTATATTGTTAGGATTTTTATAAGGATAAAGTATTTATTTATTACTTGTATCAATCAAAATAAAAATAATTTTTAAAATGCCATGGTTTGCTGGATTTACCTAATCAGTTTCATTTAAATTTGTCCATCTTTTCATATATAAAAAGGAATCGCTTTCTAGGTTCTTTTTTTTTTTTTTTTTTTTTTTGAGTTGGAGTCTCACTCTGTCACCCAGACTGGAGTACAGTGGCCGCCCCTGGCCACCGCAGCCTCGACCTGCTGGGCTCTGGCGATCCTTCCGCCTCAGTCTTCCAAGTAGCTGGAACTACAGGTGTGCGCTACCACGCCCAGCTAATTTTTTTATTTATTGTAGAGATGAGGTCTCATCAAGTTGCCCAGGCAAGTCTCGAACCCGCAGGCTCAGGCATTCCATTCACCTCAGCCTCCCAAGGAGCGGGATTACAGGTTGAGCCACCGAGCCTGGCTGCTTTCTAGGTTCTAAAACTTTCATTTATTCAGCAACTAGTGAAGACCATGCACTATACTCAGCAGAATGAATAAAATGGCAAGCATGACAGACAGGGTCTCTGTCCTCCTCAAACTTACAATCTAGTGGGAGAAATAGGTATTAAGTAAATAACAAAATAAATTACACATTATAAGATATGTAAACAAAAATGAGCAGAAAGTTTTGATGGGAAATAATGTGTGTGAGGTGAAGGAAGACCCCTTAGGAGAAGAGACATTTAAACTGGATTTGGAAGATCTGTTATGTGTGATAGTGATGGCTGTGAGAGGAAGAAAGTCAAGCAAAAAGTGTCTCACGCAGAAAAAGCTTCATGTGTTGGAGAAAGTGTCTGAACTTCAGAATGGCTGAAGCATTCTGAGGGAGAGGGAAAGTGGACTGTTAGGTTGGAGAGGTAGGCAGAAGCCATATCACGCACATCCTTTTAGGCATGATTAAAGTTTAGATTAGTTTTTATGAAAAAGACGCTGGGGGATTTTGAGAAGAGGAATAATGTGATTGACCTGTATTTTGAAATCACTTTGGCTGCTGCGTAGAGAATACATAGTGTAGGTAGCAAGAGTAGAAGCAGAAAGCCCAGTTTAGAGGCTATTCATAGTAGTCAGTGTGAAATCTGGTATTGGCCTGCACTAGACTGGTGGTAATAGACATGATTATATTTTGGAGGCAGTGTTATGTGAAAAAATGAAGAAGTAACTAAGCCCAAGGAAGCAGCAAATACAAAACCTTGCACATACCTCTCTTGCTTAAGGAACAGAAAGAAGACCAGAGTGGCTGAGGCATGGTAATGTGAAAGAGAAGGGTGGAGGATGAAGTCTGATTATATAGGACCTTGTAGGTCTGGGCTCAAAGTCTGGATTTTGTTCTAATTGGGACTGAATTACATTTTCTATGGAATTACTCCGGCTGCTATGTGGAAGACAGACTACACAAGAATAGTAGGGAGACCAGTTGGGCTATTGCATGGTCCAGGTGAGAGATGATGTTGGCCTGGGCTTGGATGAAAGCAGCAGATATAGAAAGGTGAATGGATTTAAGAAATGCCTGGAGGTAAAATCAATAGGACTTTATGTTTAATAAAATGTGGTAACAAAGATGAGGGGTGTATCAAGGGTTACTTTCAGGTTCTTGGGCAGGGAAAAGTTGAGCGCAATTGAGGGACTGAAAGGATCCCAATGTGGCAAGAGCTCAGTGAGTGGGAGAAGGGGTAGTGAGAAGAAATGAGGTCAGAGTAGTAGGCAGGAGCCAGGTGATTCAAGACTGGATAAGGGCATAAAAAAGAAGTTTGAATTTACCCTGAGTGTCATGAGAAGCTATGAAAGGATTTTAAACAGAGTGAGATTTACTTTCTCCAAAATGCCACTTTGGCTGCAGTGCTGGAACTGGACTTGGGAAAGAAAAAGAGTAGGAGGGAAATCAGGAAGCTGTTGTAGAGGTCTAAGATAGAGACAATGGTATGGAGAAGCACAGAACTAGACAGATTTTAGGTTCATTTGAAGTGGAACCGATTCATTTTCTTGAATTAAGCTCTTCTTTATGTATATATCTGTGTTCAAGTCCTTATTAAAGAGCTTTTATTATCTTCTCATTTCATTTATATATTATTCTTTTATTTCCCCTTTCATTTCTAGAAAAACATTTTTATAAAGCCTGCAAGTTTGCTGCTTTTAATTAAACCTTTGCTTTCCATGCACTTCATTGATCTGGAATTGGTGGGTTTTGGGGGTTCTGAAAAGCTGCACACCTCACTCTAATTCACTTCGTTTGACACAGTCTAAATGAGAACAGGTAAGAGCCATTTTATCCCTCCCAAATTATTGACTTAGCTGACATAAACTGCATTCAAATCTCAGCATTTCTTAAGGCAATTTACCTAAAAATAGCATATTTCACTTTCAAAAACTGTCTGCTCAGCAAGCAAGTACTTAATATGCTCTGAATTTTCTGCTTGGATAGCTCAGGAGTCCTGACTTTTCTTGCATCTGTGGAATAGAACTTCATGACTGTCTCTGCAGCATTTAGAAAAGATTGCTAGGAAGTTACATACTCAAGGACACGGTAAACTTATCCTTCTATTTTCAACCTCATCAAAATACAAAATTAAAATCTTGTTAATCTTACTGGTAAGTTGGAATATGAAAATATATGTATATATACATACATTCACATATATTTGTATGTAGATAGATATATTAACAATTGTAGCCGGGCTCGGTGGCTCAGCCTGTAATCCTGTACCTTGGGAGGCTGAGGTGAGTGGATTGCCTGAGCCCGCGGGTTCGAGACCTGCCTGGGCAACTTGGTGAGACCTCATCTCTACAATAAACCAAAAAACTGGCCGGGTGTGGTAGCGTGCGCCTGTAGTTCCAGCTACTTGGAAGGCTGAGGTGGAAGGATCGCCGGAGCCCAGCAGGTCGAGGCTGCGGTGGCTGGGAGCGGCCACTGCACTCCAGTCTGGGCGAAGGAGTGAGACTCCAACTCAAAAAAAAAAAACAAAAAAAAAAAACCCAAGCAATTGTAGGCTACAACCCAAAGGGGAAATCCAATAGCAAATTGGGAAGCATTGAATTAAGGGTTTATCTTCAAGTGTTAGTCTGTACATTACTTCTCCTCAATGGGAGCTCTTCTCAGACTGAAGTTATCCCTGTTTGTTAGCAGGGAGGCTGTAAATATACTGGGCCTAGGATTAAGGACATTCTTTACTTACATCATGAAACTATGTGAGGCAAAACAGTGGAAGCATCCCTTAGGCTTACTGGAGCCCTTGAAGGCAGCCTATAGGGGGATGAGGAGGCACAGAAATGTGAAAGGACTTGGCAGGGGTGCTTTATTTGCACACCAGTAAGGGAGTAGGAACAGTGGATTGTCAGTGAGAAAGAGACAAGTAGCCCCTGGTATCCAGGACCTGGCTTGGCACTATTAATTATGCCTTTGCTGATTTCTTGTTGAACATAAACCACCTAACAGAACATCAACATTAGACAAGGTCATTCTGTGACCATGATAGATCAAGACAAAAACAAAACTACTCCACAATCATTTCTGAACACAGA
This sequence comes from Cephalopachus bancanus, assembly GCA_027257055.1. Classification (NCBI taxonomy): domain Eukaryota; kingdom Metazoa; phylum Chordata; class Mammalia; order Primates; family Tarsiidae; genus Cephalopachus; species Cephalopachus bancanus. The sequence continues at coordinate 292,631 of JAPVLO010000517.1, forward strand.
CAAAATATAGACAGTGTCCAAGCCACAAAAATCACCAAACATCTCCCCATCCTGGCTAATATGAGTGATTATTGCTTCTTTACCAATTATATTTTTAACCTTGGCCTAGTCTTCCCCACTTATAAAAAAAGATTTATTTAGAAACTCAATCACAGAATTACTACCTGACAGCATCCAAGTCCGGAACAAAGCCAGCAAGGGTGGCCAACTTGTCCTGGTTTACCCAGGAATTCCCTGGTTTTAGCATCGAAAGTCCCATATCTCAGGAAACCGCTCAATCTCGAGCAAACTAGGGAGGTTGTTTAACAGCTTGCTTCCTTAAATCCTCCCTCAAATCACCTATAGCAAGCCCAAATCCTGTAAATCCTTTCTAACACCCTTTTACTGAGATGCTCCATAGTTTCCCATGGTGTGTGTTCTCCCTTTGCTGCAACAAGTAATAAATCCAACTTTTTAAATTACAGGTCTGTTGCTAGTGGTCTTTCGCTGGAAGGTATCGACCTCAGTAAGAAGAGACACAACGTTGTGAAAGGACTATTAAGGCCTAGCAAGGAAAAATGGGACTGAAGAAATGAGGAAGTAGGGGGAGCCAGGGAAGAGTGGAAGGGTGTATGGGCCTGAGGGGGTTCCAGTGTGGTTTTCTAAAGAGGTGGCTTTTAGGGGAGACAAAATATGAGGTGATGGAAGATGAAGTCATGAGTTTTCGTAGGAGGATAAGCTGTTGCCCCTACTCTCTGTGTCAAAACAAAGCACTAATGAGAAGAGAGCAACAACAAAAACATGGGTGTATGTTATAAAAAATAACTCTGTCTTTAATGATCTAGAAGCTGATCATACAGCTTTCATATCCACACTTGCTTCCTTATGTTTGTCAACTGCATCATAGAAGTTTTTATATAAGGGAAATTTCAGGGAAAGAAGAAATCCAACGACACACTAAATGACAGGTCTTATAACCATAAAACTCTAAACTTAAAATTTTAATTCTTTGGGATTGAGCTCATTAGACGTTAAAGAGCAGTATTCATTAAATAAAATAAAGGCCCTAGATCAGTGCCTGGCATATAGTGAATGCCAATAAATGTTAACTGTTACAGTAACTATCATCATGCTATCTTTTTCAATGTATGTATGCATATTGAGACAAGCTCTCTCTCTCTCTCTGTCGCTCAGACTAAAGTGCAGGCTGGATAAAGGTACGGATAATGACACTACAGTCTCAAACTCCTAGGCTCAAGAGATCCTCCTGCCTCACAGTTGGGACTACAAGAACCAGCCACTTCACCCACCTTTTTTTTTCTTTCTTCTTTTTTTTTTAAAATAGAGATGGGTTTTGCTATGTTGCCCAGACTGGTTTTGAACTCCTGGCCTCAAGCAATCCTCCTGCCTTGGTCTTTCAAAGTGCTGGGATTACAGGTTTGAGTCACCATGCTAAGCCCTCGATGTGTTTATTTGAAAACAGGGGCAATGCTGTAGCTTTGAAATATATTTTCATGTGTCTTTGATTCTACTGGAAGGATATATTGAATGATAAACCTAGCTGCCTCTTTTTAAAAACTCTGTCCAGAGCCACATATTCAAATAATGCAGGTTGACAAGCAAATTTTGAAAATAAGATTACTGTTTAGTTTGATCATGTTTATACTGTAAAGATAGCAGGAGTATGAATAAGCGAAATTCATGCAAAAAGGAAACCTAGAGTACTCAGGATCTCTAAGTTTAATACAAAAGGCAGTAGTTTCCTTAGAACAAGTTTGATTCCTAATTTTCATCAGCAAGCGGCATTGCTTTCTTTCTACAAAAATAAAAGTCACTTTATAGAAACATGCAGAGAATGTTTATGAAATGCTCTTAGCTTGGAAAGAAAAAAAATGTGAATGCCAGAGCTCTGGCAATGCCAGGATGTGTCACATAAGGTAGGACGTAGACTTTTGATGCATTTACAATAATCTTGTATTGCTGAAAGACCATCTTTACTTGTTTTTTGATACCCAGAGAAATAAGCAGCTTGTTTTTCAAACATTAGTACTCAACTGCTATATTGAATGTATGTTCCAAGTACTCTAGTATTTTTTTGTTTCTGAAGGTTACACTAGTATTCTTAACACAAATTTGATCTTCTCCTTTTTATAATTCTGAAATCTGTTTAATTTAATTTGCATCAATATTCTTAGAGGCCAAATTTGGCAGTGATAATAGCAGGTATCAAAATATTGCCTTCATTTACTATCAGATCTTTCCTTGCCTTGATTGAAATTATTATTATTTTTTTTTCTTTTGCTAAGTCTGGGGCAAAAATACACATACCTCCCTATGCTGTAGAAAACGTGGGTCAGAAGTTTACTTCTTCATTGGTTTTAAAAAAACATTTAATTGGAAAGTGGCACTCTTTTTTACAAAATAAAATGAAAACAATAATTCTCAAAAGTAATTTTCTTCACAAACTTAATAAATTAGATGATTATATTTACTTAAGAAGTCATAAGTAAACATTTCTAAGGAAAATCTTTATTTTTATTGTGAATTACAATGTTTTCCTATTTCTGCCATACGTTTTCAATGAATACCACTTCTTGCAGAGTAGTTTTGTATGTATTAGTCCCACAAATTCAAACCTCACAAACGTACAGCAGAGTCAAATTCTTATTTCTGTGTAATTTTACACCCTTACATATATTATTATTTAATCATAATAATGAATCCATTTTGCAGAAGACAGTGAATCCAACTGAAAAGTACAAATAAATAATGAAATCAAAATGTTATTTTTAATGTTTAGAGGTAAAGGTATAGTTTGTTATAAAGCAATTATAAAATACACACTGAGAAAACTTATATCACTAAGAAAACTTGAAAGAAAATAGGAACCACTGCCTGAATTGCTACTGGGACAAATTAATTTGTTCCAAATTGCTATTGGGACAAATTAGTTATAAATACTGAAAAATAATAAAGTATTTCCAAGTAGTGCTAGGCAAGAGAATGTAAAGTAGAATTGTTTTACAACCTCATTGCCAGATCCTAGAGTAATTTTAGATGGAAATACCATTTTAGGGTAAACAAAGACATTAATCTTCTTCAAGAATTGATGATGACTTACCAAAATTTGCCATCTGTATCGTCTGGTTGCCAGTCTCCGGAGCATTGTAAATCACAACAGCATCAGCATTTCTTCTGCCTGCTGTTTGTATTTTTTCTGAAAATGTACAATTACCTCTTTCGATCAGCGCAATCCAGGGCTTCTTAGTATTAGTAAACTCGGTGTTGTAGTCACAAGCTTGGTAGTTATTGTTCTTAGGGATGCCCACCACTCCCATAGCATTAGCCACTGGTGAGGCTAATCCATAAACACCACATTCACATATCTCTGTTGTGGTGTGGTTGCTGGTTTCATTATAATAAGTCACAGTCACATAGGCATTCATTGAAAAAGATGCTGTATTTTTAAGTAAAAAGGTAAAAACTGCAAGGAGCCGAAAAAAACTGAACTTATTCCCCTGGCTCATTGCTCGTTCATTTGAGCATAAAATTTAAGATGTCTGCTGATATTTCCAACTATCAGTCACCATTGTCCACTCACGTCCCTGCTAAACAGAAGTTTGAAATTTCAGTTGCAGGTAGGTAACTGATCTCAGCTCTAGCAACACAAGCTCTGAATACAACAGCTCTGTTTCACTTTAGTTATCTACATTTCCCTTTTGCCTGCCCTTCCTTCAACTGTACATACATGCAACCCTTAACCAGGACTGCCTTCGGAGTAAATAACACCATCAACTTTATTCTACATGTCAACTTGTCAGAATTGGATGACTTCCTGCAGTAAATTTTTTTCTTCTCACTGTTCCAGCTAATGCACTTTCATAAACATGGAGTGGATTGGAATGAGGAACTGGACTCTTGGGAATCCCACGTGACAAGGCTGAAAGTCACCTCTCTCAGAATATCTAAAACACGAAACTCGTTTTCCAAGCCCTGCTGAAATAGGCTGTCAACCAGTTCAGCTGGGAATAAGTTAAGATCCCTAATTTTAATTGCTATGGCATTAGTAGAATGAATTTTACTGCCTTTTTTCTTTAATTTCTTTGTGGGTGTTTTCTTAGCAAGCTCCCTAAGGAATATCCTCTGTTACCTTGTTTATTTGTTGGAATGCAAACATATTTCAGTAGCTAGAGATCCTGTCCTTTCAAGTACAGCGACTTGCCCGTGGTAGGCACTCAAATATTTGCTGATTGATACCTGTGAGTTGCTGCATACCATTAATTTTTATGTCCCATGTGTTATACTCTAAAAAAGACTTTAAGATTTAAGTTTTAACATTTAGAGATTTTAACTTTAGTTCTTTCAAATGTATAGAAAACTCTATTTCATTGCCTCCTTTATTTTAATCTTTTTGAAATTAGGTGTGCACTGAACACTAGCAGCACTCGGACACATACTGCTGTGGGGTCGACTGGTCTAGGAAAATTGCTGGGCTGGGGAGATAGCAATGTGTGCCAAAGGCTGGTGAAGGAATAGATGAATGAACAACAAAATAATCAGAGCTATCAAGAGTCTGACTGTACTAAGAGTCAGCAAGCTAGACAAAGAGGCATCAGGCTGCCAGGAAAGCAGAAAGCCACCAGGGTCAAAAGGTAAGAAAGTAGGCACAGTGGTAGTCCAAGGTCCAAGACAAGTAGTCTGGAATCAGGGAAACTACCAGAGTTAAGGAAACAAGACAACAAGAAATAGGAGACTGTTGATTGAAATGATCAATGAAGTTATTTCTTCCATTTCTTGTCTGTGCTTTTTTTTTTTTGAGTTGGAGTCTCACTCTGTCGCCCAGACTGGAGTGCAGTGGCCGCTCCCGGCCACCGCAGTCTCGACCTGCTGGGCTCCGGCGATCCTTCCGCCTCAGCCTTCCAAGTAGCCGGAATTACAGGCATGCGCTACCACGCCCAGCTGATTTTTTGATTTATTGTAGAGATGAGGTCTCGCTGCCCAGGTGGGTCTCGAACCCGCGGGCTCAGGCAATCCACTCACCTCAGCCTCCCAAAGGCGCGGGATTACAGGCTGAGCCACCGAACCCGGCTCTTGTCTGTTCCTAAGCACCTGAGATATCAGCTTTGGAATGGAACCTACAGGTGGGAACTTTAACACCACCCAGAGGGGGGGAGTTCAGGGACTCAGCAGCAGAACATGCTCAATAAATCCCATCAGATGCATAATACAAATATGAACCTTTCTATCATATCATAGCTGCCAGTTACTCATCTGTGTATCCTCTCATAGTACCCAATATTAGTAGCATGTTACACGTAGTGATAATCTAGTAATTCATATAAATGAGAAGAAAAGATTAAAGGTCTCGTGTATTAGCTTATGGTCTATTTAAGATTAACCACAGATGACTTAATCATATTGCTATTAGCACTACCATTTTGATTTGGCTTTTAAATATTGCAATAAAGCCTACCCATTAGACAAAGAAAATCATCAGACCACTCCCGGCCACCGCAGCCTCGACCTGCTGGGCTCCAGCGATCCTTCCGCCTCAGTCTTCCTGGTAGCTGGAACTACAGGCGCACGCAACCACACCCGGCTAATTTTTTGATTTATTCTGGAGATGAGGGCTCATCAAGTTACCCAGGCGGGTCTCGAACCCGCGGGCTCAGGCAATCCACTCACCTCAGCCTCCCAAGGCGCGGGATTACAGGCTGAGACACCGAGCCTGGCTATAGATATTATTTTCAAAATCATTATCTTGCTGATTGATGATGGACAGTCATCTGTAATAAGTTCAGCATCAGCATTCAAATATCAACTAGTAAGTCTCAGAAATTTGATGTAACCTTTTCTACAAATTATTCAATTGCTCCTTAAATAAAAGTTTTTCATTAAATAGTTTAAAAACAGATTAGTGAGAAGTTAGCTAAATCCATTAGATATAAAATTTTGTTGAATAATGTTAAAATTTATTTTTATTATTTTATGTAGAGATTTTTCTTAGTTATAGTAATATTTATATATCTTTTAATTTTTTCTCATTTAACTATATGATGTCCCACTCATTTTCTATTTTATTCTATAATCTCTGTAGGCAGTGCTTTATTGAATTTATAAGATTCCATTAATGGATATGCCTCAGTTTACTTAGGCATTTTATTTTTGTTTGGCCAGTTTTTTTTTTTTTAACCTAATCATCACCTAAACTGCACTATCTCTGGAATCTTGACTTCAAGAGTTCCATCCTCTGACCACAACTTCTCACCCTTTCAGCTCACCTGAAATTCTGCAACCTCAGAAAGGCCTCCAGTGTTTTAACCCTCTTTTCATATCATTCATCTGTGTCCTTACTTCCCTCCTTGCCATGTTTAGATTCCATGATGTCAGTCTGTTTGTGTTGCTATACCAAAATACCTGATACTGAGTAATTTATAAAGAAGAAAAATTTCTTTCTCATGGTCCTGAAGGCTGGAAGTTCAAGATAAAAGACCCAAGCAGGTTCAGTGTCTGGTGAGGGCTGCTCTCTGATTCCAAGATGGTGTCTTGTTGCTGTGTCCTCCAGAAAAGAGAAAAACTGTGTCCTCACGTGGTGGAAAGCAAAAGATCTGGCCAAAATTTTAAAGATTATTTTTGCTATCATTTTTGTACAATAACTTTTTCTCTATTTAGGATTATATCCTACAATATATTCCCAGTGGATTTAATGGGTTGAAAGCTTGAACATTTAAACAATCTTAACACATTTCTCCAATTTGCTTTCCAAAGGTTAGAACAATTCATGTAGTGTAATTGTGTTGGTTTCATCTTCTTTTCCCTTTCCTTGGCCATCAACACTTTGAAATACTTTTACTAGTTTGGTTTCCTTTTATTTGTCTTTTCTTTGATTGCTAGTGAGGCTGGACATTTATTTTTCTTTCTTTTTTTTTTTTTTGAGTTGGAGTCTCACTCTGTCAGCTCCGGCGATCCTTCTGCCTCAGCCTTCCAAGTAGCTGGAACTACAGGCATGCACCACCATGCCCGGCTAATTTTTTTTTTGATTTATTGTAGAGATGAGGTCTCGCCAAGTTGCCCAGGTGGGTCTCGAACCCGCAGGCTCAGGCAATTCACTCACCTTGGCCTCCCAAAGTGCGGGATTACAGACTGAGCCACCGAGCCTGACCTATTTTTCATATTACTGTATACTAGTTGCATTTCTTCTCTTCCTAATTTTATATCTTCTTTTTAAAGATACAAATAGGGCTTGATCCTATTACCAAAAGAGAGTCATAGTAAACATATTATTCTGTAACTTGCTTTATTTTTCATGACATAAGATCTGTAATAATATGTAATAAAATAACTTTCACACATTTGCTACAACTATTTCCCCCATGTATAGCTGCCCATTTGACATTTCCTTGCCCCTAGGTGTTTTTCACATCAGTTAAAATTAAAGTTCTTTATTTTTTCAAATTACAAATGTAATATGTGCTTGCGATAACAAGAGAAACATTTTTCCTTTTCCACAAAGAAAAAGCTCTCCTGGCTCATCCCTCCTCCCATGCCTTCCAGGTGGTTACCAGAGGCTGGGAAAGGAAAGGGGTAGAAGAGGGAGAAGAGAGTTGATTAAAGAATACAAAATACAATCAGATGGAAGAAATAAGCTGTAGTGTTTGATAGTACAGTGGGAAAATTATAGTTAACAATAATTTATTGCATATTTCAAAATAGAAGAGAAGAATTGTAATGTTCTTAACATAAAGAAAAGGTAATGTTTGAGGTGATGGCTATCCCAATCACCCTGATTTTATCATTATACATTGTATACATGTATCACAATACACATATCCCACAAATATGTACAACTATTGTGTATCAATAAAAAATACAAGAAAGCACCATTCAATAAAGGGTGATGGGACAATTGGTTAGTAAGTTAAAGAAATAAAATAATCAGTTTGGCTCCTCATTTCCTCCTTTTTTAAAAAAAGTTAAGATTAAAAAGAAAAACAGCTTACAACAGAGCTGAGTTGTGTTTTTTGTTTTTGTTTTTTTTAGTTGGAATCTCACTCTTTCGCCCAGGCTGGAGTGCAGTGGCACGATCATGGCTACTGCACCCTCAACCTCCTGGGTGTAGGCGATTCTTCTGCCTCAGTCTTCCAAGTAGTTGGGACTACAGGCACACACCACCACGTTTGCCTAATTTTTTGATTTATTGTAGAGACAAGGTCTTGCCATGTTGCCCAGGATGGTCCCGAACTCCTGGGCTCAGGCAATCCTTTCACCTAGGCCATCCAAAGTACTGGGATTACAGGCGTGAGCCACTATATTTATTAAACCCTGTGAAAGGGCAGGACAGGCTGTTTTATCAGTGGAAGAAATTACTATGGAACATCTGCCCACTGAACAATGCTGAACTGTGTCAAAAGGGCAGTGATACACTGGAGAAATATTTGTAGCAAATGTGCCAAGGGTATTCTATTATACGTTGTTAAAGATCTTATGCCCATGAAAAACAAAGCAAGGTACAGAATAATATGTACACTGTGATTCTCTTTTGGTAATAAAACCAAACCCCCTTTATGTCTTTAACCATATCCCAGTTTAACCTGAGGATACTCCCTGGCGGTATTTGTGGTCACAGTGTTTATCCCGAGATTAAAAAAAAAAAAAAAAATATATATATATATATATATATATATATAATAATTCTCTTCCTTTTTTCTTATTCGTTTTAAAAATTCTCGTTAGGGTTAGAGACAAGTTCTGTTTAGAAATAACTTCAAGAACAGTTTCTATACCTTTTTTTCACGTTGAAAACCAGTCAAATTTGCTTCAGTCTCAAAGAGCGTGTTTATGCCGATCTAAATGAATGCAGCAGCAGACTGCACTTTTTTTTTTTCTAAACGTGTAAAGAGTTAAAAAGAAGTGTTTTTATTTGTATGCATAAACAAGGAGAAAGAATAGAGACACAGCTGGGCTTTTACCTCTGGCTTTCTGTGAAATAATCTTCAGGTACTTGTTTCAAATCTTCATGTTATATTTTTGTACAAGTTAAATCATTATGTGCCTTTAAAATGACAAATTTTCCTTAAGTTTGTGCCAGTGCTGCTGTATTAAAGAGAACTTGACTAAACTGTTAGGTTAAATTGTTCTGAAGGTTGAAGTACATGACTTTCTATGGTAATCAGAATTATATGCCTTGTGTGTAAGTGCTTTTATGGTTTCCTTTTATGGCTTTCAGAGAGTCATAACTTGCAAAAATAATTCTAACTTGTTTTAAAAATTTTGCAGTTGAGTAAAATGACTGCTGTAATAATAAATACCCACGCAGGAAATTTTCTTTTGATTTCTTAAGGTCATTTTCTGGAGAGTAAATGTGTTTTTAGTGTTGTCTGTGCAACACCTACATTAGAATCCCTTGGAAGCTTATTAAAGCAAAGATTCCTGGGTCCCATCCTTCATCCTCTGAATCAAAATCTGAGGGAAAACCTAGGAATTTGCATTTTAAGTAAGCTCTCCAGGTAATTTCCATGCTCTTTCAAGTTTAAGAACTTTAGATCATACAACTTGTACGTGATGTATAGTAACTGAATCTAGTTCTGGTTTTGATAAATAAGTTGCTGTCATTTTATTTCAAACTCATTGTACTTCAACTTCCGATCTATAAAGCTTCAATGTTTATTGTACTTTAGGTGGTACTCTGAACATTTATGAAGTATCTTATAAACCATACATTTCTGCAGGTGCCAACTCTGTAACAACTAGTATCACATCCTTGGGAAAATAAAAACTTCTCTGGGCCTTTTTCTTCATTTGCACAATAAAAGAAGTTGGACTAAAATTTACCTATAAGGACTTTTCCAGGTCTGACATGCTATAGAGTTGTATGAAAATGAAAGTTGTTTCGAAATTATCAATTTCTAATTTTTCCTTCCCAGCAAGCAGAATTGATAAGGCTGCATTGAGAGTACATGAAATCGTAACATCCAAATAGGAGGAAAGTTCAAAGTACTGTAAAAAGCTTGAGTTCAATTAAGACTAACAAATGCTTGAAACAGTGCTATATGCCAATGGTCCCCAAACATATGTGCATATCAAAAGCACCTGGAAAGCTTCTAACTATTCCAGTGTCCAGACTGCACCACAATCAGTGACTCAGGAGTGTCAAGCAAAAGTAGTCTTTATTCTAGGTAATCATATACCCAGCTAAAAATTAGGAGGTTTATTACTATAGAAGGAGAAAACAGGTATTGGGGTATAACTAGCAGCCTCTGCCAACCTCCTTATAATTCACTCTTCTTCCAGCAGACAGTAAACATTCTAAACCGGGAATTGAATCATGACACATACTGGCCACAAACTATTCAATGGCTTCCTAGTACTTTATTTTTTTTTAATTTATTTATTTTTAATTTTAAAGTTGTGGCATACAAGTCAGGATTGCATACATAAGTAGTTTAGGTACAGGTGAAGTTTTGGGCCTCTCATTGGACCTCACTTTGGCTGGATTAGGATCAGGCACCCTTAGTGATGTTTATGTGCCCCCCTCCCCCACTGGCAGTGTGCTGCTACTGCCAATCCTTTTCTTGTAGTATTACGATAGATGTTCAGGACCTACTTAAGAGTGAGAACATGTGGCACTCAGTTCTTTGTTTCTGTGATAGATCACTTAGTACGTCTTGACTATTTTACATTAATTCATCTAGTCTTTTCACCTTTCAATTCCCCACCTACAAAATACATATTAAAACCTTGTTAGGGTCAACTTCTAGATCTTAAGCTACTAGAAGTCAGATACAATAACTTTAGCATAACATCAGAGGCACTTGAGTTCTTCTAAAATTTTGTTTGGTTTTCACTGAAAATGTGCATATTGCTTTTTAAAAAACTGATATATTTCGGACTTGTTTTGACAAAACTGTTTAAACCCATAGGGAAGAATCAACTTTGGCTCATTTAGCAAGTACATATATAGGCCCCAAATATGAAGGAAACCCATCAAATACATCTAAAATAAGACAGGACACCAAAAAACTTTGTTGCATTTTGACTTCTTTAATAATACACTCAAAAACTTAATATGAAAAGAATCCACTATTTTAATTAACATTTAAACACTCATAAAGAATAAAAGACTGAACACATTGTTGAACAAACTGCAGCGTGTCTTTAGGCTCGTAGGCTGCCCAATGCATTTTAAATTTATAACAAATGATGTCACAGAAAAATAGGGCTACAAGAAAACCCCACAAGTTAATAACTTGACTAGAATCAGATTCCTCTTGATGCAGAATAATCTTTGCATTCATTTGACGGTCATTTTGACTCATCTAACAAACCACACAGATGTTGACCACATGGCCTTGAAAATGTGAAATGGCCATTTACATCTAAAATGAAGTATTATAGACAACCAAAATAAAATCAATTCCCTTAATTACTGGTTTTCATTTTCAAGATGAGCACTGGAAATGTTAACATGAGATGAAATTTCACTATTTAAACTCACATTGCATATACTAAGACAACAAATGATTGCAGCAAGAATATAGACATACTGCAGCTGCTGGCTTTAATATCGACACACTGGTCAAAATATTGAGAAATTCAAAGCATATGAAGTCACAAAATTGGGTGGAAAACCTTAAGACAGTTTAATTCAACACGTTAATTTTGCAGCTGACCAAACTAAATACTAAAGGGAAACTGGGTCATAATGATCTATATGTGTTTTTGAAATGATAGGAACTACCTTGCTTGTAAAAAATGCAGGTTGACCACTTTAGGATAACAATCTTCAAATTGGCAATTCAAATTTTCCCACTATATGTGAATAAACTGGGAAGGATGTTATATCTCCATGAAAAGTTACTCTAGTAAGTTAGGAAGCTTTTTACTGAAGCTTTAGAATAAAAGTCACTTCACAAATGGAACAGTGAACACAAATTATTACAAGTCAAGATAATAATCACATACAAGTAAATTTCCTGATACACAAAAATCATTTTGATGACCTTTTTAAAATAATGAATCCAAATAAAGTAATATTTACAAATACAGGACAAACATAAGACCACTTAGTAACTTTAGAGTTTATGTAATATTCTTGCTGAAATCAATTACTGAAATAACCAACAAAATGATAGAATATCTTTAAAGCAGTAACCTCCTTATAAGTTGTAATAATTTAATTTGCTAATTTTTAGGACTATAAATTTTGTGCAAATAGACTTCCTTTTTATTGTTACCCAAATTACAGATATCCAAGATACCGATGATGTGTACTCTATCCAGCTCAGTTGCTGCTTTTATAATATCACCTAAAAATAAAAAGCAGATGGTAAGTACTGTAAAATAGTTAAATATTTACTTGGATTTAGTATCACATAAGTTGATGATTTTTTTCTTACAATATTAGCACTGTCCCTCATCTTTTCCCTCCTTCCTACGCATTTACGAAAGTTCTGATATAGTAACTTCTGCAGATAAAAGTGAACATATCAAACAGATATACCAATAATGTCAAGACATGGACTGGTACTCCAGAGCCATGTTTAGTTTTTGGTTTTTTGTTTTGTTCTTGGTGGAGCAAAATAAATCTACATATCTTTAAGATCATTTATAAGGTCCCAAATAAGCAGCTTATTGTTACATTTCAAAGAAGTAAAAAAATAAAATTTTCTATTTTGAAATAAATTAGCAATTTTTTGTAAAATCTACAAGTAATAAAGCAAAACAATAGATTGTTTTAATTATGTATTATATATAATTATATTAATTACATATTTTAATTGCATATATATGTATGTATACATATGTGTATGTGTATTATTGAAGCTTCTTTTAAAGTATATCACCTTTGAAGTGACTTTATTAACTAAAACTTAGTTTTGGATATCTCAAGAAGCTCTAGCAGAAATGGATCAGGTGAGTGACATCACTGAAAATGGCAGAACAGGGAATTCTAGGGTTCTGTCTCTCTACAAAGCATATTATAAGCTGGCAAAAACTCTCAGAATCAACTTTGCAGAGCTCTGGAATTTAGACAAAAACTTGGAAAAAAAAAAGAAACTGCTTCACCATGGGAAGAGTGTGCTGTGGTGTTTTAAGTTGTCTGCCTACCACTTCTCACTCCCCAGAAAACTGGCAGCATGAAGATGGCAGCTTGCGCTCCTGGTGCAGGTTGCTAGTATGAAAGGGAGCAAAGAAGAAATAATATTTAAAGATGTAGTTGTAAAGTTTAATCTATTCAGCAGCTCTCTAAAAGACAGATGGAAGAGCTTGCTTTTGCTTCACCCAATTTGGAGCATTCCCACAGCTGGGGTGGCTTTCCCAGTGGCAGCTTTGTTGAAAGCATATAAGAGCAAAAGTATTGGCCGAGGCAGATGGGTAGGTTATAAAGTTGAGACTAAAAATAGGCAGGCCTTTAAAGTCTGGACAGGAAGAGACTGGGAAAAGAGATGTGTGGTGGAATGAGGGCTTTTAAAAACTCTTATGTACGTTGGGGAATCAAGAAGGCCACGTGCATAGCTAGGGCAGAACACGTGGTCAGGAAAAGGCCTGAGAAGACTGTAATCATTCACCTCTGGCTGACTTTCAGGCTCTGAACAAGTGGGAAGTGAAAGCTAAGGCAGAGTTGTAAATGGCCTGGTTAAGTGTTGAAAAGTACCGCCACACAGGACCAGTCTGCAAAAACTGGGAGAGCATTTCTTTTCTTTTTTTTCTGTTTCTTGGCTCCAGATGTTAAGAAAATCCTGTCAAACCACCAGTTTACTACTACTAAGTTAATAGATCAGACTTTAGTGGCTACACACAAAAGACTTTATTGTAAATATTAGAAAAATGAAAACACTTAGAGGTTAAGTTACAAGCAAAGTCACATGGTAATTCTAACCCAGACATACTGACTTCAAGCCATATAATTTTAACCTTATATGCGAGAGCTATATCGCTACAAGATTGTGTTAAAATCCAGGAGTGGATCTAGCTTTTGTGGGGCCCAAAGGGTATGTTATTCCAGGGCCCTTTTAATGTGAAAATACAAAACACTTAAGAACACCAATTGGGCCTTGGAAGAGACCTATGTAAATTTAGGTTTCATTAACTTCCCAGTAAATTCACTGTTCTAGACACATCAAAAACTCTAATGAATGATCTAAAATTGTGCAAGTTCACTAAAGCACAATGGATATCATAACAACTGCTAGTACTATATAATTTTCTTTTTCTTTGAATGGAATGAACTTCAATCCAGATGCTTTGGGAAGATTTCAAGATCTTCAGATTTGATGCTAACAATATTAACTCAAATCTTAAAAATTCTAATTGTTATCATATATTGACTTTTACAAAAAATGACTTACATACTACCCACAGCATGAAACATAAGTAAGTCTTCTGTTTAGGTAATTCTGCCTAGCTGTGTAATACTTTCAACAAATGATAACCTCTCTATGACTCAGTTTGCTCATCTAGTACCTACATCATAGACGTTTTGAGGATTAAATACATGAAAAACATTTAGAATAGAGCTGACACATAGCAATCACTCAAATAAATATTAGCTGTGATCATTTTTTGCCTAAGCAAAACTATTATGAAATTTAGGTACTATTTATATCACAATGATTCTCTTAAAAGAACTATAGACTTTACTGTCAAAACACCAGTTTACTACTACTAAGCTAATAGATCACAGACTTTAGTGGCTACACACAAAAGACTTTATTGTAAATATGAGAAAAATGAAAACACATAGAGGTTAAGTTAAAATGAGTTTCTCTATATTTCATTTTAAATGGTTAGAATTAAGAATTATACATTTTTAGGAACATCACAAATGCATAAAGTAAGTGTGACAAAGGCAATGCTAAGTATTCTCTACTCCATTTCCTCTTCTTGGTTACAGGGGAAAACAAAGTGTCCTGGCTTCCCTTGCAGCTAGGCTGGGATAATGTAATTTAGTTCTGGCAAATGAGAATGCAAGTAAAAGTAATATGTCACTTCTAGTTCAATGTAATTAAAAGCCATCTCTTCTTTCTTCTCTGCCTTGACAACCCTAGAAGCCATTTGCTCTTGCTGGGCCACATGATGATCAACAAGATGAAAGCAGGTTGGATTCCTGAATCACTGCAGGGAAGAGAGCTGATGACTGATTGCAACAGACTTGAATAAGAAATAGACTTTTACTGTGTTAAGTCATTGTGGCTTTAGAGTTTCTTTGTAAATGTAACATAGTCCAACCTATCTTGCAATACACTATGGTATTCCTGTCTATGGAAATAATTAGGGAAACCCTGATTATCTAGAGAATAATAAAACTGTTTTCTTAAATGTGTTAAAATCCTTCCATATTATGCTATACTTCTGAAATGTTTATCAATGGATGTTAACTCAATGTTTTTAAGGAGGCGGATGGCATATATATCCTTGTATTTCATAGTTAAAGATGATACCAAGTAGGCCATCTTATTAGTATAAGCATCATTCAATAAGCTATTTGGGACAAATGGTTGACCCTTTGGAAAAAATATAAAGCTGAACCTCTGTCTCACTCTTTACACAAAAATAAATCCCAATAGATTAAATTTTAAATTGTAAAAATAAGGCCAAACCCAAACACCCTTCAAAACCCAAATCTAATTAAAAAATAGGCCAAATCTAATTAAAAAATAGGCATTTTATATATATATATATATATATCCTATAAGCCCATGAAAAGATGTTCAACACATTATTAGTAATTAGGAAAATACAAATCAAAACCACAATAAGATACCATCCATGAAAATGGCTTTTATAAAATAAACAAACAAAAACCAGAAAATAAGTGTTGGTGAGAATGTTGGAGAAACTAGAATCCTCGTGCATTGCTAGTGGGAATGTAAAATAGTGCAGCTGCTTTGAAAAAGTTTGACAGTTCCTCAAAAAGTTAAACACAGAATTACCATATGATCCACAATTCTACTCCTAGGTATATATCCAAAATAAGTGAAAGTAGAAACTCAAACAGATACTCGTACACCAATGCTCATAGCAGAAATATTCACAATGGTTAAAATGTGGAAACAATTAAAATGTCCATTACCAGATGAATGGATAAGCCAAATGTGGTATATACACAAATCCAACAGCACATTGAAAAAATAATATGCCATGACCAAGTGAGTTTTATACCAGGGATATAAGGATAGTTCAACATACGCAAATCAATAAATGCAATACATCGCAAAAACAGAATTAAGTACAAAACCATATGATCATCTCAATAGATGCAGAAAAAGCATTTAATAAAATCCAGCATCCCTTCATGATAAAAACCTATAGCTAACATTATATTACAAAGGGGGAAAGGTTGAAAACATTTCCCCTAAGAACCAGGACAAGACAAAGATGCACACTTTCACTTCTCCTATTCAACAAAGTACTGGAAGTCCTAGCCAGAGCAATCAAGCAAGAGAAAAAATAAAATAAAATAAAATGCATCTAAACTGGAAAAGAGGAAGTCAAATTATCCCTGTTTGCTGATGATATGATCTTCTATCTGGAAAAACTTAGTCTCCACAAAAAAAATCTCTTAGATTTGGTAAGTGAATCTAGTAAAGTTGTAGGCTACAAAATCAATGTACAAAATAAGTAGTATGTCTATACACCAGTAACAATCTAACTGAGAATGAATCAAGAAGGCAATCCCATTTACAATAGGTAAAAAAAAAACAAAACCTAGGAATAAATTTAACCAAGGAGATACAAGATCTCTACAAGGAAAACTACAAAATACTGATGAAACAAATTGTAGATGACACAAATAATGGAAAAAAACTTCCCATGTTCATGCCAGTTTAGAAGACCATACAGCCCAAAGCAATCTACAGAGTCAAAGCAATCCCTATCAAAATACCTTTTTTTTCCCACAGAATTAGAAAAATAATCCTAAAATTTATATGGAATCAAAAAAGAGCTCCAGTGGCCCAAACAATCTTATGTAAAAAGAATAAAGTGGGAAACATCACATTATCTGACTTCAAATTATATTATTATATTACAAGTCCATAATAACTAAAACAACATGGTATTGGTATACAAATGGACTATAGATTAATGGAACAGAATAGAGAACCCAGAAATAAAGCCACATATTTACAGTCAACTGATCTTTGATAAAGCTGACAAGAACATACATTGGGGAACGGACAACCTTTCAATAAATTGTGCTGAGAAAAGCGGACTGCCATATGCAGAGGAATGAAACTGGACCCCCATATCTTACCATATACAAAAATAAACTCAAGATGGATTAAAGAATTAAATGTAAGACCTGAAATTACAAAAGTACTAGAAGAAAATCTAGGGAAAACTCTGCTGGACATTGGTTTAGGCAAAAAAAATTGGGACTAAGACTTCAAAAGCACAGCAACAAAACCAAAAATAAACAAATAAGACTTACTTTAACTAAAAAACTTCTGCACAGCCAAATAAATAATCAACAGAGTGAACAGACAACCTGCAGAACAGGAGAAAATATCTGCAAACTATTCATTCAACAGGGGACTAATATCCAGAATATACAAGGAAGTCAAACAACTCAGTAGCAACAAAAAATCCCCAAATAGTCCCATCAAAAAGTGCGCATGGGACATGAATTGGCATGTTTCGTGTTTTTTTTTTCTTTTTTTTTTTGAGTTGGAGTCCCACTCTGTCATCCAGACTGGAGTGCAGTGGCCGCTCCCGGCCACTGCAGCCTCGACCTGCTGGGCTCCAGAGATCCTTCCGCCTCAGCCTTCCAAGTAGCTGGAACAACAGGCGCGCGCTACCATGCCTGGCTAATTTTTTTGATTTATTGTAGAGATGAGGTCTCACCAAGTTGCCCAGGCGGGTCTCGAACCCTCGGGTTCAGGCAATTCACTCACCTCAGCCTCCCAAAGTGCAGGATTACAGGCTGAGCCACCGAGCCTAGCCGAATTGACATGTTTCAAAAGAACAATACAAATGGCCAACAACTATTTGAAAAAATGCTCATTATAAAATGTAAGTGTAAAGGAAAATGTAAGCATGAAAAAAATTAAAAAGTGGTATATATACTATGGAATATTACTCAACTATAAAAATAGACGAAATTCTGATACAGATTACAACATGTATGAACCTTGAAAATGTAATGTTAAATGAAATAAGCCAGAAACAAAAGGACAAACACTGTATTTTTCCATTTGCATGAAATATTAAAATAGTCAAATTCATAGAGACACAAAGTGGAATAGCAGTCACCAGGGGCTGAGAAGAGTGGGAGAATGGGGAGTTATTGTTTAATGGGTACAGAGTTTCTGTTTGGGATGATGAAATGTTCTGAAAATGGATAGTGGTGATGGTTGCACAACATTGTGAATGTACTTAATGTCATTGAATTAAATGGTTAACGTAGTATTCTTTGTTTTGTATATTTTTCACAATAAAAATATACGTGTGAATATAATAAAGCTATAAAAGTGCTGAAAAGAAGACATAGTGAATTTTTAAAAAGTAGTCTTAAACTGAGTCAGGACTTTCTGAGTATGACATAAAACCAGCAACCACAAAATAAAAAACTGACATATTTGAGTACATATCAATACAATTTCCTGAAATACCAAAAACAAACCTCTCATTGAATAAATGTCAAACTGGGTTAAAGTATTTGAAACATATGACAAAGGTTAACTTCTTTAATATGCAAAGAGAACTTGCAAATTCATAAGAAAGAAACACTTGTAGAGAAAAATGAAAAAAAATAAAGCTAGCATAGAAAGTTATAGAAAGTTTATAGAAACAAAATATATAAAGCATATGAAGATTTTCAAGCTCAGAAATAATTAAGAAATACACATCAAAATAATGATATGCTATTTTTCACCTATTGTTCTATCAAAGATTAATGAGACCAATAATACATAGTATTCACAAGGGCATGAGTAAAGTGGCACTCTTATTTTTGGTTCAAGTGTAAATTAGTATAATCTTTTTGGAGAACAATTTGGCAATATCTAACAAAGTTTTAAATGTACATACCTTCTTTATAATTGTACAAAGAGTTCACACACACACACACACACACACACACACACACACACATACACACACACATGGATATTCATTGTAATACTGTTTGCTAATAGCAAAAACATTTGGAAACAATCTAAATGTCCATCAGTAGGGGACTGGTTAATTAAAGTTTGGTGTAACCACACAGTGGAATACTTTGCAGTCATAAAAAAATGAGATAGCTCTCTATATATTAATATGAAGTATGTCCAAGATATAATGTCAAAGGGAAAAAGATGGATATGAAATCATGTTTACTAATTCCATTTCTTTAAGAGAGAGAGAAATTGAATATATACTGTTATATACAAAAATAATTCCTTTATGAAAAGATTCAAAGAGTACTAGTTATCTACTGAGAGTAGGTGAACGGATTGGTGGAAGGGGCCAGACCTGGGAAGGCAAAGAGGGGAACTTTCACTTTACCTGGCATCTTTCTGTACAGTTTGAATTTTTAAATTATTAACACATGTAGCTTTTGTAATAAAAAGAAACTAGTTCATAAAGAACGTTTGAAAGATGACACTAGTGTTATATCATAAGCCACTCCATTATATCGCTCTGTAACTATTTTTATCTTTCAATTTTGAATCATGAAAAGAATGAACAAGTTTGGAATTAGATCTGGTTTCAAATTCTAGCTCTGTTACTCTCTGATAAATCTCTCTGATTTTCAGTCTTATTTTCTATAAATAGGGGATAATAATGTTCACCTTGTAAGGTTCTTATTAGAATTAGCTGTAACTTATATAAAATGTCCAAGCACGGTGCTTGGCACAGAGTTAGATGGACATACTTTTAAATATTATTATTATATAATATATGTTGTAATATATTATATATTATTGTTATTATTAACACTGTGTCATGAAAAACATGTATTCCACTCAGAATAAATCTCTTTGTGTTTGGTTACCAACTCATTTTCTTCTCTAATGATTCTTGTCCTTCAATCCCAAATAGTAACTGTTTTGGCAGAATGGTATATTTCATATGACCATGTTAGTGACTACTTAAATAATATTGGCACTAGCAACAAGCAGATAGCTGAAAACGCTAACCTAAAACTTTATATCAATACTGGCATATACATATAGCACAAGACCTGTGACACAAGCGGATAATTTATAAAACAAGAGCAGGAGCTGCAATGTAAAAAGTGATACTGCAAGTCAACTAATACTTCATCTCTAAAATGAACTGGTGGGAGAAATAAAAAAACTAATTTCTTATAAAATTGCATACTCAGCAATCATTACAGTTTGCAGCAATCATTACTGCCAAAAGTTACTTCATCATAAGGCACAGCTCATAAGACTCGTCTAAAAACATGCACTCAAGAGTTTCATCAGCTTAGAAAGACCCACCACAAAATCCCAAGATAATAAAACAATCCTTAAAACTCTTTTAGATGTAATATCCTGACAAGTTCAATAAAAAATGCTAAAATGTTTACCACATGCTTAGGAATTAGAAATAATAACAGAAATTGAATAGGATAATTATAATTGTACAGATAATGTTATAGATATATAGAAACAATATAAAGTCTAGTATATTCTGCAGCAGCCTAAACAGCTGGTTGAAGAGTTTTCCTATTGGGATTACATATACTCCTGCAGTCCTCAAGGATTTTATTGCATAGCACTTGAATAACTAAACATTTATAAGAGGAAACAATTGTACCGTATTATGCTATGGAGGTATTATGATTTCAGGCAATTAAAAGGTGAAAGGACAAATTGTCATGCCTGAGATAAAAGGAGAAAAGAGCAGAATTTGTACTGCTCCATGTGCATACCACTTAGGTTTGATGAAATACATGTAATTACATATAGAATTGTATTAAAAAATATATTCTTGCCGGGCTCGGTGGCCCAGCCTGTAACCCCAGCGCTTTGGGAGGCCGAGGCGACTGGATTGCCTGAGCCCGCGGGTTCGAGACCCGCCTGGGCAACTTGGTGAGACCTCATCTCTACAATAAATCAAAAAAATTAGCCGGGTGTGGTAGTCCAGCTACTTGGAAGGCTGAGGCTGAAAGATTGCCGGAGCCCAGCAGGTCGAGGCTGTGGTGGCTGGGAGCGTGCCACTGTCCTCTGGTCTGGGTGATGGAGTGAGACTCCAACTCAAAAAATAAAAATAAAAAATAAAAAAATAAATAAAAAACAATATTCTTAATACCTGCCTAAAATACAAACAAGCTATTCAGTTTTCTAAAAGACATATTCTTATTTCTAAATCTTGAGCTACAATTACCAAATAACCTTTTAACTTAACGTACACTACCTTTCAAGGCTAAAACTGTTTACAAAATAAAGGAAATAGGAATGTTTATAATACTAATTAATTTTTTTCTGAGTGAAAAGAACACTGGGATTATCTTACCTGCAAGTCCTCTTGGACCTGACAATCTGTCTGTGCCAGGTATTTCCTGTGGATATACACAGCTGTAATTCATACAGGTTAACAATGTATCTATTTGAGATGTTCGGAGATCTTCTGGACAATACATGGGTAGGAATGCAACATCAATTGCTATCTCATGGTTCAGACCTGTTAGAGAAAAATCACATGCTATTAAAAGTTCAGTGAGTTAGCACATGGTGTTCATGAGGCCACGTTTGCTGGGTTGATCTTAACATGTGCTAAATAGCTTCAGACCTAAAAACAAACAAACAAACAAACAAAAAAACCAAAAAACAAAACCTGTGTTTCAAAACTGGGGACTAAACGCTTAGCTTTGCAAACAATTTATGAATACATGGTATTGATTTAAAGAGTAGACACTTCAGTGCAACCTATCACCACTGCTAGAAATAACAATTCAAAATGTTTTCCCCACCAATAGAAGACTGAAATTTTACTATCCAGAGGACTGCCTGGTCACATAAATGAAGACATGGAAAGTGTTGCCTAATATACATGCCAGATGCCATTACAGAGTAGGAGAATTCAGAGATGACAATTGGTTCCTTTATTGCCATTTGGATTTTAGGATATCTGACTCAAGCAAGGCTGGGGATGGTAGTAACTAGGTCCAATCTGTCTTCAAATATAAAAGACAAACTTTACATGCCTATTGTTAGGCCTATAAAATGTTGTAGTAGAAAAAAGGCTAAGTGGGAACAACCAAAGTGAATCCTGACCATCTTTTTATGTGGGTCAAGTTCAGTTGGGGTGGATAAAAAAAGATTTCCTAGAGGAAGATAAGAGTTTTAGCTGGGCACTAAAGGATGAATAGCATTTATTTTTTTATTTTTATTTATCTATTTATTTATTTATTGTGAAGTTGTGGGGTACAGTTAAGGGT
Source organism: Cephalopachus bancanus (assembly GCA_027257055.1). NCBI lineage: Eukaryota > Metazoa > Chordata > Mammalia > Primates > Tarsiidae > Cephalopachus > Cephalopachus bancanus. The sequence goes on from JAPVLO010000517.1 coordinate 314,982, forward strand.
TAGGTATACAGTTGCGTTTCATTCAGTCATTTAAATAGAGAGGAGAGCATTTCAGGCTTGGCAGGGAGCAGCACAAGTCAAAGGTATAGATCAGTGTAAACAGACCATCTTGGCTGGAGCAAGGCTAAACAAACACACAGAGCACAGCTTTAAAATTACGAATTTCACTCAGTCACCCAAACCAGAAACCCGGAAGTTATATTCCCTTTCACTCTTCCCCGGTACTTTATGATTTTAATATTTTTCCTATTTATCTCTTACAGAAATTCTTAAGTACTGAGTATGGGCCAATGATGGGTAAAGTCCTTACTAAGTTTCAAACTGATCCACTAATGGAAATTCTTTGCTTTTTGTGGGCAAATGATGTTAAATTTCATAGATTTAATTTAACATACAACTAAGATACAAATAAGAACCACAAAGTTTTTAAGGATTACTAAAATTTGATATTCATAAACTAAAAGAACTATGTTATCTAGAATTTCCTAAGGATTCCAATTCAATATTATAAGAAGTATAGCTACCCCACAACTCTTAGCAATATTGCAAAACTCCTGTGAGTATGCACACACTGGTATCTTAGGTCCTTGATTCTAAGACTAGATTTAACTCTAAGATATACCATTGATTTTATATGTTTTTTATAAAATGAAAACACTGTATTAAATGTACTCTTTGCCCATAAGATGCATTCCAATTTGCAGAAAAAAAGAAAGGATATCTTAGAACTGTGAGAAAATCAGAAGTTTTAAATCCTGATATTTCCAGGAAAATAGATTTATCATCAGTGCGCAATTGATAATATTTTGAGTTTCTTTCTAAATTTTAAAATATTGAGTTTAGTTTCAACATTATCAGTAAAATTTGTTCTGAGCTGTTTGATTAAAACTAGTGCTCAAAGTGCAAATACAAGTCAACAGGCCTCAGGGATTCTGTAGTTGTTGCTCCCATGCCTAGAATGTTCTCTCCCCAGACAATCACATGGTTTCCTCCTTTACCTCTATCAGGTTTCTGGTGAAATATTACTTTCTCAGGGAGACCATTCTATTAAAATTTAACTCTTTCTTACTACAGCACTCCTCAGCGCCCGCTTTTTTACTAGCACTTATCACCATCTCTACTACAAGCTTTCTTAGGCAGAGTTTTTATCTGTTGTGTTCACTAATGTAACTTTATCACCTATAACAGTGCTAGGCTCACAGTAGGTGCTTGAAAAATATTTGTTAAATTGAGTAAGTAAATGCACATTTGTGTATTTTATCTATATACTTTTTCAATGCTAACTTACAGACATTTGTGTATTAGTATTCAAATATAAATTCATCCATATTCCTATTACCAATAAATGAACACAAATATCCTGTCCAAACTCCAAAAGCAATGGCTATGATGTAAGGAGAGTTGTTAAAATAGTCTTTTATAGATTTTTTTGATCAAAAATGTTTTTGGAAAAAGTTTGCCATATGGCTTGTTCTTTCCCTTTTCTGTAAAGTGTATTAAAATGATAATTTAAAATTTTAATATCGTTAATTGTGACATGAAAATAATTTAATATAGTTACGTTGAAATAACAATGCTTTACTTACTTATCTTGATTTTTTTCCTCCTATTAAGGCAGCCAAGCAAACCAACATAATTACTGCCTTCCTTGTTATTAGCCTGTGGACTCAGGGTCAATTATTTATACCCCTGGGGTATGCCTCTTTCTTTGCTTAATGCTCACTTGAATGATTCACTAAGTAGCACTGGGCTCCCTCACTGTTGGTTTCCTCACCGATTAATGCTATTATTGGGGTTTATAGCTCTTGACTTCCAAAAAACACACAGATGAGCTTCAGAGACTTTATAAAGGCTGGCTGGATTATGTTCCTAATTGTCCAAGTGAAATACAAATTGAAGAGAGGGCTCTTAAACTCTGATCGACTCATTAGACTTCATACTTCATGGATAACTTAATGTTAGTAGACTCAATGATATACTGACAATATCTATAAGTTCAAACTTTTGAAAAGTGTCTTTTTATATTTAAGGTGAAAAATTATTATTCAAATTGGGAGACTGAACAATAGATTTTAAATTTTGTACTTGGGCTAAAGGCACTGAAAATCTAGTTTGTTACTTCATCTCAATATATTCTCTTTAAAGTATGTGATCTTATATGGCAGGCAATGGACTGAGATTTTAATGGTCCTATCTATTGATCTGAAGTATGTAAGATGGTGTAGCAAGAATTTGAAGTCAAGAACCAGCGCTTCTGGGATAGGTTTCTGATATTGCCACAGTACCAAGCTGGTTGTTGAGAACCATTAGGACTGGGGAAAGGAAAACTAATAACTCTATTCAATGTAACAATTCACCCTATAACAATTCACCCGATAGTAACAATTCACCCTATAGTAGCCAGAGATAAATGATCAAGTAGTAAGTTTTGGTTGTGGTCCAAATAACTTTTCTGATATCAAGAATAAGGTACTTCAGAATTTCTGTGTCTTCTAGAAACTAGTAAGATACTGCAGAAGGATAATAAACCCCTAGAAGATAGTATCAATGTAATTTAGATAATCTTCATGCTTAGGGAACTTTAAACATCATACAGATTTATATACCTGGATTAGTTTAGGCAATCAACTAAGAACAGGGGTCTAGAACAGGGTAAACTATGGCGGGAGGCAAATCCAGTCTGCACCTAGTTTTGTACATCCCATGAGCTCAGAATGGCCTTTACATTTTACCTGATTAAGAAATCAAAAGAATAATATTTTATGACATAGGAAAATATGGAATTCAAATTTCAGTGTGCATAAGTAAAGTTTTAATTAAATACAGCAATGCACATTCATTTACACTTAATCCATGGCTGCTTTCATGCTAAAACAGAAGAGCAGAGTAGTTGCAACAGAAATTTTGTGGCCTACAAAGTCTACTTGGCCCTTTACAGAACAAGTGTGCCCCCTGGTACAAGGTACCCTTAAAGTCATCTTCCAATCTTAGGATTACATCTTTTAACAAATAGCACACTTATAAGAGATTTAATCCTGTCTTCTGAGTTCATTGTTCATGTCCAAGTTTAAAATATACAAACTATTTGTCTGGTCCTGTAATATAACTTGGTTTATACTTTCCTAAAAGATAGGACAAATTCACCACTTTCACATCTGAGATTCAGCTCTCATTTTAATCAGTATCAGAGAACATCTGTACTTCAAGTACTACTTAGAGCATAGTGGTTTCAACTTTTATTCTGTTCCTATGTATCTGATAGACAGGATATATTCTTGCCAAGGGTACTCTCTGGGGCAATAAGTCTCTTCTATTAAGGGCAGGAGACTGAATGGGCTGCTTCTTTAGTGTGTACCAGAATTCCAGGAAGGGTGAGTAGGCCTCCCTCGGACAATTTTGTTAGGCTACCCCTCTCACTAAGGTTGTATGAAAATTGCTGGATCCAGTACCATTTATCTTAGTTCTCTAGATTTTTATCAGTATATTAAATTAAACTATTAGAAAGTGAAGCACTTGGATTATATAAAAATAAAGTGAACATATACTTCTTTATAGAAATGCTTTACTAAATTAAGACTAATGATTACACTGATTATGTATATTATAAGGTTGATGCAGCAATCTACTATCTGAAGAACATTTATACCCCTCCTTTTTTTTTAAAAAAAGAAAACTATTGTTGAAGATAATCCATTTGTTAGCTTGCGCTATTTATATGATAATTTCATATAGCAAGTTCAGATTTGAGTTCTGTTCAAGGAAAATAATAATAGGATTCCTATATATGATCATTTGTTTTCTCTGCAACAGAAGATATATTTACAGACTTAGGAGACCTGATTTCTAGTAACAGCCTGGCTTTTACCTAGTAAGAATAGAAGATATCCAAGTTTATTTTAGCTCTAAAATTAAATATCTCATCAGAAAAAAACCAACAACCAAAAAACCCCATTCTCCTTTTTTTGCCAGAAAGGTCAGAGAAAATTAACACCAAATGGTAGAAATTTGGTAATTTGTACGTAGCTAGTAACAACACTTACTTTTCCTGCTTTCTTTAAAATGTTCTATTTGGTTTAATTCAGAAACAACTTATTTTTCACCGTCTTTTCATCCTGTAAGTCATCTTAGGAAACATGTTGGATATAAAATTGTTATAAAAACATACTTATATGGATTAGAGCTGGTGGGCAGAATGATAAATTTTCCCTCTTCATATTTGATTCTTCCTTTTTGTTGATTCATAGCCAAAGCTACAAATGTTTACAATTACATGTAAGACAGCTGAGAAGTCTCAGTCAAGCTGTTTTAATAAATCAGCAGCTTTTTAAAAGGAAAACAATATTCAATTTCCAGGGTTACTTTTTTGATGTATGGAAAAGTTTTCTATAATTTTTGTTTCCTAGATAAAAAAAACTAAGGTTGAGGCTAGGAGCAGTGGCTCAGCCTGTAATCCCAGCACTTTTGGAGGCCGAGGCGAGAGAATTGCCTGAGCCCGGGAGTTCGAGACCAGCCTGGGCAACTTGGCGAGCCCTCATCTCTACAATAAATCAAAAAATTAGTGTGCCTGAAGTTCCAGCTATTTGGAAGGTTGAGGCGAATGGACTGCCAGAGCCCAGAGGGTCGAGGCTGCGGTGGTCATGAGCGTGCCACTGCGCTCCAGTCTGGGAGACAGAGTGAGACTCCAACTCAAAAAAACACAAACAAAACCAAAAAAACCCAAGGTTGATAAACTACCTGAAGAGACCAAGTAATGCAGAGTAGTGAAAAGAAGCATCTGAATCTTAGGTCTATGATTATCTAACAGTCAGTAGAAATTCAGACATTTTTTTTTTTTGAGTTGGAGTCTCACTCAGTCGCCCAGACTGGAGTGCAGTGGCTGCTCCCGGCCACTGCAGCCTCGACCTGCTGGGCTCCGGCGATCCTTTCGCCTCAGCCTTCCAAGTAGCCAGAATTACAGGCATGTGCTACCACACCCGATTTTTTGATTTATTGTAGAGATGAGGTATCGCTGCCCAGGCGGGTCTCGAACCTGTAGGCTCAGGCAATCCACTCACCTCAGCCTCACATATTCACATGTACATATTTATGTGTAGGCGGGTAGGAAAGAGCAGGTGCGAGGGAATAAAGGGGAAATTAGAGTCTTGATAAAGGTCAAGGCAATTCATTCCAGTACTATAGATATGAACTATATTATTCAGTCATTCTGTTAATTTGCTAATGATATTTTTCCTCATTCTTTCATTTTAAGATAACAAGACCTAGTGCTAAGATCTTCCTGTGAAACACAAATACAATTATTTACTTGACTCTGAGAGCCATTTTGCCTAAGGCTTTATTTTAGAATAATTTTTTGTGTAGATTTTTTTACCTGTTAGAAACAAACAAAAAATAAATCTAAGTTTTAAAATGTTTTGACTCCTTTAAATTTCTATAGGTTCCATAACTGTCTCTCAGTTTTGAACAACCTGGAAAGAACAATTTATTTTCCCTTATTAGAAAAGGAAAATTTTTTCAATATCTTCTTTCTGTTCAACCTTAGTTACTTGAGATTTTTATTTTTTTCAGGGTCTAAATAGACCTGGTTTCATAGGGTCTTCTCTTGACTAGTACCTTTTTCTTTTTAACATACACTTTACTCTTCAATGGTCAGATAAACTGAGAAAGCAGCAGAGAATATGGGCATGAAAGTGGTGGCTAATCGAGAACAGAAGCAGTCATAGAAGTATTCAGATAGGAGTGAGGAAAGTTCTCTTTATTCCTATTCTTTCCCCAAATACTGTCCAAGGACTTAATGTTTAAAAGTCCACAATTAGAGTTTCAATTACTTCAGAATGAGTGCTCCATTCTTTTGTTTGAGCCAAACAGGAGCAACCCTTGGCTTAATTTTGTTGTGTATGTGGGGGGATCAATTTTTCAAAGCAAAGTATTTTCTATACAGGTATTTAAAATATATTAAATTAATGATATTCAAAAACAAGAACAGTTGACTTACCAAGGATGGTTACTTCAAAATGGCCAAGGCTTCGGGCACTCTTAAAATCATTAAGTTTTGGAGGATTTCTTTCTGGTGGTATGTATTTTGCTGGCTGAGAATTGTACTGCTCAGTAAGAAACTTTCTGTGTTCAAAAAGAAATTTCCGTGGAATGCTTTCAGGATAAACATGGCTGTAATGTAGGTGATCCATTAAGCCAAACTTTTTCTCTCTCCACAACTGACTCTCCCACTTATCACTTATAGTTTTCCTGGCTTTCCCTGGCAAACCAGTGCTTGTACTTTCTCGACCTGTTAAAGACATGAGATAGACACAAATGAACTTCAAACTGACCAAACAAGTCATTCACTGTGAAAAAAGCACAGATTAATGAGGAAGAGTTTATTTGTAGCTTTAAAAATCAAACAACCACTCACAAAATGTAAAATAAATATACAAAAGATAGTTCTTATTAAAGTGAGGAACAAACTAAATTCACTTTCAAAATTAACTTTTACATCAAAATATTAAAAGTGACATTGTTTTCTCTGTTTTTATGTACATTTGTAACTACCTTCTTTACATTTTTTCAAAATTTTCAAAATGCTCTTAAATAAACATATTCCTTTTACATTCAGTGACAAATTCAAGATAAATCAAATTCATATGAATGGTACCCTTTAGAGAGTACTCACTACTGGCAGAATTTGAGCATAAAACAAATTTTTAAAAAACTCTGCTAAAAGTAGCCTGAACAGATACAGTCCTTTTCTTGGATACAACTCTCCTTCAAAAAGGTCATTTATTTATTTATTATACATGACATGTCTTTCAGATAACATGAAAAACAAAAAGAATTAAAATGAGGTAAAAGAATAATCTTTTATCTTGAATGATCTTGAACAATCAAGATAAATTCTTGATTGTTCCCTATCATCAAGTCAAATGATCATTTACATATAATTTGTCTAACACATTTAGTTTCTAAGGCAGAATATAATTTATATCTTGTACATTATGACATTCATCCATTCACTCAACAAATAATTATTGAGCACCTATTATGTGCCAGGTATTATGCTAAAAATCTGGTACAAATAATGTTTTTGGAACTTCCGGCAAGATGGAAATGGAACAGGTCAGACTGTAAGAGTCTCTGCAAAAGCCAGCATTCATAAAGTCTCTCTGCATGAGTAGATGTGTGCTGGTGGGTGAGTGAAAGTCCATCTGAGGGGAGACTCTGGCTATGCACCTAGAGCTATTCTCCAGAGGTGACTGCAACCCCCTACTGCCCTGCGATTAGAGCTGCTGGTGTGCAGGATTGTCTGCCATTCTTGGGACCCTCCTAAGAAGAGCTTGCTGAATTCAGCTGATTCTCATTTGGTTCTCATCACCTGGTGCCAGGCCCATACCATCACCTGCATCAGCAAAGCAGCTGAAGCCCCATCCGTGGAGAGAGAAGATTAGGGAGAGCTGGAGAGCAGCCCCATTCCTGTGAGGAAATGCCCACACAGCCATTTTCTCTGTCCCGGGACCAGGCAGAGAACTGCATTGCCCCACCCAGCTCTGCCCAGCCTCCAACTTGGGACCTAAGGTAATCACATCAAACTCAGAGAGACAGAAGCCCCTCCCCCATGCTGGATTAGATACAGACAGGTCATATCTGAGTGGCAGACTTGACAGGCAGCAAGCCAGGTAAGTCCAGATCTGATCCACCCTATTCTCACAGTAGGCCTGGGGCATCTGACCCATGCTGAGAGCAACCTTATTAGCCTACTCTGAGGGCAGAGGGGAGGAGCTGGAGATCAGAGCTGAAAGGAAGTTGAACTTACAGGAACACCTCAGAGAGAGTTTTTGTTGTTGTTGTTTGTTTTGCTCATTTTTGTTTATTTTAGTTTTAGCTTTTTTCTCTTTCAGTTTTTGATAACATTTTCATACTTGCTGTGTTTCTGCAATTGAATTACTGTCTTTTTAAGACTTCCCATCTGTGAATGGGTATTTTTGAGGGAGAGTAAATCAATGGGGGGAGTTTGTTGGTTTGTGCATTTGTATGATTGCCTGTATATTTTAGATTTTTTTTACTCTTTTCTGTCTTTGTTTGTGTCTCTTTTCATATGTTAGTTAGTTTGTTTCTTTTCCCTCTTACTCCTCTCTCTCCACCTTCCTCTCACCCCCCTTCTTCCTTTTTCCATTTTCCTTTCTCTTATGCCATTTTGCTTTTAGGGGGCAAACGTATATCCCCACTGCATAGACAGATTGTAAGGTGGTTAAAAGTAGGTTCCAGGGGGCCCACACACCTGTCAGTGGATACTTGGATCTGCAGATAGATTCTGAATCTCAGTTCCCCCCTCAATTAAATCTCAAAACTACAAAAAGTACAGCCTCCCACCACAGTCCAGTTTCAGAATTGAACAAAGCTGGAAGATCCACCTAAGAAAGAATAGGAGATTAAGCAAACAGAAGTAAAAACTACCCCCATCCCTGAACAACATAATTAAAGAAGAGGGAAAAAAGGAGGGAGGAAAATCTACACAAATGTAGAAAAACCAAAAGAAGTATATGGATCTCACACAGACTCCTGGGAGGTCAGACACTGAGAATAAAGACTTTAGAATACAAGCAATGAAGAGGCCCCAGAATAACTAGTCTCAAACCACAGACCTAGATAGCAAAACATTAATGGAGAAATAGAATTGGAGAGGCAAAAGGAAAGAGTGAAGGAGTTGATAACTGAGATAACAGCAATAAAGAATACAGTGAATGAATTAAATAACAAACTGATAAGCATGAAAAGCAGAATCAGCCAAGCAGAAGAAAGAATCTCAGACTTTGAGGACAAAAATATGAAACTAACCCAAACTGTCAAAAACATAGAAAAGAAGATTAAAAAGACAGAGGAAAGTCTTCAAGAGATGAGCGATTATTTCAAGAAGCTGAACCTAAGAGTAATTGGACTTTCTGAGGCAGAAGGAGAGACAGAGACCACCCAGGAACAAAGATTCTATGAAATTATCCAAGAAAACTTCCCTCATCTCATCAGTGACATGACCATTCAAACATAAGAGATTCAGAGAAACCCTGCAAGATGACAAATGAGTAGACCAACTCTTAGGCACATAGTAATTTGCCTACACAAAGTAGGTATAAAATAAAAAATCCTAAAGGTAGCAAGAGAAAAAGATTAGACTACCTACAGGGGAAAACCATTTGGAATAGCAGCAGACATATATATAGAAACACTTCAGGCTAGGAGAGCTTGGAGCCCAATCTTCAAAGTTCTAAAAGATAAACAATTTCATCCAAGAATTATCTACCCAGCTAAGTTAGCCTCATCACTGATGGAGAATTAAAATCTTTCCCAGACATTGAAAACCTAAGATCTTATGCTGCCTCCAGACCAGCTCTACAAGAACCACTTAAGAAAGTATTAAACACAGAAGAAAGGAAAAAAGAATGACAACGTGCTTCACAAGAATGCAGGAAAAAGATTGACAACACATATGAATCAATCCAAAAATCAAAAGAAAGAAAACATGCAAACAGCAGCAATACCAACAAACTCTATAAGAACCCCATGACAGGGATAAATTCTCACATTTCAATAATTAGCCTGAATGTGAATGGACTAAACGCACCAATTAAAAGACACAGAATGGCAAAATGGATAAAATATTATGAGGCAGCAATATATTGTCTCCAAGAAACTCATCTCACCAGAAAGGACACTCACAGACTCAAAGTAAGAGATGGGAAATAAAATTTCAGACAAATGAAACACAAAAGAAGGCAGGAGCTGCAATCTTAATAACAGACAAAATGCCTTTTAAGCTATCCAAAAATTAAAAAGGATAAAGAAAGTCATTATATAATGATAAAAGGTGCAATCCATCAATAAGAAATATCCAACCTAAATATATACGCACCCCAAACCAACTTTCATAAAGCAGCTTCTAGATAAACTTAAAAAAGATATTGACTCTAACTCTATCATAACTGGGGACTTAAATATCCCACTCATGACCCTAGACAGATCATCAAGACAAAAAAAAAAAAAATCAACAAGGAGATCCAGAACCCCAACACAATGCCTGATCAAAGGGACTTAATTGATACCAACAGAATACTCCACCCAACAACCATGGAATATGCATCCTACTCATCACCACATGGAACATATTCTATGATCGACCACATCCTTGGCCATAAATCAAGCATAGACAAATTTCACAAGGTTGAAATCCTGCCATGCACCTTCTCAGACCACAGTGGAAAAAAAATAAATATCAACACCAACAAAGCTCCCCAAAACCCCACAAAGACATGGACACTAAACAACATGATGCTAAGCAACCCCTGGGTAAACATGGAAATCAAAACAGAGATTAAAAGATACCTGGAAACAAATGAAAATGAAGAAACATCTTACCACAACCTCTGGGATGCCATGAAAACAGTAGTAAGAGGGGAATTTATACCTCTACAAACACACATGAAGAAAATGGAACGATCACAAGTTAACAGTCTAACAAATCACCTAAGGGAGCTGGAAAAGCAAGACTACCAAAATCCTAACTTCAGCAGAAGAATCCAGATCACCAAAATAAGAGCCCAAATTAGGGACATAGAAGATAAAAAGATAATAGAAAAAAAAATCAATGAAACAAAAAGCTGGTTCTTTGAAAGGATAAACAAGATCAACAGTCCCCTAGCTAGACTGACCAAGAAAAAGAGAGAAAAAGCCCAAATAAACACAATCAGAAATGCAAAAGGTCAAGTCACAACTGACCCCAAAGAAATATAAAAGATTATCAGAGACTACTATGTACATATATATGGAAATTAACTTGAAAACCTAAAGGAAATGGAGGACTTTCTGACATCACACAACCTCCCCAAGTTGAAACAAGAAGGAATTGAGACCCTAAATAGACCAGTAACAATCAAGGAAATTGACTGTTATAAGAATACTACCTACAAAAAAAAGCCCTGGACCAGATGCTTTCCAGCATAATTTTACAAAACATACAAGGAGGAACTGATACCAATCCTATTGAAAGTATTCCAGGCGATTGAGAAAGATGGAACTGTCCCAAATCATTTGATGAAGCTAACATCACATTGATACCCCAAGCCAGGTAAAGATCCAACAAAGAATGAGAACTACAGACCAATATCCTTGATGAACATAGATGCTAAAATTCTCAACAAGATCCTAACAAATTGGATCCAAAAACACATCTCAACAGTCATCCACCATGACCAAGTAGGCTTCATCCCCGCGATGCAGGGCCGGTTCAACACTTGTAAGACCATAAATGTAATTAAATACATCAAAAGATGTAAAAACAAAAAACACATGATTATATCACTAGATACAGAAAAAGCTTTTGATAAAATCCAGCACCCTTTCTTGATAAAAATCTTTGAACATCTAGGCATAAATGGAACATACCTCAAAATAGTAAGAGCCATCTACAAGAAACCCACAGCTAGCATACTGCTAAACAGACAGAAATTGGAACCATTTGCCCTGGAAGCCAGAACAAGACAAGGATGCCCACTCTCACTCCTCCTTTTCAACGCAGTTTTGGAAGTCCTAGCTAGAGGAAACAGACAAGATAAGGAGATCGGTGGTATCCAAATAGGAAAAGAAGTCAAGATATCCTTCTTTGCAGACGACATGATTCTATACCTCAAAAACCCAAGAGAATCTGTCAAAAACCTCCTTGCACTGATAAAGGACTTTGGCAAAGTCTCAGAGAATAAAATAATTGTACAAAAGACAATTGCATTTCTAAACACCAATAATAAACAAACAGAAACCCAAATAAAAAGCACAATCCCATTCACAATAGCCAGAAAAACATCAAATACCTTGGTACCTTCCTAACCAGAGACGTGAAAGACCTTTAGAACAAAAACTACAAAACGTTACTCAAAGAAATCAAAGATGACACAAACAAATGGAAAATTACTCCATGCTCATGAATTGGAAGAATCAACATTGTTAAGATGTCCATCCTACCCAAGGCAATCTACAGATTTAAAGCAATACTCATTAAATTGCTATCCATTCTTCTCAGACCTGGAAACAACAATACAGGAATTCACATGGAAGCATAAATGACCGTAAATCACCAAAATAATCCTGAGCAAAACAAAAACAAAAAAATAACAACAACAACAACAAACAAAGCAGGAGGTATCACACTCCCAGACTTTAAACTCAATTATAAAGCTACAATAATAATAACAACCTGGTATTGGTACAATAACAGGCATTAGACCAATGGAACAGGAAAGAGATTCCAGAAGCAAAACATCAATTTCTCAACCAACTCATCTTTGACAAAGCCTCCACCACCGACTGGGTAGAGGAGAACCTATTCAGTAAATGGTACTAGAAAAACTGGCTGACCACATGCAGAAGATAAAAACAAGATCCCTACCTATCAGCATATGCAAAGATTAACTCTAAGTGGATCAAAGACCTAAATGTAAAACCCCAAACTGTAAGAACCTTAGAAAATGCAATAGATACCCTTATGGAAATTGGAACTGGAACCAATTCCTGATCAAAACCCCAAGCGCTCATGTCATAAGGGATAAGATAGACAAGTGGGACCTCATCAAACTGACAAGCTTCTGCAAAGCCAAAGAAACTATCAAGAGAGCAAGGAGATAGCCCACAGAATGGGAAAAATACTTGCCAACTGTATGTCTGACAAAGGCCTAACATCTAGGATCTACAAGGAACTCAAATGTGCCGAAAAGAAAAAACACAAACAGCCCCATTACAAAGTGGGCAAGAGATATAAATAGACAGTTCTCAAAAGAAGACATAGGAGCTTCCAACAGATACATGAAAAAATGCTCAGCCTCACTAGTTGTCAAAGAAATGCATATTAAAACCACACTGAGATATCACCTAACTCCAGTCAGGATGGCCAGCATCAATAACTCAAAAAACAAGAGATGCTGGAGAGGATGCAGCAAAAAGGAGACACTTTTATACTACTGGTGGGAATGTAGACTAGTACAGCCTCTGTGGAAAACAGCGTAGCAATTCCTAAAAGATCTAAAAATCGACCTTCCATACAACCCCGCAATCCCCCTACCAGGAACATACCTGGAAGAACTCAAATCACTCTATAAAAAAGATGCCTGCACACATATGTTTATCACAGCATTGTTCACAGTAGCAAGAACATGAACCAACCGTGCTACCTGTCAAAAGAGAACTGGATAAATAAAAAATGTGGTGCATAGACACAATGGAATATTATGTAGCCATAAAGAAGAACAAAATCATGAACTTTACAGCATCCCGGATGGACTTAAAGTCTATAATACTGAGTGATATTTCACAGAAACAAAAAACTGAGTATCACATGTTCTCACTCATAAGTGTACCTTGAACAATTATTGTAATACTATAAGAGAATGATTCGCAGTAGTGGAAAACTGTTGAGAGGGGGCAGGGAAGTGGGATGGGCAGTAGTGGGAATCTGCCTTGGGAAGGAGGGGCATACCTCATTAACAAGGGTACCGGCATAATGAACATTTGTATACCTATCCCTGAATTGTACCCCACATTATTAAAATAAAAAAATTAAAAGGAAAAAAAATAATTAAGTAGTATCCCCTGGTAGAATCAGACATAGGACAGAATCAGAAAAAAAATGATTTTGTAACAAGACTCTCATGCTGTCAATTCTGCTAACTGAGGCAGGCTGACAGCTCAGAGTTTATCAGGGTTGCTGAGTTGCTTCCTTGCCTATGTCCTGGTGTTGATTCTTATCCTAAAGCAATGCTGAGGCAGAAGGTGGCTTTGACAGCAAGGTTTTGATATGATTTATATACCACTTTTGATTTTTAGACTTTATTCCATATTCCCAGACTACTTGCTTATTTTCTTAAACCTAGCTATAGACTTCCTGACAATCTATTACAAGGTAAAGTATTGAATTGAGTTATAAGCGAAAATGAGAAGTTGAACACATACTTCTTACACACCAGGAATGTAAAATACTGCAAAATTACATGAGTTTTTTAAAAGTAAAAATTCAGCTGATGAACATACTTATCTTTCTATAATAGTGCTTGATAACAAAAGGGATAAAAAACATAATCACTTGAAAAGAAAGAAATAAACCAAAGCCAAGAAAAAAACTTAATAGGATTAAACTGAAGATTGGGAAATGATTTTGTCTTTTTTTAACTTCTAGAAATTATTGTCTTCTCCTCAAACTAATAAAAGTACGTAATTATAACAATAATTAGTAGCTATTGCAATGATTTAAGCCATGTTAAACATTCCTGATGAACTTATTCTAGAATATAGCATGCAAAAGAAAAAGTTATGTGCTATTCAAATTTTTTAAAAATAAATACTTATATCTACATTATAGAGAAAAATTTATGTGATTGACTCAATATTTTATATGTATATTTTCTTATTTGAGTGTTAATATTGATAATTACCAATATATAAATGTTTATTTGAAAAATTCCTTTAAAGAAACATGTTTTTTTATTTATATTTATAATTAATTATTACAAATGTGTAGGAAATCATCTCAGGAGACTGGAAGTTACTGGTTGTAAATAACAACTCAGAGGCAATAAAGAGGAAACAGAAAAAATATATCTAGAACTCCAGTTTTTCTAAAAACAAGATGGAAAATAATGAACTAGAATTACTGTTTGCTTGAATACTACCAACATTGCCACATGAAATATTATATTTTAAGCCTAATACATAGCTAAAATATAGGGTAATTACTTAGCACAATTATATTTTTATCTTCTAAATTACCACTCTATTATTTTAATTGTCCATTTTACTCTTATTTCTAGTGAGATTGGTTTTATATTTTAGTGAGGAAAATTTTAAGGAAAAGAGTATATTTAGGTTGGGAGGTAAAAAAGGACACAGTATAAATGTATGTATGCAGGCATGGTGATTATTTTCTTTACAAAAGTTACTCTGAGAATTCCATTATGTGGATAAGAGTGGTAGGTAGGGGTATATGGAAGCATGGAAGAGGGAGAGGAGCTATTTTCTTTGCCTCTTCCCCCTTGCCTCCACTGACCCCACCCTGATGCAAGATCTACAAGGTTAAAAAAGAACAGAGCATTCCAGTCTGTGATAGGTCTGTGCTTGTAACAAGTATATAATAGACTTTTTAAAGGATTGCATAAGTCAGAGGCTACCTGTAATGTCTTGTGATTTCAGTTGCACTGTTCCTGTTTATTGTTAACTTTTCAAATGTATGTCTTATCTACGTATCTAAGTTACTAGATATAAAGAATAAGATGGTAAACTTTGTAGTTTTCAAAGTACCCAGTACAATCAAGCCACACACACATATTAATTTGTGTATGCACAAAATGAATGATTTTTGAACTTACAGACATAGAAAAAGTCAAAGCTATCATGAAACTATCTAAGAATACATTAATAACCATGTTGGCACATATAAATTTAATTGACTCATTAAAACTTCAATATAGTATTATAGTATATTAATATAATATATTTTATGTATACATCCTCTGTTAATTAACGTTATCTTTTAATTTCCTCATTATAAACAATGTTCCAATAAAAATCTTAGAATATGCCTATGTGGCCAACAATATAGGTGGAATTGCTGGGTCACAGGGTATAACACATTCCCAACAAATTAGGTATTGCCAAATTATTCTTAAACGGTAGTTACAGCACATTTATCTAAAAAAGGAAGGGCATGAATTTCTCCCTGTCTCTTATATACATGCATATCTTCTTATTTTTTAGAGACAAATTATTAGATAATATACCATATTCTCTACTTAATTAGAATTAGTGATAAGGAATTAATTTAAAAGTTAGATGTAATTAAAAATATAATTAATTAAAAGTTATCTATATAAGAATAATATGCAGGGAACAGGCATTGAAACTAAATTTTTTAAAACATATATTATTTTTGTTTATTTGACTTTGAAACCATGCAAATAATTTACAAATTATAAAACAAAATTAAATGTTTATTTAAAGAATGCAATTCCTAAGCATCAAAATAAAAAAGAACCTAAATGGCTATCTAGTTGATAGTAGAACTAAACAAAAAGGAATAGTACAAATGAATTTAAACTATAATAATTTGACTGCACATCTCTAGTGAGGTATACCTCAAGGACAAACAAAAAATTAAAAACAAACTTTAAAATGTTTATAGTAATACTGTTGATTTAGATGTTGAGGTTTTATTCTAAGAATGTTTTTATATGTGGTAGGTTAAAGAAAATAAATTACTATTTGATATTTGAATTTTCTCATCCCTAAGGTTTTTCAGAACCAGGATTCTTGCAGTAGGAGCCCTCTATATTTATCTCCTAAATGAAATTTATTTAGTTGTGCATTTGAATTGGAAATATAAGTGTGAAATCAAAACCTACTTTATCTTAACTTACCAAACATCTAACAACTAACATATCAACCAGATACATTTTTTAGTACTGTTCATTGCAAAGGCTTAGAAATAATAGCTAAGCCAGCATCAGTGAGCACCCATAATACCCAAATCGTTAGTTTCTAAATTCCAAAGCTCTACAGAGAAATGACTGATTCCATGTCTGGTGCAAGAAAGTTTAAAGATTATCCTGGAAATATGTTTTCAAGCTAGATAACAAAAAAGCTAATGTACGCTATTAGGATCATATCACAATCATATAAGCAAATACGAAGAGTTTCTTATTAGCCAAAGATGGAATAGGATGAGCAGTGATGAGGATAGTAATTATAATAAACAAAACACATCATGTATGTTTAAATTCACGAGTTCATAATATTAAAAATACAAAAACCAAGCAAAACCTAACTGGTCACCTTTGGAAAATGCTAGGGATCCAACTCATATTTTGAAAGTTGATAAAGAGAAGTATAAAGCTCTTATCCTATCTTTACTAAATGAATTATACATATAGATAATCAAATAATAAATGACAAGGTTTTTCCTTATAGAGCTATTTCAGCTAATAAATAAAGAAGGAGTGACAGAATTACCGGAATTACTATATGGCCGTTTTACAACCCCTTATGAATTAATGGACCTATGCATTTATCATCAGTGTTATTATCAAAAAACAACAAAACCTTATGAGTCTAGCAAAATGGCAGAGTAGGCATCTCCAAGCTTCTGTTCTTCAATAGAAACACTGAAAAGCAAATAGAAACTGTCAAAACTAACTTTCACAGAAATCTGAAAAAACGGTCAAAGGTTTACAGCAAACCAGTGAATGCTGAATCAAGACAAAGGCAACTTAAAAAGGATAAAAAAGCATTGTGGCACTTTTACTTGCCCTTGTTCCACTTCCTCCCAGGTATGGCAGCAGTATTGAAGAGGGCAGCCTAGGTTCCCAGTAGGGGACCCTAGTCCCTTGTTCTGATTGGAGCAAAGTAGGCTTAATTCCCAAGCTATTGTGTCGATCTGTTCTAATCTGTTTGAGGTCTCCATGAAGGACTGGCACAATATTTGTTTTTGTTTCACCTAACTTAGAACTTACCCAGGCTGAAAAAACATTGAGTATGGCTCAAAAACATTGTCAGGTGAACAAACAACCTGCAGACACCTGGGGCAAAAGATAACAGTAGAGACATAAACTGCCTGAAGCCAGGGGGAAAAGTCAGGTAAAAAATTTGTCACGAAATTAGTGTATTCACAAGCATTCGTGTATCCTCGGGAATTTAGAAAGCCAAATACAGGCCCTGGATAAGATTCATACTCAGAAAAAGACCTAAGACCTTAAACCTAGACCTTGGGCTGCTCCCTAGGCTCAGTGCAAGTCTAGCTAAGTGTTGAAAGAAGGCCTGAGCACAGAGGCAATCTACAAAGATCGAGAGAGGTGCTTTAAAAAGAAAGTTCCTGTCATCCAAAAAAAAATCTCTGTCAAAATAATAGATGAACATAAGGAGAGAAACAAACTTTAGTGATCACATGCAACAAGAAATGATCTGCAAATGGACTACTACAGCTTTGGCAAGAGCAAAAAAACCTAAGAAAAGGGAGAATTTGATTCCTGCAATTACCATATTATAATATCGCAATGTCTAGTTTTCAACAAGAAATCAAATGCATACAAAGAAACAGGAAAGTAAAGTCTATTCAGA
This sequence comes from Cephalopachus bancanus, assembly GCA_027257055.1. Classification (NCBI taxonomy): domain Eukaryota; kingdom Metazoa; phylum Chordata; class Mammalia; order Primates; family Tarsiidae; genus Cephalopachus; species Cephalopachus bancanus. The sequence goes on from JAPVLO010000517.1 coordinate 333,111, forward strand.
GGAACAAAATAAATAAACAAAAACAGTCACTGAAGAAGCCCAGACATTGGACTTTCAAGACAAACACTTTAAAACAAGTGTTTTAAATATGTTTAAAAAGCTAAAGGAAATATAAACATAGATCTAAAAGAAATCAGAAAAACAATGTACAAGCAAAATGAGAATATTAAGAAAAGGAAATTATAAAAAGGAAGCAAATAGAAAATCTGCAGCTGAAAAGTTCAATAACTCAAATGAAAAATTTGTTAGAGGGGTTCAACAGGGGTTCAGGAGGCAGAGGGAGAATCAGTGAAACTGAAGACAGGTCATCCCAAATTATCCAGTATGAGAAGCAGAAAGAAAAAAGAATAAAGAAAAGTAAATGAAGTTTAGGGGACTTGTGGGACAATATCAAGTTGACCAACATCCACATTATAAGAGTTACAGAAAGAAGGAAAAAAAAGCATAAACAATATTTGAAGAAATAGTGGTGAAAACCGTTCCAAATTTAATTAAAGAAATGAATCTACACATCTAAAAAGCTCCATGAACTCCAAGTAGTATAAACTCAAAGAGATCCACAATGAGACAGATTATAATCAAACTGACAAAAGACAAAGTAAAAACAGCAAGAGAGAAGTGACTTGTTAAATACAAGAAAGCCTCAATTAGTTCAATGGCAAATTTCTTATAAAAAAAAAAACAAAAACAAGGATCTAAAAGGCAGTGGAATTACATATTTAAAGTTCTGGAAAAAAATTCTTGGTTGATTCTATATCCAGGAAAAATGTCCTTCATAAATGAGAAGGAAATTAAGATATTCAAAGGTAAACAGAAGCTGAGGAAGTTTGTTACCACTAGATTTACTCTATTAAAAAAATGCTAAAGGGAGTACTTCAGGTTGAAATGAAAGGACACTAGGCAGTAAATCAAAGCTGTATAACTTTGGTAAAGGTAACTACAGAGACAATTATAAGAGCAGTATTGTATTGTTAGTTTGCAACTTTTTATTTTCCATATGAAAACAAACATGTATAAAGTGCATAAAATATAATTATAAATCTATGTTTTAGGGCATATAATGTATACAGATATAATCTGTGATGATGACAACATAAATAATGGTGGAGAAGGAGAACTGTATAGGCGTAGAATTTTTAAAATGGTATTGAAGTTGCTTTTAATTCAAACTGAATGGTTATAATAAATTTAGAATATTGAATTTAATCCTCATGGTAGCCACAAATAAAATATCTAAAAATATATGTACAAAAGGAAATGAGAATGGAATCAGAACAGTTCACTACAAAAAATATCAACTTAACACACACAAAAAGGCAGTAAGGTGGTAAATGAGAAACAAAAAAGGTATAAGACGTACAGAAAACAAAGAACTAAATATCAGAAATATGTCCTTCCTTATCAGTGATTACATTGAATATAAATAGAATAAGCATTCTAATTAAAAGTCAGAGATTGGCAAATAAAAAGAAAACATGATACACATATATGCTGTCTATAAGAAACTCACTTTACACAAAGACACAAACGTTCTGAAATTAAAAGGATGTAAAATCCATTCCATGTAAATAGTAACCAAAAGAGAGATGGAAAAGTTATATTAATATCAGACAAAATATACTTTAAAGTAAAAAGAAATTTAAAAAACTCCTATAAGAGACAAAGAATATTATCTACTGATAAAAGAGTCAGTATATCAAGTAGAAACAAATTATAAAGTTATATACACCTAAAAAATGGCCCCCCAAATGTATGAAGCAAACATTGACAGAATAGATGGGAGAAATAGAAAATTCTGTAATAATAATTGGATACTTCAATACATCACTTTGAATGATGGATAGAACGTGTAAATAGAAGATGATTAAGGAAAGAAGTTTAAACAACACTGTAAGCCAATTAGGAGAGGCATATGTAGAACACTTCACCCAACACAGTAGAGTACACATTCTTCTCAAAAACACATCATCAATAAGCGTACCTGATCTCAAACCAGGTGAAGTGGGGACCAAAGGGAGGCCCAAACATTACCTGTATGATGACCACTTGTATACCTAATCCTGAATTGTACCTCACATTTTTAAAATTAAAAAAAGCAAAAGCAAAGGTTATGATTAATAAGTCAAAAACAAAAACAAAAACCAGTGGATCAAAGACTAAATCACAAGGGGAATTAGAAAATATCTGAGGTTAAAAAAAAAAAAAAGAAAAGAAAACTCAACACAAACAAACCTATGGGATGTAGTGAAAGTTGTGCTCAGGAGAAAATTTATAGCTGTAAATTCTGATATAAAAAATATCAAAGCAATAACCTAACTGTATACTTCGAGAAATTAGAAAAAGAGAAAACTAAACCCAAAATTAAGAGAAAGAAATAATGTTAGAGCAAATATGTAACAGAGAAACAATAAATAGAATCTATGTATTCATCTGCATTTGTCTACTCTTCAACCCATCCTGTGTGTGTGTGTGTGTGTGTGTGTGTGTGTGTGTGTGTGTGTGTGTATTTTTCATAGATGTCAGTTGTTTTTTTATATTGATATGTTCCTGACATATGATTTTTTATTTATTTCTTTAACTTTTTAAACACGTTTATTTTAAAGCCTCTTTCTGATTGGCTTGTTATTTCTAGTTCCTGGGGTATAAATCCTCTCATGTGTTACATCTGATCACATTGCCTTAAAGAAGTAGTTCATTTTCTTGGGAAGTTTGTAATTTTTTAACCATGAATTCATTTTCTGTAGACATTGTTTTCCATGCCTACAGACATGGGATTCCCAAGAACTCTAGTCACGAGAAACCTTCCTTTTAGGGAGTTTCATAATTGTTTTTGTCATGACCTTAGGGTTTTGATTTCACTAATTTTGCACCAGACATTAGTGTTAATTCCCTAGTTCAGTGTCCTTACCATTTTAGTCACGTGAAATGTGACCACACATTGATGTTGCACAGACCTGGGATTCCAATTTCTCTCAGATGACGTTTTCATACTCATTGCCTAGGGGATACAGGAAGCTCTACACTGATGGACATAATTTCTCCGGCCCTCCATAACCTACCAACTTTTTACTAGTTCTACTTCTTCACATGTAGGCAACCTGTGGTCTGGACGCTCCTTCCCTTGTGGTTACTATACCTCAGCCAATGCTAATTAAGGCCCCTATTTAGTTCTGAAATGCCCATGAGCAGTTTTAGTTTTGGTTCCTACTCATTACCAAATTTGAATTCCCTTTTTGGTTTCTGGCACCTGGGAATTTCATCCTTGCTTTGAACTTGATCTTATATTTACTTATAGATATTTTTTCTAATTGCATATGTTTTTTTCCCGGGGGGAAGGGGAGATCCCAGATTCCTTTGTGGGTTTTCAATCAGCCAGATTGACCAGAAATCAGTCCCTCTTTTTACTACAGGTCTAGTAGACTATTCCTGTATTTATTTATTTTTCTATACTAAGACTTAATCGATTCTACTTTTAATTTTAGTTAGCAAACAAATGATAAAGTTATAGCTAAACTAAAGCTTTCTCCAAAACAGTATGAACTAGGAAAGAAAATATGAGATTAATATCAAATAATCATTCTCTATGTGATAAACTCAGCACAGTTCCTGGCACATAAATGTTTAATAAATGGCTGGTGCTATTATACATAGTTGTGGTAAGTACCATGTTATTTCCCGTAGGCAAAACAAATGAGATAATCTAAGCACATGCTAATATAAAAACCTCTTTGAAGTTTAGTTACCAAGCTGACAAAATGAAGAATAAAAAATTAATGGGCTTTCTTGGATATTCAGCAGAGAATCACAAAACTCAAAACAATTATGTTTTCCTCCTTCATGTTTAGAATGTAGAGTCTAGGTCAGATCCATTCTCTGAGAAACTTTTTAAATTTCAAATTATGCTTAGCTATGGAAGATAATCTTTTTCTCCACGTCCCATTTTTTTTAACTGAGATCATCTAAAATGCTCATTGACACTTTTAGACAAAGTATTCAGCCTTATACAGAGATTAGTCTGTTTAGACTATGACATGAGAAATGAATAAAAATCTATTATCAGTCAACTGTCATAAATCTAGTAGGTAAGGTTAGTGCAGAAGAGTAACATTTAAAAAAAATTAAAAACACATTCAAATACTATGGAAGCTTCATTGGAATATCAAACTTAACAAGGAAGTATGTAATAAAATGACAGTATCGATTCTGTCTAGGTGGAAAATGAAAAGAAAATAAGAATAACACCATAAGCAAGAAGAAGATAAAGTGCTAAAAAAAGTCTAGTCCAGAGAGATGATCCCTTATAAGATTCTGATTCAAACCAAACTACTCCAAGGACACCCAACTAGAACAAAACTGTATTATGAGATCACTTCAGAAATTAATCCAAAGTTAAAGCCAGTTAATCCAATAGCAAAAAAAAAAAAAAGATACAACTTACTTTTAAGATTTACCTATATTTACTGTCAATTAAAAATTACAATGACCATTTGTATACATAACCCTGAACTGTACCCCACATCTTTAAAATAAAAAATAAAAATAAATAAATAAAATCTTTTGGAATATAAAAAAATTTAAACAATTAAATTTCCTACTTAATTATTCTTTTGTTAATTAAAAACAATATATTTGAGGGGATGTACTGCTACTAAAGAAACAAATTGGTATGCATGTTTGTTTATAGTTACTTTCACTTTTGGGATGATACCAAATTGGTCAGTACTTTTGACAGTGATCCAAGCTAATATTTGTATATTCAAAGCAATATTACCATATGCAAACAGTAATCTGAATATAAGAATGTTTCATAAAGTTTTCATAAATAATAATAAACAACAGTTACATACGTTGAAAGATGCTTGGCGTGCTGGTTTTATTTTCTTTTGTTTGTGCAGAAGCTCCTGGCTGAGGTACAGCAACCCTACAAACAATACAAAGAATATAACCAATAGTTATAAAAAGAGCTTCAAAAAAACCCAACTCTAACTGGCTCTATTAAGAATTTATTCTAATTCAATAAATTTAGGCAATATACAGGTTAAATTTCTTAAAATAGTGCATTAAAATACATCAATTATGAAAAAATCTATACATAATATAATTCAAATACTGCAATAGATTTACATTTTCTTTTAAGAAATATTCCATAAAAGGGAGCATTTAACTTTATTAAATATCAACTGAGGATGGAAATATTTTCACTCTCTATAGTGGAAATTCAAAAATCAGCACAATGGCCTAGTTTTCTTGTTTATGTTGTTTAAAAATTATAGAAAACAATCTGGCCTACCTTTCCAACATCATTTCATACAGTATTTTATTAGTTCCAAGGTGCTTTAAACCATCACGTTTTTCTTTTTGCCTGGAACAATCTTTGTCCTCTTTTCTTTCCCTGGTTAGCTCTTATTATTCCTTACAAATTTAGCTCAGGCATTATTTCCTACAAGAATTCTCCCCAGTCTCTAGTCAACATTAACTGCTCATATGCTATTAACTGCTCATATGCTATTAACTGCTCATATGCATCACACTGTATTGAAATTACAGGTGTATAAGTCTGTTTCTTCTACCAGACTAAGCTTTCTATGAAAGTATAGACTTTATTTTGTTTTTGAGTGGAGAAAAGAGGAAGCATCTTATTTTGAAGCTAAGGAGGAGCATGTTTTTACAAGGAAAGATTTCCATCTTATGGGTTTTTAGCATACGACTGTGAAAAGTTTTATCCTATTGCTGTATTTTGAAAACTAAAGGCAAATAGTAAAACAGAGATGTCATGTTGTAGAATGCCACATAATATTGCTCCACTTATTTTATCAATATATTTATTTTTTATAGTATTCTTAATTCCACTAGGCAGTTATTCGTGAATTAGAAAGAAGTAGGGTTTTCGAGGACAAATGTACAATTTAGCTATAGAATTCTGGCCAAAACATATTTTTAGTGTATTTTTAAAATTTTTCAATTAATAAAAATGTAGTATTCCTAGAAATTAGTAAATAAAATATTTAAACTCTGAGGGAAATCTAAATAACTAAAGTAGTTAAATTACATGTATTTTGAGAACCTTCAACAACATGTATATACTTTTTAAAAAGTGTGATTATAAAGTGATTTTTTAATCTGAAATAAATTAGAAAAAAATCATTTCCCAAACTCTAATATTCTCATTATATTTGAAAGGAGGGAAACTTTAAAGTGCAGAGTATACTTAGTTTAATGTAACCATTTCAAAACAGCACAGCCATTTTGCTTAGGCTTCACCCCTTGAAATCCCCTTGCTACGCAGCCTGCATGCCCCAAACGCTTTTTGCCATGTAATCATTAATGAAAAAGAATGTTTTAGTCTTAGAAATTAGGAATTATATGGAACCCCTTGAGCATGTCCTGCTTGCTGACAATTTATCTTTTTTAGACATTTGTATCAATACTTTGTTATCAGCTGCCTGTGAAGTCCTCCAGCACACCACCAGCAGGCATGCTTATATATTGTTATTATCCAACCATGACTACCCCAGCCCACCACCTGAGGTCATGGAACACTACATAATGTCAATGTCACAATACATAATTTATGTGACTGCTATAGAAACCAAAGAATACAATTTTGTACACTCCCTTTGGGCCAAACTTCCTCCAGGTCTAAGCCCCTTTGCTGTAGGGGTTTGCTTTAGAGCCCTTAAATATTCCTAGTCTTTAGCCTGCCATGCTACACTTGCCTTGGAGTGTTGGCCCCCTACTGTCTGTGAAAGGTGAATAATAAACTTTACTTCTTTATACTTTCTTCCTTGTTGCAATCTTGCATTATTACCAAGGTAACAGCCCACCTTGCCTCAGTTTACCTTTTCAATATTATATAGAATTTTTTAAAAACCTGGTTTGGGAGATTTTTTACTTGGAATACATAATCATTCATTTGTATGATTTAAAGGTGAGAGGGTGAATGACAGATATGGAGCTATACAATGTGCATGGGTATCAACCCAGGAAGTTGAAAAAAGTGAGACAAAAATGAAAAAAAGAAAAGAAAGATAACGAAGTATAAAAAAGAGTGAAGAGGAATAAAAGAAGCTAACGATATATATGATGTTATTATTATAAAATAATATTATAAAAATTATTTTATAATTTTAATATAATTGTAATATTAATTTTAATATAATTATAATATTATGGCAGAATATTATAAAAATTATGTCAGGGGGTGTAAGTTATATTCTAATCTTGCCGTTATTAGCAATTTATTAACCTTAGGTAGAAGTCATATAGATTCTATAATATGTAATTTCCTCATCTATATAATGAGTATAGTTAGTTTTTTTGTAGTCTTATAAAGTCTTTTATGCAAAGAAATTAAAAGTACTTAATATGCACATGTATAAATCCTATATTTTATCCTTTATGAACTCAAAATTCACCATCTATATCTATAAAACTGAGATAATTATCCTTCTCCTCCCTTACAAGGAAGTTGAAGATCAAATAAGATAATGTAAGTGATCTTGCTCTGAGTGTTAAAATGCTCTGTATAATCAACTGAAAGAACGTTTTCAGTGTCTTCTGCCTAAGAAAAGCAGACATTATACAAAAATGACAAGAATATGAAGTTTGTTGTGAAATTGCTAATATAAGAAAATCAGAAATCGTTTATAATGCCCATACATGAGTAAGTCTTTTGTGATCATTAATTGAAATTAACAAATACTTTTCAGGAAACAGTTGTTATTGAAATCTTTCCTATGGTGACTTCTGCTTTTCTTTTTTTTTTTTTTTAGTTGGAGTCTCAATCGGCGCCCAGACTGGAGTGCAGTGGCCGCTCCCGGCCACCGCAGCCTCAACCTGCTGGGCTCCGGTGATCCTTCCGCCTCAGCCTAACAAGTAGCTGGAATTACAGGCATGCGCTACCACGCCTGGCTGATTTTTTTTTTTTTTTGATTTATTGTAGAGATGAGGTCTCATTGCCCAGGCAGGTCTCGAACCCGCAAGCTCAGGCAATCCACTCACCTCAGCCTCCCGAAGGTGTGGGATTACAGGCTGAGCCACCGAGCCCGGCTTCTTACATGGAGCTTCTTACAAGGAGCTACTGTCCTGGGTTCCTGGCACAGAACCTCAAAAACCCTTGGAATTTTCTGAGTGATAAGACTACCTTTGTTATTCTAATGAGGTAACTAGGTTGCTAGATAGTTTCATGATGGGGGCTTGTCACCAGAAAGACCAAGCAAGTAATTAGAGGATTGTGGATATTTTCTATTAACACATCTTTTTGTTTACTTTTTTTTTTTACTATTTTCAATTACTATTAAACTTACCAGTAGAGTTCATTGAGTTCTTGTTTCCACTTTTTTTTTTTTTTTTTGAGGTGGAGTCTCACTCTGTTGCCTAGGCTGGTCTCTAATCCACAGGCTCAGGCAATCCACTCATCTCAGCCTCCCAAAGTGCTGAGATTACAGGCTGAGCCACCAAACCCGGCCTCCTGTTTCCACTTTAACTGGGTATATTGCAGTTCTATTCTGACACGAACTACCTAGAGTTAGCATCAGACTATACAGGCTTAAGGGCTCAGTTCTCCATAAGACTTCCCTTACTTAAGATATTAGCCACATTTTTAATATCTATCTGGGACTGGGAAAACACCTCTTATCAATAGGGTGCCTGAATGAAACGTAATTGTACACCTAACCCTTAACTGTACCCTACAAAACGATAATAAAAAATACTGATTATTAAAAAAAAAAAAAAAAAAGATATTAGCCACACTTTAGGGGACCCCCAGGGCACCTGCACTTTTAACCGACTGGCTATAAATTCAGGGATTCCCCCAAACCCTTCAAGTTTGATAATTCACTAGAACAACTCACAGAACTCAGGATTGTGCTATACTTAACAATCACTGTTTTATTACTAAGGATACAGAACAGGATAAGCCAAATGAAGACATATACAGGGCAAGATCTGAGAAGAGATGCGAAGCTCAAGTGCTCTCTTCTCCTGGAATCCAGAGGATTGGAACTATGGGCTAACCCAACCTCTGGGGAGGGGAGGGAGGCCGAATACTGACTTCAATCACAGGGCCAATGAGTCGATCAATCATGTCTACATAAAATGAAATTTGAAAGAATCTCTGGAAAGTAAAGCTTGGTGGAGCTCTGTGGTTGGCAACTATAAAACATTGGAGTTAAAAAAAAGTATTAGAATCTGAAACGTTTCTGTATCCTGACTGTTTTATTAGTGTCTGGGGCTTCCTGATACTTTAAAGAAACCAAAACTGTTTATCATATACAATTCATAATAGATAAAGCTTATGTTAGAAAGTCCCTTGCTTAAACAGCTGGCAAACAAATGTAAGCTACAATGTTTTAAATTAAAATAAAAGGCTTAAATAAAATCAAATAAAATGTTTATTTAAAAAAATAATTCCCCATTTTAAACTCATTTTTAATTAGTCCATACGGAACATGGCAGATAAGGGGGCTAGGGGGCTTCTGTTAAAGGTTAACTTGTGTCCCCCCAAATTTATATTTTTGAAATTCTAACCCTTGGTACTTCAGAATATGACCTTATTTGGTCACCTGGCTGCAAACAGGTGTTATTCTTCAAGAAAAGAGAAGAATGACCCTGGTGGGTGTGACTACCTCCTTGGGTCCAGAAAACAGAGCCACCTTTACAATTCCAGAGTGTGAGACGATCTCTTTGGTTCCAGAGGGTGGAGCCACCACCCAAGGCTGAAGGAATGGGGCTGCTGCCTTGGTGGGTCCAGAGAATACAACATTGAGCGAGAGAGAATAATTCTGAAGCTTTAAAGACTAATGGAATTTGCCTTGTTAGGTTTTGGAGTTGCTTGTGACCAATAACCCCCATTTCTCTTCGAACTTCTCTCTTTAAGAATAGAAATGTCTATTTTATGCCCATCCCACCACTGTATTTTGAACAGATAACTTGTGTGATTTCACAGGTTTACAGATAGAGAAGAATTTTGCCCCAGGATAAATCATCATGATCATTAATGAATGAATCACATCCATATGCAGTTTAGATCATATTAGATGAAATTTTGGACTAGAGTTGATGCAAGTATAGGTTAAGACTTTTGGGGATCTTGTGAAGAGGTGAATGTATTTTGCACATGAGAAGGGCACAAATTTTAGGGAGCCAGAAAGCAGACTGCTATAGGTTGAATTGTACCCCCACAAAATTCATATGATGAAGGTCTAACCATCAGTACCTCAGAATGTGGAAATAGGGTCATTGCAGATGTAACCTGTTAAGATGAGGTCATACTGGCATAGGGTGGGCCCTTATGCCAATATGACTTGTGTCTTTATAGAAAGGGGACATTTGGACACTGATGCAATGCAGGGAGAACTCAATGTGAAGATGAAGGCAGAGATTGGGGTGTTGCAAGTCAAGGGATTCCAAAGATTACCAGCATACCAGCAGAAGCTAGAAGAGAAGCATGGAACAGATTCTTCCTCACAGCCCTCACAGGGAACCAAACTTGTCGACATCTTGAGGTATCTAGCCTCCAGAACTGTGAGACAACAAATTTCTGTATTTGAGCCACTTAATTGTGGTATTTTCTTATGGCAGCCCTAGAAAACTAATACAAACTAAACTAATTGCTTATTTTATAGGGCAGAGTTAAGCCAAAAGAAAAAAATGCTTTGCATATACTTTATATAATGACTTACGGTTTAGAACATGGACCTTGAAGAATTCTTACTTTATTGCTCAGACTCAAACTTGTAGATGCAGTTTGCATACATTGAGAACTCATTGGCCCATTGTCTTGATGCCGTTTAGCATTTCTTTCCTGATTTTGACTTTCTCCTCTAGCTGCTTGAGATGTTGAGGGTCGGTTAGCATTCTAAAACCAACAATTTAGAGAAAACATGTTAAATTAATTCACAAAAATTATTTCTCTCATAAAAGATTCTACAATTTTAGTTTGTCCATTTTTCATAATCTTAAGAGTTCTGGCAAAACTTTGCAATCATAACAGTGCTTTTATAAATATGATTAATCTGCTATTAAAATATTTTTAAAAGGAATAAACAAGTCCTTCTCATATTAGTATAACTGAAAAGTTGGATTAAGCATTTAATTACATATTAATAGTGATAATCCTAGACATAAATTTTAAAAAGATAAACTCAAGGAAACAATTAACTTGTTTGTTTTGATTTTGCCTAGATTCTAGAACTGGCCTCTTCAACTAGACCGTTTATCCCACAAAGAGTTATTGCTATCTTTTATAGAATCTGTGTCAGACTACCATGCCAGATATAGAGATAAAAACTTCCCATGGAAGCTTTCCTTTAGTACTGGCCTGGACAAAAGGCAAAAAGCGAATGTAGTCATATATACCACTTGGAAGTTTAAAACATTCCTGATAGGCTCAAATTATACAGAAAGCAATAACAAGATGCCAAGTTTTGAGGGCCCTGGGAAATGTTAGAGTCTGTGACCATTATTAGCTCAGTCAGCCCCAAAATAAATGACAGAAAGAGAAAACAAACAAAAAACAAACAAAAAAAATTTTTCTCTTAGGTTTACATCATTAAGAGTCAATACATGTGAGTTCTGAATAAAATGTAAAAGGTACCAATTGTAATTATGATCACAGTGCTTTCAGAGAAATACTATTAATTCTCTGGCACCATACCCGAAGTGTTTCTGATGCTGAGGCACTTTCAGTTGCACCACTATGGGGGATATACTTTATAACAGTAATTATCCCCTGAATTGCAATGCGCTTTTGTTCCCTATACTGCAAGTCTTCAATCTCCTTCCTCACTTCACTTATAGCTGTCAAGAGCGACTCAACTGCAAAAGATTCCAAAGAAATTGTAAGTTTTATAGAACTGAAATGATAAAAATAAGAATTAGATTTGCAATATAATTTCACAACATGAAATTATAAACTTACTATATTAACTTAAATCTGTGAGTCTTTGTGCTTATATTTGGCATGCCCTTAATATAATTTTTGAGAAATAGGCAAAACACATTTATCAGTTAAGTTGTAATACAGGCTTCTAGTCTGGAATCTTCATTTGTAAAAAAATATTTTGCATATTGAATGTAATTTATATATTATATTTTAAATTATAAAGTGTTGTCTAGCTCTTGCATAGAACACATTTTAATTATTTCAACCATATACTACATATTGCTAGCATTATGATGTACAAGAGGATGCCAAAATTTAGATGACAGTAGGTTGGCATTTCTTTTCTTTCTTTCTTTTTTTTTGAGCTGGAGTCTCACTCTGTCACCCAGACTGGAGTGCAGTGGCACGCTCCCGGCCACTGCAGCCTCGACCTGCTGGCTCCAGCGATCCTTCCGCCTCAGCAATTCAAGTAGCTGGAACTACAGGCACGCGCTACCACACCCGGTTAATTAATTAATTTATTTATTGTAGAGATGAGGTCTCGCCAAGTTGCCCAGGCGGGTCTCAAACCCGCGGGCTCAGGCAATTCACTCACCTCGGCCTCCCAAAGCACAGGATTACAGGCTGAGCCACCGAGCCTGGCTAGGTTGGCATTTCAAAGTTTCTCTATTTTTTCAAAACTGTGCAATTATTTCATAGCTTTGTAAATGAACATACTTATGTTAAACTTTTCAACTGTCATATTAATTCTCCTAAAAAGTAAATTAATATTAGGCCTTCATAAATTAATATGAATTCCAAATTTAGCATCTCATTTATTTTGGCATAATTTAAAGGTAGCACTCAATATGTTAAACACAGTATGTATCATTCAATAATAGTAGCACAATACAATTGTTAGTATCTGAATATCAGATTACCCAGTGTCTCTTTTAGATATCTTTAGTCTTTCTATGTAATATAGGAGTTGAGATCTATCAAAAGGACATCTGATCTCAATGACATTGAGTCAAGATATTAGAGGTTGAGAATCGCCTGTCTAAAATGCATGGGACCAGAAAGTTTCAAATTTTGAAATTTTTTTTGAATATTTGCATTATACTTTCCAGTTCAACATCCCTAATCTAAAAACCCAAATTCAAACTGCCCAAGTAAGTATTTCCTTTAAGTGTCAAGTTGGCACTCAAAAAGTTTCTAATTTTGGAACATTTAGAATTTTGGATTTTTGGATTAGAGATACTTAACCTGTATCTCCAGTTAGTCATCTTCTACCTTCTCTCATTTTTTTCCAGTCTAATATAATCAAAATATTAACCTTTAGGATGCATGACATTTATTTTTAGGTCTGAATTAAGACAAAATTATTATCAGTGAACATTTGTTACATTTTGACTCATTCCCATAAAAGAAAAGAATAAAGATGACTAACAAATAGCATATACCATATGTATAACACATAAACATATCAGGAAGGACTGGCAAGTACATTAGTACCTTTAACAGAACTACTATACTTGGAAAATGTCTCTGGCACTGGTGGATAGGGGTAATATCCACCAATAACGGTATTCTTCACTTCCCCAGAATCAGTCTTTGTTTTAATCCACTGAATAAAGTTTTTTACCTTGGTATCGTAGGTATACGGCTGGCCTCTGTGACCTCCTTACAAGAAGGGTAAACCATAAAAGAAGTGAGAAATAAAAAGGTCACTGTAATAACATTCATGAACTTTTTGTATAAAAAGTTTAATAGTAAAACAGTCTCTCTTATATCGCCCAGAAAAAAATAAAGTTTACTATTCACTGTGTAGCAGATAATTATCCAAAGACTGTTAAAAAAAAAAAACCTAAGAAGGAAATTAGTTATAAAGTGTATTAGAGTTTAAGTGGACTAAGCTGTAGCTGTCTATAGGATACTAAAAACCACAGAAAAAAAAGCAAATGATTTGAATTTTTGTAGTTATCCAAATTTAACCTATATAGTAGCTTGAAAGTATGGCATTCTGTATGAACTAAAGTGCCTATGAATACAGCTCAGCATTCAAATTTATGTTTGTAAAGCATACTTAAAAGTGCCATATTTGCATCTGATCGTAGTTTAGGTACACATTGACAAAGATATATGTTACACCTTCGCTGACTCTTCTTTTTGACAAATTTCTTAATTACTAACATGGTAGCATTCTCATACACATCCTATTCCACACTATTTCCTCACCTTCTCATTTGGAAACTTTTGTTTTAATTGTTTTGACCCTGATACTGGAGGGAATGGGGAAAAATAATATATTTGTAGACAAATAGTGAGACTCTTCCTGCTGTATAAATAAAATATAAGATCTTGGGGCTGAAATTTGACACTTATTTTTGTTTTATTTAGTATTTTAAAATATTTGTTAACTTAATCCATATCATGGTATCAGGCCTAATGGTCTTCAATTTATCAAGCAATTTATGATTATCTACATTCTACATCAAGCAAGAATTAAGGTTAACCAAAGGATATAAATTCAATTCTCCAGTGAGTCACAAAATCACTGCCTCAATCATAAATAATCTAGAAACAATATGCTTCATAGGTCAAATATTCTTTGTTTAAACACTCTTATGGTGATAAGATAAAAATAAATGTCTTGTAGTTGAATGTTATAATGTAAAAGTTAATATGTACTAAAGAATTCTAGTGAAGAGAAAATATATTTCCAACAAAGTATACACAAAGAAATTACTCACCAGTAATAAACACTCGACTCTCATTTGTAGTGGTGAGATAAAGCAGTTTAGGTACTTGAGTGTCATTTCTGACAACTTTCAACTGTGTACATACAAAATATGTCACTGTAGAAAATAAAAATTATTATGAAATTAAAATTACTTTTGCATTTCAAAAAGGATATGCCAAGATCAGGACCTAACACAATGCTTCTCAAACTTTATTGAACAAAGGAATCACATGGGACTTTTCTTAAAATGCAGATTCACTGGATCTAGGGTGGGGCCTCAGATTCTGCATTTCTAATAAGCTCCTTGGTGATTACTAGTGCTGTCAGTCCTCTGAGGGCACTTGGAGCAATAGGAATCTAACACTAGCTTACCAGAATACCAGAGGCATTTTCTTTAGACAGTACAACAGCTCTACCTAAGTAAAGTCATTTGCTTTTTGCACAGATGAAGAGTGCAAGAATCATTTTAATTGGTTATACAACTGGGTGTGAACAGTTATTTCCTACAGAGAAAAAAGCCAAGTATCACCATGATATTTTTATTGATTAACGCAGTCTAACACAGAGTCGCAAATTACTCCTTCCACTGGATAGGGCTAAACAGTATTCATTTATATTTGCTTATGAAGCATTTTATTATCGCTAATGTATTAATCTTAATTAAACCTTAAGGCCAGTGACAGGGCTTATAACATCTATTTATTTCCTTGATATATATATAACTTGATAGGCTAAAAATAATCCCTGAAAATGAGGTTATGATGTCTTCAGATTTCAAGTACTTTCAAAAGTTATAGATTGTTTTTAACTATCTGGTTATTTAGTTACTAAAGTTTCATTAAATATTTTTTATTTTAATTAATTGCATGCATTTATTTTCATGAATTATGATGTTACAAACTAGGAAATGAAGAAATTAATGTAAATTCTTATAATCACACAAAAGTAAGTTCTCATTTTAGAATACAATTTTCTCCAGAGCATAACTATAGATTCATTTGCTACAGCTCATATTTACTAGTTCTTTATTCTGTAGCAATAAAATTAAAATATGCTTAAATGCTAAAAATTATCTTAATTTTTCACTTTTATTTCATTTAAAAAATTGTACAAATGTAAATATTAATGGTTAAAGATGTTAATATTAAAGTAACCTCTAAAATCTGTTAAGAGGGTAGATCTCATGTTACATGTTCTTACCACAATGAAATAAAAATTAAAAAAATAAACAAATCATTTTAATATCATGGCCATTAAAAATCTGAGAGTCAGATCTAACACGTTCTAGCTGTTTGAAATCCAAGATTACTTAACCCCCTCTGGATCTTTGCTTTCTCACCTGAAAATGTGTGACAACATCAAGTCTTTAAAAAGTAACTGCGACTATAAAATGAAATAATATCTATAAGCATCTGGTACACAGTAAACAAGAAGATAAAATGAAATAATATCTATAAACATCTGGTATACCGTAAACACACAATATTAGTTTCCCTTAGTTCTTCACTTTCTTTATTTTAAAAAAGTCATACTACCAAAAGATTTTGGTATTATTCCAGAAGACCCTTGGTCATACTCCTCTTCATAGGCCTGAAGTCCCCTTAATAATCACCATTTGTTTAACAACTGTTTCCTTCACTCTTGGTCAAAAGATGAGAAGGAATTGTGATTGTTGTCAACAATTATACTAAAATAAATCTCAACGATGTCTATATATACCTTTCTTAGAAAGCTCTAGTTCATATTATCACAAGAAATAGAGTATACGTGCTTGGCAAAGTTTCTGTGAGAAACTTTATCTAAAACTTGTGTCAGCTTGTTGTTTAAAGTGGTTACAAACAAACCTGGCAGTAAAACCTAGCAAATATGAGCCATGAAATTTTCACCAGAGGTCATCACTGACATTCATACCCTAAAAGAAGTTGCATGAGAGGTCATAGCCTACTTACCTTGGAAGCCCATGCCTTGGTTATGGCAAAAAATCTTTCTGTTCCATCCCCCAAAGGTTGGGGTGAGGTTCAGTTCTATTCAGATATATTAAATAATTTTGATCTCACAAGCCTAGGGTGGAATCTAATGAAGCAGGGGGGTGTAATACTGTTTTGTGTAGAGAATAAAGGGACAGCAGAAGTCCTGTATATGGTCGTTAGGTCTCTTGGTGTTCTACAACTTCTATCTTATTGCTGATTTAAAAATTAGATGTCGTAAATACTAGAAGTTTCCTCAGTACTGGCAAGCATTTAACACAAGTAATTATCAGTATTTATTCATGTAACCACTTGGGAAATAATAAAATAGCATACCATATCTAAAATAGCTTTATTTTCTGAATTTAAGGAATTATTCACCGAAATTGCTGAGAAGTATTAAGTATACTTTTTATCATGATAGATCTGAAGACTAGCTTGTTATGTTATATAAAATACATAGCAGGGCATACCTAAAATATTTTCAAATAAATAAAACTAGTAGAAAAATACGTTTCTATCTAAATGAATGCAGGGGAAAAGACAATGCCAAAGTAAGCCAAAGTAAAA
This sequence comes from Cephalopachus bancanus, assembly GCA_027257055.1. Classification (NCBI taxonomy): domain Eukaryota; kingdom Metazoa; phylum Chordata; class Mammalia; order Primates; family Tarsiidae; genus Cephalopachus; species Cephalopachus bancanus. Next base: position 350,257 of record JAPVLO010000517.1, read on the forward strand.
TGCTGACCGGTTGGTGTAGCATGAGTTTTAATAATGAGAATTCTTAAGAGAACTTGTTTTCTGAAATGAACTGGTTTCAATCCTAAATTAATTCTGAATAGACAACCAGCAGGTGGTTAATATCTGTAATACATAATATATCTTAATATAGAAAAGATTTAAACATGCTGTCAGACTGCTTGAATTTGCTAACTCAACATCATCCTACTTCTGTAAGTCAGCTTACTCTGTTTTTTTAAATTAATGCCTTTACTTCAAAAAAAGAAAGAGAGAGAGAGAGAGAGAAATTAAGAATTGAGTACTTGGGTAAATATTTTCAAAGATTTCTGGCTGGGATGTAGAAAACAGTTCCACTATAAATGGTTGCTCTGAAGTCCCATCAGCAATGTGTATCCAGCGATATGACCAAAAATCCTCACGGCTTTCTATATGAATAGAATATTAAAATAAATGAAGGTAAATGATTATATACATATGAACACAGAACTAGTCACTGAAATATTTTTTTTCTAATTTTCAATTTTAAAAGCTTACCTTTCTTTTTTGACCGCTGAACCCTTCCTACAAAAACTAAGATGCCAATAACATCACAGATATGATTTTCTGGCATATCATCCAGTTCTGATCTAAAAAAGCAAAATTATTAAATAGATATGGTATCTTTAAACAGTAAAAAAGTTCTACAATTATGATTTTGAAAATGCATCTCTGTTTAATTGCTACAGCATAATTTTGGGTAGATTTTGAGCTAATTTTAATGCATTAATTTTTAGTAATGAACATTGAAGATTAACATTTAAGATATTTTAAAGAAACTATTTTACCTTGTGGCAAATCGGTGATTTAATTTTGGCAATCCCCATTCTGGTTTTACCTGCTTTTCTGGAATGATAATTATATTTGTTGGAGGATCTCGAAGATTCAGGCAGATTTCTGAAAAAAAAATATATATATATTTATAGCTTTAATATGATATTTAATACCTACTAAAGAATATACATGTACATAAATTACATAGTAAAATAATAGACCATTTTTGAACCCACCACTAAACCCAAGAACTAGACTGTTGTCAAAGGTCCTCGGCTACTTCTATTATCACATCCACTTACATCCCCATCAAAGGTTAACCATATTTTGAGAATATTGTGTTTTATCATTTCCTTAACTTAAAAAAGATTACATCACTTATATGTTTTTGTCCAAACAAAATATTCTTTGGCTTTGTTTTTGAACTTTATATGGGTAAAATTATACAATATTCATTATTTTATGGCTACTTTTTTTTTCAATGTTCCAGTGAGTTAAATACAGTACAATTTACTAACTAAAATTTATTTATTCATTATTGTATTGGTAGACATCTAGATTATTTCCAGGTTTCTGCTACTATACACAGGATTGTTTTTTTAAAAAAAGCTTTTTGTATATGTCTGCCTGTGCACACAGGGAAATGTTTTTCTTAGGTATTATACCTAGGAGTAGAAACCCTAAATTGTATGGTATGTAAATATTCAACTCTATGGGAAATTCCAAATTATTTTAAGTAATGAACCTATTTATATTTCCACAAGCAATGTGTAAGAATTCCCATTTAAACATATCCTCTCCAAACTTTGGTATTGGCAAATTTCTTATTTTTTGTCAATCTAGTGATATGACAATTTGTTGTGATCTTATTTTGCACTTCCCTTATTTCTAATTTTACTGGACATTTCAAATATTTATGGTTCACTCATGCATTCTCTTATGTGAAATGCCTGTTTATGTCTATTTCCCATTTTTCTGTTGGATTGTTTGTATTTTAAACATTTATTTGCAGGAGTTGCTTATATATTAAATATTAATTCTTTGTTTATTATTTAATTGCAAATATCTTTAACCCATTCTGTGACCTGACTTTTCATTTTTACATTTTGTTTTGTTATTTTTTTCTCTGTCATCATCTAAAGATATTTTTCATTCTTTTATGATGTTTTTGATGGACACAGATTAATGTAGTTAGGTTGTTAAATATTTATTTTACAATTGCTACTACTTGTGTCTCATCCAAGAAATCCTTCTTTTTCTCAAGTTTATTCTCTGAGTTACTTTCTATAAGTCTTTCTATAACTTCCTTCTGTAAGATCTAAAAGTTTTGCCTTTCACATTTAAGTATTAGATATATCTGGAATTTATTTTTATATAGTATGAGCTAGATATGTGTCATTTTTCTTCTATATAATCAATTATCTCAATATTGTTTATCAAATAATTCCTACTTCCTTGATGGGATGTATAGCACATGTGTCATATCAAAATTCTGTATATTTAGGGTTATATCTTGGCTTTGAATTGTGACTTACTGGTCAATTTATCGATACTTGCACCAGCATCTCATTGTCATAAATACTATAGCTGTATAAAAATTATTGATATTTGTAGAACAAATCTTCACCTCCTATTTAGCCCCCTATTCTTTATCTTCAGAAGTGTCTTGACTATTCTTGGCAACTATATACTTTCATATGAATTTTAGAATCAGTTTGGCAGTTCTGGGAAAAAAAATCTGATGGGATAGCCCTGAATCCATCAATCAATCTGGAGACACTTGTGGACTGAGACTGACCCTCCAACCTGTGAACATGGGCTATTTTTTCTTTGTTTATTTAAGACTTTCATAATGTCTTTCAATAGTGTGTAATAATAATCTCCACACAGGTCCTACATATCTTCTCTTAGAGTTATTTCTAGATACCTTATACTTATTGTTGACAACATAAATGATGTTTTTAAAATTATAAATTCTAACACTTTATTATTGGAGTTTACAAAATCAGTTGACTTTTATAGATTGATCTTGTAGCTAACTTTGGCAATATCTTAATATTTTTAAAACTTTGTGCTATTTAAAATTTTCTGTGTAGAATATTTAATTTGAGAGCAATGAGAGTTTTGTGTTTTTTAAAATTATTATATCTTTAATGCATTTTGCCCTCTCACACTAGGTGGGGCAACCATTACAACATTAAGTAGAAACAGTAACAGGAGGCATTTACTTTCCCCCACTTTTAAAAGGAGTGTTTCTAAACTTTCCCCATTAAGAATTGTGTTTGCTGTATTGTTTTGATTTTGTAACTACCCTTTCTTAGTTTAAGAAAGGTTTCTTCAGCCGGGCTCGGTGGCTCAGCCTGTAATCTCGTGCCTTGGGAGGCTGAGGTGAGTGGATTGCCTGAGCTCGCTGGTTTGAGACCCGCCTGGGCAACTTGGTGAGACCTCATCTCTACAATAAATCAAAAAATTAGCCGGGTATGGTAGCGCGTGCCTGTAGTTCCAGCTATTTGGAAGGCTGAGGCGAAAGGATCGCCGGAGTCCAGCAGGCCGAGGCTGCGGTGGCCGGGAGCGGCCACTGCACTCCAGTCTGGGCGACAGAGTGATACTCCAACTAAAAAAAAAAAAGAAAGGTTTCTTCTCTTGTTATTTTCTTTTAAAAATTAATGAATGGGCATAAAATCTGAAACAAATGCTTTCTGTATATCTTTTAGGATGACCATTATCTTCTTATTTTGTTAATATGATGAGGGACACATGGATTTTTATACGTAAAACCAACTTTGCATTGCTGAGGAACAATGCAACTTAGTCACAGCATGTGGTCTTTTTATACTTATCTGAATTCAGTTTGCTAGTATTCTACTCAGAATATAAATGTGTGTGTGTGTGTGTGTGTGTGTGTGTGTGTGTGTGTGTATGGCAAAGCTAGCCTATAATTTTCCTCTTTCACACTATTCTTGTTAGGTTTTGATTACCAAGGTTATACCTGTAGCAAAGAATATGTGAAACAATATATCCTCTTAGTCTACTCTCTGGAATAGTTTTAGAATGATTTATTCCCAGAATGTTTGGTAGAATTTGCCTGTAACATGATGTATTCCTGATATTTTCTATGTGGGAAAAATTTAAACCTCTGATTCAATTACTTTAATGGTTATAGAGCTATTGGGGTTTTCTATTTTTTAGTTAGTTTTCAAAAAAATTTCTGTGTAGCAAAAATGCTTAAACCAGAATGAAGACATTTGTTTTCTAGTCCTGTCTATTGCTAACCATGTGACTGGAAAAATTCACTTTGCCTCTGAATTTCAGTCTAATCATATATAAGCAAGGAAAGTTTGTATTACATGATATTACCTTGCACCTAGAAAATAGTTTGCATTTCATAAAGCATTTTCATAGGCACAGCATCATTTGATTATATTCAAGGTCCTTTCCAGCTCTAAAATGCTAGGGTTTCAAATTAAATAAATAGCCCTTCTCCCCTCAAACTCCAAACACCTGATGCTGCCATCTCAATATGCATTGTGCAATATGTCTGAAAATCCCAAGATTTTAAAGCATTTATTATTTGGGTATACCAGCTAAATACTATATAAAAAGCCATAAATTACCAGTAAATAATATATTTGTTTTGCAATAGAATTTCTATCTTTACAGATTCACATTTATTCAATCTTTTAAAAATTACATTTTAGTTTCTCTAACTTGGAAGGTCCTGTGTAAATATATATTTAAAAAAACCAAGATAAATGACCACAATATAACATAAATAAGGGTACCCGATCCAAAACCTGGTGAAGTGAGGACCAATAAGAGGCCCAAACTTCACCTGTATAATGACCATTTATGTACCTAATCTTGAATTGTACTCCACATCTTTAAAATAAAAACAACAAAATGACCCCAATAGTTTGTCTTCCAATATCTACAGCTAGAAGGCCATGATGGTATCACAAATCCTTATTCCCTTCTTCTAACCAACTCTCCCCTGACTACATATGCTTCCTCATTTGAGCCACTCTGTTATTTTTCCTAATCCTTACTTAACACTTTCTCCTCTCCAACCTATCTTCTACTCTCCGGCCCATTCTTTCCTCAATTACATTTTCATTCATTTCTTCTTCCCTTTTGTCTATCACATTTTTATATACATACTGTTATTAGTCTTTTATTTGACTGTACTTTGTCTTACATATCTTTCACTGCATTAAACTAATTTTTTAAGGGTAGAACTGTATATTACTTATCTTTATTTCTCCTGTGCTTAGCATGATTTACAGAACTGTCTGTTTTTTCCCTTCAAAATACCATTATTCACCTTTCTGCTCTTTGTTTTTATGAGATTGACTTTGTTAGATTCTTATACTGAGATGATACAGTATTTGTTTTTCCTGTGTCTTGTTTATTTCACTTAGCATAATGTTTTCCAGGAATCTAAAAGAGTCTATTTCATAGAAACAGAGTAGAAAAGTAGTCACCAGAGGCAGGGGTAGGGGAAGGGAAATAGGGAAGAGGAATATACTGATCAAAGGGTACAAAGTTGCATGGTGACCATGGTTAATAATAATATTATTGTATATTTCAAAATTGCTAAAGTAATAGATTTTTTAACATTCTTATCACAACAAAATGGTAAGTTGGTGAGGTGATGGAAATGTTAATTAGTTTGGTTGAATCTTTCTACAATGTATGCATAAATCAAAATATCACACTGGATCACACAATCATATACAATTGTTATTTGTCAATTAAAAACAAAGAAAAAAACCTAGGAAAAATATCATTAATCAGTTTGAGATAGGCAATTTTTAAAGATCATAAATCTGTCGTTTTCAACCCTGACTGTATCTTAGAATCAGCTAAGGAGTTTTAAAGCCATGGCAATCAATGCCTTGGTCCTCTTCTCTCAGAGTAATTAAATCAGAATCTCTGTGGGTGATGCACCAGTGGTTTTTTACAGCTCCTCAAGTGATGCTAATGTACAGCCAGAGTTGAGATCTACTTAAACATGTAGGCTAGGCAAACTACAGCCTGCAAGTGGCTGCTTGTTTTGTAAATAAAGTTTAATTGAAATACAGCCATATCCATTTTTATATATATCACATATGGCTGCTTTCACTCTACAAAGGCAAAGCTGAAAAGTTGCAACAGAGACGATATGGCCTACAAAGCTTAAAATATTTACTATCTGGACCTTGAAAAAGCAAGGGAAAAGTCCTGTGACTTATCAAAAAAGGTAAGAAAGAAAATATAGACTGCTGCTAACATTAATAAGAAGTAAAACTGTTTTAAAGACTGAAAGGTACACTTTAAATATATTCTCATAAGGCTACCATTAAAAAATAATTTCTATAGCTGTAATTATTTACTTGAAAGCATAAGTAATTTCTCATATCTTAAAGATTTTCCATTACGAAAATTTGACCCTATAATTCTATATAGCAGAAGTAGCATAGTGTTTGGCTCAGTTTCAGTGCTAATTTTTTAATCTACTGACTTACCTACTGACTACATGCTATCTTTTGTCCTACTTTTCATATGTTTTTAATTTTTAAAAGGAGCTATTAGTATCTGACACATTGCCAGAATTGTCCACAGCTATATAAAAACTGTGGTTTAAATTAATTACCTTTACATCAGAAAAAAAGTGTATTTAGTAGAAAGAACACTAGGCTAGGTATCAGGAGAGCTAGGTTTTGATTTCCACTATTCTAGTGATTTAGTATGTGTCAACAAAATCACCTTATCTGTTAATGACAAAGAATGTTTCAATTCTTGCTAAGGGAATTTTGTCACCTGGATATGCTTGGTTGTAGAATATAATTTACAATTTGGTAGACATAATAATACATTTGAATTAGCTTCCTCTTGCCAATTTTTACTGAATTTTCTCATGTAGGTCACAATATCTATATCAGTTTAGTTTCTCACCTTTCTATAGCAAAAAAATGAATCTATTCGCTTCAGTAATATTTATGGTCCTTTGCCCGATATGGTACTTTGCAAATTTATATAAACAAAACAGCCATAAGACAACAAATTCATTGAATACTTAACCCATTGTAGAAATTGGTCTGATCTGTGAATCCACAGGAAGAGGCTGAATTCTGAATGGATAACTCTTTTTAACAGAATAATCTTGAAGCAGAAGGACTAAACCAACCCGCAAACTTTTATACCACTCAGGACACAGGGCGTTCCACATAATCACTGACACCGTGCCTGAACTGTCAGCAACTTCCAAAAAGGTCTAGAAAAAAAAAAAAGAGTAAAAGCACCTACATATTTATCACTTTTATCTATACAGATGATTTATAGCACATCATATGTGATAATTTAGAGTGATGAAAAATAACATTTAAATTTTAATTCTTTGTTAGCAATGATTCAGTTGTCAACTCTGCTGATATTGGTGATCTAAAGAGATTACAGCCTGGTGTGGTGGCTGATGCCTGTAATCCAAGCATTTTGGGAGGCTGAGGTACGAAGATTGCTTGAACCTAGGAATTCCAGACCAGCCTAGGCAATTTAGTGAGACCTCATCTCTACAAAAAAAAAGCTAAAAAATTAGTTGCAACCATTAGTGGTGGAGCTCCCCAGTAGTCCCAGCTACTCAGGAAGCTGAGGTGGAAGGATCACCTGAGCCCAGGAGGTCCAGGCTACGGAGAGCTGTGATTGTGCCACTGCACTCCAGCCTGGGTGACAAAGTAAGACCCTGATTCAAAAGAGAGATTGCTACCAGATCCATGGAAGTACCAGATGTACTATTTACCTGTGTGATTGTAAACTCTGGGGCACAGGCCAAATTTTATTTATATTTTACTATCCTAAAATGTTTAACATGGTGCCTTACACAGAGCAACCCCACAATACATTTGTCAAATGACAAGTCACATTTTAGAGGTTTTAAGTGAAAATTTTGACATCATTCTTGGTTGTTGAAACTGCTGGAGGGCCTTGATATTCATATTATAGAACTTTAGACAAACATATCACTAAGTGGGCACAATGCACTGATTACATTAATTTACTTCTTATAGTGATAGTGGAGACTTGGTATACGTGACATAGGAATTATTTCTGAGATAGTACTTGAGAAATTATGATGGCAGAAAGGAGAATGTTCACACCAGCATACATTATTGCTGAGTCTGGGTATAGTTAAAATAGAGAAATCTATTGCAGTAAAAAATATATTACCTAATCCTGACTTGTACTCCACATCTTTATAATAAAATACAGTAAAAAAATAAAAAGGGAAATATAGTGACAAATAACTTAGGTTCTATCTAAAAGGTAATCTTTGAAGTGTTCTTTAGCTCTTAATTTCTTCTTAAAAGATGATGTTAATAAATAGAGCATAATTTTGTATGTGTAGAGTCCATCCCTCAGTAAATAAATTATAAATTTAAGGATCTATAACTATAGAAATCTGGTTAATAGTTTCCTGGAGCTAAATTGGAGGAAGAATATATCTAAAAGTTGTAAGAGGGAATGTTTCAGGATAAGGTGAATGTTTTGTACCTTGATTGTGTTAATGGTTTACAAGTGAATGCCATCTCACTGAATTTTAATCTCACTGAATATATTTTAAAGCATTACTTTATTTTGTGAAAATTATGCCAGAATAATATTGCTAATATAAGAATAAGATCATACTGAAGACCATTAATTACATTGTATAAGATGCAACTATATGCTAAACAAACGAAAACTTAAAAAAAGATGATACACTCTCAGACCTGTTCTTTCTCATAATGATGAATATACATTTTGGGTAATTAATTCCTTTATTCATTAAACATTTACTGAGTCACTATAATATTCCAGACATTATGTTAGGCACTGGAATGAAGAGATGAATCAAACATTATTCCTAATAATGGTGGCTAAAAAATATATAGGACTTACTCTGTGCCTGGAACATAGGTAAATCTTTTAACTACGTTAGCTAATTCATTCCTCACATAAACTCCATAAAGCAAGTACAATTAGTATCTCCATTTTACAGATGAGTAAAATGAGGCCTAAAAAGGAAGAATATTTTTCCCTATGTCATAAAGCTAAGAAATGGTAGACAGAGCTGAGACTTGAACTCAGTTCATCTTAACCAGATTGTGCACTCTTAATCACTATAACACACTAGTACGCTACAATCAGTAGGAGTTCACAGTAGAGTAAGGTTAACAAATCTATTAACAAATATGTATAACTGGGTTTTACGTACACTCTGATAAACCTATGTAAGTGTATATACCAGGGTCCTGAGTAGCCCATAGTTAATTGTCTCTAGTGACAGCATATGATTATGCATGAAAAGGCTTAAAGCATAGGTAAGCATTGTATTGAATCTTAAAGGTGCTTTTGCCAATCTGATGAGAATTGAGAGGAAGAGCATTCTAGGCAGAAGGAACAACATGAACAGAGATATGAAAGGTAGAAAACAACTGGTTATCTTTAGGAAATTCTAGGTAGGGCAATTTAGTCAGTATGAAGCATGGATAGGTCAGGAAGAGAGGAGATTGGAAGAGATAAGCAGGGACAGGATGATGGAGACGCAAAGAGGGAAGAGGCCAAAGAAACAAGTGGAGTCAAAAATCCAGGGAGGAAAGTATTTCAACAATAAGAAAGCAAAAAACCTATAGGAGGATGACTGAATAATTTATAATGTCATATGATAGAATCTATACTATGAATGAAAAACTTTCAGTGATAATGAGAAAACACGTAAGAAATGTTAAATGATACAAAATTGTATTTACAATACGGTTCCCATTTTGTAAGATAATTTAATGTGATATATGACATACATAGTCATAAGCAATATATAACACATAGACATATGCACATATATGATATTTATGCTACATATGTACATATACATGATATATATGTGTATGCATATATATGACTTAGACAGTGGCTCTCTCTGAATGGTAGGATCTTGGGTGACATGCTCTTTATACAACTTTCCACATTTTCTAAATTCCCTACAATAAGCATGTATGCCTTTTATAATAAAAGCTTAACAAAACACCTAAAATAGTTTTTGATAACATGGGAAAAGTAATAAAATATTATGTAAAAAAAGAAAGAACATAAACATATCAAGAAAGTAGATCTAATCAGCAATATATAGCACAGGGAGTCAAGACAATAGAAGTGTCACAGTGATTTAAAACTAGACGGTTATTAGTGAATGATGAGCTGAAGAAGTCAAACTAATTTTGTTAAGAAATGGAAGGCAGGAAAGTGAAAATATCTAGTGTAGACTACTTTTTCAAGAAGCTTGCCTCAAGAGGAGAGAGGGACTAGGAGAGTCATAAAGTTAAGCAAGATTTTTTTTTGTTTCTTTTTGTTTTTTTAAATGGAAGACTAGAGTATATTTATATGTTGGTGCAGAAAACACAGTTGAGAAGAAAAGGCTAAGATAAAGAAAAAGGCACGAAGGAGACCAGCTGTATAAGGGAGGTAAAGAGCACCAATACAGGAACAATTTCTTTTTGTACAATAAATTATGTGAAAAAATACTTTTCTGCATATACACATACATATTTTAAATTATTACACTGATCTTATGGAATGTTATTTAAACAAATAAGTTATTATAATATGAAGTCAGGTCTATAAGTTATCATTCATAACTTTAAATTAACATATGATATCTTATTATTACTTGTACCTGGTATGGTTCAATCATCTTTTTATTAGGTTTCCCATAGTATCGCAGTTTTGATTTATGCAAGATCCTCACAAGTAATGCAGGAAAATTTCTTCTGTTAGCCCAGGTCATTGCAAGGTGAGAAAGGGAAATTATTTTGGTATCTAGAATATAAAAGATAAAAAATCCTATTTAATGTCATAGTAACTTCAAAGATCGATTTTAACAGCTAAAAAATGTTAGCCAAATTATACCCAAGGCAGTTCATTCTTAACAGCTATAGACTTCTCCCACATAAACTACATACTATTCCTAATATTAAGAGTCAACACACACACACACACACACACACACACACACACACACACACACACACACCACACACCTTACTATGTACCTGGAATATAGGTAAAAATCTATATTAATAAACACATTATTCTATCTAGAATGGTCTCCACAGCTTTCATCTTACCAAATTATTTAATTACTTCCTGGGAAACTTGGATCTAAACTCACCTCCCTTAAGATATTTTGTGGGAAAAAATGTCATGAAATATTTTCCCACTACTAAACACTTTTATATTTAATTTATAGAATTGTTTAGTGTTACATTTCTGTATTGCCCTCACCTCAATTTCATGTGTATATTTCCTCTTCACCAAACAAGTCAGACATAGTCTTGCACCAGGGCCTTTGCACTTGTGGTTCCCTCTGTCTAGAATGACTTTCCCTTAGGTATCCACGTGACTTTTTCTCTCAAGTTTTGTTCAAAAGGTCACTTTCTCAGTGATATAATCCCTATCCACCCTATTAAAAACTTGACCCCTCTACTTATCCTCTATCCCACTTTATTTTTCTACATAGCATTTACTATCTTCTCATATACCATATGATTTACTTTAGAATGTTTTAATCTGCAAGCCTCTGGCAAGCATAAAAACTGCTTAAAAGCTATTCATCATCCTAAAGAATTAATCTGTACTCCTGATATTCTTTCTTGAATTAATCTGTACTCCTGATATTCTTTTTTGAATAGAGAGATTCCACCTGTAATTTCCCCCACATTTTGCTCTCTCACAGTTCACAATCCTAACTTTTAAAATCCGAATTTGCATTAGGTCCGGTATTTTGCTAGGGCAGTCTCCATTTCTGTCTTTGTTTAAATAATGTTTTACCTATTCAACATTTTGGCACAAAAATTAAACTTGTAGTTTATTTTTAATAAGAGTTTAAGTGTTATTTTATAATCATGCCTATATCATAAACACACACACACACACAAATTTCAATATTATTTAAATACCTTGTGTAATTTTCCCTTCAGATTCTCCCAATACATTACTAGCCAAGGACCACAGGTCGTAATATTTGATCTGATGTAATTAAGTGATTTTCTTTTTAATATGGTCAGACAAATCTCAGATCAGTTTTGAATTATCTACTGACTGGAATAAATTCAAGAGCTACACGGTTTTGTAAAATGAGAGTTCTAACAGCTACTACTTGTCTTATAATTAGGCCTGAGAGTTAGCTGTGGTCAGACATCTGACCAGCTAGCATTTTTCCCAATTTGGGTTTTTTTTTTTTTTTTTTTTGAGTTGGAGTCTCACTCTGTCACCCAGACTGGAGTGCAGTGGCCACTCCCAGCCACCGCAGCCTCGACCTGCTGGGCTCCAGCGATCCTTCTGCCTCAGCCTTCCAAGTAGCCGGAATTACAGGCATGCGCTACCACACCCGGCGGATTTTTTGTAGAGATGAGGTCTCGCCAAGTTGCCCAGGCGGGTCTCGAACCCGTGGACTCAGGCAATCCACTCACCTCAGCCTCCCAAAGGCGCGGGATTACAGGCTGAGCCACTGAGCCTGACTCCAATTTGGGTTTTTAACGTATATATCTCTCAAATACAAAACAGAACTAGAGGGTATTTATAGACGGAGGAATCTGTGTAAATTCATAGCAGTAAATGTGTTCATTATTAAAAAAGAATGAAAGATAAACTGGTCATTCAATGCAAAAAGTTAGACAGAAAGCAGCCTAAGAGTGATTCTCAAACTTTTTGATCTTAGGACCCCTTTACATTCTTAAAAACTATTGAGACTCTTGAAGATCTTTTGTTTATATGAATTATACCTATCAATAGTTAATGTACTGGTAAGCTAAGAAAGCTTTAAAAATTATCAATTCATTTCAAATAAAAATTAATATGCATAATTGTCACTTTTTTTGACAAAATTGCTCTATTTCCCAAAACAAAGACAAATGAAGTGAGGAGAGTGGCATTGTTTTGCATTTTTGTAAATCTCTTTAGTATTTAGCTTAATAAAAGACAGGTGGATACTCATATCTTCTTTGGCACTCAGTGTCTTTCAATGTCACATATCATGTAGCCTCGAGAAAACTCCACCGTACATTTGTGAGAGAATGATAGTGAAAAAAGATAAGTAAAGCCTTAGTATTATGAAAATAGCTTTGACCATAAATCCCCTGAAAATGCCTTGGGAACACCACTAGAGGGCTCTGGACCATACTTTAAAAACCATTGCAGAAGGCTAAATCTAAGGAATGCGGAAGGAATAAAGATAAAAGCAGAAAATAATGAATTAGAAAACACTGTATAATAATAATAATAATAGACAGTGGCATTGATAAATCCAATTCTCTGGAAAAATTAATAAAGAGGAAAGCCTTTGGCAAGTTAGATTATAAAAAAAGAAAACGAAAATGTAATATTCAGAATGTGATCAACTATATACACAGAGAAAACTGTTAAATATTATTATGTATGATTCTATATTTATAAATATGAAAATATCAGTGAAATGGATAATCTTCTAAAAATATGAATTACAGTATTGCCTTAAGAATCAGAAGAATACTAAAATAGGTCCTTACCCATGGAAGAAAATGACAAAAGTTCACAAATAATGGCCTCCAAAAATGGCAGCAAGTTCACATGGTTTTACAAAAAATTTTTAAAAAATTCAGAGAATAACTTTTTCCCTGAGCTATAAATTGTCACAGATCCCAGTAAAATATAGACATTGTACCAATTCACTTTTTAAACTTAAAATAATCCTGGAAAATTCCAACAGAAATGTACAAAAGAAAAACAAACCTATAAACCAAGATCATTTATGATGGCAAAAATCTTAAATCAAACACTTTCTAATATAGCAGCATGCCAAAAGAGACTGTGGTACCGTGACCAAGCAGAGTCCTCAGCATCATCTCTTGTTCAGTAGGAGAATATTATAAATTATGAAAAATTCTGGAGACTGACACAAACATGTAAGTTTAAATAATTTTGTCAAAACACTTAGAATAACCACTAGGAGTATACAAATACGATGAATATCTTCTAAACTACTAGAAAAATAACTTATTAAAGTCCTGCAAAAGTAAAAAACATAGAATACCATATAGTAAACAAAAAGTCGGATTTCAAGAACAGGTACAAACATCATTAATCATATTGAGTTGAATTGAATTGCATTCATTTCTTTAAAGAAAAAAATTGGTTTGGGTCAAAAGCAGAATCTTAGCTACATCCTGTTTAAAAGAGACAAATTTAAAACAAAATGGAAATAAAGGGATAAATAAAGATACATTAGATCAGTGGTTCTCAAAGTGTAGTCTTTGCACCAGCAACATCATTATCCTCAGTGAACTTGTTACAAATGCAAATTCTAGGACCCTACCCCAGACCTAATGAATCAGAAACTGGAGATGGTGCTCCACAATCCATATTTTATCTTAGTTTGGGACTTTTGCATTGTTTATTTATTGTAGTCATTTTTGAGATAATTACACACCAGACCAATGGCTGTCCTTTAGTGTTATCCATCTGTGGAGGCTCAAGTAACTCCATTTTAGAAGCGAATCTGCCATGTCGACTTAATTAATCTTGGTACTGGCAATACCTCTGAGACTTCCAGTTTATGTTTTGTTCCTTGTGTAAGAGCACACACTTGTCTTAAATCCTACCCTTAGATCAAACTCCTACCCATTCCCCCTGAAGTATATGTACTCCTTCCCTATGGTATATAATCTCTGAATCTGAAGGGTAGTGATGTGGAGATCTTACCTGTCTTGTGGTCGTCCAATTAAATCCCCCAATTAAATCACTATAATGACAAGCTGGACTTGTCCACCTCCTTTTTGGTCTCCTGACTCCTTCTGCATTTGGGGGTTGCTTTGCATATACACCTTTTTGTGAAACACCATCTTTCAAATCCATAAAATTATTTGATACGACTGATTTAAACAATCACATTGGAAACCAGATGTTGTAATAGTTTCTTGTGAGTCAATTTATTTTGATTATATACTTTCAAAAATATGTGCAAAAAGCACAGAAAATAAATTAAAGATGATAGCAGAAATTAACTAGGAAACATCTGCCTACTATAGATTTTGTTATTAGTAAAACCTAGAGTCATTTTTAAAATAACAATAAAACAAGGGGGGCTCGGTGGCTCAGCCTGTAATCCCACGCCTTTGGGAGGCTGAGGTGAGTGGATTGCCTGAGCCCGCGGGTTCGAGACCCGCCTGGGCAACGAGACCTCATCTCTACAATAAATTAAAAAAAAAAAAAAATCAGCCGGGCGTGGTAGCGCGTGCTTGTAATTCCGGCTGCTCGGAAGGCAGAGGCGGAAGGATTGCTGGAGCCCAGCAGGCGAGGCTGCAGCGGCCGGGAGCGGCCACTGCACTCCAGTCTGGGCGACCAAGTGAGAATCCAACTAAAAAAAAAAATAAAAAAAATAAAAATAAAATAACAATAAAACAGACAAACCTCTGGTAAGACTGATCACAATAAAAAGATGAATACACAGATATTATAATGTGAAAGTGAAAGGAGGCATAACTGAGAGGAAAGATTTAAAAATATAGGTTACTATGTACAACCTTGACATCCAGGTGAAGTGAGATTTCCTAGTGAAATGTCAACTCTCAAAAATGAACTCATGCAAAAGTATTATTGTTTTGATCACTTTCTCTACAAGAACTCGAAAAGGTGTAATTTTAGCTACCCCCTAATTCCAGTCCAAGACCCCAGGTTTAGATAGTTTTTGGGGTAAATTCTACGAGACCTTCAATGAACATGCAATTTCTATAAGTACAGAAAAGCAGGCAAGCTTCCCAACTCATTATACTAGTCTAATATTAACCTGATATTAAAACTGCACTGAAAATTACTCCCCCTACACACACACACACACACACACACACACACACACACACACACACACACACACACACAGCCTATGAGCCAAATTCGCTTTAAATATACAGATGTAAAAATAATAGCCATACCCAAGTGGGGCTCAAAAGTAGTTCAACATTAAAAAAATCCATTTATTTCATTCATTCATTTATTCTACAAACATTTATTAAGTGACTATTATGGGCCAAACATTATTCTGGCTACAGGATATGGCCTACAGCGCGATAAAGAGTCTTGGATCTTATAAACAGGAAGGGGGGAAAAGAAAAATAATTTGCAGGATGATATAAGAATAAATGGGGGGAGAATACGTATTTAAATATCCCTTTCTAATGTTTTATATATTTGAGCTGAAACCTGAGGATGGGAAGAAACTTTTCAGAGACAGGAAAAAGCAGGTGTAAATTATTTGAGGCCAAATGAAGATAGGTGGTTTGAGGATCAAAAGGAAGGCTAGTATTGCTAGAACAGTGGTGGAGGAGAGAGCTTAGAGATAAAGTTAGAAAGGTGAATAAGGAATTCTGTAGGGCAGGGGTCAGCAAACTATGGTCCATAGGTCAAATCTGGCCTGCTGTCTGTTTTTGTAAATAAAAGTTCTATTGGAACACAGTCAGACCCATTCATTTACATATTGTCTATGGCTGCTTTCTGTACAATGGCAAAATTGAACCGTTGTGATGGAAATCAGAGGGATGACCCCCCGAAACCAATAATTTATTTATTAAAAAGTATATTTATCCTTACATGTTTAAAATTCAGAAGAGCAGGCAAGCTTCCCAATTCATTATATGAGTCTAATATTAACCTGATATTAAAATTGCACTGAAAAGTACTCCCCCTACACACACACACACACACACACACACACACACACACACACACACACACAGCCTATGGGCCAAATTCGCTTAAATATACAGAGGTAAAAATAATAGCCATACCCAAGTGGGGCTCAAAAGTACTATACACCTATCGAGATGCTTTTTCCACTGTTCAAAACAGTTTATGAACTCATCCATTTTGATGCCTTTTAGTGCTCCTGCTGTTTTTTGTTTCTCCTCTTCCTCATTGGCACACTGTTTCCCTTTGAGGACATTTTTCATCCGGGAAACGTTAAAAAAAAAAAAAAAAGACGCTGAGAGTGAGATCAGGTGAATAGGGAGGTTAGGGAATGGGGGTCATGCTGTTTTTGGTTAAAAACTGCAGAACAGCCGGGCTCGGTGGCTCAGCCTGTAATCCCGCGCCTTTGGGAGGCTGAGGTGAGTGGATTGCCTGAGCCCGCAGGTTCGAGACCCGCCTGGGCAGCAAGACCTCATCTCTACAATAAATAAAATAATAAAAAAAAATCAGCCGGGCGTGGTAGCGCATGCCTGTAATTCCGGCTACTCGGAAGGCGGAGGCGGAAGGATCGCCGGAGCCCAGCAGGTCGAGGCTGCGGTGGCCGGGAGCGGCCACTGCACTCCAGTCTGGGCAACAGTGAGACTCCAACTCAAAAAAACCAAAAAAACAAACAAACAAACAAACAAAAACTGCAGAACACTGAACATGGTGTGGGCAGGTGTGCTCATAAATCACCCACCATAAAATGGGCAAATGCGTTGAAATAATCTAAGAAAAAAAAATCACTGAAGTCAAATGTAGCCTCTCACAACAACGCTAGCTAGTACAGGATGCTGATGGGTTCCTAGAACACTTAGGTAGTGGGGGAAGCCTATACTACAACGGGACCGCTCTCCAAAAAACCAAAACAGAATTGTTTTGATTTTTTGGGGGAGGGGCCCTCATATATCTTGCAAAGACAAAGATATTTACTGTTTGGTGTTTTTGTTTGTTTGTTTAGAGACAGGTATAACTCTCTTGCCTAGGCCCATAATAGTGCCATGGTGCAATCATAACTCACTGCAGCCTGGAACTACTGGGCTCAAGACATCCTTTTGCCTCAGTCTCCTGAGTAGTTGGAACAACAGGCCCGCACCACCATTACCCGGCTAACTTTTTTTATTTTTTATTTTTGTAGAGATGGAATAGGGGGTGGTGGTTTCACTATGTTAACCAGGCTGATCTTGAACTTCTGGGCTCCAGCAATCCTTTAGCCTTGGCCTTCCAAAGTGCTGGGATTGCAGAGGCGAACCACCTTGCTCTGCTCCGTCCTGCTTGACTCTTTACAGAAAGTTTGTCGACCTCTGCTATAGGGTCTTGACCCTAGTAGAGTTTGGATTGATGTCTAAATGCAATGGGGAGCCACTGGAGAGATTTAGGCAAGTCAGTGTGGCATAATCTAACCTTCATTTTAAAAAGCTATCTTTGAGGTCACAGTATGTGTTACCTTTTGAGTAGGGGTATTGACCAGGCAGAGGCATGAGGGAATCTTTTGGGGTAACTGAACTGTATTATATCTTCACGGGGGAGGTGGTGGTTTCACAGGTGTGTGTGTATATATATACACATATATGTAAAAATATTTCAAGCTGTGCTTTATGACATTTTTACTTTACTGTGTATAAGGTAAACCTTAACAAAAAATCTCAAAAGCATAAAAATATACCATAAACATAGAGAAAAGGAACAGAATGGAGAAATAATTAGCAGTATATAGCAGACAAAAATTTAATACCATTATCAAATAAATCTTATAAATTAGAACAAATCAAAAGATATAATTTAAAAATAGCAAGATATGGGGAAATGGGCATTCTCCAAGAATGTTGGTGAATGTAAATTAGTACAACCTTTTCAGAGGATGACTTGTCAATATCCCCTAAAGTAAAAGATTGAAATACTCTTTAGCCCAGCAATTTCACTTCTAGGAATCCACTCAGCAGCAATAATTGAACATATTGAACAAAAATATGTATACATCCTAATGATATTTAATATTGAAAAGCTAATCACTACCTAAAATTACAAATTAACTACTCACATGCATATGATTATAGAAATTAGGACACAACCATACTATGGAATATTGTGTGTATAGGTGTACATAAAAGATACCTGAGCTATATGTTTAGTGGAAATAGCAAATCACACAATGTCTTACAATTTATTTTTTTCCAAAGATACATACTAAATCACTGACAGTTTATAATTTTGACAGGAAATTGGAAAGCATTTTATTATTAAGTTGAAACATACAGCAAACCTGAATGGATTTTACAGTGAACATCAATATATCCAATTCCTAGATTTTACCACCAACATTTTACTATAGTGAATTCTTAAACTTCTAACACAAAATACTTTTAAATATACAGTTTGGATTTTATTTTGGCACATGGATATTTCTTTTTGTAATAAAAATATGATTTTGATAAATTAGGAATTACTTTTGTAATCAAAACCAAATATATGTTTACAAAATATCATCCTCCTCTTAATTCTGATTTTAGGGCATCAATTTTTCATTTACATATTTAATTATGAAAATAAAAATGATTAACATTTAGAGTAATAGTGCCCTACTTCCTTTCTCTATGCTTGAGATAAAATCATCGCACTATTTTGCTCAGGAAATAACTATTTTGCTTTTAAAATTTAGTTATTTAAAACACCCTTGGCTACATATTTATATAAGATCTTATTTTTTATAACTGAATATGAGCATAATTGCAATTTTTGAGCCAGTTATCCTTTTACTTTCAAGTTTGCTGCTCTTACACATCGTAATAAGATTGCCTATGATTTAAAATTGTGACGACAACATAAAAAAGGACTGAAAACCACTAAATTTATATTCTTTCTTCCAGTATATTATCTTTTATTTTACTTTTTGCATTTTATTTCTTCCCTATTCTACAAGTTTTCATGCCTGTAGTACTATTTTCCCCCTTAACTTAATCTCTTATTTTAAAAAAACCAACACATATTTTAGAGCAGTTGCTGATGACAAGCTAGCATTTTTAGGTTACCTTCTTATTTCCGATACAGAGAAATGGAACTTCTCAGATCAGTACTGTCCATGGTTAAGTAATAAGAAATATGAAAATGAGAATTTCAAGGCTTCCCTTTTGTAATTACACATTCGAAAAGTGATATTTATGTAACGGTTACACTTAAACACATAAAAGTGGTGTTTTGATCAATGTAAACTATTAAGAAATACATCACGGTGCATCCCTTTTGAACGAAAGTTAAAACATGCAAAGCTGCAAATTTTTATAACCTTTATGCTGAACTCAAATCTATACACTCTTCAACCGACACAACGTACTATTTCCACACCTAGAATGGGAATGAAAACTAAGATTAATTTCACTGTAGTCAAACCTATAATGAACGCATCGGGAATACTGACTTCCATATCAGTACATCTGCCAGACTGAATTTAAGACGTAGTCAGACACTTCCGAAATTGACCACTTTTGCAATCAACCCAAGGCACGGGCTGTGCTAATTTCATTAAGAGTGCAGTCATTCAAGAAAACTTGCCTACTACCACTCCTGGCTTGTAATTAACAATACAAAAGCATCTTCGTTTCCTTTCCTGCTAATGCAAGCTCCTGAAAACGATTTTAAGATACCCACTTTCGTTCCTTCCAAATACTTACCGTTAAAATCGTGTTCCTCGGGTTGCTTGTCTGTTAGCCAGATATCTCCATACGGATCTTCGTTATTCCAAAGCGCCAGGTAATGACTTTTCCCGCCCCTTAAAGGCCTCTCTGGTTTTTCTTCATGCGCTCTATTCCTGAAGGGAGTTTCTAAAGAGATTGTATCCAAGGTCTCCCCACAGTGGACGTTATCTATGCACAGGATCCCCTGGCCTAGCCTTCTCTCATTGTAAAGACACGAGACTCTGGAAATTTTCATTTCTATGCCAACTTTAAGAATATTTTGATGTACCAGAGAATTCAAACTGGGGGCCAAGTAGCACTTCTCCTGGTACACCCCGTCTGAGATCGTCACATCATAGCAGTAAAGGGGAGGCTTGGGCACCGTGTCGCGTGGTTCATCTTCTAACAGGTACCTTTGGACGGCCAGCACAGTGACGGGCACTACCTCCGAGGGGGTGACCCACTGGCGAGGTGAGTCCGTTATTTGCTCAAGAACCTTTTGGATCCAGGACCTGGGCTCTTGGGCACCAGCCCTTCGAATCACCCCTCCCGGGACCCCAGCCCGATCTCTCTCAAGATTTGGCCAATCTAGTCCAGCATGTGAGGGACCAGCCTGAGGCTGGTCTGACTCACCAGACATTGTTGAATAATCGTGTACCCTCTTCGCTCCGAAAAGCTAGTTTGCCCCGACCAAAGCTGAGAGAAGTAAAACCGCGCGCTTTAGCGACAACCGCTACTCTGCGGTCTGGCAAGACTCCGCCCCACAGCGAAGCTCCAAAGAGGTTACGCGTGCGCGCGCCAGCTCTCCCGCCCCGCCCCTCTCTTGGCACACTCCAGACTCCCAGGCGCTGTTACTAGGCAGTTGCACGCGCGACTTACGTAGCAGGCCGTCCGACCTCGAGCTCGCGGGATTGTAGCCTTTGGGAGCGATCGCAGGGGAGGGACAGCAGCGGGAAAGCGGTGGTCGTCATGGTTGTCAAAGAGGGAGGGGGAGGAGCGCTGGTAAACGAAAGTGGCAGAAAGCGGGATGCAGAGAGTATAACTTAGAGGTTTGGGGGTTTGTTTGCACCTTGGATCAGCTACAGAAAGTAATTTAGAGTTGGAGAATATACACTAAGATGATAACATGGGTTTCTGGTAGTATGAACGAAACCAGATAATACATTCACAGCCTTCAGGACAGTACCTAGCACATAAAGTATAAACAGTCTCTGCCTCTGTGATTAGTATTAGCATAATTGTCCATTATGGCTCCCTGAGTGCAGGGTGGGTGAATTAATGATTAAGTGCAAATGAAATAGAAAATTGTAGAATTGGCCTGGCAAAGAGCTGCCTTTAAATCAGACTTCATAAAATGCACGTATTTTTACATGACACCTGGCTTAACATAGAGCTGTGATATCGAATTTCAGAAACTGTGTCTCTTTATTAAAGGTATACTTCAGGAATAGATGTAAAGTGAAAAAGCTGATAAGGATAGTAAAAGTTAAGGGTTAAATTCTTATTAGCTGTGCTTAGATATGCCAGTATACATAGAAGGTAGTAAATGTCCTAAGAATACTTTTAAAAATGGTTATGGGTTAATTTTGTTTACATTAATTCGACTTGGTCCTCTGTTTTATTATTTTTTATTCATTATTTATGAAGTCCCTACTATGAGGTAGGTACTGTTTTAGGCCACTGGGAATAACTGTAGTAACAGTTCTTTAGTCAAGTTTCTTCTCATTGCTTGGCCTAAAGAACACTGCCATTATTTATACTTAGCTAATTTATTCATTATATACACATTTCTTACGTGGCCTGGTCTGGGCCAGATATAGTTTTGCTATGGAGAAAGAAAAAACTTAGTAAGGGGAAAGGGAGAGGAGTTAATATTTCATAAAGAGTACGTTGAGGAAAAGGCTCTTCTAAGCAAGAGATTGAACAGAACAGAGAGGTGCAGAAAGTGAAGAAGGGAACTGTGTGGATATTTGGGGGAATGGCATTTAAATAAGAGGGAACAGCAAGAGCAGATTCTATGATGCAGAAGCATATTTGACATTTTTGAAGAAAGGCAAAAGCCAGTCCACGGCAGTGGAGGGGCGAGGGGGAGAATGGTAAGAGATGAGGTCAGAAAGGTAGCAGGGTTTCTTCTGTTATGAGCAGAGGAGTGACATGACACTTCTGCTTGAGCCCCACTTCCTTCACTTCCTCCCCTAACCATTTCAGGCTAGATGTATAATCTTTCTCTTCTCTGTATCACTCACTTAATGTTTATTATCTAGTACTATGCAATTAAAAAAAAAAACCTTTCAATGTGTACGTCCTGATTCTTTAACTCAGAGTTAAAGGCTTGGCACCCTTGATATTTTGGGCCAGGAAATTATTTGTTTTGGGACTATCTTGTGCACTGTAGGATGTTTACCAGCATTCCCGGCCGGCCTCAACCTACTAGATACCTGTAAGCACCTAACCCTCCAGCTGTGATAACCAAAAATATCTCCAGGCATTGTCAAATGTTCCTTGGGGATGAGGGCGTTGCTTGGGAACATCTTATTACGATCTGATTTAGCTAGATGGTAAACTTTTTTTTTTTGTAGTGATGGTGGTCTCACTATGTTGCTCAGCCTGATCTTGAACTCTTGGCCTCATACTATCTTTCTGCCTCGTCTTCCAAAGTGCTGGGATTACAGGTGTGAGCCACCGCACTTGGACTAAATCATAAATTTTTTGAGAGCAGAAATTGATTTGTTCTTTTTTGTTTCCTATAGATCTTTCACTACTGCTATGCATAAAGAACATTAAAATATTTTAAATAAATAAAGTATATAGTTCCCACTGCCTCTCTGCCAAAGGGAATATACAAGTGTAGCTTTCCATAAAAAATTAAAAATACAATATACAAAAATTCAAACTTACAAAACATAAAATAAGTACTCTGAGTGTAGGTTGCTTGTTATGTTTACTGCTGAATCTCCAGTGGCAACATCAGTATTTAGCATATAGTAGGTGCTCAGTACTAATTGTTGAATGAATAAATGATATTTTTATTGGATTTACTGTAGGAGTAATTAAATATCAACTATCTTTATTGTTTTTCCAAGAATAATATGTTTGAACTTTTCAAGTCCGCTATACCAGCAACCCCTAAACTATGTACTCAGTGAAATTTATGTGTAATAGTATTGTATCATCATATTATTCTAGCTAATTCATTAAAGATGGATATTGGCAGTGGTGCTCAATAGATAATTACTGGAATTGGGAAGAAATAGCACTCATGCCTATTTTTACACTATCAATAAAGATGTATGGTGACTATGAGCACGGATTTGGAAACTTTCGTGTTTTTCTCTTGATAATCTACTGGTAATGTGCATTTCCCCAAGAATTAAGATGTCTACTTGAGTAGTGGTCACATCTACAGAAGTATGAGTACTTCCTGATGTTGTATTACTAAGACCTGTTTTAGGGTCAACTTAACTATACTAGATTACACAAGGGAAATGACTTTCAAACCCAGAAATGCATATTATTTAGATTATTGATCTTTTTCTGCCCTCAGATCTGGAAGGTTTATTATAATGCCCTCTAGAGCTTAAAATGGTAAAAGCAAGCAAGACAATTTAAAAAAAATTTTTAATTTTAAGGATGTGGGGTACAATTCAGGGTTAAGTATACAAATGTTCATTATGCAGATACCCTTGTTGACGAGGTGTGGCCCCCCCCAGCAGAATCCCACTATTGACAATCCTGCACCCCTGCCCCCCCAGCAATTTCTCACTACTGACAATCTTTTTCTAATAGTATTACAATAATTGTTCAAGGTCCACTTATGAATGAGAACATGTGGTACTCAGTTGTTTCTGTGATAAATCACTCGGTAGTACAGACTCCAAGTCCATCCAAGTTGCTGTGAAGTTCATAATGTTGTCCTTCTTTATGGCTGTGTAATATTCCATTGTGTATATGCACCACATTTTTTTTTTTATCCAGTCCTCTTTCAATGAGCAGCACAGTTGGTTACATGCTTTTGCTATTGTGAACAATGCTGCAATAAACATACGTGTGCAGGTATCCTTTTCATAGAGTGACCTGAGTTCCTCCGGGTATATTCTCAGTAGGGGGATTGTGGGGTTGTATGGAAGGTAGATTTTTAGACCTTTTAGGAAATGCCAAGCTATTTTCCAGAGGTTGCACTAGTTTACACGCCCACCAACAGTGTGGAAGTGTTCCCTTTTCCTCACATCCTCTCCAGTATCTGTTGCTTTTTGAGTTATTGATGATGGCCTTCCTGACTGGAGTTGGTGGTATCTCAGTATAGTTTTAATTTGCATTTCTTTGATGACTAGTGAGGATGAGCATTTTTTCATGTATCTGTTGGCTGCTCATATGTCTCCTTTTGAAAAGTGTCTATTCATATCTTTTTCACACTTTGTAATGGGGCTGTTTGTTTTTTTTCTTTTTGGCATACTTCAGTTCCTTGTAGATTCTAGATCTGCCTTCGTCAGACATACAGTTGGCAAATATTTTTTTCCATTCCGTGGGCTGGCAACACAATATTTTATAACATGGGACTATTCTAAGAAATTCAAAACATTTTAAGTATATAATGAAATTTAATTTGGTAGTTCACTAAATTTGTTACAGATAGAAACCACATTGGTTTTTCTCAACTTTAATATTGAACTGATAAAAGTAGCCATGGCTGTCGGGCTCGGTGGCTCAGCCTGTAATCCCGTGCCTTTGGGAGGCTGAGGTGAGTGGATTGCCTGAGTCCACGGGTTTGAGACCCGCCTGGGCAACTTGGCAAGATCTCATCTCTACAATAAATCAAAAAATCAGCTGAGCGTGGTAGCGCATGCCTGTAATTCCGGCTACTTGGAAGGCTGAGCCTGAAGGATCGCCAGATCCCAGCAGGTAGAGGCTGCGGTGGCTGGGAGCAGCTACTGCACTCCAGTCTGGGCGACAGAGTGAGACTCCAACTCAAAAATAAATAAAAAAATAAAAAATAAATAAATAAATAAAAGCAGCCATGGCTAATGAAAAATTCAGTTAGTTTATATGGGTAAGGTGCTTAAAACAGTGCTTGACAAATAGTAAAAGTTCAAGAATTGCTAGCTATTGTTATTATTATTCTAAACAGAAGATAAAGGCCTAACAAAAAATCATAGAATGCTAGAACTGTAGAGAGCCATTAGATACCCATTAGTTCAGTCTCCTTGAAACTGTGGATTGTGAAGCATTAATGAGATTAAGATATCAATTTATTGGGTCACAACTAGCAATTAAAAATATGTAAAATAATAGAACATAAAATATTAGAGTGCATCGCCGATAGTAAGGATAAGAATTGCTTCGTAAAATTTTTTGTGTCAGATTTGGTTAGACGTACATGAGTATACTGAGTTATAACATAGAATGTATTTCTTACTGTAGGTTGTGGCCAAAAATGTTTAAAAGTAGCTACTATAGTATAACCCTCTCTTATTACAAATGAAGAAATTCAGGCCCAGGAAAGGGGACTGACACAGACAAGATAATACAGTGATAAGTGGCAGAGCATCAGAACTAGTAGCCAAGCCTCCTGACTACCAAGCCTTATAAAAAAACTCCTTTCTGCATACATTAGGCAGAACAGATCCAGCATTATCTTCTAAATATATATTTTTTTTTCTTGAAGAACCTTGTTTTGGTCTACTGTCTCATTCTTTTAACTGTCATTTCATTCATTTGCCTGGATAGGCAAATTAGCATCATTCTCTAGCCTTAGATATTGGAGGTACACTTGTAGGTTCATCAAATTCATAAGATTATGAGAGTGTAGGTGGAGGTGTGGGGGAGGAAGAAAACGAAGTAGCACGACTAGCTGGTGCTAAAAGGATGTGGAGAGTTCGGATGCTATCTCAAAGAGTATTTAGGTAAGCTCTCCAAACATCACCACGGTAACAAGAGAGGGCCTGAGGATGGCTGCCTGGCAACCAGAGCACTACAACCTCCTGTTCAGTGCTGCCCTTTCCCAACATTTTTCCCTTTTAAGGCCGCTCTTGATTATTTGATTAGCTAAATTGCCTCTATCTACAAGGATGGATCTGTATAGCTTATAATACCCCTCTGCCCATTGGAATCAAGATTGTTCCTACGTTACCTTTCTGTCAGATATCAAATGTGATATAATTTATGTATTTGAAATGCATAAACAGACGTCTTTAACAGCATTACCAGTATAGTGGTTCTAGACTCCTTTTTTCTGGTCAGTTTCTCAAGCAAATGCTCATATTTGTCCCCATGCATTTGCTTACACTGAGCATGAATTAGATATGGCATAAATGGTTGATTGATGCTGTTCCCCATTCCTTTCAGTTCATCCAGATCCTACTTCTATTTCTCATAAAGATCTAAGTGTGTTTGCTCTTCTTTTGAATCTCTATATGTAATATTATATACTTGTATATGAGTATATATATAATAATATCTGTAAGAGACTTGGATTTTAAAATACAGATTTGCCTATTTTTAATGTATTAGGTCCTTCTTTTTCCTTACTATCAGAGAAGGAGAAACTGCCAGTAAACTCCTGGGACTCTATAAATTAACTTGTTGCCTCCTATCCTCATTTATCATCCTCATCTTTCATGATGTGTTTAGCATGCTTCAATGAGTGTATTTCTTCTCTGAAGAATTTCTGTCTGTTAAAATGTGTGGCTAAAATTTGATGATATTTTGGAAATCTAAACACTGGTGTGTATCCTGGATTCCTGTACCTGAAATAGAACAGGACCAGAAGTTGGTTCACAATGGATTATTTATCTAAAGATGTCTGTGTTCATTTTTTTTAAACAACAGAATTATTGAAATTTAACTCACAGACCATACAATTTACCCATTTAAAGTGAAAAAATAGTTGTATTTAGTATATTCAAAGAGTTGTGCAACCATCACCACAATCTAATTTGAGAACATTTTATCGCCCTATAAAGAAACCCTATACACATTAGCAGCTATTTCCAATTTCAGCTTCCTAACACAGACACTGACCACAACTAATCTACTTTCTGTCACTTGGATTTACCTATTCTGGACATTCCATATAAATGGAAACAAATCGTGTCTGGCTTCTTTCACTTAGCATAATTATTTTAAACTTCATCTATGTTGTAGCATACATCATTCTTTTTTATCACTGAATAATATTTTATTGTATGGATATACCACATTATGTTTATCCATTCATCAGCTGATGGACATTTGGGTTGTTTTCAGTTTTGGCTATTATGACTAAGGCTGTTATAAATATTAGTGTACAAGATTTTGTGTGGACATATGTTTTCACATCTCTTTTATAGATTCCTAGAGGTGAAATTAGTTGTTCATTTCACAACTCGCCTATGTTTAACATTTTGAGGGACTGCCAAACTCTATTACAATGTGTTGCACCGTTTTACATTTCCACCAGACATGTGTGAGTTCTCCCTTTTCATATTCTTGCCAACACTTTTTATTGTCCTTCTTTTATTATTGTAGACATCATTGTGGGTGTTTAGTGGAATCTTACGGTGGTTTTAATTTGCATTTCTTCAATGACTATAATTTTTAGCGTCTTTTTATGTGTTTATTGGTCAGTTAATATCTTCTTCTGGAGAAAATGTCAACTCAGATCCTTTGTCTATTTTTGCATCCGGTTATTTGTCTATTATTAAGACATAAGAAGTCTTTATATAGGCTACATATTCTAGATACAAGTCCCTTGACAAATACATGATTTACAATATTTTCTCCAGTTATGTGGGTTGTCTTTTTATTTTTTTGATGGTGTCTTTTGAGTAGTAATTTTACTCTAATTTATAATCTAATGTATATTTTTTTCTCTTTTTGCTTGTACTTTTGGTATCATATCTGAGAAGCTATTACCCAGTCTAAGTTCACAAGGATTTACTCCTATGGTTTTTAACTTAAAATTTTATAGTTCTCTTATATTTAGGTCTATCTTGTATTTTGAGCTAATTTTTATACATGGTGTGAGGTAGGAGTCTGACTGCATTGGCCTGTGAATATTTAGGAGTCCCAGCAAGATTTGTTGAAAAGAAAGCTGATTTCTAGAGTTCTAAAAAAACTTGATTGTGAAAATGTTTGCCAATGTTTTTACTGCTTTTATGGAGGAGTGAATTTTTGGAGAGCCTTACCCCATCAATCAGAAAATTCCTCCTATGCTAAGTTTTAAAGAAGAAAAGTCATTGTGAAATTTGTTTACAGTTAAATCCGGACAGTGTTAAGTGAAAGCTTAACTCTGAGGTGAAGTGTGGTATTTAAATACATATTATTGGCCAGGCACCATGGCTCATGCCTGTAATCCCAGCGTTTTGGGAAGCTAGGCAGGGGGGATTACTTGAGGCCAGGAGTTCAAGACCAGCCTGAGCAACATAGCAAAAACCCATCTCAATGAAAACAAATTTTAAAAATTAGCTGGGCATAGTGTCACATGCCTGCTGTCCTAACTACTCAGGAGGTTGAGACAGGAGGATTGCTTGAACCCAGAAGTTCAAGGGTGCAGTGAGCTAAGATTATGCCACTGCACTCTAGCCTGGGTGACAGAGAGAGATGTGGGCTCTAAATAAACAAACAAACAAACAAATAAATATCATAAATAAACAAACATAAATATCATATCATATATCATATCATTGTTATTGACCCTACTCAGCATCTTCAAAATTGATATCACAGGCTGTGTTTTGTTTTTCACAATATCCCTAGTGCATACCACGTAGTAAGCAGTCAATAAATCATTAAAAAATACCTGTGTAATGGGATCATATTCTCCTTAAAGTTATCTGTGATAGATCATTTCATTCTTTAAAAAAGTATTTTCTGAATTTCTATGAGTCTTAACTATCAAATAGAGTCCTTACAACAAATGTCATAGAATTTCTCTTCCTAGACTTTTCTGTGGTAATAGTGCTGCTATGTGTAGTGTTCAAGTTATGTGTAGTATTAAAGACTTGTTGGGTCAATGAAAGTCAATACAGGAACTTTAACTAGACAATTCATTGGTGTTTGGAATGTTTGCTCGCAGGATTTCTCTTTACCCCCACTGCTCTATAAATATTCAGAGACCATTGGTTGTGCCTTTGTTTCAGGCTGTCTTGGACTGTTGGCACTTTTATTCAAAGAATAAAGTTATAGCTGAGTGTCAAAGTTTCTTTGTGTTATGGTTTATGAATAAAATCCAGAAAAAGTAGGAGGTGTGTGATTATACACAAAATATATGTGTATTATAGCAATCAAATAATTGTGAATTATAATTGAATACATGGATTTACTTAAAACATATTATGTCTCAAGTTCCTGATGTCCTAAGCTGTCTAGAATGGAGTTTCTAATGCTTGATTTAAGGAACAGGTATTATGATAATAATATCAGTAAATCATGCAACCATGCAATTCATAAGGATGTCTTAGTGTATCTACGGGACTCCAGGCACTCTTTCAGTGGTTGAAAAGTATTGTTAGGAGCAGTAAATACTGCTAATGACTTCTGCGTATCCCCTTTACCAGGCTTTGCTCAGAAGCACTTGAGGAGTTACATCTTGCTCTATGTTTCCTTCCTGTACCCAACAGCCCAAAGCCAATTAAACCAGGAAGAGACAGAAATGCCTAGGCCCTTTGTGTCAGTATGGGAAAATTTTGTGGTGTCATTCATAGACCAGCGCATCCCTGGGGATCAGCCAAAGTTAGATTTATGTAGAAACCTCATCTCTGCTTGACTTCATCTCCATCTGCTTCTTTCTTTCTTTTTTTTTTTTTGAGTTGGAGTCTCACTCCATCGGTCGCCCAGACTGAAGTGCAGTGGCCGCTCCCGGCAACCGCAGCCTCGACCTGCTGGGCTCCAGCGATCCTTCCGCCTCAGTCTTCCAAGTAGCTGGAACCACAGGCGCGCGCTACCACACCCGTCTAGTTTTTGATTTATGGTAGAGATGAGGTCTCACCAAGTTGCCCAGGCGGGTCTTGAACCCGCGGGCTCAGGCAATTCACACACCTCAGCCTCCCAAGGTGTGGAATGCTTCTTTATTTCTTTGCATGTTTTTCCCCTGAGAGTTCTTTCACCATAAATTACTTGCCCAAGAATTTCCATCTCAGAGTCTCTTTCTAGGGAATCTAATTCCAGACAGTGGGAACATTGGCTATTTGGAGATGCTGGTTTATGCAGACAATACAGCTGTGTTTGGAAGTAAGTACTTTAGAGCAACATAACAAGTGACTTCTTAAGAGGTCAGATTACCTACAGGAGGAAGGGTTGGAACAATTCCTTATCAAGTGTCAGTTTGGGCACACTTCTGTGATTGTATGTGGTATACAACATCTCAACAGAGCACAAATACTGACTCATAAAATATTTCTACAAACAACTTTCCTCAGATACATGCATGGCTTATTCCTTCAGATCCTTCATCTCTTTGCTCAAAAGTCAGGAAGGCTCACCTTTATTACTCTGTGTAAAATAGCATCTCTGTTTCCTATATTGTTCTCTCTCCTAAATTACAGTTTTTCCATGACCCTGTCACTTATGATATTACATATTTGCATATTTGTCCATTGTCTGTTTTTCTCCTTAGAATATAAGCACCATGAGTGCAAGAACTTTTGTTCACTGCTCTATCTTCAGTGCCTAGAATAGTGCTTGGCAAGTAATATATACTCAAATATTTGTTAAAAGAATGAGTAAACGGATGAATAAATGAATACAGATTTATTTAATGTGCATACATTACAGTACAATATAAACTTTCAACAGTTCTCTTCAGAATGTTCAGGAATTTTATATTTTTGCTCCCCTTTCACACATCTCACATTCCACTCATTGAGGGAAAATATATATGCCTAACTCATAGATCTGTCTTTATTCTATTATTACATTCCTCAGTGCAAAAGAACTGCTAAAGATAAAGTCATGTGAATAGTTTTCCAGAGTCCCTCACTGGGAGATTTGTCAGCTATGGTGAGTGTTGAAAGCTGCCTCCTTCATTTTTTAGGTTCTATGTGACAGTATGCATTGACACAAAAGCATGTATTTAGAGTTAATTTTTGTATAAAGTGTGAGACTTAGGTCAGGATTCATTTCTGTTGCTTGCAACAGCAGACGAACATCCAGGAAAAAATGAAAACTGACAAACTATTTTTCCATAGTGGCCGTACCAATTTGCATTCCTGCCAGCAATGTATGAGTGATTCAATTTCTCCATGTACTCACAAACATTTGATATTATCATTATATTTTTATTTTAGTCATTTTATTAGGTATAATGATATCTCATTGTGATCTTAATTTGCATTTCCCTAATAGGTACTGGTGTTTTACATTTTTTTCTTGTGCCTATTTGCCATCTGTATATTCTCTTCAGTGAAATATCTCTTCATGCTTTTTGTCCATTTCTAATTGTATTTTTTCACTGTTTGATTTTTTTACTGTTAGATTTTGAGAGTTCTTTATATATTCTACATACTAGTTTTTTTGTCAGATATTTGGTTTGTAAATATATTCTCCTAGTCTGTAGCTGGTCTTTTAATCTTCATAATAGTGTCTTCACAGAGCAAAAGTTTTAAAGTTTGATGAAGTCTAATTAATTAATATATCCTTTTAATATCAAGTTTGAAAACTCATTGCCTTGCACCAGATATCAAAAATGATCTTTATGCTTTTTTCCTAAATGTTGTATCCTTTTACATTTTACACTTAAGTCCATGCTCCATTTTGAGTTATTTTTTTGTATATGAGGGAAGACTTTAGTCAAGGTTCATTTTCTTACTATGGATATTCAATTGTTCCAGCATGGTTTGTTGAAAATTAAATTTCCTCCATTGAATTCCTTTTGCACATTTGTCAAAAATTAGTGGCCAGTTCTTGTGTGAGGATATTTTCAGATTCTAAATTTTGTTCTATTGATCTATGTGTATATACCTTCATCAAAACCACATAGTTTTTATTACTGTAGCTGTGTAAGTCTTAAAATCAGACACTATATTCTTTCTATTATTTTTCAAATTTATTGTAACTTTTCTAATTTCTTTACCTTTCCATGGAAGCTATGAACCTATCTTGCCCATATTTACAAAAATCTTGCTGGGATTTTGATAGTAATTGTTTTAAACCTGTATATAAATTTGGGGAGACTGACATTTTTACTATGTTGAATCTTCCAGTGCATTAGCTCCATTTACTTAGGTCTTCTTTGATTTATTTTATCAGTGTTTCATAGTTTTCAGAGAGTAAGTTCTGTGCATGTATTGTGATATTTGCATCCAAATCAGTTTTTGAGCAATTATAAATGATATTGTGCTTTAAATTTCAGTGTCCATATGTTCATTGAAAATATGTAGAAATGCAGTTGATTTTTGCGTATTGAAATTGCATCTTTCGGTGTCCATAAAGACTCCCTATGTGAGTGGATGTGAGATGGTGGGTAAGTGAAAGTCCATCTGAGGGGAGACTTGGGGTTATGCACCTGGGGTTCTCCTCTGGAAGTGATTGCAACCCCCTGCCACCAAGATTAAACCCGCTGTTACGCATGATTGACTGCTGCTCTCAGGACTCTCCTGAGAAAAGTCTGTGGAATACAACTGATTCTCATCACTGGGTGCCCAGCCCACATCATCACCTGTCACAGCAAAGTGGCTGGAGCCCTGGATCCATGGAGAGAGAAGATAGGGAGAACTGGAGAGGAGCCCCACCACAGGTGAGGAAACGCCAACTGGAGCCATTTTCTCTGTCCCAGGCCCAGACAGAGACTTGCATTGCCCCGCCCAGTTTCACCCAGCCTCCAACTTAGAACCTAGAGGTAATCTCATCAAACTCAAAGAGACAGAAACCCCAATCCTACACTGAATCAGACACAGACACGTCATATATGAGTGGGAGACTTGACAGGCAGCAAGCTGGGTGAGTCCAGATCTGATCTTCCCTCCTCCCACAGTAGACCTGGGGCACCTGACCCACACTGAGAGCAGCCCTATCAGCCTGCACTGAGAGCAGAGGGGAGGGCCTTGAGAGCAGAAGTGAAAGGAAGTTGGACTTACAAGAATGACCTCAGAGCGAGTTTTGTTTGTTTCTCTCTCTGTTTCTGTTTTTGATTATGTTTTCATACTTGCTTTGTTTCTGTTGTTGTATTGCTTTTTTTTCTGGAATTTGTTTGCGTATTGGTATTTTTGAGGGAGAGTACACCATTGTGTGTGGGGGGGGTTGTCGGTTTCTGTATTTGTATGATTGTGTATATGTTTTAGTTTTTTATCTTTTCTGTCTTTGTTTGTGTCTCTTTTCACTTGTTAATTGGTACACCTGTCTGTTTTCCCTCTTATTATTCTCTTTGTCCATCTTCTTCTCATCCCCCTCCTTCCTTTTTCCATTCTGTTCCTTTTTCTTACCTCATTTTGCTTTCAGGGGGCAAACCTATATCCCCACTGCATGGACAGATTGTAAGACAGTGGGAAGTAGGGTCCATGGAGCCCACACAACCTATCAGCAGATATGGGGATCTGCAGAGAGTTTCTGAAACACAGCTCCCCCTCAATTAAATCTCAAAACTGCAAAAAGTACAGCCTGCCACCCACAATTCAGCTTCAGAATTGAACACAGCCAGAGGATCTACATAAGGAAGAATAAGAGATTGAGCAAACAGAAGTAAAAGCTACCCCTTTCCCCATCACTAAAAAACAGAATTAAAAAAAAGGAAAATGAGGGAGGAAAATCTACCCAAAAGAAGAAAAACAAAAAGACGTTATATGGGTCTCACACAGACCCCTGGAAGGTCAACCAATGAGAATACAGACTTTGGAATGCAAACAACAAAAAGCCCCCAGAATGATGGTCTCAAAATCCAGATATCAAAACATGAATAGAGAGAATAAACAGAATCAAAGAGAGACAAGAGGAAAGAATGAAGGAGTTGATAACTGAGATACCAGCAATAAAGAATGCAATGAATGAAATAAATAACAAACTGATAAGCACGGAAAGCAGAATTAGCCAAGCAGAAGAAAGAATCTCAGAACTTAAGAACCAAAATATGAAACTAACCCAAACTGTCAGAAACATAGAAATGAAGCTTAAAAAGACAGAGCAAAACCTTCAAGAGATAAGTGATTATTTTAAAAGACTGAACCTAAAATTAATTGGACTTCCTGAGGCAGAAAGAGAGGCAGAGACCACCCTGCAACAAGCATTCTGTGAAATTATCCAAGAAAACTTCCCTCATCTCATCAGTGACATGACCATTCAAACACAAGAGATTAAGAGAACCCTGCAAGATGACAAATGAGTAGACCAACTCCTAGAAACATAGTAAATCACCTACACAAAGTAGGTATAGAAGAAAATATCCTAAAGACAGCAAGAGAAAAAATGGCAGCAGACTTATCTACAGAAACACTTCAGGCTAGGAGAGCCTGGAGCTCAATCTTCAAAGTTCTCAAAGATAAACAATTTCAACCAAGAATTACCCTCCCAGATAAGCTAAGCATCATCAGTGATTGAGAATTAAAATCTTTCTCAGGCATTCAATCCCTAAGAGCTTATGCTGCCTCAAGACCAGCTCTACAAGAACACTTAAGAAAGTATTAAACACAGAAGAAAGGGAAAAAAGAACAACAAACCCTCCACAAGAATGCAAGAAAATGATTGAAAACACACATGAATCAACCCAAAAATCAAAAGAAAGGAAAAAAAATATGCAGCAACAACAACAACAACAAACTCTCTAAGAACCTCCTAGCAGGGATAAACTCTCACATTTCAATAATTAGCCTGAATGTGAATGAACTAAATGCACCACTGAAAAGACATAGAATGGCAAAATGGATAAAGTATCATTAGACAATGAGTCTCCAAGAGACTCATCTCACCAGAAAGCACACTCACAGATTCAAAATAAGAGGATGGGAAACAAGATTTCAGGTGAATGGAACACAAAAGAAAGCAGCAGTTGCAATCTTAATATTAAGGTATCAAAAATGTAAAAAGATACAGAAGTTCACTACATAATGATAAAAGATTCAATCCATTAACAAGAAATATCCATTCTAAAATATTTGCACCCAAAATAGGAGCAGCAACTTTCATAAAGCAGCTTCTAGGTAATAATAAAAAAGTTATTGACTCTAACACTATCATAGCTGGGAACTTAATCAATGAGATCCCAAAACTCAATGTGATGCATGAACAAATGGACTTAATTGATACCTACAGAACACTCCACCCAACAGTCACAGAATATACATTCTACTTAACACTGCATGGAACATTCTCTAAGATTGACCATATCCTCAGCCATAAATCAAGTATAAACAAATTTCACAAGATTGAAATCCTGCCATGCACCTTCTCAGACCACAGTGTATTAAAAATAAGTATCAAAACCAACAAAGTTCCCCCTTAACCCACAAAGACATGGACACTAAACAGTATGATGCTAAGCAACTCCTGAGTCTACATGGAAATCAAACTAGAGATTAAAAGGTACCTGGAAACAAATGAAAATGAAGAAAAATCTTACCAAAACCTCTGGGATGCCATGAAATCAGTACTTAGAGGGGAATTCACATCTCTACATAATGAACATTTGTATACCTAACCCCGAATTGTAACCCACATCTTTAAAATAAAAAATTAAAGAATGAATTGCATCTTACAACCTTGCTGAACTCGTGTATTAGTTTTAAAATTTTTTGGTAGATTCATTGGTATATTTTATTAGACCACCATGTCATCTGCAAATTGGGCAGATTTTATTTAACTTTTTCTGAGTTTATACCTTTTCATTCCTTGTCTTATTGTGATGGTTAGTCTCTCTATTATAATATTGAATTGCAATAATGAGAGTGGACATCTTTGCATTGTTCCCAGTCCATTAAGTGTGATGTTAATTGCAGGATTTTTGTAGATGTCTATTATCAAATTGAGATAGTTCCCTTGTATTCTTAATTTAATGTGATTTTTTTAAAAATCATGAATTGATATGGTCATATACTTTTTATTTTTAATATTATTAATATGGTAGATTACATTGGGTAATTTTTGAATGTTGAAAAATCTTATATGCTTAAAATGGTCATGGTGTATAATTCTTTTTATACATTGCTGAATTTGGCTTGCTAATATTTATTAGAATTTTATGTTCACATTTCTGAAAGAAATGAGTTAGGAAATGCCTTCATGAAATGAGTTAGGAAGTCTTTACTCTTTCATTTTCTGGAAGAGATTGTGTAGAATTGTAGTTAATTAAAAAAACCCAACAACACCTGGTAGAATTCCCCAGTGAAACCATCAGAACCTGGAGATTTCTTTCTCATGAGCTTTTAAAAATTATAAATTAAATTATCTCGGTAGACATAATCAGCAAAAGGTATAGTTGGTGTACATGATTTGAACCCAATTTACCTCCTAACTTAAGTTTTACTTTCAAAAGTAGAGCTTGCCTCACTAGTTTCAGCACGTGATTGAGAGAACAGAGCAGAGCGTACTCTCTACAGTAGGCAGAGTTCACAGAGACCAGAGGATAAAGCTAACTTGTGCATGCTGAGATCCGTTCTTCAAAATCATCAGTTTCATTTTTCCTCCTGTAGGAAAGTGGGAGTAAGAGGTCAAGAATGTTATTCTAATGGAAGAAGTCTTCATTTGGAAGTATTAAAAGAAAGAACTGAACTAAATTGTAAGGAGTCTACATTCTTTTCTTTTTAACTTTTAAATTTTTTTATTTTAAAATTGTGGGGTACAATTCAGGGTTAGTATATAAATATTCATTGTGCAGGTACCCTTGTTGATCAGGTGTGACCCCCTTTCCCCAAGCAGATTCCCACTACTGCCAATCCCACCTCACCACCCCCTGACCCCCGGCAGTTTCCTGCTACTTTAGTTCCTTTTCTTATAGTATTTCAATAGTTGTTCAAGGTCCACTTATGAGTGAGAACACGTGATAATCGTTTCATTGTTTCTGTGAAAGATCACTCAGTATTAAAGACTCTAAGTACATCCAGGTTGCTGTGAAGTTCATGATTTTGTTCTTCTTCATGGCTATGTAATATTCCATTGTATATATTTACCACATTTTTCTTATCAAGTCCTCTTTTGATGGGCAGCATGGTTGGTTCCATGCTTTTGCTATTGTGAGCAATGCTGTGATAAACATACGTGTGCAGGTATCTTTTTTATACAGTGATTTGAGTTCTTCTGGGTGTATTCCCAGTAAGGAGATTGAGGGGTCAAATGGGAGGTCAATTTTTAGAACTTTTAGGAATTGCCTCACTGTTTTCCACAGAGGCTGTACTAGTTTACACTCCCACCAACAGTGTAGAAATGTTCCCTTTTCGCCACATCCTCTCCAGCATCTGTTAATTTTGAGTTATTGATGATAGCCATTCTGAGCGGAGTTAGGTGGTATCTCAGTGTTTTAATTTGCCTTTCTTTGATGACTAGTGAGGCTGAACATTTTTTCATGTATCTGTTGGCTTCTTGTATGTCTTCTTTTGAGAACTGTCTATTCATATCTTTTGCCCATTTTATAATGGGGATATTTTTTTTTCTTTTCAGCACATTTAAGTTCCTTGTAGATCCTAGATGTTAGGCCTTTGTCAGATATACAGTTGGCAAATATTTTTTCCCAGTCTTTGGGCTGTCTCCTTGCTCTCTTGATGGTTTCTTTGACTTTGCAGAAGCTTGTCAGTTTGATGAGGTCCCATTTGTCTATTTTATCTCTTATGGCATGGGCACTAGGGGTTTTGATCAGGAGTTGGTTGCCAGTTTCAATTTCCATAGAGTGTCTCCTGCATTTTCTTAGATTCTTATAGTTTGAGGTTTTATGTTTAGGTCTCTGATCTAATTTAGAGTTGATTTTAGTGTATGGGGATAGGTAGGGGTCCTATTTCAATCCTCTGCATGTGGTCAACCAGTTTTCCCAGCATCATTTAGTGAATGGGTTCTCATTTCCCCAGTGCTTGGTGGTGGAGGCTTTGTTGAAGATGAATTGGTTGAGAAATTGAGACTTTGCTTCTGGAATCTCAATTCTATTCCATTGTTCTATATGCCTATTCTTGTACCAATACCAGGCTGTTTTGATTATCGTAGCTTTATAATAAAGTTTAAAGTCTGGGAGTGTGATACCTCCTGCTGAGGATTGTTTTGGCTATTCTTGGTCGTTTATGTTTGCATATGAATTTCTGTATTGTTGTTTCTAGGTCTGAGAAGAGTGTTGCTGGTAATTTGATGGGTATTGCATTAAATATGTAGATTGCCTTAGGTAGAATGGACATCTTAACAATGTTGATTCTTTCAATCCATGAGCATGGAATATTTTTCCACTTGTTTGTGTCATCTTTGATTTCTTTGACCAGTGTTTTGTAGTTTTCATTGTAAAGGTCTTTCAAGTCCCCGGTTATGAAGATGCTAAGTTATTCATTATTTTGTGGCTATTGTGAATGGAATTGTGCTTTTTATTTGAGTTTCTGTTTATTATTGGTGTATACAAATGCGATTGTCTTTTGCACATTTATTTTATAACCTGAGACTTTGCCAAAGTCCTTTATCAGTGCAAGGAAGTTTTTGACAGATTCTCTTGGGTTTTCCAGTTATAGAATCATGTCGTTTGCAAAGAAGGATAACTTGATTTCCTCTTTTCCTATTTGGATACACCTGATTGCCTTCTCTTCTCTGACTGCTCTAGATAGAACTTCCAAAACTATGTTAAACAGGAGGGGTGAGAGTGGGCATCCTTGCCTTGTTTCGGTTTTCAGGAAAAAAGTTTCCAATTTCTGTCTGGTTAGCAGTATGCTGGCTCTGGGTTTCTCGTAGATGGCTCTTACTATTTTGATGTATGTTCCATCTATGCCTAGATGTCCAAGGGTTTTTTTCAAGAAGGGGTGCTGGATTTTTTTTTTTTTTTTGAGTCAGAGTCGCACTCT
Source organism: Cephalopachus bancanus (assembly GCA_027257055.1). Taxonomy (NCBI): domain Eukaryota; kingdom Metazoa; phylum Chordata; class Mammalia; order Primates; family Tarsiidae; genus Cephalopachus; species Cephalopachus bancanus. The sequence continues at coordinate 389,423 of JAPVLO010000517.1, forward strand.
CACCCAGACTGGAGTGCAGTGGCACACTCCCGGCCACCACAGTCTTGACCTGCTGGGCTCCAGTGATCCTTCTGCCTCAGCCTTCCAAGTATCCGGAACTACAAGTATGTGCTACCATAGATGGCTAGGTTTTTTTGTTTGTTTGTTTGTTTGTTCTATTGTAGAGACGAGGCCTCACCAAGTTGCCCAGGGTGGGTCTCGAACCTGCCGGCTCAGGCAGTACACTTGCCTCAGCCTCCCAAAATGCTGGGATTATAGGCTGAGCCACCAAGCCTGGCCAAGGGGTGCTGGATTTTATCAAAAACTTTTTCCTCATCTAATGATATAATCATGTGGTTTTTGTTTTTATGTCTGTTGATGTATTTAATTATGAATATGGTCTTATGTATGTTGAATCAGCCTTGCATCCCAGGGATGAAGCCTACTTGGTCGTGGTGGATGATTTTTGAGACGTATTCTTGAATATGGTTTTCTAGAATCTTGTTGGGAATTTTAGCATCTGTATTCATAAAGGATATTGGCCTGTAGTTCTCTTTTTTTGTTGGATCTTTACCTGGTTTAGATATCACTGGGATGTTAACTTCATAAAATGATTTGGGGAGAGTTTCATCTTTCTCAGTCACCTGGAATACTTTCAATACGATTGGTATCATTTTCTCCTTGTAAGTTTTGTAGAATTCTGCTGGAAAGCCAACTGGTCCAGGGCTTTTATTTTATAGGTAGTTTTCTTATGACATAGTGAATTTCCTGGATTGTTATTGGTCTATTTAGGGTATTGATTTCTTCTTCTTTCAACCTGGGGAGGTTGTGTGATATCAGATAGTCCTCCATTTCCCTTAGGTTTTCAGTTTGTTTCCATACAAGTGTACATAGTAGTCTCTGATAATCTTTTGTATTACTTCAGGGTCAGAGGTGACTTCATCTTTTGTGTTTCTGTTTGTGTTTATTTGGGCTTTTTATCTCTTTTTCTTGGTCATTCTCACTAGGGGACCATCAGTCTTGTTTATCCTTTCAAAGAACCAACTTTTTCTTTTGTTGATTTTTTGTATTATCTTTTTGTCTTCTATGTCCTGGATTTGGGCTTTTATTTTGGTGATCTGGATTTTTCTGCTGAAGTTAGAGTTTTGATGGTCTTGCTTTTCCAACTTCCTTAGGTGACTTGTTAGGCTGTTAACTTGCTATCTTTCCATTTCCTTCATGTGTGTTATTAGTGATACAAATTCCCCCCTTCTACTGCTTCCATGGCATCCTAGAGGTTTTGGTAAGATGTGTCCTGATTTTCATTTGTTTCCAGGTATCCTTTAATCTCTGTTTTGATTTCTAGGTTGACCCAGGAGTTGCTTAGCATCATGTTTTTAGTGTCCATGTCTTTGTGGGTATTGGGAGAACTTTGTTGGTGTTGATATTTATTTTTATTCCACTGTGGTCTGAGAAGGTGCATAGAAAAATTTAAATTTTATGAAATTTGTTTATGTTTGATTTAATGCCAAGGATGTGGTTGATCTTAGAGTATGCTCCATGTGGTGATGAGTAGAATGTATATTCTGTGGTCATTGGGGAAGTGTTCTGTAGGTATCAATTTAGTTCATTTGGTCAAGAGTCATATTGAGGTTCCAGATCTCCTTGCTGATTTTTTGTCCTGATGGTCTGTCTAGGGTTGTGAGTGGAGTATTAAAGTCCCCAACTATGATAGTGTTATAGTCAATATCTTTTTAAAGTTTGCCTAGAAGCTGTTTTATGAAAGTTGGTGCTCCTATGTTGGGTGCATGTATGTTTAAGATGGGCATTTCTTGTTGATGAATTGAATCTTTTTTCATTATGTCGTGACCTTCTGTATCTTTTTAAATTTTTGATAGCTTAAAGGGTATTTTGTCTAATATTAAGATTGCAACTCCTGCTTTCTTTTGTGTTGCATTCGCCTGAAATTTTGCTTTCCATCCTCTTACTTTGAGTCTGTGAGTGTCCTTTCTGGTGAGATGAGCCTCTTGGAGCCAATATATTGTTGCCTCATGATATTTTATCCATTTTTTCATTCTATGTCTTTTCACTGGTGCATTAGTCCATTCACATTCAGGCTAATCATTGAAATGTGAGAATTTATCCCTGTCATGAGGTTCTGATACTGTTGTTATTCCTGTTTATTTGTTGTTTTTATTTTTATTTTTAGATTGATTCATGTGTGTTTTCAATCTTTTTCCTGCACTCTTGTGAAGAATGCTGTGTTCTTTTTTCCCTTTCTTCTGTGTTCAATACTTTCTTAAATGTTTCTTTTAGAGCTGCTCTAGCGGCAGCATAAGTTCTTAGGGATTGAATGGGAAAGATTTTAATTCCCTTCACTGATGAAGATTAGCTTAGCTGGGTAGGTTATTCTTGGTTGAAATTGTTCATATTTGAGAACTTTGAAGATTGGGTTCCAAGCTCTCTGAGCCTGAAGTGTTTCTGTGGATAAGTCTGCTGCCATTCTAATTGGTTCTCCCCGGTAGGTAGTCTGACCTTTTTTCTTGCTGCCTTTAGGATATTTTCTTCTATACCTACTTCGTGTAGGCAATTTACTATGTGTCTAGGAGTTGGTCTACTCGTTTTTCATCTTGCAGGGTTTCTCTGAATCTCTTGTGTTTGAATGCTCATTTCACTGACGAGATGAGGGAAGTTTTCTTGGATAATTTCATAGAATGTTTGTTCCAGGGTGGGCTCTGTCTCTCTTTCTGCCTCAGGAAGTTCAATTACTCTTAGGTTTGGCCTCTTGAAATGCTCATCTCTTGAAGGTTTTGTTCTTTTTAAGCTTCTTTTCTATGTCTTGATAGTTTGGGTTAGTTCTATATTTGGTCCCCAAGCTCTGAGATTCTTTCTTCTGCTTGGCTAATTCTGCTTTCCATGCTTATCAGTTTGTTATTTATTTCATTCACAGTATTCTTTACTGCTGTTATTTCAGTTATCAACTCCTTTATTCTTTCCTCTTGCCTCTCCTCAATTCTATTTATTCTCTCTATTAATATCTTGATATCTGGGTTTGTAGTTTGAGACTAGTCATTCTTGGGGCTCTTCATTGTTTGTTCCAAAGACTGTTTTCTCATTGTCTGACCTCCCAGGTGTCTGTGTGAGAACCATATTATTCTTTTGATTTTTCTTCATTTGTGTAGATTTTCCCCCTCCCCAAATATTTTTCCTCTTCTTTAATTCTATTGTTTAGGGGTGGTGTGGTTGCTTTTACTTCTGTAATCTCCTATTCTTCCTTATGTTGATCCTCTGGCTTTGTTCATTTTCTGAAACTGGACTGTGGGTTGGGGACTGTACTTTTTGCAGTTATGAGATTTAATTGGGGGGGAGCTGTGATTCAAAATATGTCTGCAAATCCCAGTATCCACCAACCAGCATACAGTCATCCTGGAACCCACTTCTGTCCATGCAGTTGAGGTATAGGTTTGCTCCCTGAATGCAAATGAGGTAAAAAAGGGAAAAGAATGGAAAAAGAAAGGAGGTGGGGCAAGAAGAAGGTAGAGAGAGAGAAGAGTAAGAGGGAAAACAGACAGACGTACCAACTAACAAATAAAAATAGACACAAAGACAGAAAAGAGTAAAAAAAAAAACTAAAACATGCAGACAATCATACAAATACACAAACCAACAAAAACTTCCCTATTGATGTACCCTTCCCATACACAAACAGGAAGTCTAAAGAAAAAAATCAGTAAAATAACAGAAAGAAAGTGAGTGCAAAAACGTTATCAAAAACTGGAAGAGAGGAAAAAAACTAAAAAATGAGAAAATAAACAGACAAATAATAATAATAATAATAACAAGAAACCAAACTTGCTCTGAGGTCGTTCCTATAAGTCCAATGTCTTTTCAGCTCTGATCTCTAGCTCTCATTGCAGGCTCATAGGGTTGCTCTCAGTGCAGGCTGACAGAGTTGCTCACAGCTTTGGTCAGAGGCCAAGTCCTACTGTGGAAGAAGGGTGGATCAGATCTTGTCTCACCTGGCTTGCTGCCTATCAAGTCTGCCACTCAGAGCTGACCTTTCTGTGTTCAGCATGGGGGAGGGGCTTCTGTCTCTCCCAGTTTGACGAGATTACCTTAGGTCCCAAGTAGGAGGCTGGGCAAAGCTGGACACGGAGCTGGGCAGGGCAATGCACATCTCTGCCTGGTCTTGGGATAGAGAAAATGGCTGTGGTCAGTGTTTCTTCACTGGGCTTGGAAATTTTCTCTGGCTCTCCCCAATCTTCTCTCTCCACTGATTGGATCCAGGGCTCTGGCTGATTTGCTATAACAGGTGATGGTGCGGGCCAGGTGCCAGGTGATAAGAATCAGCTGTATTTGGCAGGCTCTTCTCAGGAGAGTCCCATGAACAGCAGATGATCTTGTGTGCCTGTGGCTCCAATCTCAGGGCAGTGGGAGCTTGCAGTCACCTTCAAGGTGGGGCCCGGGTGCATGACCCTGAGTTTCCCCTCAGACAGACTTTCACTCTCCCACCAGCACATGCCTACTCATGCAGAGAGTCTTTATGGACACTTGCTTTTGCAGAGACTCTCACAGTCCAACCTGTCGAGTCATCATCTTGTCAGCATCCCATTATATTCTGTATACTACAGATGCAGGATATTGTTATGTTTCTTTAAAAATCATTTTCAATTTAATTTTTAAACTTGAAAATGCCATAACTCTAACAGGGTAAAAAATACTGTAATTAAAATAATAGGAATATTTAGACTATTTTTAGTACAGATTAGTCTTAAGGCATATAACCTGATTACTATGAATTGAATTCTCCTGGGTGGGATCCTGTTTGGTTATCTTCCTCCTGCTTTTCCTTCTCTTCTTAATTTTCTGATCTGGTTCTTTGCCATCTTTATTAGGGTCTTGAACCTCTTCATTGGGAGCATCATTATCATCTTTGACAGCTTCTCTTGAGTGTTATTGTGCTGATCATGGGACTTAAGGAAAAAAATGCTCTACTTCATCTGTAGCAAGAAATAACTTCAGCAGCAGCATCCAGAGATCCTTTTCCAGAAAATTTAGGAAGGCAAATGCAATTAAAGAGAGAAACATGTATTTGGTAGATTGGCCATAAAAAGGATATGAATCAATAAACTGCTAGTGGGAGTTTAAATGGTTTCAACTAGCTGTGAAGTTCAACACATGCATAACTTATAATCCATAAATTGTTCTCTTGTGTATATTCCCAAGAGTAGCATTTGTCAAAGAGGAGAGTGATATTAACATTTCATGGGGAAATGATTTTTTTTGTACTGGGAAGTACCAGACATTATAGGATGTTTAGCATCCCTGGACCTAAACCCTTCAAGGCGAGAACTACTGACCTAGAGAAAGTTGAATAGCTGCACTAATAGATATGTAAAAGAAGTCATAGTAGCATTGTTCATAACAGCTTTTAACTCAGAAAAGCCTAAATATCCATAATAGAAGAATGAACAAATAAATTGTGGTGTAATCACACAATGGGATAACTTGATGCCCTCACGATATCAGCATACCAGTTCTCACTTGCCTATAGCCAGGCTTTTTAGTGTAGGTGCAAAATAATCTTTCTGTCTTATTTAACCCCTTTTTTTCCAGTTTGTAAATGGATACTAGTGTGAAAATTACTGTGATTTGGAAATAAGCCTTTGCCTCTATAGTAGGGACCCCATCAGACAAATGTGGTATTCTAATGAGACTTTTTCCCCTTTAATCACCGGATTGGTTCATGAAATATATTAAACATGTAGGACACAGATATAATGCTTACTGATGCAATTTGATTGTTATGCAGCATTCTGAACTGAGGCACCAATATTAGTTTTGAAATGAAATAGCATAGTTGACTTTTAGCTACATGATTTATAAGATGGATGATTATGCCTAAGCAACACAGTCTCTAAATGTCTGGCCACTTTTGATGTAATTAAGTTACCTAAATTCTAGATTTCTGGTGGTCATTCATGTGATTTGGATAGTCTGGATCTCAAATATTTGCTAATTTTCATAAAAATCACGACTTATCTGGCTTCATTGGATGTACGGTTCAATGGTTTTATTTCTTAAACAGCCTGGAAACAACTTATATCACTAGTTTGTACTGGTGCTATTATAACCTGTGACACATATTTTTAAAATGTGCTATTCCTTCTCTGACTAGACTTAATTTTTTGGACAACCTGGTTTCTTTTGGGGTACCCCCTTAAACTCTTGAAATAATTTTATCCATCCTTCTCCTCTATCAGTGTACACTATACTCTGGAGAATGATAAGAAACTGTAATGCATAATTTTTCTATGGTTGAGGATCCTCCACTTTCTTCTTTACTGGATCATAGAAGACAGGCATTGGTAACAGCACATGTGTGTGCGCTATCAATAATTTGCTTTTAGTTTCATTACTAGAACTGGAAAGCTAATTTATTTTTTTACAAAAACCAGTAACAGTCATTTATTATTAGTGTCATCAAGTATTATGCACTGTACATAAATGTATGTGCTGGACTTTCATACTACTGGTAGGACAATAGCTTTTTTTGCACCAGCATCACCACAACACATAAGTAATACACTGTACTACAATGTAACTATGGCTACATCAGTAGGTGATTGAATTTTTTCAGTGGAAAGCTAAATTTTAGTTCTACTAATACAGATATTAATTTTTATTATTCCATTGCTAGTTGTTTGTACCTTAACAAATTTACTTCAACTCTCTAAGCCTGTTTTCTCCTTTTAAAAGTGGAGTGGATTGTCTACCTCAAAAAGTTGTTATAATATTTAAGCCATAATGTTCTAGAAGTTCTGGAACCTGGCCTGCTTGAATGTCAACTCAATTTATAGGATTTAGGTAGCAGTTCCTAATGAGCAATGGTCAGTAAAAGGATGTTTCATAATGTAAGGTATGGTATATAATACAAGCCAGAGGTGTAGTAAGAAATAAATGAGTTTGAATAGTGTACATACATAGAAAATCTAAATGACCAATAAACATAAAAGTATTCCAACTTCTGTAGTAAGGAAATGTCAATTAAAATTACCAGCCAGATTGCTAGAAGTTTTAAAATACAGTGATAATAGGTTATTGAGTGGAAGCCATTTTGTCTCATCTCCAAGCAGTTGGACTGCAGTGAAGGCAGACGAACAAGGAGAAGAAGACCATTTTTCACTGAACTGAAAAAGATAAGGCACCTGTTTCAAGGATACTGAGTTTCTGTTGGAATGTGGCTGGATTGCTTATGGATCTATCATGCTCTTTCTTCTTTCATACTTTGGAACTGACCCAAACTCTCAACATCATGTTAAGGTTAGAAGACAGTTCTTTTCATCTCTATGATACCAGAGGTTCCTCTAAGACAGATATATATTAAAATATAAAAATTATAACTTGAAAATGATGCATTAGGCTTTTACTTTCAGCTACACTGGAGCAGCTGATATCAAACTAGCTCTACTATTGACAATAACTATAAATGCTAGACAAATATTTTACAAAGCTGAGGATGTTAAGACCAACCTAGGACATGACAGGACAAATTATAGTGGAGCGAAACACATTGAGGTGTGTCTTGTATTTGCTGCTGATTTTAGTTCTTTAAATAATTGACCAATTCACAAACAAAAAGCAATTAGAGACTGCAGCACTTTTGCTAAACTAGGAAGACCAAAAAGAGGAGCTTGTTATTGACTGAATATTTATATCTCCCCAAAATTTATATGATCAAATCCTAACCTCCAATGTGATAGCATTAGGAGGTGGGGTTTGTGGCAGTTAACTATGTCATTAGGGTGGAGCCCTTGTGAGTAAGATTAGTGGATTTATTAGAAGAGACAAGAGAGAGATGCTGTCTCTGTCTCTCTATCATGTGAGAATATAAGAAGGCTGTCTATAAACTAGGTAGAGGGCCTGCACTAGAATCTGACCATGCTGGCATCTTAATTTTGTACCTCCCAGCCTCCGGAACTTTGAGAAATAAATTTCTGTTGTTTAAGCCACCAAGTCTGTGATCATTTGTAGTAGCAGCCTGAACTGATTAAGACAGAACTACAGTGGCCTACAGGCATGTACTACCGAGTCCAGCTAATCTTAAAAATTATTTTGTAGAGACAGGACTTTGCTATGTTGCCCAAGTGGTCTCCAACTCCTGGGATCAAGCAATCCTCCTGCCTTGGCCTCCCAAAGCATTGGGATTACAGGCATGAGCCACCGAACTCAGCCTATTATTACCTTGATACTAAAATCTGTGAAAGTCCTTATAAGAAAGGAAAACCTAGATCGATATCGCTTGTGAATATAGATGCAAAATCCTATGCAAAATATTAACAAAATGAATTCAGGAATTTATAAGGATAATACATCACGACCGAGGTGAATTTATTCTAAGAATAAAATAATAATTTAACTTTTATAAAGCAATAATATAATTCATCACATTAACAGAAAAAAGAAGAATATATAATTATCACAGTAGAAGCAGAAAAAGCCTTTGATTATACTCAACACCTATTTGTATGAAAAACTTAGAAAACAAGGAATAGAAGGAAAAATTCTTAATTTGATAAAGTGAATTTTTAGAACGCGCAACACATGGCGTATTAATGGTGAGATATTGAAGTTTTCCTTCTGAGATCAGAAATGAGACCTTGTTTTCTATATTACCATTTCTGATCCACATTGTACTGGACATTCTAACTAATAAAATAAGGTAAGAAAGGGAAATAAACCTCATAAAGATTTGAAAGTAAGATATCACCTATCTCCAGTCAGGATGGCCATCATTAGTAACTCAAAAATCAACAGATGTTGGAGAGGATGCAAAGAAAAGAGAATGCTTCTACACTGTTGGTGGGAGTGTAAATAAGTACAACCTCTGTGGAAAACAGTGTGGTGATTTAAAAAGATCTAAAAATCGACCTTCCATATGACTCAGCAATCGCTGTGCTGGGAATATACCAGAAGAAACTCAAATCATTCTATAAAAAAAATACCTGCACACACGTTTATTGCAGCTCTATTTGCAATAGCAAAAACATGGAACCAACCGTGGTGCTCATCAAAAGTGGACTGGGTGAAAAATGTGGTACATATACACACGATGGAATATTACGGAGTCATAAAGAAGGAAAAATTATGAACTTTGCAGAAACTTGGATAGATTTAGAATATATCATACTCAGTGATCTACCACAGAAACAAATAACTGAGTACCATATTTTCTCACTCATAAGTGGATCCTGAACATTTATCATAATAATACAAGAAAGGGATTTGCAGTAGTGGGACACTGCCAGGGGAGGGAGGGGGGCACGTAACATCAATAAGCATACGTGATTCGAACCCAAGCAAATTGAGGACCAATGGGAGATCCAAACCTCACCTGCTTGTTGGCCACTTAATTACCTCATCCTGAATTGTACTCCACATTTTAAAAATCAAATAATAATTAATAAATAAGTAAATCCTTCATTATTCACATATGACACAACTGTGTGTTTAGAAACTAAAAATATTTACAAGCAACTTGCAATTAAGTAAATTTTGATAAGTAAATATTGATAAGATCAATATATGAAAATGAAGTATATTTCTATATATTAGCAGCAAGCAGAAAATAAAAAAAAACAATATAATTTGCATTCGTTTCAAGAATCATCAAAAATTGAGAAACAAAATTAACAAAAGATGTGCAATATTTCTATACAGAAAACTTGCAAATATTGTGAGAAGTTAGCAGAGACTTAAATAAAAAGAGAATTATACATTGACTATTAATTGGAAGATTATATTTTAAAGAGGAATTTTTTCAAACTTGATCTCTGATTTAAAATAATATTTCTTTTTTTTTTTTTTTTTTTTGAGTTGGAGTCTCACTCTGTCGCCCAGACTGAAGTGCAGTGGCCGCTCCTGGCCACCGCAGCCTCAACCTGCTGGGCTCTGGCGATCCTTCCTCCTCAGCCTTCCGTGTAGCCTGAATTACAGGCATGCACTACCACGCCCGGCTGATTTTTTGATTTATTGTAGAGATGAGGTCTCGCTGCCCAGGCGGGTCTCGAACCCGTGGGCTCAGGCAATCCACTCACCTCAGCCTCCCAAAGGCGCGGGATTACAGGCTGAGCCACCGAGCCCGGCTAAAATAATAATTTCAGTAGACTTATGTTTTGTGGAAATTGACAAGAATTGTAAGTGGCAAGAAAAGCACTGAGAATATTGAAGAAAAGCAAAGTTTGATGATTTAAAGAAATCAACATATCTTACCAAGCGTCAATAATTAAACCAATATGCTATCATTGTATATATAGAAAAATAGAACAATGGAATAGAAGGGTCCAAAAAGAGTCTGGGCACAGTGACTCATGCCTGTAATCCCAGCATTTTGGGAGGCTGAGGTGACAGGATTGCCTGAACTCAGGAGTTTGAGACCAGCCTATGCAATATAGTGAGACCTTGTCTCTCCAAACAAAACAAAACAAACCAAAAAAAGTAAAAGTAGCTACTCTGGAGGTTGAAGTGGAAGGATTGCTTGATCCCAGGAGGTTGAGGCTGGGGTGAGGCATGATAGTGCCACTGCACTCTAGTCTAGGCAACAGAATGAGACACCAACTCAGAGAGAGAGAGAGAGAGAGAGAGAGAGAGAGAGAGAGAGAGAGAAGGAGGGAGGGAGGGAGAAAGGGAGGGAGGAGAGAGGGAGGGAGAGAGGGAGAGAGGGAGGGAGAAGAGAAGGAGGGAGAGAGGGAGAGAGGGAGGGAGGAGAGAGGGAGAGAGAGAGAGGGAGAGAGAGAGAGAGAGAGAATGTCACTTTATTTATGACAAAGAACCATAACAAAGTAGTGGAGGAGAGAATGGGCATATTAATAAGTGGTTCTTGATCAAATGGGTCCAAACAAACCTTTGCACCTGTTTCAAACTATATACAACATTTAATTCCAAATGAATCATAGAATAAGTGTGAAAGATGAAACAAATAAAAGTTGTTGAAGACAACATAGGAGAATGTCTTAACGACCTTGATATATTCAAGCATTCCTTTAAAAAGTCACAAAAAAGCCAGGCTCGGTGGCTCAGCCTGTAATCCCGTGCTTTGAGAGGCTGAGGTGAGTGGATTGCCTGAGCCCGCGGGTTCGAGACCCGCCTGGGCAACTTGGCGAGACCTCATCTCTACAATAAATCAAAAAATTAGCCGGGCGTTTGTAGCGCATGCCTGTAATTCCGGCTACTTGGAAGGCTGAGGCGGAAGGATTGCTGGAGCCCAGCAGGTCGGGGCTGCAGTGGCTGGAAGAGGCCACTGCACTCCAGTCTGGGCAACAGACTGAGACTCCAACTCAAAAAAAAAAAAAAAAAAGTCACAAAAAGCACTAACCTTAACAAAAATAAATAAATAAACCCATACTTCATTAAAATTAGGATGCTATTTAAGAGAGTGAAAAGACAGGACACAGAATGGGAGAAAATATTTGCAATACTTATATCTGAGAAATGTCTTGTATTCAGAATACTTACAGAATTATAAATTAATAAAGAAAAAGCACCCCAATTATTTTTTCAGTGATGAAAGTTTTGAACAACCACATCAAAAATAGGATATCCCTATCCAATGATATAATCAATCATGTGGTTCTTACTTTTACATCTGTTGATGTGCTGAATTATGTCTATGGTCATGTGAATGTTAAACTAGCCCTGCATCCCAGGAATGAAGCCTATTTGGTCATGGTGGATGATCCTCGAGATGTGTTGTTGGATCCTATTTGCTAAAATCTATTTTAGAATTTTTGCATCTATGTTCATTAGGGAGATTGGCCTGTAATTCTCTTTCCTTGTTGGGTCTTCGGTATCAGTATAATGTTGGTTTTATAAAATGAGTTGGGAAGCACTCTCTCTTTCTCATTTGCCTGAAATACTTTCAGTAAGACTGGTATCAGCTCCTCCTTGTATGTCTTGTAGAATTCAGTTGGGAAGTCATTGAGTTCAGGGCTTTTTTTGGTAGGCAGATTTCTTATAACAGTCTATTTCCTGGATTTTTTTTTTTTTTAGTTGGAGTCTCACTCTGTCTCCCAGACTGGAGTGCAGTGGCTGCTCCCGGTCACCACAGCCTCGACCTGCTGGTCTCCGGCGATCTTTCTGCCTCAGCCTTCCTAGTAGCTGGAATTACAGGCACGCGCTACCACACTCAGCTGATTTTTTGATTTATTGTAGAGATGAGGTCTTGCCAAGTTGTCCAGGCGGGTCTCGAACTCATGGGCTCAGACAACCCACTCACCTCAGCCTCCCAAAGCACGGGATTACAGGCTGAGCCACCGAGTTCGGCTTTCCTGGATTGTTATAGGTTTGTTCATAGTTTCAATTTCTTGTTTCTACCTTGGGAGGTTATGTGATGTCAGAAAGTGCCCCGTGCCCCATTTCCTTTAGGCTTTCTAGTTTATTTGTATATAGGTTTTCATAGCAATTGCTGATAATCTTTTGATTTTCTTCAGGATCAGTTGTGATTTTGCCCTTTGTGTTTCTAATTGTATTTATCTGGGTTCTCTCTCTCTCTCTCTCTCTCTCTCTCTCTCTCTCTCTCTCTCTCTCTCTCAGTCAATCTGGTCAGGGGACTGTCAATCATTTATTCTTTCAAGAAACCAGCTTTTGGTCTTCTTGATCCTTTCTATATTATTTTTGTTTTCTATGTCCTGCAATTTTGATGTTATCTTGATGATCTGGATTCTTTGGCTGAGTTTAGAATTTAGGTGATCTTGCCTTTCCAGCTCCTTCAGGTGTGACGTTAGGCTATCTACTTGTGATCTTTCTGTTTTCTTGATTTGGGCATGCAAGGCTATGAATTTTCCTCTTAACACTGCTGTCATGGCATCCTAGAGATTCTGATAAGGTATGTGTCTGTTTTCAGGAATCTTTTTATTTCTGTCTTGATTTCCATGTTGACCCAGAAATTGTTCAACAGCATGTTGTTTAGAGTCTATGTCTTTGTGTGTTTTGGAGGGACCTTATTGGTACCAATATTGATTTTTATTCCACTGTGATCTGAGAAGATATCATTAGATGTAGAAAAAGCATTAGATAAAACCAGCATCCCTTCTTGATAAAAACTCTTGAGCACCCAGGCATAGAAGCAACATTCCTCAAAACAATAAAAGCTATCTATGATAAATCTACAGCCAATATTTTGCTCAATGGGTGGAAATTGGAAGCGTTCCCCCTGAGAATGGAAATAAGACAAGGATGCCCACTCTTACCCATCCTGTTCAACATAGTATTGAAAGTCTTAGCCAGAGCAATCAGGCAAGAGAAGGAAATCAGGGATATTCAAATAGGAGAAGAGGAAGTCAAGCTATCTCTCTTTACCAATGATTTGATTCTATATCTTGAAACCTGAGGGAGACTGTCAAAAGCCTCTTTGCACTGATAATCAACTTTGATAAACTCTCAGGGTACAAAATCAATGTGAAAAAGACAGCAGCATTTCTATACACTAGCAACATGCAGACAGAGTGCCAAATAAAAAGCAAAATCCCCTTCACAATAGCCACAAAAAATAAAGTATCTCGGTGTCCATCTAACCAGAGAAGTGAAAGATCTTTACAACAAAATCTACAAAGTGCTGCTCAAAGAAATCAACGATGACACAAACAAATGGAAAAACATTTCATACACATGGATTGAAAGATTCAATATCGTTAAGATGTCCATTCTACCCAAGGAAATCTACAAATTCAATGCATTACCCATCAAATTACCAGCATCACTTTTCTCAGACCTAGAAATGACAATACAGAAATCATATGGACACAATAAAGAGCACAAATACCAAAAACAATCTTTAGCAAAAGGAACAAAATGGGATATATCACACTTCCAGACTTTAAACTTTACTAAAAGGCTATGGTAACCAAAACAGCCTCGTACTGGTACAGGAACAGGCACATAGAACAATGGAACAGGACAGAGAGCCTGGAAGCAAAATTTGATCTCTCAACCAACTCATCTTTGACAAAGCTACCAATAACCACCACTGGGGAAAGGAGAACATATTTAGCAAATGGTGATGGGAAAACTGGCTGATCACATGCAGAGGAATGAAACCGGACCCATACCTAGCACCATATATTATGCAAAAATCAACTCTAAATGTGTAAAGGACCTAAACATAAAACCTCAAACTAATAGAATTCTAGAAGAAAATGTAGAGAACACTGTTATGTACATCGGAGTAGGCATCCAATTCTTGACCACGTGAGTGCCATAAAAGCCAAGACAGATAAGTGGGACCTCATCAAACTGAAAAGCTATTGTCCAACACACAAAAAAGTCATCAAGAGAGTGGGCAGACAACCCATAGAATGGGAAAACATATTTGCAAATTATGTATCTGACAAAAGCCTAACATCCACGATCTGCAAGGGACTCAAACAAAGTGAAGGAAAAAAAACCATTAAAAAGTGGGCAAAGGACATGAATAGACACTTTTATTTTTAATTTTTTTTAATTGTTTTGAGTTGGAGTCTCACTCTGTCACCCAGACTGGAGTGTAGTGGCTGCTACCGGCCACCGCAGTCTCGACCTGCTGGCTCCGGCGATCCTTCCGCCTCAGCCTTCCAAGTTGGACCTACAGGCTCGCGCTACCACGCCCGGCTAATTTTTTGATTTATTGTAGAGATGAGGTCTCTTCAAAAGAAGACACACAAGTAGCCAACAGATAAATGAAAAAAACGTTTTGCCTCACTAATCAACAGAGAAATGCAAATCAAAACTACAATGAGATACCACCTCACTTCAGTATGAATGGCCATCATTAATAAATCAAAAAACAACAGATGCTGGCATGAATGTGGAGAAAAGGGAATGCTTCTACACTGTTTGTGGGAGTGCAAGTTAGTACAACCTCTATGGAAAGCGGTGTGGCAATTCCTAAAATAAATTGATCTTCCATAAGATTCAGCAATCTCTCTCCTGGGAATATACCCAGAAGAACATAAATCATTCTACCAAAAAGATAGCTGCATTCTCATGTTTATTGCTGTACTATTCACAATAGCAAAATCATGGAACCAACCCCACTGCTCATTAAAGGTGGACTGGATAAAGAAAACGTGGTACATATACGTGATGGAATATTATGCAGCTATAAAGAAAAACAAAATCATGAACTTAGCAGCAAATTGAATGAAGTTGGAGACGATCATACTTAGTGATCTATCAGAGAAATAAAGAAGTGAGTACCGTCCAGGCTCGGTGGCTCAGCCTGTAATCCTAGCACTTTGGGAGGCCAAGGCGAGAGGATTGCTTGAGCCTGCAGGTTCGAGATTCACGCAGGCAACTTGGTGAGACCCCGTCTCTACAATAAATCAAAAATTAGCCGGGGGTGGTAGCGCTCACCTGTAGTTCTGGCTACTTTGAAGACTGAGGCGGAAGGATCGCAGGAGCCCAGCAGGTCGAGGTTACGGTGGTCAGGAGGTGCCTCTGTCCTCCAGCCTGGGTGACAGGGTGAGACTCCAACTCAAAAAAAAAAAAAAAAAAAAAGAAGTGAGTACCACATGTTCTCATTCATAAGTGGGACCTGAATGTTAATTACACAAGGGATGGATCTTCAATCACTGGACACGACCCAGGGGAAGGGTTGTGTGTGTGTGGAGGGGTGACACATAATAACACAAAGGGTATAAGGCTCTAAACAAGGGGAATTGAGAACCAGTTGAAGGCCCAAGCTTCACCTGCATGCAGCCTACTTGTGTAGCTAATCCTGAGTTGTATCCATCACTACAATAAAATTTAAAAAAGAGTATCCAAATGACCAATGATACAATAAAAAGGTGCTCAATTGTGTTAGCCAAGTAAATACAAATTAAAATCACTTTCTGATAATACTATACATCCATTACAAGTGCTAAATTTTTAAAAAAGAAAGCAGACAAGTGTCAGTAATGATATGGAACTCCAAAACACTGCTGGAGGGAGTATACATCATTATAACATTGTTATGTTGTTACAACTACTTTGGAAAATTGACAGAGGTATATCTTAGAGCTTATCAGTAATTTCAGTCAAACATAATAAACAAAATATAGATGCCTATATATGTGCACCAAAAGAATTCCTGTTACCTGTGAATGCAACCTTATGTGAAAATCAGGTATTTGTAGATGTAATTAAGCTTAATACGAGATCATACTGAATTAGAATGAGCCCTAGTCCAATATTAGAAGAGAAGAGATGGAGATAGAGAGAAAGAGAGGGGACAGCCATGGGAAAACACAAACACATAGGGGAGAAGGCTATGTGAAGACTGCAGCAGAGTTTGGAGTGATGCATCTGCAAGCCAAGGAATTTCAAGGATTGCCAGCAACCACTAGAAAACAGAGGAGGCAAGAATTCTTCCTGTAGAGTTTTCAGAGAATGTACCTGCTAAAACCTTGATTTTGAATTTCTAGGCTCATAGCTGTGAGATAATGAATTTATCTTCTTTTAAGTCATGGAGTTTATGTTGTTTTGTATGGCATCCCTGGGAAACTAATATACTGTTCTTACATTTCAAAATAGACTATTTGAAAATTATTAAAAAACCTTAAAGTCATACTTGACAGCTTTCCATGTTCGTACTGTCTACTTTATTATTTTGTGTCATTTGCCAAAGGAATGATTTCTGAGTATCTTAAATTTTTTATTTCACTTACTTTTCTGACTACAAATGTAGTACATGTTTCAGACAAACAAATAGTAGGGAAAATCTGTAAAATAAGATTTAATTGGCTGATGTGCCCACTCTTACATCCCTTTCCAAAATATTCTCTATAAATAGTTTTGTATAAATTATTTCAATTTTTTTAAAATATCAGTCTTGGTACCAAGATAAACATAACACTCTTTTTCTTTCTTTTCATCTCTCAATAAGAGGTGCATATGTTTTATTGAGGTATTCTGTTAACATTATGCTTATTGAAGCATTGTCTATAATGGCAAAATACTGGGAACTAATTGTATGTCCACCAATGGATGGATTCTTGAATAACTTGTACTACATTCATAATAGGCCATTTTCTTCAGTTATTAGAGAAATAATTATAGCTATATTAATTATTAGAACGGATATTCATGAAGTAATGTTAAGTGAAATGTATACACACACACTGAATATCAGGAAAAGTGTGGAATAATACACGGTGAGTTATCTGAAGTTTGTAGCTGAGGGAGGACTGGGTGCATATGTATGGGAAATTGTATTTCTTTTTCAGTAAGATCATTGTATGATTTTATTCCATTGCTTGCAGTAAACATATATTACTTTTATAATTCTCGATGAACATTCAATTACAGAATGAAAAAATGCACAAACTTGAAAACCTTTTATTAATATGAATATATATATTAACTGAAGAATATATTGTCTATCATCATTTATTATACATTTTTTAATTATAATAAATGTACTACTTAAAAGTAGAAAAAAAGCATATTGCATAAACCCTTAGTATTTAGGATCATAGACATAAAATGTATATTTAACTTATGAGTTCTTTCATAAAAAACTTATTTATAATACACACTTCTTTCATTAAAAGGATCGAATTGTCATTCAATAATATAAATTATGAACTTTCATTCATTCAAAAATTCTCACTAATGACAGATAAAGATTAGGTAAAATTACTTATCAGGAGGTGTTGTAATAGCATTTGCAGAAACCAAATAAAAGGATGTTGCACACAGCTCTTTTGAGAGGCTCTTCAGGGTCATTTACTTGCTCTTGCTGTGTTTCCTTTCCAGATTTCTATTTAAGCCTGTAATTTTGGAGCAGATCCTGATTGTAGTAAATGACCATTGTTCCACAAAATGTATGGCATTATAGCAAAATAAAATAGCCTCTGTCAGGGTAATTTTCTTCCTGTCAACACATTGCTATCATCACAATATTTGCTTTAATTTACTGTAGGGACTATAACAGTGTCATATTTTTTTTCATTCTGTTAAAGACTAGTAAATGTTTGAGAACTGTCATAATGTGTATGTCACAAGTGGTGCTGCCATGACGTCCCTGAGATTGTCTGAAGCAGCTTTTACTGGTCCTGATCACAGCTTAGTGAATAACAATGTTTTCTGTATCTTGCATCATATCAAATATTTAATTGAATGTTTCCTGTGTACCAGGAACTGTGCTAAGCATTGTACAACCAAAGCTCAGGGTTTAAACCATTTGTCAGGTAGCAAGTGGAAGAGCTAGAATTTAAATGTAGAATTTGTGACTTCAGGTGTTCTCCTTACTTATAAGCTATACTACCTCCAGTGGTATCTGACGTACAAATACTGGAATTCCAACCATATCTTGTTTTCATCCAATTTATGGGTTCTGTAAAGCTATAATTCTTAACCCTCTTGTAATTAATCAGGGCCATTTAACTAGTTCTGGCCAAGGGTCTGTGAACAGAAATGATGTGTCTGATTCCAGGTCCTTACATTTAATTGCTAAAGGGCAACTCTCTTAGCACCTCCCTTTTCTAGCTGTTGCACCTGAGGAGGCCTTGTGTTGATATGTTGGAGCTTTGAGTCTGCAGTATCCTGATTACTTAGTTACTATCTAGAGAGCAGACAGCAGACTCCAGCAAGTTGAATCAACAGTGTAATTTGTATATGGCAGAAACATGCTTTAGCCAGTGAGATTGTGGGAATATTTTTTTCTATTGCTTAGCTTGCCCTATCTGGATTAATACAGAAATTGCTTCTAAAAATAGAGCATTGTATATCAAAACCTAAAATGTGACATGGGCTAAACAGTTTTGTGGCAAGTTTATACAGTGACAAAAAGTTGATACAACTGTTATCTGTAATGAACTCAGCACATAAGAATGGGGAGAAAAAGTATTAGTAACAGGATATTCTACAGGAAGGGGCTGGAAAACATATGAGGGGGACCCAAAAACAAATCCTTCAAAGTGCTCTCTGTTTGATGCAATAAGCCTATTGAGATGCTTTTTCCACTGCTCAAAACAGTTTTTGAACTAGTCAATTTTGATACTTTTTAGTGCTTCTGCCATTTCATGTTTCACCTCTTCCACATCAGCAAAACATTTCCCTTTGAGGACTTCTTTCCATCCAGGGAAACAAATAAAAAATCATTTGGGGCGTGATCAGATGAATAGAGAAGGTGGGGCACAGAAGGTCATGCCGTTTTGGGCCAAAAACGGCTGAACACTCAGTGTGGTGTGGGGTGGTGCATTGTCATGGAGGAAGAACATGTTTGCCACAACTCGACGTTTCTTCTGCAAATCCTGACATAATCCTCTCAGCACTTCCAGATAAAAACTTTGGTTGACTGTTTGATCCAGAGGAACAAATTTTGGGTGAAGGCAAGAGGCCCACTCTCCAAAAAAAATTGCATTTTGGGGGGGTTCCCCCCCATAATGTTAGTAGTGTTAATAGTGATAGTAGTGTTTGTTGATTGTTGCTGGCTTTGCTTGGCAAGATAGTAGAAGAACGAGGTGAGAATGGAAATAATTAGCTGGTTTGCAAATAGAAATAAAGGGGAATAGAGAGTACAGCAACTTAAGACTTTGTATATCTGAAAAAACCAACTGAATTTCAATCCAAGACAGTAAAAAAAAATGAGAGAGAGAGATTTACAAAGCTCTTTGGGGGCAAATGCCTATTAAAACATAAAAAGTATCAGGGAAAAATTAGACTAATGAAGTGACACTCTTTAAAACCTTTAAATTAAATAAAGTTACATGGGGCAAAGACTACCTTAAAGATAATTGTCTTCTCACAGGAGACTGACAGACTCAAGTTAATCCACATTTAAAATACAGGGCGATATGGGGGTAAGAAAGCAAACAAGTAAGACAAGGGCCACAAATTTTGGGAACTACGCACGCAATAGAACTCTGGGTCTGGTTAGTGGCACGCAGAGCTGAATGAAATCAAGCCTAGTATGTTTTTGAGACAATTGAACTATTAAACACATCATGAACCTAAACTAAGAAAGCCTGTAAAAAAAAATCTTAAAACAATCCTTGGGCCACCTGAATTAAAATAATCTAGGTCATCAGACTCAATTTAGGCCATAAGATGTAAAGCAATCCTTAGGCCACCAATATTCTACAGACAAGAAGCAGGATCAGAAAGATGCATACTCCACAGGAGGGCATATTCCATAATGCTCTCTTTGGATACAGGTGAGGAAGATAATGGGAAGGGAAGAACAACCCAGAGCATGAGTCATGGTACCACAGAGAACAATGAACAAGATAATTGATACATAGAAAACAACCAAGGCCTAATAAAGGACAATTCCAGACTCTTGGGGAAGATATATTCACAATGCCTGCTATAATTTGCCTCTGTGAATGAGAGTGTTACTGCAGTCATTACATCCTTGTTCCGCCTTTGTGTATCGGGTGGTGTGGAGGATAGATGCCCTACTTATTTAATTTATAGGTCTCAGGACTGTCAGGAGCTACTACTTGACATGATGAAGAGAGTACTGAAAATCACCTGAAGATTTTGAACTTTTAAATTGTGACTGTCTTCCAAATAGGTTGTACTAGTTTGCATTCCCACCAGCAGCGTAGAAGCATTCCTTTTTCTTCGCATCCTTGCCAGCTTCAGTTGTTTGTTTTATTAATGATGGCCATTCTTACTGGGGTTAGGTGGTATCTCAATGTGGTCTTGATTTGCATTTCTCTGATGATGAGTGAGGCTGAGCACTTTTTCATGTGTCTGTTGGTCGCCTGTATATCTTCTTTTGATTCATTTCTTTTGCCCACTTTTTAATGGGGCTGTTTGCTTTTTTCCTTTTGGTGCATTTGAGTTCCTTGTAGATCCTAGATGCTAGACCTTTGTCAGATATACAGTTGGCAAATATTTTTTCCCATTCTGTGGGCTGTCTCCCTGCTCTCTTGATGGTTTCTTTGGCTTTGCAGAAGATCGTTAGTTTGATGAGATCCCACTTGTCTATCTTATCTCTTATGGTATGGGCACTTGGGGTTTTGATCAGGAATTGGTTGCCAGTTCCAATTTCCATAAGAGTGTCTCCTGCATTTTCTAAGTTTCTTATAGTTTTCGGTTTTACATTTAGGTCTTTGATCCATTCTACCAAAAAGATACCTGCACACGCATGTTTGTTGCAGCTCTATTCACAATAGCAAAAACATGGAACCAACCATGCTGCCCATTGAAGCTGGACTGGATAAAAAAATATGGTACATATGGAATATTATGCAGTCATAAAGAAGGACAAACATATGAACTTTGCAGCAACTTGAATGGATTTATTTTTTTATTTTTTATTTTTTGAGTCGGAGTCTCCCTCTGTCGTCCAGACTGGAGTTCAGTGGCCGCTCCCGGCCACCGCAGCCTCGACCCGCTGGGCTCCGGCGATCCTTCCGCCTCAGCCTTCCGAGTAGCTGGAATTACAGGCATGCGCTACCACGCCCGGCTGATTTTTTGATTTATTGTAGAGATGAGGTCTCACTGCCCAGGCGGGTCTCGAACCCGCGGGCTCAGGCAATCCACTCACCACAGCCTCCCAAAGGCGCGGGATTACAGGCTGAGCCACCGAGCCCGGCTTGAATGGATTTATAGTCAACCATACTCAGTGATCTATCACAGAAACAAAGAACATAGTACATGTTCTCACGCATAAGTGGACCTTGAACAATTATCATAATACTATAAGAAAGGGATTGGCAGTAGTGGGAAACTGCCAGAGGAGGGGGGGATGGGATTGAAAGAAACTGCCAGGGGAGGAAGGGGCACACCTCATAAACAAGGGTACCTGTATAATGAACATTTGTATACCTAACCCTGAATTGTATCCCACATCTTTAAAGTAAAGAAAAAAGAAAGAAAAAAAGAAAAACAAAACTAAATAAGTTTTCCCTGTGGGAAGAAGAGTAAAACAAATATGGGGTAGACTATGGTAGAGATAACTAATGTTCACTAACATCCATTTTTCCTCTACTTCTGAGCATATGGAACGTCATACTTACCATCTCTTTTAGACTTAGATAGAACCACATGACCAATGGGCTGTGAGGAGAAGTGACATTCACTTATTGGTAGGAACATTTAATTGCTTTTGTGTTCTATCTTCTTTTTTTGTGGCAAAAGAGTAGGTCAGGATTGAGATAGCAGTGCCACAACTCAAAGCATCTGTTTGCTGAGACACCATTTGGAGAAGAACTGCCCTTCAGAGCCATTTGAATATGCTGAGGTTTTGGGGTTATTTGCTACCTTGAAATAGTCTCTCTTATTTTTCTCACAGATATGAAACAATTTTTAAAATTAAAATATTAAACATAAAAACAAATAGAAAATATTGTTAAATATTTCCTGAACACCTTCAAAAATAGTTATCTCCCATATTCCACAAACTAATACAGGCACACACACAAACATGTATAGATATTCAGTTAATTATATGAAGATACCATAACCTTAACACAAACCTGATGAAGATAACTCAAAAAAATAGAATAATTGCATATAAAAATGGAGCTACACTAACTCCTAATAAATGTAGCAGATATTGTGGAGTGACTAACCTAACCTCTATTCTGCCCTCCTGATTGCAGTTAGGATTCTGACAGCAAATTAATTTCTGCCAATTAGATAGCCTTGTCGGTTACCTGTGAGGTGGAAATGAGATGGAGGACATCTTTTGGCTATCATTGCTGCTGGCAAAGTCACAAATAGGAGAATGACAGTCGTGGCAGCTGAGCTCAGTATTCCAGAGTCTAGTCATCAGTTTTGTAGGCATCTAAAAGTGGTTACAGATGCCAACTTAGCAGCTCATTGTCTAGTTCCTAGTTTCATGAGTATAGGAAGTAGTTGTGGGTGGCAGCAGTAGCAACTTCCCTTAAATTTAACGATATAGTAGCAATGCCCTGATTTCTACCTTCCAGTTATTTTAAAATAATTTTTATTTTAAATATGGGTACAATTCAGGGTTAAGTATACCAATGACACTCTAGCTATTGCAATTATTTTGTAGGCACCTAAATCCCTTTATTAAGTTCCTTTCTGCTTGAAATACATAGAGTGGTCTCTGTTTCTACTCTTACTTGGTAGTGTGTGTTCCTGGACTGCAGAGATTTGCATCAGCTCAGAACCACTTTCTTGTGATCTCCTTAAAGTTTAGTTATTTCTCTTCCCCTGTGAACAGTCTGCCCATTAAATGATTGCAGGTTCATAGGCTAGGAGAAATATTTATAGTATATACTTAGGGCAGTATTAGAGGATCCTGCTTCTAAGGTACCTGGCCTTCCTTTCATTCAAGAGGACCTGGGTTTTATACTGGTTCAGGTTTAGGACTGTGAGAGAGCCTATGACAGTCTATTGTGGTGATCTAAGTCACGTCTCTGTTCATCAGACTTAAAGTTAAAATATTCTTTTTTTTAATGCAGACCAAGTAAAACCTTAGTAGGCTGCTCATCTATTTTAGTCTTCATGTCACCAAAACCAATTAGCCATTTAAAAAGTCTCTATGCGACAAATTACTTGACTAGCACTCTGCCCCTGATGCTTATTACAATAATCTTGTATACTTGGCTACTGGTGGCAAGATTCTGTCACTTGTTCCCATTAAAACCCAGGAGCCTATTTCTGTGGCAACAGCTACCTAGCCTTCCAGAGGTTGACTGCTACAGTGACATTTCAAGAAAATAGTATTCTCCTTACCAATTTAGTTCTCAATTTTTGACAAAGAAAGTGTCTTTTAGGGGATATGATTGGTTATACATGATATATCCACTCTAACATCCTTATGTAGGTCTTTGGATTGCTTCTGCATTGTATCAAGTAATTTATGGTTCCTTGATTTAGTGGTGACCACCTTTGAGTCCAGGTATGGTGGACATATTTGGTGCTCCAAATCACATTTTCATGACTTTATCTCTGACTTGTCCTTTACATGTCAGCCAGCCTCTGTCCTTGGGTATGCCAGTGTTTTCATAATGGACTTATGAATGGAGTAGCCATGATGGTAAGAATGGAGACTATACATGGGCTCAAAGGCACAGACTACTCACCAAGACAATCCAGCATCTTGGTGGCAAGTTAATTACTTCAGACCCTTCTACCATGGAGGATGTAATGATTTGTCCTTAACATGACTGACACCTTCTGCAGATATAGGTTTAGTTTTCTTTCCCTGTCCTCAGTGTTTCTGTTGACATCGTAATTTGAAACTTACAAAATGCTTGATTTTTGACAGGGCATCCTGCATAACATTGTCATAGATAAAAGGACACATTTTATGCTGAAGGATGTATGGCAATGTGCACGTGATCATAGGATCCACTGGTCCTATAATGTAACATATAACCTAGTATCAGCTGATCCAATAAATCAATTGAATGACCTGTTAATGGCTCAGCTAAGGTACCATATGGAGCAGGGGTTTCAAATCCCTGGGCCATGGACTAGTACTGTGGTCTTTTAGGAACTGGATTGCACAGTAGGAAAGAGGGAACAGCGGGTGAGCCAGCAAAGCTTCCTCTGTATTTACAGCTGCTCCACATTGTTTGTATTTTTTCCTGAGCTCTGCCTCCTCTCAGATCAGCAATGGGAAACCTGCTTCTATTTCCAACATCCTATCTTTGCAAAGCAGGGTTTTCTGCAGTGACAGAAACCAGAGTGCGATTATGAAGTAGACTGGATATAAGCAACATACTTCAGGTGTCAGTCTCTCATCACCCCCAGTTGGGACCATGTAGTTGCAGGAAAACAAGCTTAGGGCTTCACTGATTCTGTATTATGGTGAGTTGTATAATTATTTCATTATATATTACTATGTAGTAATAATAGAAATAAAGTGCACAATAACTGTAATACACTTGAATCATCTCCAAACCAACCCCCCATCTCCGGTCTATGGAAAAATTGTCATCCACAAAACCAGTAGCTGACGCCAAAAAGATTGGGGACCACTGATATAGGGGACAACAACTTGCAGAGTTGGAATACTGTTTTACAGGATGAGGTATATGTATTCATATACCAATAACTGATATGTAGTGTTATATCCCTAATAACTAGACACATAAGTCCAGGATTCAATCTGATAATCCATTTACAGAATGTGTGCTTCTTATTTCAGGCTCTGCTAAGACATTCTGCCTTTCAAGGGAGAATGCTTTCACCAGGGGGGGACTTAAAGAGTTCTACCAAATCTGAAGCTACAGTTACCTCTTGGTCACTTTAGGGTCTTCATTTTGGTGGACTAGCAGGCAAAGAAAGAAGTTACCCATATAGTGGAGATAATTATCTTTGATTATCATGAGAATCAGGATTGCTGCCGCGTGGTGAAGAGGGGAACCACAACACATGTGTTGAAAAATTGTTGTATTACTTTGTAAGTAAAATAGTAATTTTTACATAACTATTGAAATGAGGAAATGATTTATAATGAGATATTTAATAATTTCCCACTATATAACTACATATAGCTTCCACACTACATTCCATTTTTAACCAATGATAAATACTTTGAGGATATCTTTCAACAATATTCATCAGGACAAAATCCATATTAAATCGAAATATCTGTGGTGTAGGGGCTGGTTTATTTTTCACATAAAAATGTGGAACATTCATGGCTTATCAATATGTACATATTTACTTTTCAGGACACTCTGGATAAATATGCATTTGTGTATATTCAATTCAAGTTCTAAACCACAGAAGATGCATTATGGTGAGAGTTAATGGGTGAAATTAACCATCTTTTCAAATTCTTCCAATAAGTCCTTCACTATAATTTTAGTTAAGCTGTCATGGTTTTAATAATGATATTACAGGTTGAAAATATATTTTGCTATATGCTATGACCAATGTTCCTTATGAGTTCATTATTTTTAGCTTTTTTCTAGATACTGAGCTAGCCCTACATATGAGGCTCAACTTGAAGGTGACAAGACAAAATGATTTATGGTAACTGAAGCAACAGTGCTACTTGTTAATGGGGTTAGACCTTGGTAACCCACTTGGATTTAGAAAATTGAGAGAACTTTAGAACCTAAACATGGCCAGGTGTGGTGGCTCATGCCTGTAATCCCAACACTTTGGGAGGTGGAGGCAAGAGAATTGCCTGAGCTCAGGAGTTCGAGATCAGCCTGAGCAATATAGCAAGACCTTGTCTTTACAATACATTTTAAAAATTAGTTGGGTATGGTGGTGCATGCTTTGGTTTCAGCTACTTGGAAGGCTGAGGCAGAAAGATGACCTGAGCCCAACAGGTTGAGGCTGCAGTGGCCATGAGCATGCCACTGTACTCCAACCTGGGCAACAGAGTGAAGCTCCAACTTAAAAACAAAACAAAACAAAACAAAAACAAAAACAAAAGAGAAAAGAGTCTAAACATAGCCAAATGGAATAGTGAAAGTTAATCTTCACTAATAATAACAATATTTTCAAGATTAATTTCTGGTATTGTTTATAAAAAGTGTCTGAGTTGTATAGCATTAAGATTTTGCCTCAATGGCTATAATAATGGACATTGTAGTATATATTACTCAGTGATGTGGCTATGTTTTAGTTTAGGTCACATAAGTATTTTACTCAGGTTGCCACATTTAACCTCCACAGCAAACTTGTGATACAAAATTAAGTGATTTTTTTATATGGGATGGATATTGTCTGGCTCAAATGAAATACTCCTGAAATATATACTAAATGATTTATGGTAACTGGAGCAACACTCTGACTGACTGATGAGTAAGCATTAAGTGATATTTTTATTATTTTTTCCACATAATTAAATAATTTTGATCTTCATTCAAAGAAGGAAATCATTGGTGATGGTAGAGAGATTTTTGCTAGTTCCCACAGAAATGAAATGATAAAATTATTCTAATATTTTTGATAAAATGTATTTTTCTTAATTTTTAGTGATAAGTATACTGTTTTCTCACCATAATGAAGGAACCTCAACAAATACATTCAATATTCAAATATATCAATTTCATACCTCTTTCTTATCCACTGTTAACTTTATTATTTGATCCTTAAGACAAATCTGTGCTTTTGAATTAAAAAAATTTTTATGGTACAGGATTTTTGTGAGGGTCAGTTGAAATAATTCTCATTATGGTCTTAAGTATAAACGCTGGTAACTATTTAGCAAATGTTATTTTTCTTTAAAATTCTCTCCTATTACTACCAGTACCAATGCTATATTTCTTAATAGTATTAAGACTAGATTCCACTACCGCCTTTTCATGGCAAATTTAGGAGTTTCTAGAAGCTAAAAGTCTTGCTAATATCCCATAGCAAGTGATTTAGAAAAACACATGTATTCTACTTATATTTTTATAGAAAATGCAGTTTTGATCACTTAATTGGGCAAGATAGTGACAGGACTAGTCGGACTGTGAATGTCGCCACAAAAGGTGGCTGCTGCAGCTGGTCCCACGCACTGTGCTGCTGCCACAGCCCTTGGCTCCCGGCCCTGCAGAATTCCCGGCTCCCTCCCCTGCCCCGAGCTGCCCCACAGTGGTGGGACCAGAGATCAGCTGGAGCCTGGAGTCCTATCAGTAGAGAGAGAGGATCATAGAGGCCCAGGGAAGAGGCTCATGCTGGGTAAAGAGGTGCCCACCACAGCCATTTTCTCTGTCCCAGGACCAGGCAGAGACCTGCATCACCTGCATAGCTCTGCACAGCTCTGCCCAGCCTCCAACTTGGGACCTAAGGTAATCGCATCAAATGGAGAGAGACAGAAGAAAGATCACAAGTTAACAACAGCCTAACAAGTCACCCTAGGAAGGTGGAAAAGCAAGACCATCAAAATGCTAGCTTCAGCAGAAGAATCCAGATCACCAAAATAAAAGCCCAAATCCGGGACATAGAAGACAAAAGATAATACAAAAAATCAATGAAACAAAAAGCTGGTTCTTTGAAAGGATGAACAAGATTGATGGTCCCCTAGCTAGACTGACCAAGAAAAAGCCCAAATAACCACAAACAGAAACAAAAAAGATGAAGTCACATCTGACCCTGAAGAAATACAAAAGATCATCAGAGACTACTATGTACACTTGTATGGAAACAAACTTGAAAACCTAAAGGAAATGGAGGACTTTCTGACATCACACAAACTACCTAGGTTGAAACAAGAAGAAATTGAGACCCTATATAGACCATTAACAATCAAGGAAAATGACTGTCATAAGAAAACTATCTACAAAAAAAATCCCTGGACCAGATGGCTTTCCAGCAGAATTCTGCAAAACATACAAAGAGGAACTGATATCAATCCTACTGAAAGTATTCCAAGCTATTGAGAAAGATGGAACTCTCCCCAAATCATTTTATGAAGCTAACATCACATTGATACCCAAGGCAGGTAAAGACCTAACAAAGAAAGAGAACTTCAGGCCAATATCTTTGATGAACATAGATGCTAAAATTCTCAACAAGATCTTAACAAGCCGGATTAAACACCACATCTCAAAAATCATACACCACAACCAAGTAGGCTTCATCCCTGGGATGCAAGGCTGGTTCAACATTTGTAAGACCATAAATGTAATTAAATACATCAACAAATGTGACAAAAACCACATGATTTTATCATTTGATGTGGAAAAAGCTTTTGATAAAATCCAGCACCCCTTCTTGATAAAAACCCTCGAACATCTAGGCATATGTGGAACATACCTCAAAATAGTAAGAGCCATCTATGAGAAACCCACAGCCAGCACCCTGCTAAACAGGCAGAAATTGGAACCATTTCCCCTGAAAACTGGAACAAGATGAGGATGCTCACTCTCACCCCTCCTGTTCAACATAGTTTTGGAAGTTCTAGCTAGAGCAATCAGAGAAGAGAAGGCAATCAGTTGTATACAAATAGGAAAAGAGGAAGTCAAGTTATCTCTTTTTTCAGATGACATGATTCTATACCTTGAAAATCCAGGAGAATAAGTCAAAAACCTCCTTGCACTGATAAAGGACTTTGGCAAAGTCTCAGGGTATAAAATAAATGTGCAAAAGACAATTGCATTTCTACATGCCAATAATAAACAAACATAAACCAAAATAAAAAGCATGATTCCATTCACAATAGCCACAAAAAAGTGAAATACCTTGGCATCTTCCTAACCAGATGTGAAAGACCTTTGCAATGAAAACTATAAAACACTGCTCAAAGAAATCAAAGACTACACAAACAAGTGGAAAAATATTCCATGCTCATGGATTGGAAGAATCAACATCCTTAAGATGTCCATTCTACCTAAGCTAATCTACAAATTCAATGCAATACCCATCAAATTACGAGCAACATTCTTCTCACACCTAGAAAAAACAACACAGGAATTCATATGGAAACACAAACGTCCAAGAATAGCCAGAACAATCCTCAGCAACAAAAACAAAGCAGGTGGTATCACATTACCAGACTTCAAACTTTACTATAAAGCTACAATCATCACAACAGCTTGGTATTCGTATAGGAACAGGCATATAGACCAATGGAATAGAATTGAGATTCCAGAAGCAAAGCCTCAATTTCTCAACCAACTCATCTTCAACAAAGCCTCCACTACCAACCAGTGGAGGGAGGAGAGCCCATTCAGTAAATAGGTTTCGGGAAAACTGGTTGACCATATGCAGAAGATTGAAATAGGATTCCTACCTATCCCATACACAAAATTTAATTCTAAATAGATCAAAGACTTAAACGTAAAACCTCAAACTATAAGAACCTTATAAAATGCAGGAGACACTCTTATGGAAATTGAAACTGGCAACCAATTCCTGATCAAAACCTGAAGTGCCCAGACCATAAGAGATAACATAGACAAGTGGGATCTCATCAAACTGACAAGCTTCTGCAAAGTCAAAGAAACCATCAAGAGAGCAGGGAGACAGCCCTCAGACTGGGAAAAAATATTTGCCAACTCCACATCTGACAAAGGCCTAACATCTAGGATCTACAAGGAACTCAAACGTGCTAAAAAGAAAAAAACAAACAGCCTCATTACACAGTGGGCAAAAGGTATGAATAGACTGTTCTCAAAAGAAGACATACGTGCAGCCAACAGATGCATGAAAAAATGTTCAGTGTCTCTAGTCATCAAGGAGATGCAAATTCCAGCCTCTCTAGTCATCAAGGAGATGCACTGAGATACCACCTAATTCCAGTCAGAATGGCCATTATCAATAACTCAAAATTAACAGATGCTGGAGAGGATGTGGCAAAAAGGGAACATTTCTACACTGTTGGTGGGAGTGCAAATTAATACAGCCTCTGTGGAAAACAGTGTGGCAATTCCTAAAAGTTCTAAAAATCAACCTTTCATATGACCCCGCAATCTCTCTACTGGGAATATACCCAGAAGAACTCAAATCACTCTGTGAAAAAGATACCTGCACACGTATGTTTATCACACCATTGTTCATAATAGCAAGAAGATGGAACCAATCATGCTGTTCATCAAAAGAGGACTCGATAAAAAAAAAGTGGTACAAATACACAATGGAATATTACGCTGCCACAAAGAAGAACAAAATCATGAACTTCGCAGCAACCTAGAGAATTAGAGTCTATAATACTGAGTGATCTATCACAGAAACAAAGAACCGAGTATCACATATTCTCACTCATAAGTGAACCTTGAACAACTACTGCAATACTATAAGAAAAGGATTGACTGTAGCGGGAAACTGGGGAGGTGAGTGGAGCTGGGAGGTGGAACTGACAGTAGTGAAAATCTGCCTGGAGAATGGGGGGCACACCTCATCAACAAGGGTACTTGTACAGTGAATATTTGTATACCTAACCTTGAAATGTACCTCTCAATTTTAAATAAAAAATATATAATTGAACCAGACACTGATGCCCCTCAAGAAATGGGAGATGAGAATGCAGATAATAGAGGAGGTGATGGATGAGGCAAATGAGAAGAAAGTGGTTGCTATTTTAGCATTGAAATGCCGCAGCAGTTATAATGCAGCATTTAAAAATCTCCCACTCACAACTGTAACCTCCTCAGTTTCGTCTTCTGCCTCCTGACCGTGGACCCCTACAAAGTTATCAAGCTGCAGGCCTTCGTGAAAATGTGTAAGTAGGACCCGAGCGTTCTACACATCAAGAAATGTGCTTTCTGAGGGAGTGGGTGGGGTCATGGAATGTAAAGTACCACCTCCTATTCAGAAAGCAAAGTCAGGAGAGAATATTAAGAAAGAAAAAACAGATAGTAAGAAGGCAGAGAACATAAAGGTAGATGAAACATCAAGCGAGGAAGGTGATCTAGAAATTGATAATAAAGATATAATTGTACCAGACACTGATGCCCCTCAAGAAATGGGAGATGAGAATGCAGATAATAGAGGAGGTGATGGATGAGGCAAATGAGAAGAAAGTAGCTGCTACTGAAGCTCTAAATTATGGTGAATGACAGAAAGTCATTGACTTGTTTACACATGCCATTAAGCTGAATCCTCCTTTGGTTATTCTAAATGTCAAGAGAGCCAGTGTCTTCATCAAATTACAGAAGCCAAATGCCTCCACAGGAGATGTGACAGAGCCATTGATGCAAATCCCGATTCAGCTCAGCCTTACAAGCGGCAAGGGAAAGCACACAGACATCTGGGCCATTGGGAAGAAGCAGCTCATGATCTTGTACTTACCTGTAAATTGGATTATGATGAAGATGCTAGTGCAGTGCTGAAAGAAGTTCAAACCAGGGCCCAGAAAATTACAGAACATTGGAGAAAGTATGAACGAAAATGTGAAGAGCAAGAAATTAAAGAAAGAATGGAAAGGGTTAAGAAGGCTCGGGTAGAGCAGGAGATGACCCAGAGGAAGGAAGAATCCAGATGACAACCAGGAGCTTAGTATGCCTTTTTCCAGGTGACTTTCCTAGGAGAATGCCTGGCAATTTTCCTGGAGGAATGCCTGGAGTGGGAGGGGCCGTGCCGGAACGACAGGAATGCCTGGACTCAATGAAATTCTTAGTGATCCAGAGGTTCTTGCAGCCACGCAGGATCCAGAAAGTTATGATGACCTTCCAGGATATGGCCTAGAACCCAGCAAATATGTCAAAATACCAGAGCAACCCAAAGGTTATGAATCTCACCAGTAAATTGTCAACCAAGTTTGGAGGCGAAGCATAGTGTCCTTCCGATAAATAATCCCTTGCTGAAGCAAAAGCAACCTAGATCACCTAATGGATGTCGCAGTAATACAAATTGGTGTACCTCCGACCTCATCAAGAGAGCTGGGGTGCTTTGAAGATACTGCTCAAATGCAGCTGAAGCATTTTATATTTGTTTGCCATTAGGGTATTCATTCAGATAATGTTTTTCTACTAGGAATCACAAACTTTATACACTTTTTAAACCTTAAAAATATTTAAAACAAATTTTAAAGGTGTGTTAATGCCTACATTTTCTTTACTAATCTTTTTGTATTTTTTCCTTTGAATTATTGGGCAAGGAAGGTACTTAAGTAGGAAAGATGATTGCTCCAGTTTGAGTGAAATAAAATTTTATTGATGAGAGGCAAATGTAACCATTTAAATAGATAAAGTTTGAGTTGGATATATAGTTACTGAGACATTTTGACTTATATTTTTAAGTGCTTAATTTTTAAAACAATATTTATTTCTGTAAAACTAATTAGGATCACCAGTATTCAGTAGGACCTGGGTAGGGACTGGATGTATTTGGTAGGGTGCAGCAACAATCTTGCTATATTTTATATAATATGCATCCTTAAGTGAGTTGAATTTAAATATTATACATTGTGGTGAAGGAGTGGTTTTCTGTAATGCTGCAGTAGAGTTAGATTACTTAGCTCCGTTCTTGACCAATATATCAAATTACTGTTTCTTATTATTTCAAAAAAAAAAAAATCAGTCTCCCAGTCCATAGCTTTCCATGTACTTCCCATTTAAACTCCTGGTATCAAACACATAGGTATCATTCAAATATGTTTGTCATATACAAAGAAACAATCATGCAATACACATTAAGTTTCCACTGTAATGTAGGTTATCGAATGGTTAATTTACTTTCATGTAAATGTTAGATCATACTTTGTCCGTGATTATCAAACTAGTTTACTCTCTAGAATGCTTTATAGATAGATATCCACGCTGAGATGTACATATCTCATATAGGCAAATATGTAGATGTACATATCTCATATAGGCAAATATATATATAGTTGATTTAAAAATTAACCTCTGGAAATCATAAGAAATGACTTATGGGAAGAGTTAATTGTTGCTAATTGGAATCTTGATTTTTTATTGTGGGATTCAAATTTATCTAAAATATTTTATCTGTTTTTTTTGTTTCATTGTGCTCTTCATCATGCCTTTAGCCAATGCCATGTTTTAAAAAGTATATATGACACACCATTTACATACTGTGGTGCCTGCTACTGCCAGTGTCCCTTAGCGGGTTCCTTTGAGTGATAAATATCTGGGAAGTTAAACATATAGCTCATGTGGAGCCTGACTAAACATTGCCCAAGTTGGCAAACATCAACTGAAGTAACTAGAACAACTGTGCCACTAGTTGATAAAATTGGACTTTGCAGCCTCGTGCATTCCAGATTCTCATTGAGCATTAAGCTTGGGTTATGAAATAGTGGTTTTAAAAATTTTTTTAAAGTAGACTTTATTTTAAGAACAGTTTAAGTGTCACAGAAAACTTGAGTGGAAAGTACAGAGATGTCCAATATGCGCCCTTTCCCACACATGCATACCTTCTCCTATTATCAGCATCCTCCACCAGAGTGATACATTTGTTAAACTGAGAAACCTGCATTAATGCATCATCTTGTTGTTATACATTCTATAGGCTTGGACAAATATGTAATGGCATTTACATCATAATACTATACAGAGTGTTTTTACTGCCCTACTGCTGGTACTCCATCTATCTATCCCTCCCTCCCCCTTAAGCCTGGCAACCAAGGATATTTTTACTATCTTCATAGTTTTGCTTTATCCAGAACATCGTATAGTGGGGATCACACAGTACATAGCCTTTCAGATCTGCTTCTTTCACTTACAAATGTCTACACTTACATATTTAGGTAAATGTAAGAAAGAATGGCTTCTTTTACTTATAAATCGTACAACTTCTGCATTTAATCTTCCTCCATGCCTTCTCATGGCTTCATAGCTCATTTACTTTTAACACTGAATAATATTCCCCTGTCTGTACGTATCACACTTTGTCCTTTCACCTATTAAAGGACATTTTGCTTGCTTCCCAGTTTTAGCAGTAAACAAATCTGCTTTAAACATCCACATGCAGGTTTTTGTTGGGCACAGTTTTCAACTCCTTTGGGAAAATATCAAGGAGCATGATTGCTGGGTCATATGGCAAGAACATGTTTGTTTTTTAAGAAAACTGCCAGCCAGGCTCGGTGGCTCAGCCTGTAATTCTGTGCCTTGGAAGGCTGAGGTAAGTGGATTGCCTGAGTCCACGGGTTCGAGACCCGCCTGGGCAACTTGGTGAGACCTCATCTCTACAATAAATAAAAAAAAAAAAATTAGTCAGGTGTGGTAGCGCGCGCCTGTAGTTCCAGCTACTTGGAAGGGTGAGGCGGAAGGATTGCCGGAGCCCAGCAGGTCGAGGCTGTGGTGGCCGGGAGCAGCCACTGCACTCCAGTCTGGGTGACAGAGTGAGAATCCAACTCAAAAAAAAAAAAAAAAGGAAACTGGAAACTTGTTTACTGGAAGCAAGTTTTTGTTTGTCTGAGAAACTCTTATTTTGTCCTTCACTATTTTCCAAATAAGTTATACTATTTTTGCACTCACACCAGCAATGTATGAGAATTCCTGTTGCTCCACACACTCACCAGCATTTGGTGTCCCATTGTTCTGGATTTGGGTCATTCTAATAGGTTTGTGGTGGTATTTCATTGTTGTATTGATTGGCATTTCCCTGATGGCATATCATGGGGAGCATCTTTTCATATATTTATTTCCCATTTGTATATCTTATTTGGTGAGGTGTTTATGTAGGTGTTTGGGCCATTTTAAAATTGAGTTGTTCCTTTTCTTGTTGTTGAACTGTAAGAATTCTTTGAATATTTTGGAGAATAGTCTTTTCTCAGAGATGCCTTTTGCCAATATTTACTCCCACTCTCAGGCTTGTTTTTTAATTCTCTTGACAGTGTCTTTCATAGAGCAGAAATTTTTAATTTTAATAAATTCTAGCTTATCAGTTCTTTCACAGATTATACCTTTGTTTTCATATCTAAAAAGTCATTGCCAAACTCAAAGTCCATTTAATCTGTTATCAAATTTTACCTCTTTAACATTGTCTAATGTTTCTTTAAATTTCTGATAATTTTACTTGTCTGAAGTATTCTTTGTATGAAATTAAAATAGATCTTCCTGTTTTCTTTTGCTTAGTATTGGCATGGTATTTTTTTCCATCCATTTACTTTTAGTCTATATGTAGTTTTATATTTAAAGTGGATTTTTTTTTTTTGAGTTGGAGTCTCACTCTGTCTCTCAGGCTGGAGTGCAGTGGCATGCTCATGGCCACGGCAGCCTCGACCTGCTGGGCTCAGGAGATCCATCTGCCTCAGCTTTTCAAGTAGCTGGAACTACAGGTGCACGCTACCATGCCCTGATAATTTTTTGATTTATTGTATTTCTTATAGACTACATATGATTGTGTCTTATTTCTTGGTCCACTCTTTCAATCTCCATTTTTTAATTGGTGACTTTAGACCAATGATACTCAAAGTGATTAGTGATATTATTGAATTAATGTTCACCATATTTCTCTCTGTTTTCCATTTGTTTCTTTTGTTCTTTGTTCCTATTTTTGTCTTCCATTCTTTCTGCCTTTTGTGATTTTTACTGAGCATTTTTTATAATTTCATTTTCTCTCCTTTATTAGCTTACCAGTTATGCTTCTTTTTCTACTTTTTGTTAGTGGTTGTCTTAGAGTTTGCAATATATACAGAGGGTGCCAAATATGTATACACACTTTTAAAAAGGAAAACACTGTATTAAAATTGTAGATGAATACAAGTCATGTTTGACTTCTGCAATTATAAGTTGTGTTCAAAGTGGTTACCATCAGTGCCCAGACACTTCTGATTATGGTGAACTAAAATTAATACATAGATAATATCTCAAAATGTGTATACAGTCTTTTGGCACCCCCGGTATATATGACTAATACAAGTTCACTTTCAAATAACACTATATCACTTTATGGTAGTGTGAGTATCTTATACTAACAAAATAATCCTAGTTTTCTTTTCTTGTCCTTTATATCATTGTTATTCATTTCACTTATACATTGTTTTCATACATACATATATATGCTTATGTATAAGCTATTAATATTTTGAGCAAACTTCTATCTATTAGATCAGTTAAGAATAAGAAAAACAAAAGTTTTTATTTTATCTTCATTTATTTCTTCTTCAATACTCTTCTTTATGTAGATCTGAGTTTCTGACCTGTATATTTTTCCTTCTCTATAGAGAATTTTTTTAAAAACAGTTTTTTCGAAGCAGGTTTACTGGAAGCAAATTTGTTTGTCTGAGAAACTCTTAATTTGTCCTTCACTTTTGAAGGATAATTTTGTGGGGTACAGAAATCTAGTTTGGTGGATTTTTTTTTCTTTTTGCACTTAAGAAATTCCACTCCCCTCTCTTATTACTTGTATGGTTCATGGGAAGTTAGATGTAATTCTTATCCTTGCTCCTCTGTAGGTAAGGTATTTTTTCCTCTGGCTTTAGTCAGGATTTTTTCTTCATCTTTGATTTTCTATAGTTTGGAAATTATAGGCATAAGTGTAGTTTTTGGCATTTGTCCTCCTCAATGTTCTCTGAGATTCATCAATATGCGATTTAGTGTCTGACATTAATTTGGGGGAATTTTTCAGTCATTATTGTTTCAAATATTTTCCTGTTATTTTGTCTTTTTCTTATTTTTGTGAATTCCTATTATGTATATATTACACCTTTTTTAGTTGTTCCACAGTTCTTTTGATACTGTGTTCTTTTTTATTTCAATATTTTTTCTCATTGTTTTGTAGTTTTGATGGTTTTTATTGAGATATGCTCAATTGTAGACATTTGTTACTCAGCCATGTCTACTCTACCAATAAGCTGATCAAAGTCACTCTTTTTTCTGTTACAGTGTTTATGATTTCAAAATTCTTTCTTAGAATTTCCATCTCTCTGTTTACATTGTTCATGCTTTTGCACATTGTCTTCTTTATCCATTAGAGCCCTTTGCATCATAATCATAGTTTTAAATTCCCAGTCTGATAAGTCCAATATCCCTGCCGCATCTCAGTCTGGTTCTGATGCTTGTTCTGTCTCTTTAAACTATATATTTTTTTCTTTTAGTATGTCATTTTTTTCTTGATAGCTGGACACAATATACTGGGTTAAAAGAACTGTATAAATAGGCCTTTAATAATGTGGTGGTAAGGTGTGGGGAGAGGGAAAGCATTCTATAATCCTGTGAGTAGGTCTCAGTCTTTTAGTGAGCCTGTGCCTCTAGTCGGTGAACTTCACATGTGCTTCCCAGTCTCCCCTCCCAACCATTTTTTTTTTTGAGGTATAGGATTGTTAGAGTCAATGGTAGTTGGATATTTTCCTTCCTTCAGGTCAGTTAGGCTCTGATAAAACCCCAGCAAGTTAGGCTGTGGTTAGTTTCTCCTGAGAGCAGACATTGTTAATAAGAACAGAATGTTCTGGTATATTTCAAAATTGTTTTTTTCCCCTCTTCCCTGTCAGAAGCATGAGGAAATGTTTATCCTATTTATACCGTGAGAACCTAGTCGAGCTCCTGAAGGTAAAACTCACAAAAGTGTGGGGGCCACTGATGACTGAATTCCCTTAGAGATTTTATCTCTTAGACTTGCCTATACTGAGCCCCCAGCAATTCATCATTTATAGTTCAGGTTTCCCTACCTCAGCACTGGTTCCCACGGAGATTTGTGCTCATAGATTTCTTTTCTGGCTAGCTGCAATTCTCTGCATTTGCCTGTTGGTTTCTTCAATTTTGAGGCAGTGGTTTGCTTTGTGTCTCCACCCCTCTGATGACTCTAAGAAGAGTTGCTTTTTTCAGTTTGTTTAGCTTTTTACTTAGATGAAGTGACTACTTTCAGTTTTTTATATAGTGGACCATAAAAAAGAAGTCAGTTTATCCTTTCTTATGCTATTGCAAATGGAATTGTTTTCTTAATTTCCTTTTCAGATTATTCATTGTTCGTGTGTAAAAATACAACTGACTTTTGTACATTGCTCTTATGCTCTGTAACTTTGCTAAATATGTTTATTAGTTCAAATAGTTTGTCTGTGTTGTGTATGGGGGGGATTCTGTAGGATTTTCTATATACAAGATTGTGTTATTTGCAAATAGAGATAGTTTTATTTCTTCCTTTCCAAATTTTTATTGTTTTATTTCAGTATAGTGTTGAATAGAAGTGGTGAAAGTGAACATCCCCGTCTTTGTCTGGTTATTAGAAGGGAAACTTTCCGTCTTTCATCACTGAGTCTGATGTTAACTGTGGATTTTTCATAAGTACCCTTAGTTGTGGTGAGAAAATTTCTTTCTTTTCCTAGTTTCCTGAATATTTTATCATGAAAGGGTGTTAGCTTTTGTCAAACGCTTTATTTGCCTGAATTGAGATGATCACATTGTTGTTTTTCTTAATTCTATCAATATGGCTCATTACATTGTTTGATATTCATATGTTGAGCCACACTTGTATTCCTGGAATAATTTTCACTTGGTCATGGTGCATAATCTTTTAAATATGCTGTTGAATCAGTTTACTACTATTTTGTTGAGGATTTTTATATGTATATTAATAAGGGATATTGATCTGTAGTGGTACCTTGTCTGGTTTTGCTATCACGGCAATTCTGTCTTCACAGAATTAATTAAAAATGGTTTACTCTGCCTCTATCTTTTGGAAGATAGGTGTTAGTTCTTTTTAAATGTTTGGTAGAATTTACCAGTAAAGTCATCCAGTCCTGGGCTTTTCTTTGTTGGGAGTTTGTTTGTTTCTGATTTAACCTCTAATGTCATAGGTCTATACACATTTTCTAGTTTTTTAAAATTCAGTTTGGTTATTTGAGTGCTTCTAGGAATTTTTTTTCATTTCATCTTGATTATCTAATTAGTTGGCTTAAATTTGTATAGTATTCTCTCCTAATCCATTTTATTTCTGTAAAGTTGGTAATAATGTTCCCACTCTAATTTCTCATTATTTGCTTCACTTTACTTGTTTTCTTAGTTTGGCTAATGGTTTCTTAATTTTGTTGGTCTTTTAAGATAAATAACTTTTGATTCCATAGATTCTCTCCAGTATGTTTTTGTCCTCTATTCCATTTATTTCTGCTTTAATTCTTATTGCGTCATTCTTTTTTCTAACTTTGGGTTTAGTTTGCCTTTCTCTTTTCATTTTTTAAGGTGTAATTTTTAGGTTACTGATATGAGATATTTTTTCTTTTTTAATGTAAGCATTTATGGTGTAAATGTCCCTACTAGCATTGCTCTTACCTCATCCTGTAAGTTTTGATATGTTGTGTTTTTATTTTCAGCCAACTCAAAGTGTTTTCTAATTTCCCTTGTGATTTCTTCTTTGTTCTTAGTTGTTTAAGAGTCTGTTGCTTAATTTCTGCATATTTGTGAATTTCCCTTTCCTTCTGTTATAAATTCATTCCTGTTCTGGTCAGTGAAGATATTTTGGATGAATTCAATTTTTTTAAACACTTATTGAGACTTTTTTGTGTTCTAACATATAATCTATCCTAGAGAATATTCCATGTGCACTTGAGAAGAATATGTATCTTGCTATTGTTCAGTACAGTGTTCTGTATATGTTAGTTTTATGGGTTTACAGTATTGTCCACATTCTGCAATTATTTGTTGATCTTCTCTCTAGTTGTTTTATCTATTATTAATAGTAGGCTATTGAAGCCTATATTATTGTAAAACTCTCTATTTTTCCCTCCAATTCTTCCAGAGGTCGAGAGATCTGGGCTTGCTACTGCTTTACTGTGGACACATGCACCAGAACACATGCACCTTGCTGCAGAACATGTGCCACTATGTGAGGTGTACCTTTTCCTATTAACTTGGGCAGTGGATGCCAGTTACTTAGAACAATACCTTAGGTTCAGGACTGATATTTAGTATTCATCTCTAAAGCCTCAGTGCTGAATATGGTGCTTTCCACTTAATAGACGATCAGTATAGGTTTGGTTGAGAAGAAACAATGGCACAACACAATCACTCTCTCTTTAGTCACTGACCTGTCAAAATTTCTCAGTGACTTCCCAATACTCTCAGGGTAAAGTCTTCATGACTTATCCTGGCTTTTAAGTCCTACCATAGACTGCATGTAGGCTTAACTCACACTATCCCATGTTCCTTGCCTAACTCCTATCCCAACGACTTAAGACATATATTCTTTTTTAAAAATTCATTTTCTTATAAAGATGTGTGGTACAGGTCAGGATTAGGTACATAAGTAGTCTACATGCAGGTGAAGTTTGAGCCTCCAACTGGTCCTTACTTCCCCTGGTTTAGGATCAGGTACCCTTATTGATGTTATGTGTTCCTTCCCCAGGAGTGTCCCGCTACCGCTGATCCTTCTTTTGTAGTATTGTGATAAATGTTCAGGACCCACTTATGAGTGAGAATATGTGGTATTCAGTTCTTTGTTTCTGTCATAGATCATTGAGTATGATGGACTCTAAATTCATCCAAATTGATGCAGAGCCCATAATTTTGTCCTTCTTTATGACTGCATAATATTCCATTGTGTATATGTACCACATTTTCTTTATCTAGTTCACTTTCGATGGGCAACAGGGTTGGATCCATGTTTATGCTCTTGTGAATAGCACAGCAATAAACACTTACATTCTCAATGTAGCACTGAAGCTAGTAGTGTTTAAAATTAGATGTTTCACAAACTGTCTCACATTAAAATATTCAACAGCAGGAGTTACTGTTACTACTGCTACTATTACTACTACTAGAGCTATAAACTGGCATAGGCAAGGTTGGACTTAGGTCTCCTGATTAGTTTAGTTTTCCTTGGCCTCATTGCTTTTTTGCACAGTACATAGTTAATATTGGACAGTAAAATATTTGATTTTACTCTCTTTGGCTTCTTCTGCATCTTCTTTTGGAGTTCTGTGGCTAAGGGAGGGTACAGGGTATTTTAATGATCAGAAGACAGAACCGTTTTTCTCCCTGAGCAGATATATATGTATGCAGCATCAGAAGTCTAGGACTGTAAGTCACCTTTAACATAATTTTCCCCACCAGTGCATAAATAATTTCTACAGAATAATTAGGAGGCTTATTCAGCTTCTGTTTATATATACCTTTTCTAAAAAACACTGTCAATTCCAGTGCTGTTTGAACCAATAATGAGAACTCCTTTGCTGCTTTTTGTCTTTTTCCCATGGCCTTCATTTTGCTTGATGAAAATGCACTTTTCCTAGCACAGATTTGGACTCCCCCAGCTCTGCCAATTATCTTTTGTTTTAGAAGAAGGATCTGGCAGCCAAAGCAACTACCCAATGTTCCATCTTTATCACTTCACTTTGTTCACTTAAGTTCTCGTTTTAGGTATCAGCTTTGAAAATATAACTTCAGGGTTAATGAGTAACTAAGAGTGCTCCATTTTGCAACATGTAGTATGTTATAAAGATGGAAAGATTTTTCTCTCTATAAGATGCAATTGGCTTCTTGGGCATATTCTATAAATCCTTTTGGGGGAGACTTTTACCATCTCTATCAGCAAGTCAGATTTCTCAGGTTGATGCCAGGTGGAGTGTGGTGCAAAAGCCATGGATTCTTTGGCTCATTTCCAAAATGAATTTTAGAGCCGTCAGCAAAATTTTCAAAAAAAGTTTATTAAAAAAAGAAGACAGAAAAGAAACAGAGACATGCCAGAGTTGGCATGGGTAAAAGAAACATTACTCTTGCTCTTTGCAATAGATTCGATATACCTTCACAATGATTGATATGTTAAAGAGGGTGCAGCTTAGGTGACCATCACTCTAGAGATTGACATTGCTGGTTTCCTGATGGGAGGAGGAGGGGGTCTTTTCCTGACCAATTTATCTTTTGCAGGAGACCTGACAGATGTTTCCAATTCACAAGTTCCTGAGCTAAAAGGTGGTCTCATTATCATTTCTTTTAAAAAATAATTAATTTTATTTTAAAGTTGTAAGGTACAATTCACGATTAGGTACATGAGTGGCCATTGTACAGGTAAAGTTTGGGCCCCCCCTTTGGTCCCCACTTTGCCTGGTTTGAGATCAGGTACCCTTATTAATGTTATATACCTCACCCCACAGCAGTTTCCAGCTACTGCCAATTCCTTTCTTACAGTATAATGGTAAATGTTCAGGGTCCACTTATGAGTAAGAACATGTGGTACTTAGTTATTTGTTTCTGTGATAAATCACTGAGTGTGATAGACTCCAAATTCATCCAAGTTGCTGCAGAGTCCATAATTTTATTCTTCTTTATGGGTGTATAATATTCCATCATGTATATGTACCACTTTTTTTTCAAATCCAGTCCAGTTTCGATGGGCAGCACAGTTGGTTCCATGTTTTTGCTATTGTAAATAGTGCTGCAATAAGCTTCCAGACCAGTTCCACAGCAGACACATAAAAAAGAATTAAGCATAGAAGAAAGAAAAAAAAAAGAATGACCACACACTTCCCAAGAGCACAGAATCAACAGAGAGTACAGTGCAACAACAAACTTGAAAACACACACATGCATCAATCCCAAAGCCAAAAGAAAACAAGCAAACAAATAAAAAATCTTTTTAAGAACCTCATATGGGGATAAACAATCACGTTTCAATAATCAGCTTAAATGTGAATAAACTAAATGCACCACTGAAAAGACACAGAATGGTAAACTGGGTAAGAAACCATAACCCAATTATTTTCTGCATCCAGGAAACTCATCTCACCTCAAGGGATGCACACAGAAGCAAAGTTAAAGTATGGAAAATGAGTTTCCAGGCAAATGAATCGCAAAAGAAGGCAGGAGTCGCAATCTTAATATCAGAAAAAAAAACCTTTAAGCTATCAAAAATTAAAAAAGATACAAAAGGACACTACAAAATGATAAAGGTTTCAATCCACCAACAAGAAATATTCATCCTAAACATATAAATACTCAACACAGGAATGTCAGCATATATAAAGCTACTGCAAAGTAAACTAAAAAAAGATATTGACTCTAACACTATTATAGCAGGGGACTTGAATACCCCACTAACAGCCCTAGATAGACATCAAGAGTAAAAATCAACAAGGGAATCCAGAGCCTAAACTTGACACTCAGCCAAATGGACTTAATAAATGCCTACAGATTATTCCACTCAATGGCCACAGAATATACATTCTACTCATCACCACATAGAACATACACCAAGTTCAATCACATCTTGGGCCATAAGTCAAGCATAAACGAATTCCAGAAAGTTAAAATCTTGCCATGCACCTTCTCAGACTACAGCAGAATAAAAATAAATATCAACAATAATAAAGTCTCCCCAAAGCCAACAAAGATATAGACACTAAAAAGCATTATGCTGAACAACTACTGGCTCAACAATGAAATCAAAGCAGAAATTGAAAGATTCTTGGAAGCAAATGAAAATGGAGAAACATCTTACCAAATCCTCTGGGATACCATGAAAACAGTTCTCAGAGGGGAATTTATATCTCTACGAGCACACATCAAGAAAATAGAAAGATCATAAGTTGAGAGTCTAACAAATCACCTAAGGAAGCTAGAAAGAGAAGACCACTAAAATTCTAACTTCAGCAGAAGAACACAAATCACTAAAATAAGAGCCCAAATACAGGACATAGAAGACAAAAATATCATAGAAAACATCAACAAAACAGAAACCTGGTTCGTTGAAAGAATTAACAAGATTGATGGACCCCCTACCCAGAATGACCAAGAAAAAGAGGAAAAGCCCAAATAAACACAATCAGAAATACAAAAGATCAAATCACAATTGACCCTAAAGAAATACAAAAGATTGTCAGAGATTACTATGTACACCAATATGGAAACAAACTTGATAATCTAAATGAAATGAAGGACTTTCTGACATACACAACATCCCCAGGTTGAAACAAGAAGACAGTGAGACACTAAATAGACCAATAACAATCCAGGAAATTGACTACTCTGTCATACGAAAGCTACCTACAAAAAAAAAAAAAAAAAGCCCTGGACCAGATGACTTTCCAGCAGAATTCTAAAAAACGTACAAGGAGGAGCTGATACCAATCCTATTGAAAGTATTCGCCGGGCTCGGTGGCTCAGCCTGTAATCCCGCGCCTTTGGGAGGCTGAGGTGAGTGGATTGCCTGAGCCCGCGGGTTCGAGACCCGCCTGGGCAGCGAGACCTCATCTCTACAATAAATGAAAAAATCAGCCGGGCATGGTAGCGCATGCCTGTAATTGTGGCTACTCGGAAGGCTGAGGCGGAAGGATCGCCAGAGCCCAGCAGGTCGAGGCTGCGGTGGCCGGGAGCGGCCACTGCACTCCAGTCTGGGCGACAGAGTGAGACTCCAACTCAAAAACAAAACAAAACAAAAAAAGCAACAAAAAAAGAAAGTATTCCAGGCAATTGAGAAAGATGGAATTCTCCCCAAATCATTTTACAAAGCTAATATCACATTGATACACAAACTAAGTAAAGATCCAACAAAAAAGAGAACTAAAGTCCAACATCCCTTATGAACATAGATGCAAAAATTCTGAACAAGAGTGTAGAAAATCGGATTCAAAAACACATCTCATAAATCATTCACCATGACTAAGCAGGCTTCATTCCCAGGATGAAGAACTGGTTCAACATTCGCAAGACCATAAATGTAATTAAATACATTAACAGATGTAAAAACAGGAACCATGTGATTATATCATTAGATGCAGAAAAAGCTTTTGATAAAATCCAGCAT
This sequence comes from Cephalopachus bancanus, assembly GCA_027257055.1. NCBI lineage: Eukaryota > Metazoa > Chordata > Mammalia > Primates > Tarsiidae > Cephalopachus > Cephalopachus bancanus. Next base: position 434,357 of record JAPVLO010000517.1, read on the forward strand.
CCTTTCTTGATAAAAACTCTTAAACACTTGGTATAGAAGGAAGATAACTCAAAATAGTAAGTGCCATTTACCATAAACTCACAGCTAACATATTGCTAAATGGGCAGAAACTGGAAACATTTCCCTTGAAAAATGAAACAATCCAAGGTTGCCCACTCTCACCCCTCTTGTTCAACATTGTGTTGGAACTCTTAGCTAGGGCAATTAGGCAAGACAAGGAAATCAGTGGTATCCAAATAGGAAAAGAGGAAGTCAAGTTATCCCTTTTTGCTGATGATATGATCCTATACCTCGAAAATCCAAAAGAAACTGTCAAAAACCTGCTTGCACTGATATAAGAGTTGGCAAAATCTCAGGGTAAAAATAAATGTGCAAAAGACAGTTGCATTCTTATACACCAACAACAAGCAGACAGAGAACTAAATAAAAAGCACAATCCTATTCACAATAGCCCCCCAAAATGAAATACCTCAGCAATTTCCTAACCAGAGAAGTGAAAGACCTTTACAATGAGAAGTACAAAACACTGCTCAAAGAAATCCAAGAAGACACAAACAAATGAAAAAATATTCCGTGCTCATGGATAGGAAGAATTAACATTGTTAAGATGTCTATCCTACCAAAGGCAATTTACAGATTCAATGCAATACCCATTAAATTACCAAATCATTCTTCTCAGATCTGGAATTGACAATACAGAAATTCATATGGAAACAAAAATGACCAGGAATATCCAAAACAATTCTTAGCAAAAGAAATAAAGCATAAAGCAGGAGGTATTACACTTCCAGACTTCAAACTTAACTATAAGGCTACAGTAATCAAAGCAGCCTGGTATTGATACAAGAACAGGTATATAGATCAATGGAACAGGATAGAGATCCCGGAAGCAAAGCCTCAATTTCTCAACCATCTTTGGGTGACAGGGTGACACTTCAACTAAAAAAAAAAGTTTCTTTTAATCATTATACTAGAGGTGTTAGTGCAACAAGAGAAGAATGAAAATAAATGTTGTAAAGAATGGAGTAAAAAAGAAGGAAACAACTATGTCTACTAAAGACAAAAAAGAATCTATGGATAAATTTTTGGAACAAATTGGAGAAGACTTGTTGGAAAATAGGATACAATAGAGTAGTAGTATAGATTACATTGAATTAACCAACTCTGTTTCCTTCTTCCATTGTAAGAGAATTATAGTCATATGGCTTCCCTGATATACTACATTTTCTAACCTCTTTACAATATTTAACCTTACATTGGGTCAAAATGGCTGTGCCTCCAGACATTCACGTTGGTCAGTAGTGGATCTGGCCATGGACTAAGTTCTGATCAATGGAACATAAGTATAAGTGATATGCAACACTTATTGACCAGGGCATTATGGCAGTTGAGTACCTTCCTCACCCTTTCCACCTCTTTTGAATTGATTCATGGACTTATGACCCAGCTTTGATCACCAAGCTGATGAAGACCACTTTGGCAGTGTGGTGAAAATTATGCATCTCTTTTCAGAATAAACTTTTAAATGGCCCCCAAATATTTAGAATTACAAAGGGCACTAATATAATATTTAAATATAATGATAAAGGTGATAAATGACAAATTAGTGATACAGCAGCACATGTGTTTTTATAACAAAACTTGTAGCAGGTATAATAAATACACTACTTCCAAAGTAGTGAAAGTATAAATGATATTTTGAGATAACCACAATAACTATAAGGTGCCTGGAGACTGCATATGATTTTGTATTGTGATTTTTGTGTTAAAAATCACAGGTAAGGCTACCACTGCCATGGTTCTTGGCACACATTTATAAATTAAGAAAATGCTAAATTTCATTTGGTGATCGGTGAAATAAAATATAAATTTTTCAATATTCAAATTCATAGATCCTCTGAATTTTACTCTAAGCCCTTTTTGAAAGGTTTATGAATCCCATGTTACAACCTCAGCTTTGGGAAATTACCTTCATATCTAAATAAACACACAGGGGAGAGCTGCCCACCGACCTAAATACTAATCTCAGATAATTAGGTGGTCAGACATCAACTTCTATCTTCTTTAAGAATCTGATTTATTGCTGAGTCTATTTGGTAAGCAGTCTAACCTTATTCCAGGTAATACAGAAATTGGTAGCAGTAGTGGAGAGTTTGCCAATTAGATTCTCCAGGAAGCAGACTCTGAAACATAATCTATTGTACAGGATATTTATGTAGGAGCACCCTTGGGATTCATGCCTGTAAAAAGGATGAGAAAGGAGCAGAATTAATTGGGCAAAGACAGAAATCAAGGTGAAATGCAGGTCCAAGCAGCGACAGTCTTGGCTGACCGCATGTGATTGCGACTAAAAATGACCAGTTAGAGTAGTCCTGCATCGGGTCAAAATGGTTGGATCACCCACACAGCTACCTTAACCAGTTACTGGATCTGGCAAGACATCTCTCTCCAGTTGAGACTCCCCCACATCCTTAAAATAAAATATTTAAAAAGGGCTAATGTACTCCACAATTTTAAAATAAAAAAATTAAAGGTTAAAAAAAAGTCCTAAAAGCTGAAAACTGTTGGCTAAAATGACTCCTAGCATTTAAGTCCTTTGTTGAAGGAAATCTGTATGAAGCACCTCCATGTCCAATACTATTCATTCCTTTTACTGATCAAATCTACTTTTCTATATAAGTCTGGAAAATAGCTCCTTCAGGGTTCCAATGGATCTTTCTCTTTTGACGAAACTTAGAGAAACAAAATTTGTGGAACAAATTACAGCTTCTGCTGCAACAGCTGATGCTAATCATCTCTCTTCCACTGTCAATTCTAGATTTCCCTTCCCCTCAGCTAATCTCTGTAGCTTACCTGGTGACATTCCTGGTGAGTCTTAAGCCACTGGTTACCATGTTTATCTTTGGCCAAAGTTGCATTTGTCCATTTACTGTCAAAATTGGGCAAGGGAGTACCAAGAGGCACCCACTTAATCACTTCAGTGCCAAGCATATCATGCTTGCCCCCATTATGTGAAAATATGCGTTCTTTCTCCTGATGATCAGGGTCCATTGCCCCTGGCTACATGGTATAATAAAGAATCTGACTTCATTTTGTAATGCTTGACTGCTGACTAAGGTTTACCTATCCCTCTTTCCTTTATGCTTGACCTCTGGGCAAGATGATAAGAAGGACAAGGTGTTCCCTGCTTTGGGGCCATTTGGTTCAAACCACACAAGCTCATTTCCACTCAGAGACACTCACCTTGGCCCAACCCTTATCCCCTGCAAAAACCCCTAGCTAATCTCTTTCACCTTCTCTCTTAAGTTATTTTTGGACAAGTTTGATGACCCGCCAGTCTTTCTCTCCCCAGAAAGCCTCATTATGTAAGTAACCATCTTGGTGTGTTTGTGATGTCATCTAGTTCTGTTATCTGAACCAAATTTTGGGTAAGGTTCACCCTATGTAAAAAACAGATGATAACTCCTCTTCTTGCCTACTATTCTTTGAACACAAGGATCATGGAGTTTCCAGGCAGCATCCATAATTTATAGCTCAATGGTATTCTTTCTGAGTTTTATGGCAGAAGTGTTGGCCCTTTGGGGATCATGATACAAAATCCTACTGTTCCTAGAGGGACAGGAAACACAAAGTCCTCTAGTGAGTCATTGGGAATAATGTGACTGAGGCCACTCTTGTTTTCACTTATTGTTTCCTTAATCCATGAACTTATCTTATTGGGGGGGACAATACCATACAGAGGTCTCTGATTCAAGTTGGCACAGTCATCTCTCTGTATCTGTGGGGATTAATTCCAGGATGTCCCGAGGATACCAAAATCCACATTCTTGTGAATGTTCCCATTTTTTTGTTATTGATTTCTAGGTTGTTTTCCCCATTATGGGTGAAGAATGTACTTTGTATTGATTCAATGTTACTAAAGTTATTGAGATTTTATTATGGTGTAACATATAGTCTATGCTGGAGAATGGGCACTGAGAGGAATATGTGTGAGGAGAATTCAAAAAACTTATGGAAAGGCTTAGTTCAACATAGCTGACTAGAGATATCTGGTACTTGTCACTTTATCACAGAGGAACCAAAATAATGAGTGGATAATCACACTACCTTAGTAAAATTGTGTTGTGCGTGTATGTTTATCGTGGGGGGGGAGTGGTGGATGCAAGGGATGAGAACCTGCTAGGCAGGGATTCAGATTTGAGGCACTCAGTGAAGGATATTAGAAATGTCACAGACATACCCTTATTCTCCTCACCTTTGAGTCTTCAGATCATCTATGCAACCCGAGGGGTGAGGACAGATTTAGGGCTGTCTAGAATTTGAGATGTAATCCAGTCTAATAATGTGTTAAGCCAGGCTCTAAGGTATTTCTAAGTAGGGAATGAATTCTATATGTTTGCCACACTGGAAATATCAGCTTTGATATCAGGATAATGTTGGCCTCATAGAATGTTAGGATGTATTATTTCTTCTTAATTTTTTGAAAGAGGGACTGGTGCTACTTTTTCTATAAATTATCAGTAGACTTCACCAGTGAAGTCATCCAGTCCTTGATTTTCTTTGTTGAGAGGCTTTTGATTATGGATTCAATCTCTTTGCTTGTTACAGATCTAGTTAGAGTTTCTATTTCTTCTTTTATCTCCTTCATTTTAAAATATATTCTTTGGGTATAATACCCTAGGTTGGTGGATTGCTCTTTCAATACTTTAAACATCTTACTCTACTATCATCTAACTTGCATGATATCTTATGAGAAGTCTTCCGTGATTTGTATTCTTTTTTTTTTTCTATAGGGAATATATTTCCTCCCTCTGACTTTCAAGATTTTTGCTTTGCCTTTAGTTTTCCACAGTTTATGTTATGCCTAGGAATAGATTTTATGGTATTTACTCTGAATGCTGTTGTTCTCTGAGATTTCTGGATTTCTGGTTTATTGTCTAACGCTAATTGTGTAAATTGCATAGTTATTGATCATTACTATTTCTGTTATTTCTCTTGCTCCATTCTCTGTTTCTTCTCTTTGTGGTATTCCAATTAAACTTATGCTACGCTTTTTGACGCTATCCCTTGGTACTTAGGTATTCTGATTTTATTTTTAAATTTTTCTCTCGCTTTTTTCAGTTTGGAAAATTTTGACTAACTTATCTTTTTTTTCCCTCTTTTGATTTTTATTTTAAAATTGTGGAGTACAATTCAGTGTTAGGTATACAAATATTCATTGTGCAGGTACGCTTGTTGATGAGGTGTGCCCCCCCTTCCCCAGGCAGATATCAACTACCGTCAATCTCACCTCCTCACTCCCCCACCCCTGCAGTTTCCTGCTACTTTCAATCCTTTTCTTATAGCAATACAGTACTTCTTCAAGGACCACTTATGAGTGAGAACATGTGATACTCAGCTCTTTGTTTCTGTGAGAGATCACTCAGTATTATAAGCTCTAATTCCACCTAGGTTGTTGATAAGTTCATGATTTTGTTCTTCTTTATGGCTGCATAATATTCCATTGTGTATATGTACCACACTTTCAAAAAATCCAGCCCTCTTTTGATTGGCAGTACGGTTGGTTCCATGTTCTTGCTATTGTGAACAATGCTGCGATAAACATACATGCGCAGGAATCTTTTTTATAGAGTGACCTGAGTTCTTCCAGGATTGGAAGAATCAACATTGTTAAGATGTCCATTTTACCTAAGGCAATCTACAGATTTAATGCAATGCCCATCAAATTATCAGCAACATTCTTCTCATACCTAGAAAAAACAATACAGGAATTCATATGGAAACATAAACAACCAAGAATAGCCAAAAGAATCCTCAACAAAACAAACAAACAAACAAAAAAACAAAGCAGGAGGTATCACACTCTCAGACTTTAAACTATATTATAAGGCTACAGTAATCAAAACAACCTGGTTTTGGTACAAGAACACGCATATAGACCAATGGAATGGAATTGAGATTCCAGAAACAAAGCCTCAATTTCTCAACCACCTCATCTTTGACAAAGCCTCCAACAACAACCACTGGGGAGGAGAGAACCTATTCAGTAAATGGTGCTGGGGAAACTGGCTGACCACATGCAGAAGATTGAGACAGGACCCCTACCTATCCCCATACACAAAAATTAACTCTAAATGGATCAGAGACCTAAATGTAAAACCTCAAACTATAAGAACCTTAGAAAATGCAGGAGACACTCTTATGGAAATCGGAACTGGTAACCACCAATTCCTGATCAAAACCTGAAGTGCCCATGCCATAAGAGTTAAGATAGACAAGTGGGACCTCATTCAACTGACAAGCTTCTGCAAAACCAAAGAAACCATCAAGAGAGCAGGGAGACAGCTCACAGACTGGGAATAAATATTTGCCGACTAGCTTATCTTTAAGATCACTGGTTCTTTCCTTTTCTTTGTAACCGGTTGGTGAACCCCTCAAAGATGTTCTTCATTTCTGTTGCAGTGGTTTTAAATTCTAGTATTTTCTTTTGATTCTTGCTTAGAGTTTTCTTCTTTCTGCTTACACTACCCTTCTGTTGTTGCATGGCATTCACATATTTTCCTCTAGAGCTCTTTAACATATTAGTGATATTTATTTTCCCTGACTGATCATTCCAAAATTTGTGTCAAATCTGAATCTGTTTGCAATGTTTGCTTTATCTCTTCATACTGTTTTTTTCTAACTTTTAGAATACCTCACAATCCCTTGTTGAAGGTAGACAAGATATAGATAATAAGAACTAAAGTAAGTATGTCTTTAGTGTGAAGACAAAGTCTCATTAATCTGGCTAGGTGTTAGGCTGGGTTTAATGTTTGTTATTATTGTAAGTGTCAGAATTTCAAATTCTTCTAGTGTCCTTGGTTTTGTTTCCCCTGTTGCTTTGGGCTTTCATAAGAACATCTGTAGGTAGAGACAGCCTTGCCTTATTGAAGTGGTGGTAAGGTGTGGGAGAATGGAAGTATTCTATAATCTTATGATTAAATCATAGTCTTTTATTAGGTCTGTGTCCCCAAGTTACCCCAGAGAAATGAAGACAATTTTCACACACACACACAAATTCCTGTACGTAAATGTTTATAGCAGATTCATTGCTAATAGCCAAAGCCTGGAGTCATCTCAGATATCTTTCAATGGATAATGGTTAAGTGGACTTTAGTACATCCATAGCATGGACTACTACCCAGCAATAGGAAAAGTGGGCAAAGTGCACAAGGCACCTCTCTGTATTATTTCCTATGACTTCATGCAAGTCTACGATTATTTCAAAATGTCTCATTTAAAAAAAAATGTAATATATAACACTTCCAAGGCCACATTTTTTAGTTATTTTCCAAAGATAGGACTTCAAACACAAGAGTGAGTGATGAGTGTTAGGAGCACAGCTACCTGCTGTGGAGGCAGAAAGACCTGGGTTTAGATTTGGTATCCACTTCCCAGCTGTATGAACTGAAGCTTGTGTATTTCTCACACCCACTTTCTCACACCCTTGTCAACAGTGTATAGTGTTATTCTTTTTCTATGTTGCAAATTCTAATAGGCTAATAAATGAAATTTGCTATTTATATTTGTATCTATTTGATGATGAGTAAGGATGAACATAATTTTAAATGTTATTTGTCCTTTTTATTTTCACGTCTACATGTTCATGTTCATGAGGGACACTGCTTTGTAAATGAATTTTCCTGGTAAAGCTCCTGTCAGAAAATGCTTTCAAGATTGTTCTAGCCTCATCAAAAAGTTTGGAATTGTTGTCTTTTTCTATTGTTAATTTGAAATTAATACCATAGCTTTAGTAAGAGTTTGGTTAGGATACACTAGGGAACTTGCCTGGATCAGAAGGGTTTTTTGTTTCTTTGTTTTTAAGTGGAAGACTTTAAATTATAGAATCAATTAATTTAACATATATGAGCTATCCACATTATCTAGCTTTCTCTTGTCAATGTTGTACTTCATATTTTCAAGAAATATGTGCATCTAGTTTATCAAATTTATTGATATGAAGCTTTCCATAATATTCCATTATTATCATTTTAATGTCTATCAATATGTTGTAACATCTTCCTTTCATGATGTGACTAATTTTTTTATTATGATTAGTTTTGTTTGTGGCTTATCAGTTTTATTAAGGTATTCAAAGAACCAACTATTGGCTTGGTTGATTTTTCCCATTTTAATGGTTGCATTATATTTCACTGGTACCTCCCTTTTCTTTATTATTGCCTTCCTTCTCTACTATCTTTGCTCATCTTTTTCTAGTTTCTTCAAGTGGAAGCTTAGAATACTAATTTAAAATCTTCTTTTGTAAAATATTCATTTGTAGCTACAAATTTCCTCTTGTGCACCACCAAGCTTTTATATATGGTATTTTAATTATCATTCAGTCCAAAATGTCTTCTAATTTCCAGATCTTGGTGTTATCTGTTTAAATGTTTTTTTATTATTCTAGTAGTTGGGTCATAGTACCTCTTTGTGGTTTCTATTGCTCTGATAACTAATGATGTTGAGCAGATTTTTATATGTTTATTGGCCATTCATAGATCTTTTGTCAACTTTCTGTTCAAGTCTTTTGTCCGCTTGTGTGTGTGTGTGTGTGTGTGTGTGTGTGTGTGTGTTTGATTGAGGGTCTCACTCTGTTGCCCAGACTTGAGTGTGGTGGCACAATCTTGGCTCATTGGAGCCTCCATCTCCTGGGTTCAGATGATTCTTCTGCCTCAGCCTCCTGAGTAGCTGGGACTACAGGCAGGTGCCACTATACCCAATTAATATTTTGATATTTTTTGTAGAGACGAGATCTTGTTATGCTGCCTAAGCTGGTCTCTAACTCGTGGGCTCAGGCAATCCTTCTGCCTTGACCTCCTGAAGTGCTAAGATTACAGGTGTGAGCCACCACACCTGGCCCTTTTGTCCTTTTAAAAGATTAGGTTGTTTTATTCTTGTTTTTGAATGAAAGAGTTATTTACATACTCAAGAGTCTAGCCAATTGTCAGATAAATTTATTGTGAATATTTTCTCTCATTGAATTCTTCCAGTTCATGTACATATCTCCCTCCATTTCTTTACATCTTTAAAAATTTATTTCAATGATGTTTTGTAGTTTTCAGTGTAGCAGTCTTATCCATGTTTTGTTAAATTTATTTCTAAGCATTGCATTATTTTGATTCTATTTTTTTAGAGACAGGTTCTTGCTCTGTTGCCCAGGCTGAAGTACAGTGGCATGATCATAGCTCACTGCAGCTTCAAACTCCTAGACTCAAGTGATCCTCTCACCTAAGCCTCCCAAATAACTGGGACTACAGGCATGCACCAACACCCCCAGCTAATTTTAACTTTTTTGTAGAGACAGAATTTTGCTGTGTTACCCAGGCTAGTCTCGAACTCCTGGCCTCAAGTGATCTTCCCGCCCTGACCTCCTAAAGTGTTGGGATTACAGGCATGAGTCACTGTGTCTGGCTTTGTGTGGTATTTTAAAAAATTTTTTTCTAATTGTTTATTGCTACTATTAAAAATAAATCTGATTTTTATGGTAACCTTATATCCTACATCTTTGATAATGTCATTTATTAATTCTACTAATTATTTTGTAGATTTCTTAACATTTTCTTTTTTATTATATATATATTTTAATTGTAAAATTGTGGGGTACAATTAAGGGTTAGGTGTACAAATATTTATTGTGCAGGTACCCTTGTTGATGAGGTGTGCCCCCACCTTTCCCAGGCAGATGTTGACTACTGTTAATCCCACATTTTCTATGTAAACAATTATGTAATGTACAAATAGAGACAGATTAATGCCTTCCTTTTTTGTTGTTACACCTTGAATTACTCTTTCTTGCATTAATGAAATGGCTGGAATTTCTACTGCAATGTTTAATAGAGGTGATGAAATTGAACATCTTTGCCTGTATCCTAATTTAGGATAACTTATTTACTATTTCAACATTAAATATGAAGTTAGCTGTAGGATTTTTATAGATGCTCTTCATCAGTTTGAGATAGCTACCTTCTATACATATTTTCCTGAGTTTTTTTTTATTATGAAACTAATGTTGAATTTTCGTAAGCGGCTCTTTTGTATCTATTTGAAATTATCACCTGTCTGTGTTTTATTTCCCTTTTTTATTTTTAAGGAGTACAAATGCAGTTTGGTTATGTGGATATATTGCATACTGGTGAAGTCTGGGTTTTTGAGAAAGCCTTCACCCAAATAGTGTACATTGCGCCCGTTAAATAATTTCTCATTCCTCTCCCTTCTTCCACCCTCCTACCCTTCTGAGTCTCCAGTGTCTACTATTCCACTCTCTATGTGCTGATCTCCTTTTAAATTAAAATGTAGTAACTTACAATTATTTATCTTTTTTTTTTTGAGACAGGGTCTCACTCTTTTGCCCTGGCTGGAGTGCAGAGGTGTGATCCTGGCTCACTGCATACTCGGCCTCCTGGGCTCAAATGATCCTCCCTCCACCTCTTCAGTAGCTGAGACTACAAGCACGTGTCACTATGCCTGGCTAATTAAAACTTTTTTTTGTAGAGATGAGGTCTCATTATGTTGCCCAGGCTGGTCTCAACTCCTGGGCTCAAGAAATCCTCCCACCTCAGCTTCCCAAAGTGCTGGCATTACAGACATGAGTCACTGTGCCCAGCCAATTATTGATTTTGGAATGTTGAGACAACCTTCCATTCCTAAGATGAACCTCACTTGGTGATGATATATAATTATTTATATATATTTGTGGATTTGCAAATATCATAATAAAGATTTTTGTATCTAGGTTCATGAAGTATATTTGCCTTAGTATTTCTTTAATTGTGATGTATTTTTTAATTACAAGGAAAAATAGACAATACTTGTGATGTGTTGATCATTATTAATATCAGAGCTGTTATGCTGGTCTCATAAAATTATTTTGAAAGAATATTTTCTCCGCTATTTTCAAAATTTTAAATATAATATTGGTAGTATTTCTTATTTCAGTGTTTGGTGGAATTCATGTTGAGATCATTTGGGTATGAGGCTTTCTCTCATTCTCTTGTGTGCCCCTTTTAGGGGTAGAGAGTGAAGGAAGAGGGTGAGAATTTTGTTTGTATGAAGGCCACTTACCTTGTTAGGCAAAAGTAGGTAGATTTTATTGATATATGGAAGTTCAAATATTCATTAAAATGTATGCATACATGTATGCATGTACATGTGTGGTGTTCTTAGGAGGCAAAAAGGTGGACTATGCTGTTTATAAAATATTTTTCTTGCAGTTTCAATATTCAATTCTTTGCATTTTGATATTGGGCCTACCACATATTTCCTCTTCCCGCTGGCTCCCTGTTTACCTCTAACATGAGTGGTTGTGAGGAGATTGGAGTCTACTAGAGGGAGTGGAAGTATAATCCTTCCCATATGTTTGATATTTTTTTAGTGTCACCCCAACAATTATCTTGATTATTCTAGCATTATACAAAGGGGACCCCCAAATCCTGGAATTTATTTATTAAAAATTGTGTATATATTCTTACATGTTTAAACTTCAGTCACCTTCAAAGTACTCTCTGCTTGATGCAATACACCTATTGAGACACTTTTTCCACTGCTCAAAACAGTTTTTGTTTTTGTTTTTGTTTTTTTTTTTTTTTGAGTTGGAGTCTCACTCTGTCGCCCAGACTGGAGTGCAGTGGCCGCTTCCAGCCACCGCAGCCTCGACCTGCTGGGCTCCGGCGATCCTTCCGCCTCAGCCTTCCGAGTAGCCGCAATTACAGGCATGCGCTACCACGCCCGGCTGATTTTTTGATTTATTGTAGAGATGAGGTCTCGCTGCCCAGGCGGGTCTCGAACCCGCAGGCTCAGGCAATCCACTCACCTCAGCCTCCCAAAGGCGCGGGATTACAGTCTGAGCCACCGAGCCGGGCTAAACAGTTTTTAAACTTGTCAATTTTGCTGCCTTTTAGTGCTTCTCAGTTTTTGTTTCACCTCTTCCACATGACAAAACAGCCCCCCTTGGGGACTTTTTTCATCTGGGGAAACAAACAAAAAAACTCACTTGGGGCAAGAGATGTTGAATAGGGAACGCAGGGCACTGGGGTCATGCCATTTTTTGTCAAAAACTGCTGAACACTAAGTGCGATGTGGGCGGGTGTGCTCCTACATCATCCATCATGAAACTGGGAAACACGTTGAAAGAATCTCAAAAAAAAGGAAAAAAGAAAAATTAACTGAAGCCAACACAGCCTCTCACAACACTAGCTGATACACTGATGCTCATGGGTTCCTATAACACTTAAGTAGTGGGGGACGCCTGTACTACAAGGGGCCTGCCTTCCAAGAAAATTCTGGTTTTTTGGGGGGAGTATGCCCCTTCATAAGCTTGGTCTGAAAGAGATCTCAGAGGTCGCTCAATCCTAATTCCATTCTCACTTCTACACGGCATATGATGACACTATTTCTGAAAGAGAGGAAAAACGGAAGCGTATGGGAGAAACTTTCATATCCTTTAGTAAATGCCTCATCTGTGAACCACAGAAGGGATTAGAACTCTTCTGTCTTCCTGCAACCATCAACTCACAAACTCACAATGACAAAAGTCACTTTGACCTCCAGATGTCAGTAGTTATTTTTTAGAAATGCCAGTCAGCACATGCCCTTGCTGAAGATCTCTGTCTCTGTAGAATATGTAATCTTTCTTGGTCATCACAGAAATTATATTCTCACTTTAGTCATAAGATTAACTCCTCCTTCTTATGATACTCTAAAATTATCCATAGAGCTAGCAACACAACTACTGTCATTTAAAAAATCCATATTCATAAGGAATTAATTGCAAGATTTGTTCATTTACAAGGAGGGGGACCCTAAAACAAATGGAATTATCTTTTGGAGGGTGACCCTTTGTAGTATACTCAGAACTTGTTCCTTCAGATCAAACAGACAACTAAATTTTTTATTTGGAACTTTTGAGAAGGTTGCCTCACGATTTGCAGAAGAAACATCCCGAGTTGTGGCAAATAGATGACTGGTTCTTCCACTATGACAACACACCTGCCCACAGAGTGCTGATTTTTCAGTAGTTTTTGAACAAAAACAGCATGACCCTCGTGCCCCATCCTCCATATTCACCTGCTCTCGCTCCTAGTGACTTTTTTGTTTGTTTGCTTCCTCGGAGGAAAAACGTCCTCAAAGGGAAACAGTTTGCTGATGTGGAAGAGGTGAAACAAAAACCGGTAGAAGCGCTAAAAGGCATCAAGATGGATGAGTTCAAAAACTGTTTTGAGCAGTGGAAAAATCGTCTAAGTAGGTGTATTGCATCAATCCAAGAGTACTTTGAAAGTGACTGAGGTTTAAACATGTAAGAATAAATGTATAATTTTTTAATAAATAAGTTCCAGTTTGTTTTATTTTTTTGGTCTTCTCTCGTATGTTATGAACATCTTATAAGAGTGTGCTGAATAGGGACTAGAACACAGGTCTGTGTCTGATAAGAAAGCTGAAATTGTCAATCCTTCTATCTAAAGTGATTCCCTAAACAATTGTTTAGAAATATTTTCTCTCTATTGCAATCTCTTCATGAGTTTCTGGTATTCATCATTTATTGTATTGGGGGGTTCAAGTTTCTGAGATACAGATTAAAATATGGCCTCTGAAAATGAATTTTCACTATCCTGTTGCCATAGAAAACTAGCATTAACCATAATAGCATGATGTACTTCTGGTTTCTATGACAACTGGACTATGCCATCTTATACCGGGAGGAGAAACATTACACTTGGATGTTTAAAAGCAGAAAGTGTGTGGTACTTGCATTAAAATAGCATTATTTGTGTGTCTATCATCACTGTGAATGTATGTGTGTATGAAGGTGATGGGAATCATTGAATACATGGTTGCAAATGTAGGGACTTATTACTCCTGTGTTGCAGGAGGTTGGCAGCCACTGCTGCGAGGATACTGAAGTGGCTGAGTCACCAGTTATTTCATCTCCTTCCTTGTTTCTGTGTCCTCAGATGACACCCATAGTGCGAAGCCTCTGTAATCTTGGATTCTGTATAGCAGAAGCTTGAAAACCTTTTTGAGTGCACATCCCTTTCCAATAAGTATTTTTGCAGTACCCCCCAAATATTATCTTTATACCATATCTACATATATTAAGAAAATTTGTTCTTTTTTTTTTCAATTAGAGTCTCACTCTGTTGCCCAGGCTGGAGTGCAGTGGCACACTCACGGCCACCCAGCATCGACCTGCTGGGCTTAGGTGATCCTTCTGCCTCAGCCTTCCAGGTTTTGAGGAGGATAAATTAGGAATGCACAAATTTTGAAACGAATTGTAAGATATAATGAATGTAATGGAAATACCAATACTTCTTTCCTGAACTCTGTGGATCATTTGCATACCTTCTAGGTATCTGAATACTTTAGAAATTGCTGCTCCAGAGGAAAACTTTCAATTTATTACATCACTAATTAAAATCTGTAAATAGCTTCCCATTACTACAGCTCCTTAATAAAGCTTCTAGTCTCAGTGATTGAATTTTGGTTGTGTTTTTTGTTGATGTGGTAGTATTTTTCCTGTGTATTAATTCGGTTTCAACAGAAAGACAGATTATTTAAAATACTTGTTGTTTTCTTTGTAGGAAATATGCTTTAGTAAGCAGCTGTCAAACAATGTATATCTAAATCTCCCAGCTTCACATTTCAGACTGTGCTCTGTGACACTGAGTCTTGGTTTCCGCTAATCCTGTTTCCTGTTTCTGCTTTGTAATCTGGTTCACTGTTAGGCTATGCTCATAGGGAATACCAGAGAGAGACATGTATCTGGAGGAAGGGAAATAAGTAGACCATATGCCCATTCCTGAAATAAACTCCACTCGATTATAGTGTATTATTCTTGTTATATGAGTGGGGGACCAAAAAACCTGGAATTATCTTTTGGAGAGTGGGCCCTTTGTAGTACAAGCTTCCCTGGCTAGGTAAGTATTCTAGAAACCCATCAGCATCAGTGTACCAGCTAGCATTGTTGTGAGAGGCTGGGTTCAGCTTCAGTTATTTTATTTTTTTGGAGATTCTTTCAATGAATTTGCCCATTTCATGATGAGTGATTTAGGAGTGCACCTGCCCACACTGCTCTGAGTGTTCAGCAGTTTTTGACCAAAAATGATTATGACTTCCATGCCTCACCTTTGCTATTCACCTGCCCCCACGCTTAGCATTTTTGTTGTTGTTTCTTTGTTTGTTTCCCTGGATGAAAAAAGTGCTCAAAGGGAAATGTTTTGCCCAAGTGGAAGAGGTGAGTTCAAAAACTGTTTTGAGCAGTGAAAAAAGCATCCTGATAGGTGTACTGCATCAAACACAGAGTACTTTGAAGGTGACTGAAGTTTAAACATGTAAGAATAAATACACAATTTTTACAAATAATTTCCAGTTTTGGGGGGTTCCCCCTCATGTGTTGCTGGTATAGTCTGCTAGATAATGAGGCACATTAGACTGTAGTTTTATTTCATGTGATTTTTTTAAATTTCAGGATAATTCTGGCCTCATTTAATGAGTTGAGAATTGATCCTTCAGTACAAAATTATGTAGAATGAATATTGTTGCTTTCTGTTTTCACCTATAATGAAATAACAGGGATACAATTTACCTTCTGTATTATTGTTCTATTTTACTGTAAAACATAAACACAAACTTAGTAGTTCAACACAATGCACATATATCATTTTACAGTTCTGGAAGTCAGATGTTTGAAATGAGTTTCACTGGGAAAACAACTACAACAACAGCTATGGCATCAGTAGGGCCCTGCTCCTACAGGGGCTCTGGGGGAAAATCCATTTCCATGTTTTGTCTAGCTTCTAGTGCTGCATATCTTGCATTCCTTGGATCATGGTCCCTTCCTCCCTTTTCAAAGCCGATAGGGTTGCATCTTGAAATCTCTCTCTAGTTCTATGTTCATGTTGACTTTTACCATACAAGGAAACTTGTAATGATATTGGATCAATGCAAACATTGCAGAATAACCTCCCCACTTAAGATTCTTGATTACAATGGTAAAATCCTTTTTGCAATATAAGGTAATATAGTCACAGATTCTAGACATTAAGATGTAAAGATTTGGAGGAGAGAAGTTCATATTTCGATCTACCACGTCTTCCTCTGAAACAACCAAAGTAATGAGAAAAAGTAAGAAGTCATGATTTTCAACACACTGGATGAAAAGCAACAAAGTACAGTGAAACAACAAGTTGTGTCCTACATTGCTTCAACTTAGTGGTTATAAAGGGTTTCCTGGTCATGCTGCAGGGGAGAGAGAACTAAGGGGGAGCCTAGTGAACTTCATAAGGAGAAAAGACAAAGTTAAGGCTCTAAGGAAATCAAGGTGGTTAGAGAGTGTAGGACAAAATACTAAAAAAGAGATATCTTCACAGAAAGAATCTCCTAGATCTGTAGAGAGTTCTCTTGAGTATTAAGAATCAGTACATGCACATGAGGTTACCTCAGGATCATTAAAAAAAATGGAAGTATTAGAGAATACCTTCTTGTGTTCATGCAGGAATAGGTGATTTCCCACTAGTCAGACAGGAAAAAAGCTAATAATCCATTGGGTATTTGTTTGAACAGGATGATTTTACCTCAGTAACTGGGAATAGTTAACCCTGGATGGAATATAACTCTAACCTGCCCGACATAATTTCCAAAGCCATACCTGAAATAGTCATACCATTTCCAAGTAACTTAAATGCATTGCAGAACAAACTAAAAAATATCTATAAAAATACAAAAAATATTCAGTACTCAATAAAGTAAAATTCACAACAATTGACATCTATTTAATGATTAATAGGCAATTGGTGAAGCAGGTAAATGTAACCCATAATGAGGAGAATAATCAATCAATCAAAACTGACTTAAAACTGACATTAAAAGAGTTATTGTAACTATATTCTGTATGTTAAGTTATATAAAGATACAGTAGCTATTTTTAAAATATCTTAAAGTTAAGAAGACACAAACTACCATGATTGAGACTTTTAAAAAATTATTTATTTTATATTATATTATTTTATAGAGTTGTGGGGTACAAGTGAGGGTTTACTACATAAGTAGACTGCATTTAGATGACATTTGGGTTTCTAGGTGGCCTTCATTGCCCCTGTAGTGGACCAGGTGTCATTTGGGTTGTCATATGCCCCACACCTTCCTCCCTCCCTCCCTCCCCTAGCAGAGCCCAACGACTGCTGATTCCACCCTTGTGCTAACATGACTAGTGTTCTCAGGGTCTGCTTATGAATGAGAACATGTGGTATTCAGTTTATTTCTGTGATAGTTAACTCAGTATAATGGTCTTCAACTACATCCAAGTTGCTGCAAAGGCCATGATTTTGCTCTTCTTTATGACTGTATGATATTCCATTGTGCATATGTACCACATTTTCTTTATCCAGTCCACTTTTGGTGTACAGCAAGGTTGGTTCCATGTTTTTGCTATTGCGAATATTGCAGCGATAAACATGTGTGGCATCTTTTGGGTAGAGCAATTTATAGTCCTGCAGGTATATTTCCAGGGGAGGGATTGCTCCATCAGATGAAAGATCAATTTTTCATTCTTTTAGGAATTGTGACACTGCTTTCCACAGAGGTCGAACTAGCTTACATTCCCACCAACAGTGTAGAAGTGTTTTCTTTCTCCACAGCTGCACCATCTGTTGTTTTTTGACTTATTAACGATAGCCATCCTTACAGGAGTTAAGTGGTATCTCATTATAGTTTTGATTTGCATTTCTCTGATGATTTGTGAGACTGAGCAGTTTTTTTATGTGTCTGTTGGCTGCTTGTATGCTATCTTTTGAGAAGTGTCTGTTCATGTCCTTTGCCTACTTTTTAATAGGTTTTTTTTTTTCTTTTCACTTTGAGTTCCTTATAGATTCTGAGTGTTAGGTCGCTGTCAGATACATAATTTGCAAATATTTTTTCCCATTATGTGGGTTGTCTTTTTACTCTCTTTATGGTTTATTTTGCTGTGTAAAAGCTTTTCAGTTTGATGGGGTCCCACCTGTCTGTATTAGCTTTTGTAGCATTCACTTTTGGGGAATTGGTCATGAATTCATTGCCCAATCTGATGTCTCGAAGAGTGTTTCCTATGTTTTCTTCTAGAATTCTTATAGCTTAAGGTTTTACGTTTAGGTCTTTGATTCATTTTGAGTTGATTTTTATATATGGTGATAGGTATGGGTCCACTTTCATTCTTCTGCATGTGATCAGCCAGTTTTCTTTTTCTTTTCTTTTTTTTTTTTTTTGAGTTGGAGTCTCACTCTGTCGCCCAGACTGGAGTGCAGTGGCTGCTCCCAGCCACCGCAGCCTTGACCTGCTCGGCTCCGGCGATCATTCCGCCTCAGCCTTCCGAGTAGCCAGAATTACAGGCGCGCGCTACCATGCCCAGCTGATTTTTTGATTTATTGTAGAGATGAGGTCTCGCTGCCCAGGTGGGTCTCGAACCCGCGGGCTCAGGCAATCCACTCACCTCAGCCTCCCAAAGGCGCGGGATTACAGACTGAGCCACTGAGCCCGGCTGATCAGCCAGTTTTCCCAGCACTATTTGCTAACCATGGTCTACTTTCCCCAATGATTGTTATTGGTGATTTTGTCAAAGATGAGTTGGTTGATGGACCATGTTTTTCCTTCCAGAATCTCTTTCTTTCCTGTTCCATTGGTCTATCATGGTGTCTTGGTTACTGTAGCTTTGTAATAAGATTTAATGTCTGGAAGTGTGAAACCTCCAATTTAATTCCTTTTTATGAGAATTGTTTTGGCTATTCATGCTCTTTTTTGTTTCCATATGAATTTCTGTATTGCCATTTCCAGGTCTGTGAAAAATGATATTGATAATTTGATGATTATTGCATTGAATCTATAGATTGCCTTGAGTAAGATGGACATCTTGAAAATATTGATTCTTCCAATCCACGAGCATGGGATTTTTTCCATTTGTTTATGCCATTCTTTATTTCTTTGAGCAGTGTTTTGTAGTTCTCATTGTAAAGTTCTTTCACTTCTCTGGTTAGCTGGATGCTAAGGTATTACGTGGAATAGTCAAACCATGTCCAAGTAACTTGAATGCATTACAGAACAAGCTCAAGAATATGTATAAGAATACAAAAATATTCAGCACTCAACAAGGTAAAATTCACAACTGATATCCATTTAATGATTAATAGGCATTTGATGAAAGAGGTAAACACAATCCATAACGAGGAGAATAACCAATCAATCAAAATTGACTTAAAACTGACATTAAAAGAGTTATTATAACTATATTCCATATGTTCAAAAAGTTATATAGAGGTACAGCAGATATTTTACAAATATCTTAAAAGTTATATAGTCAAAACCACCACGTTTGAGATTTAAAAATGCACTGGATACCAGATCAAAATCCCAGCAAGAAATTATGTGGATATCAACAACTTTTTCTAAAGTTTATATGGAGAGGTCAAAGACCCAGAACAGTCAATATAATATTGAAGGAGAAGAAATAAAGCCAAAGAACTGACAATATCTGCCTCCAAGACTTTCTTGAAAACTATAATAATTTAAAAAGTGTGGTATCAGTGAAAAAATAGACAGATTAATAGAACAGAATAGAGAGCCCAGAAATTGACCCGCATAAATATAGTCAACTGATTTTTGACAAAAGTGCCAAAGTGTAGAATGAAGAATTGGACACTCATACACACACAAAGAATTTAGATACAGAACTTATACCCTTCACAAAAATTAACTCTAAATAGATCACAGATTTAAATATAATTCACAAAACTATAAAACTCCTAGACTATAGCGCCAGATAAAATTTAAGTGATCTTGAATGTGGTGATAGCTTTATAGATACAGCACCAAAGGCATAATCCTTGAAAAATAATTGATAAACTGGATTTCATTAAAATTAAAAACTTCTGCTCTGTGAAAGACACTGCCAAGAGAATAAGAAGACAAACTACAGACCAGACAGGAAAATAAATTGCAAAAGACATATTTGAGAATGGACTGTTTTCCAAAATATTCAAAGAATTCTTAAAACTCAACAGTAAGAAAATTAGCAACCTGATTAAAAAATGGGCAAAAGACCCAAACAAATACATCACCAAAGAAGATATATAAATGAGAAATAAGCATATGAAAAGATGCTCAGCGTCAATATGTCAATGGGAAATTACAAAGTAAAACAGTGAGTTACCACTACACATGTATTATAATGCCCCAAATCCAAAACACTGACAACACCAAAAGCTCGTGTTAAGGTGAAGCAACAGATACTCTCCATCCCTTGCTGGCGGTAATGCAAAATGATACAGCCATTTTGAAAGATGATTGGCAATTTCTTACAAAACTAAACATACTTTTATCATGTAATCCAGCAATAGTGCTCCTTGGTATTTATCCAAATGAGTTGAAAAATAATGTATAAAAAAGTACAGCAAGGGAAATAATCAACAAAATGAAATGGCAGCCTATTAATTTCTTGGTTTTGTTATGATTTCTATTTCTTTTTTGAACTTTTCATTTATTGTTTTCTCAATTTGATTTGGTTGTTTATCTGTATTTTCTTGTTCATTGAACTTCTCTAAGATAATTATTCTGAATTTCTGTCAGTCAGATCATAGAAATCCATTTCGTTAGGGTCAGCTATGGAGCTTTATTAGTTTCTCTTGAAGGTATCATGTCTTCCTGATTCTTTGTGCTCCCTGTGTCCTTGCATTGGTGCCTGCATTTTTGGAAACAGTCACCTCTTCCAGTCTTTGAAAGTTTTTATTGACAGGGAAAGATGTTCATTAGTCAGTCCAGCCTAGGTTTCTGGATGGTCCAGCTAGTAGAGTCTGTGGATAGGCAGGGCTTGCTCTTCCGATCGCTTGTGAAGTGGAGCTACTGCCCCTTCTCTGAGGCTGAGTGGGACCACTGGATGGGTTCTGTGGTAGCCTCTGCTCAGGAAGGATCACAGGCTGTGCTATCATGCCAGGTGGTGCCACTGATTGATCTTTGTGATAAGGTGATTAGATAGGGCTGCAGGCTGGGATTCACAATCACCAGTGTTTGGGAGGGGCCCCAGGCTATGCTCCCTAGCAAGGTGGTGCTACTGGATGAATTCATTGTTGAGACAGGGCCTCAGTCTGAGCTTTGCAGTTGAGCAGGGCCACAGGCTGGGGTCTGCAATCAAGCATGGATGTAGGTTGTGCCACACAGTTGAGTGAGTTCTCTGGCTGGTTTCCCCATACTGTTGAGCAAGGTCATGGACTGCCCTTCACATTCCTGCAATGCTGCAGGTGGGCTCTGCAATTAAATGGGGCTGTTGGCTGAGCTCCATAGTTGGGCAGGGTTACTGGATGGGCTCCATGATAACTTGAGGCCACCAGCTCTACTGTGCAATTGAGAAGGCTGAGTACTGGTATCCACAATCAGGTGGAGCTGCGAGCTACACTTTGCGATAGGTTGGGGTCACTCACTGGGATCCTTGCTTGGGCATGATGACAGGCTATGCTGAATAATCAGGCAGTGGTGTAAGGTGTGTTTCATGGTCAGACAAAGGTGCAGACAGGGTTTTGGGACTAAGTGGTGGTGTAGACTTGGCTGTGGCTGGATGGAGTTGTTGGCCAGGATCCCTGGTTGAATGGGGCCCTGTTATGCTCCTTAGTTGGTTGGAGCTGCTGGCTTGGCTCCTGGAAAGGGTGGGGCTCTCTAGGCTGGGCTCTGAAGCTAGGTAGGCTCACTGTTGTGGCTCCTTGGGTAGGTGAGGCTACAGATATGCTCCTCAGTTAGGTAGTGTTGCCTGTTTGGCTTTCTACCCATGAAGGGTCATATGCTGTCTTCTGAGCTTGTGATATATTCTTGTTTTTGCTTCTTGGTTAGTAAGGCCAGGGGCTATGCTCTGTAGTTAAGCAGGAACCTTGGCTTGCCTCTCTGTCCATGAAAAGCTATATGATAGGTTATTGTGATCACACCAGACCTCTAGCTAGGGACCCAAGCTGGGAAGAACCTCTAATTGTGCTTCCTGGCCATATGGGGACAATGTTCAGCTCTGCAGGTAAGCAAAGCTGCTGGCTAGGTTTTATTCCAGCAGGAACATGATGCCATAACCAAGATCTCTCTGCTGGTCACTCCGAGTCCTACCTGTGTCTAGGTGGCCTAGCCCTGCAGATTTTCCCAGTGTTCTCCAAGAGGTGAGGCAAAAGTATGCCCCCTGGCAAGTGCCCCAGAGTGCTGGGGAAGCTAAATGTCCAATATGAGCTCTCTTTTTCGTGCTGGAAAGTCATAGTCCCAGGGGAAACTTTTCAGTGTGGCACTGTGTTAGCCTGTGGGAGGAGCAAGAAAGTCAAAATGAAAACAACCCTCTTACTCTTCTACTTCAGTTTTTCTTGTTTTGTTTGCTTGTTTTTTGTGTGTGATCCAAGGGAATGCTTCAGCTTCACCCTGGGTTCTGCAACTTTTAAAAAGTGTTCTTTCCTGAGGATAGTTGCTAGTTGGTCTGTAACAAGGACTAAAGCTATGGACTTTTTATTCTGCCATTTTGTTGATGCCATCCCTACACAGTTGTGCCTTTAAATGAGAGTGAAACTTTTCACGGGCTGGCAAGTGCTGCCTATGTACTTGTTGTGACTAGTTCCCTGAATAACTAGGTTATATTTCCTTGACACCTGGATTTTCATGTCACAAAGCAACATCAACAGGTAATGTTTACCTTTATATCTACCTCTTCTTAGGAGAGAGAAAAAAGAAAAATAGAAAGAGGGGAGAAATAGTTACATTTTTGTCAGTTTTGAGGGATAATTTATGCACAGTAAAAGGCATTAATTTAAAGTGCATCATTCCTTGAATCAGGGAAAGCATATACCCCATATAACTACCACCAAATTTAAGATAGAGAATGTTTCCATCCATCTCAAAAATTCCCTTTTGTTCCTATGAAACAAATACTTTCTCCACTCACCTCAAGCAACCAATGGTATACTTTCTGTTACTGCAGATTAGCTAAGAGTTTTTAAAATTTCAGACAAATTGATTCATTATGGTATGTACTCTTTTGTGTTTTTTCACTCAGCATAATTATTTTTGGCATGCATCCATGTTATTGCATAGATCAGTATTTAATTTCTTTTTTTATTGCTAGATTTATTGATATATAATTAGTATGGCTATTACACACAATGTTTATTCACTCACCAATTAATGGACATTTTGCAATTTGCAGTTTTGGACTATTGCAATGAAAGCAGCTGTGTACATTCATGTAAAAGTCTTTGTATGAATTTCATTTTTTCTTGTGTATATAGCTAAGAGTGGAATCAGTGAGTCATGTGGTATATTTGTGTTTGCATTTTCTAATGTAAAGCTCAAACATACACTCACCTATACTGCATCCCTGA
Source organism: Cephalopachus bancanus (assembly GCA_027257055.1). NCBI lineage: Eukaryota > Metazoa > Chordata > Mammalia > Primates > Tarsiidae > Cephalopachus > Cephalopachus bancanus. The sequence goes on from JAPVLO010000517.1 coordinate 457,744, forward strand.
AAAACAGTAGCAGGTACAGAATAAGATTGGATTTCTGATTTCTTCTCCTTCTTCTCTGAATTCAATTTTACTACAGGTTTAATTCTAGTCTAGTCTGTATTGTTTGTGTATTGTACAAGGTATGAGACAGCTTCTTGTTTCTATAGATTCTCGGGTTGTAAGTCCCGTATTTCTACCTTTTTTCTCATGACTTACCATAATTCTTAGTAGGAGATGTACTATATTTTACCACTCATTGATTTTGAGTTGTCCATTTGATTGCGTTAGCTGATGAGATATTAGTGGTGGCAGCACCAAACAGCCATGAAAATATACATTTGCATTTCAGCTTCAGTGCCTGCACTTTGGCATCACCAGAAGAATATGCCAAGATTAACCTAATGGAGTACAAAAGACAAGTGAACCATATAGCCAAGTCACTCTAGGCATCTGGAAGGAGGCTTTTCCAGATCAGTCAACAGCCAAACAACATACATACATCCAAGTGAACCCAGTCACACTCAGATAAACTAACCAATTGAATCCAGACTAAAAAACTCATCTGCAAATTCATGTCTGTTAGCTTTTTTATGCACCATTATTATGGCAAAATATAGCTGACATGAAATGCAATGCTAATTTGATACATCTTCAAAAAGGATTCTAAAAGTTATGTCTTTTAGGATGATATAAAGCTAAGATTAAGAAAACTAATTTTAAATAAGGATAAAGAGGACCTCCCAACCACATCACCATATTGCATTAATAAAGTCAGAGAATAGAGGCACAGTATGAAACAGCTTATCTAGGGATTAATAAGCAGAGTAAGTCACTATCTTTGGTCCAATTGAGTGACTCTAAAGCAAAATGAAACCACCCCAATTCTCATGGGACCCATGGACAAAGGGTCAGAATGAAGCAGAATTATTCTTGTTATAACTCTGAATTAAAACTTCCATCCTTTTCCTGCTGAAGAGTAATATCTCAAGACCTAAGTTTCTAATTTTTATAGTTTGCCATAGGGAAAATAAAATTGAGCAGTTTCTTATTTGAGCTTTCTGTTCAGATAGAAATTCAGAAAGACATGGTTTTGAGTCCAAGTTCTGCCATTTACTTACTGTGTGAATCTAAGAATGTTTCTAAACCATCTCTCTTAGTTTATGTGTATGTCAACTAGGGAAAGCAGTAAAGCTTTTCTCATAGGTTATTAAAAAAAAAGAACACACACAACATTGTAGTTCATCTGGAAAAGTAAACATGGCAAAAAATACCAGGCAATGGTGTATTTAAAGTGAGTACTACAATATATTAAAATATATTATATAGGGCTATCACCAATAAAAGATAATAAAAATGCAAGTTTATAGCACGAAGCAACAAAAAGACACAGGAAATATGGGCGATGTAAACAAAGAAGTTGAAGTTTGCCTTACAGAATCCATAAATACACATGGTCTATTAGCATATTGCTATTGGGACTACATACTGTGGATTCCAATGGCCACACATTGTGATATATTTAAATTCATTTATGATTATAGTGGGGATGGGATGGTATTTATTGGGCTTACTCATATTTCACACACACACACACACACACACACACACACACACACACACACAGGAATAAAATGACTGATAAATACGTATGATGATATTTCTCTTTAGTAATAATAAAGAGCAAATATAAATAATTATGGTATTTAACTTTTTCCTCCTATTCAGAGTAAAAGAGAAATGACACAACAAAGTGTTGGCAAGGGTGTGAGGGAATAAGCCACATGACTAAGAAATGATGAAGCCAAAATCAGAATCCAGGTTTGTTTGCCTTCACAAAAATTGAGTGTACTTTCTCTACCCATCATCATTGCTCCATGGACTTGAAGTATAGTCTTTTTTGTAGAACACAGGTAGGAGGTCATAACCAACTCCATACCGTTCCATAAGAAACATGTTAAACACGAAAACTGTCTCTTCTAATTTTCCTCCAAAAATAGTACAAAATACAAAAATATGTAAAATATTACATTACTACCTGACAAGAATTTCTATTCTGTATCATCACTCAACTACAGCTGCCATGTCTGTATGCATACCTTCTTAAGTGCACAGCAAGTCTCACTACCCTCAGCTAAAGAGGAGGAAGGATATGTATTTGTATTAAGGGATAATGTTATTTTACAGTAGTAATTTTGTCCAAAAGATCCATTCTATATATTCCTTTTGGCAATTAAAAAATTGTATGGAGCATGTCATCATTCCATACAATTTAATAGAGTTCAGTCTGCATGGTTTTAAAAATTATTCTCTTGCTATTTAATTACTTGATTTTATACTATCAATACAGTATATGATCATTACAGAAAAATCATAAAATAAAAAGGTAATAAAAACATTAATAACTTCATTCATTCAGAAATATCAATTGCTAATTTCATAGTGTTCGCCTTGAGGAGTCTTACGTAATATTCTTGTGCATGTGTCTATATACTATGCCATGTATTGTTTAGTCACCTGCTATATTTTATAATATATATATACTTAATATCTTCTTTCTCTTTTGAGGAGACATAGAAAACATATTAGTGCTACTTTCTAGCACCGTAGCTGGGACAGACAATTGACAGGCAAATGGCAAAGATAGCAAATAGGAAAAGAATCAAATGAAAGTGCCCCAGGCTCAGTGCAGAGCAAATAGGCAAAATTCTCAGGTTTGTTTCTCCATGGAAATGGTTTGACTAAATACTTTCCCAGCTGGTGTCTGAAGATTGGGCAGCTGGTGGAGCAAGTAAACTATAGACCTCCAAGAGCCCGAATAGGCACATAGGCACTTCCCGTGCCTTCTTCCCACCCCAGCTCATTCCAGTGACAAAACCAGGTCTCAAACTTCTTCCTGGAAGGAGTTTGTTCATACATTGAGCTCCCCAAATTTTACAGTTTCCACCTGAGGGACAGGGTCCTAAGTCACTTATCTCTGGCTGGGAGTTGTTGGGGCTCTGCATTCACAAGTATCTCTTAACCACAGAGAATGAAGAGGTGGTTTTAAATGGGAGCATGAGCACTTCCAGGAGCTATTTCCCCTTGCTCAGCATAGAACACGCAGATAAAAATACACAGCTCTAAGTTTCTCCCTGAAAGAGCTTTGACTAATAGCCTGACTTTACTAGCTGCTGCTTGTGGGTCTGGCCTTTAATTTAGCCTGCATCTGGAAACTGAAAGAGCAGGCGATTTGTATTCCTCTAGAAACCTGAACTGGTGTGTGTGCACTTCCCGCAACTCTTCTGCTGGTTCACTTCATAGATAAAGTCAAACCTACAGCTAACCAACCTGTTTCTGAGATAAGTTGGGTGTTGGCATTTACTAGGCCCCTAGGGATAACAATGAGCAAAGCAACAGGTTGAAATAGTGTGTGGTCTGAAATAGAGTATAGGTATTTGCCACAGATCCTCTCTTCAGTCTAGTACAGAGAAAACGGGATAAGATTTTTCCTGAGGATAGAAGGAACTAGAACACACAACTAACACTCTAACTTTTCCAGCTGCATCTTGAGAGACTGGCTTCTATCTTCCCTGTCTTGGGGCACTGACAGGATTTGGCATACCCTTATCTCTAGGGGTCCATTAAGAACAAAGACAGCCGGCTCGGTGGCTCAGCCTGTAATCCCATGCCTTGGGAGGCTGAGGTGAGTGGATTGCCTGAGCCCGTGGGTTTGAGACCCGCCTGGGCAACTTGGCGAGACCTCATCTGTACAATAAATCAAAAAAATTAGCTGGGTGTGGTAGCCCGCGCCTGTAGTTCCAGCTACTTGGAAGGCTGAGGCGGAAGGATCACCAGAGCCCAGCAGGTCGAGGCTGCGGTGGCCAGGAGTGGCCACTGCACTCCAGTCTGGGCGACAGAGTGAGACTCCAACTCACAAAAAAAAAAAAAAAAAGAACAAAGACAGTAGTTTGGACAAGCATGAATGTTTGAAAGATACTTCTTAGAATCTCTAGCGAGGTTGATTGGTGAGGCTCATCTACATGAGGCTGTCTGTTAACAATGTTTGTCTTATCTAATGTGCAGAAACAAACACAGAGTCAAGGAAAATGAAGAAACAGGGAAATACGTTCCAAACAAAATAATTATATGAAACTCCCCAATCAAATAAAGATAAGTGATTTACCTGGTAGGGAATTCAAAACTGCAATAAAAAAGATTCTCACTGACATCAGGAGAACAATGCATGAAAAAAGTTAGGATTTTTAAAAAAGAGGTAGACAATATTAAATAATACCAAACAGAAATCATAAGACAGAAGAATACAATAACTGAAATGAAAATCCAATAGAGATGTTTAGCAGCAGACTAGATCAAGTGAAAGAAAGGATTAGTAAACTCTAATAGGTCGTTGAGATTTATTCAATCAGAAGAGCAAGAAAGAAAGAAAAGAAAGGAAAACGTGAAGATAATTCAAGAGATGCCACCTAACTCCAGTCAGAATGGCCATTATCAATAATTCAAAAAATAACAGATGCTGGAGAGGATGTGGTGAAAAGGGAACATTCCTACATTATTGGTGGGAGTGTAAACTAGTGCAGCCTCTGTGGAAAACAGTGTGGCGATTCCTAAAAGTTCCAAATATCGACCTCCCATATGACCCTGCAATTCCCCTACTGGGAATATACCCTGAAGAACTCAAATCACTCTGTAAAAAAGATACCTGCACACGTATGTTTATCGCAGCATTGTTCACAATAGCAAGAACCTGGAACCAACCATGCTGTCCATCAAAAGAGGACTGGATTAAAAAAATGTGGTACATATGCACGATGGAATACTATGCAGCCATAAAAAAGAACAAAATCATGAATTTCGCAGCAACCTAGATGGAACTAGAGTTTATAATACTGAGTGATCTCTCACAGAAACAAAGATCTGAGTATCATATGTTCTCACTCATAAGTGGACCTTGAACATCTATCGTAATACTATAAGAAAAGGATTGACAGTGGCGGGAAACTATGGGGGGGCAGGGAGGGGAAGGGGGGTGGGATTAATGGTAGTCAATATCTGTCTGGGGACGGGGAGACACCCCTTATCAACAATGGTGCTGAACGATGCATATTTATATACCTAACCCTTAACTGTACCCCACAATTTTAAAATAAAAAATATGTTTTTTTAAAAAAGAAACTTATAGGACACCACCTAGTGGATCAATATATTCATTACTAGAGAGGAGAGAAAAAAATATAAACCGGGCTCGGTGGCTCAGCCTGTAATCCTGCGCCTTGGGAGGCTGAGATGAGTGGATTGCCTGAGCCTGTGGGTTCGAGACCCGCCTGGGCAACTTGGCAAGATCTCATCTCTACAATAAATCAAAATATTAGCTGGGCGTGGTAGCGTGTGCCTGTAATTCCAGCTACTTGGAAGGCTGAGGTGGAAGGATCGCCGGAGTCCAGCAGGTCTAGGCTGCGGTGGCCGGGAGCGGCCACTACACTCCAGTCTGGGCGACAGAGTGAGACTCCAACTCAAAAAAAAAAAAAAAATCCAAAACAATGATGGCTGAAAACATCCCAAACCTGGGGAAGGAAACAGAAATTCATATATAGGCATCTCAAAGCACACCAAATAAGATGAATCTAAATTTCAAGTGAAATGAGTGGATATATATTTCCACCCCAAACAGATGAATATACATTCTTCACAAACTCATTCTCCTGAATCTTCTCTGAGATAGATCACATGTTAGTTCAAATTTAAGAAGATTGAAATAATACCAGCTATATTTTTCTATCACATTGGTATGACACTATATACCAAATAACAGCAAGAAAATGGAAAAAATTACAAATTTTTAAAAATTTATAAGTTTACTTAATAACATACTCTTGAACAACTACTAATTCAAAGAGGAAATCAAAAAGAATATTAAAACTATCTTGTGATGAACAAAAATTAAACCTCAACTTACCAAAACATATGAGATGAGCAAAAGCAGTACTAAGAAAGAAGTTAATAGTGATAACTATCTACATTAAACAAATAAAAATAATCTCAAATCAACAACCTGGCTTTATATCACAAGGCACTAGAAAAAAGAAGAACAAATTAAGCCCAGAGTTGGCAGGAGGAAGAAAATAATAGTGATCAGAGCAGAGATAGATCAGATAGAGAATAATAGAAAAGCTACTGAAAAAAATAAGCAAAATTAAGAGTTAGCTTTTTGAAAAAAATAAGCAAAATCAATAAATCCTTAGCTAATCTAAGAGAAAAAGAATGAATACTCTAATAGAATTTGAAATAAAAGAGAAGACATTACATTGTATGCCTCAGAAATAAAAAAGTAGCTGGGCTCAGTGGCTCAGCCTGTAATCCCAGCACTTTGGGAGGGTGAGGTGAGTAGATTGCCTGAGCCCACGGATTCAAGACCTGCCTGGGCAACTTGGCGAGACCTCATCTCTACAATAAGTCAAAAATTAGCCGGGCGTGGTAGCATGTGCCTGTAGTTCCACTTGGAAGGCTGAGGCAGAAGGATCACCAGAGCCCAGCAGGTCAAGGTTGCGGTGGCCGGGAGCAGCCACTGCACTCCAGTCTGGGTGACAGAGTGAGACTCCAACTGAAAAAAAAAAAAGTATTATAAGGGAGTATTATGAACAATTGTATGCCAGCAACTTAGATAACTCAGAGAAAATGGATACATTCCTAGAAACATACAAGGTACCAAGACTGAATGAAGAAGAAATAGAAAGCCTGAACAGACCAATAGCAAATAAGAAGATTAAACTAGTAATCAAAAGCCTCCCAACAAAGAAAATCCCAGGATCAAACAGTTTCACAGCTAAATTCTACCAAACATTCAAAGAATTAATGCCAATCCTTCTTAAACCCATCCAAAAAACAGAAGCAGAGTGACTACTTTCAAACTAATTTTTGAGGTCAGTATTATAATAAAAAAGCCAGACAAAAATACAAGAAAAGAATAATTCAGGACAATCTCTCAGATGGACATAAGTGCAAAACAAAACAAAACAAAACAAAAAACTCAATAGTATACTAGCAAATCAAATTCAACAATACACCAAAAATAGTACACACCATGAACAAATAGAAGTTATCCCTGAAATGCAAGGTTGGTTTAACATGTGCAATCATTCAATGTGATACCCATGCACAAAATGAAATATAAAAACCATATGATCATCTCAATAGATGCAGAAAAAGCATCTGACAAAGCTCAATACAATTTCATGATAAAATTTTTCCACAAAATGGCATTGAAGGCTATTTCTCAGCATAATAACATAATGGACTTTTAATAAAGGTTATTAATGACAAGTGCACAGCTAACGTCATAATCTATGGAGAAAAAAATAAAAACTTACTTTTTCTAAGATCTAGCATGAAGCAAAAATATTCACTCTTGCCACTTTTGTTCAACATAGTAATGGAAGTGCTAGCAAGTTAAATTAGACAATTAAAAACAAAGTAAAAAGAAAAGTCATCCAAATTGGAAAGGAATAAGTAAAATTATTTTTGTTTGCAGATGACATATGTAGGAATGCATGCATAAAATATATGTGGAAAACTCTAAATAACTGCTACTCCCCCCTCCAAAAAAAAATTGGAAGTAACAAATTCCATAAAGTTGCAGGATAGAAAATCAGCACACATAAGTGGACCCTGAACATTTACCATAATACTATAAGAAAACTGCTGGGGGGTGGGGCACACAAAATCAATGAGTACCTGATCTCAAACCAGGCAAAGTGGAGAGGAATCGGAGGCCAAAACTTTGCCTGCATGATGACCACTTGTATACCTAATTCTGAATTGTACCCCACATCTTTAAAATTAAAAAAAGAAAATCAACACACAAAAATCAGTTGCATTTACTTTTACTAATAATGATCTATCTGAAAAGAAATTTTAGAAGCATTTCAATTTATGATATCATCAAAAAGAATAAAATAACTGGGAATAAGTTTAACTAAGGACATGAAAGATTTGTACACTGAAAACTATAAAACATTGATTAAAAATTGACAATGATACACATAAATGGAAAGATATCATGTGTTCATGGGTTGATGGACTGGAAGAATTAAAATTGTTAAAATGTCCATACTACTCAAAGGTTTAACCAACTTCAATGCAAACCCTAGCAACATAGAAATGACATTTTTCACAGAAAAAAAATATATAAAACCTACCTAAGCCCACAAAAGATCCAAAATAAACAAAGCAATCTCAAGGAAGAAAAATAAAGTTGAAGGCATTATCATTTTTTATTTCAAATTATATTTCAAAGTTGTGGTAATCAGAACAGCATGATATTGGAATAAAAAAGACGCATATATCAATGGAACAGAATAGAGAACCCAGAAACAAACAGAAATACATCCAGCCAACTCATTTTAAACAAGGGCAGCAAAAAATGCACAGTAGAGAAAGAATAGTCTCTTCAATAAGTGTTGGAAAACTAAATATCCACATATAAAAGTTTCAGCTCAAAATGGATTAAAGACCTAAATATAAAACTTGAAATTGTAAAATTCTTAGATGAAAACATAGCTGAAAGCTTCTACACATTGATCTTGGCAATTTTTTGAATATCACACCAAAAATTCAGACAACTATAGCAAAAATAAACAAATAAGACTAAATCAAATTTAATAGCTTCTGCACAACAAAGGAAACAGTCAACAGAGTGAAAAGGCAACCTACAGAATAGGAGAAAATATTTGTGTATCATATATTTGACAAGAGGCTGACATTCAAAATGTATAAAGACCTCACAGAACTCAATAGCAAAAAGTTTAAATAACCCAATTACAATATGGACAAGGATAAGACATTTCTTAAAAGAAGATACATGAATGGCCAAATAGTGTATGAAAAGGTGCACAACATCACTAATCATTAGGGAAATGTATGTCAAAATTACAATGAAATAGCACCTCATACCTGTTAGGATGGCTATTATCAAAAGAAAAGAGATAAGTGTTGACAAAAGTGGGGAGAAAAGAAAACCCTTGTATTCTGTTGGTGGAAACGTACATTGGTACAGCTTATGGAAAACAGTATGAAAGTTCTTCAGAATATTAAAAATAGAACTACCATAATGACCCAGCAATTTCTTCTGGATATATAACCAAAGGAAATGCAATCAGCACCTCATAGCAATTTCTACATTACCATATTCATTACAATATTATTCATAGTGGCCAAGATATGGAAATAACCTAAGTATCTGTCAATATATGAGTGAATAATTTATATATTTATATATAAACCTATTTTTAAATATAAATATATATTTTAAAGAAAGCCTACCATTTTCAACAACATGAATGAACTTGGAGGACATTCTACTGAGTTAAAAAAGCCAGACACAGGAAGAAAAGCAGTGCATGATCTCACTGTTATGTAGAATCTTAAAAAAAGGTCAAATACATAGAAACAGTGTTGAAAGTAGCAGAATGGAAAAGATACTCCATGCAAACAAAAAACACAGGAAGTTTAGAGTAAATGTCAGATAAAATAAACACTACAACAAAAATGTTTGGAAATAAAGAGGAACTTTTTATAATGATGAAAGTATCAACATTAGGAAAAAACAACATATACACATCTAAATACATGATGCGAACCTGACAGAACTGATGGGATATGTAGTTCAAAAATAATATTTTGAGATAACAATATCCTACTTTTACTAAGGTGCACAACTAAGCAGAATATCATCAAGGACATAGAAGACTTGAAAAACAATATAAAATAGCTAGATATAAAAGATAGACCACTCTACCAAACAAAAATAGAATATTAATTCTTCTCAAGTGCACAGGAAACATTCCTTAAAATAGATTAAATATTAGGCAATAAAACAAATCTCAATAAATTTTTTAAAAGATTAGAATCATAAATGTTACATTCTTTGATCAGAGTGGAATGAAATTAGAAGTCCATGATTGAAGGAAATTTGGAAATTTCATAAATATGCAAAAGGTAAACCACATACACCTAAATAAACTATAAGACACATTATAAATCATGACAGCAGTATATAAAATTTTATTTATTTTTTATTTTTTTCCTTTTTTAAAAATTTTAAAGATGTAGAATTCAGGTAAAGTTTGAGCCTCCCTTTAGTCCCCAATTTCCTGGTTTGAGATCAGGTACCCTTATTGCTGTTGTGCGCCCCTCCCCCACCAACCCCAGCAGTATTCCACTATTGCCAATCCCTTTCTTATAGTATTATGGTAAATGTATAGGGTCTGCTTATGAGTGAGAACACATGGTAGTCTCTTCTTTGTTTCTGTAATACATCACTGAGTATGAAAGACTCTAGATCCATCCAAGTTGCTGTGAAGTCCATATGTTTGTTCTTTATGGCTGCATAATAGTCCATTGTGTATATGTACCACATTTTTTATCCAATCCTCTTTTGATAGGCAGCATGGTTGGTTCTATGTTTTTGATACCGTAAACAGTGCTGCAATAAACATGTGTGTGCAGATATCTTTTTTGCAGAATGATTTTGAGTTCCTCTGGGTATATTCCCAATAGAAAGATTGCTGGATCATATGGAAGGTCAATGTCTAGTTCTTTTAGAAATTGCCACACTGTTTTCCAAAGAGGTTGCACTAGCTTGCATTCCCACCAGCAGTGTAGAAGCAATCTTTTATCTCCACATCCTCTCCAGCATCTGTTGTTTTTTGTTTTATTACTGATGGCCATTCTTACTGAGGTTAGGTGGTATTGCAATGTGGTTTTGATTTGTATTTCTCTGACGATTAGTGAGGCTGAGCACTTTTTCATGTGTCTGTTGGCTGTCAGAATATCTTCTTTTGAGAAATGTCTATTCATGTCTTTTGCCCACTTTTTAACAGGGCTGTTTGTTTTTTTTCCTTTTGGCACGTTTGAGTTCCTTGATGTTAGGCTTTTGTCAGATACACAGTTGGCAAATATTTTTTTCCAATTCTGTGAGCTGTCTCTGTGTTTCGTTGATAGCTTATTTTGCTTTGCAGAAGCTTTTCAGTTTGATAAATCCCACTTGTCTATCATTTTTTTTATGGCAAGGGTGCTTGGAATTTTGATCAGGAATTGGTTGCCAGTTCCATTTTCCATAAGGATGTCTCCTGCATTTTCTAAGGTTCTTATAGTTTGAGGTTTTACGTTCAGGTCTTTGATCCATTTACTGCTGATTTTTGTGTATGGTGATAGATAGGGGTCCTATTTCATTCTTTTGCATGTTGTCAACCAGTTTCCCCAACATCTTTTACTGAATAGGTTCTCCATTCCCCAGTTGTTGTTGGTGGAGGCTTTGTCAAAGATGAGTTGGTTGAGAAATTGAGGTTTCTCATCCGGAATCACTATTCTGTTCCATTGGTCCATATGCCTATTCTTGTACCAGTACCAGGCAGTTTTGATTATTGTAGCCTTATAGTAAAGTTTAAAGTCTGGAAGTTTGATGCCTCCCAACTTGTTTCTTTTGCTGAGGATTGTTTTGGCTATTTGTGGTCGTTTATGTTTCCATATGAATTTCCGTATTGTCATTTCCAGGCCTGAGAAGAATGATGTTGGTAATTAATGCGTGTTGTGTTGAATCTGTAGATTGCCTTTGGCAGGATAGGCATCTTAACAACATTGATTCTTCCTATCCACGAGCATGGAATATGTATCCATTTTTTGTGTCTTCTTGGATTTCTTTAAGCAGTGCTTTGTAGTTTTCATTGTAAAGATCTTTCACTTCTCTGGTTAGGAAGATGCTGAGGTATTTATTTTTTTGTGTGTGGTTATTGTGAATGGGATTGTGCTTTTATTTGGTTCTCTGCCTGCTTGTTGATGGTGTATAAGAATGTAACTCTCTTTTGCACATTTATTTTGTTCCCGAAATTTTGCCAAAGACCTTTATCAGTGAAAGCAGGTTTTTGACCAATTATCTTTTGTTTTCAAGGTATAGGATCATATCATCAACAAAGAGGGATAACTTAACTTCTTCTCTTCCTATTTGTATACCCATGATTTCCTTCTGTATTGTAATTGCTCTAGCAAGGACTTCCAGCACAATGTTGAACAAGAGGAGTGAGAGTGGGCAGTCTTGTCTTGTTCCTGTTTTCAGGGGAAATGTTTCCAGTTTCTGCCCATTTAGCAATATGCTGGCTGTGGATTTATTGTAGATGGTGCTTACTATCTTGAGGTATGTTCCTTCTATGCCTAGGTGTTTGAGGGTTTTTAATGAAGAAGGGATGCTGGATTTTATCAAAAACTTTTTTTACACCTATTGGTGTAATCATGTGGTTCTTGTTTTTAAATCTGTAGATGTATTTAATTACATTTATGGTCTTGTGGATGTTGAATCAGCCCTGCATCCTGGGGATGAAGCCTACTTGGTCATGGTGGATGATTTTTGAGATGTTTGTTGGATCCGATTTGAAGAATCTTGCTGAGAATTTTTGCATTTATGTTCATTAGGGATATTGGCCTGTAGTTCTCTTTTTTTGTTGTATCTTTTCCCGGTTTGGGTATCAGTGTGATGTTAGCTTCATAAAATGATGTGGGGAGAATTCTGTCTTTCACAATTGCCTGGAATAATTTCAATAGGATTAGTATCAGCTCCTTCTTGTATGTTTTGCAGAATTCTGCTTGAAAGTTATCTGGTCCAGTGTTTTCTTTTGTAGGTAATTTTTTTATGATGGAATCAATTTCCTGAGTTTTTATTTATCTATTTAGTGTTTCAGTGTCTTCTTGCTTCAACCTTGGGAGGTTGTGTGATGTCAGAAATTCCTCCATTTCATTTAGGTTATCAAGTTTGTTTTCATATAGGTATACATAGTAATCTCTGATAATCTTTTGTATTTCTTTGGGATCACTTGTGATGTGATCTTTTGTATTTCTGATTGTGTTTATTTGACTTTTTCTCTCTTTCTTGGTCATTCTGGCTAGGGGTTCATCAATCTTGTTTATTCTTTCAAAGAACCAGTTTTTTTGTTTTGTTGATTTTTTTTCTATGATATTTTTGTCTTCTATATCCCATATTTTGACTTTTACTTTGGTGATGTGGATTCTTCTGCTAAAGCTAGAGTTTTGGTGGTCTTGTCTTTCCAGCTCCCTTATGTGATTTGTTAGGCTGTTAACTTGTGATCTTTCCATTTTCTTGTTGTGTGTTTGTAGAGATATAAATTTCCCTCTTAGAAATGATTTTACGGCATCCCATAGATTTTGGTAGGATGTTTCTTCATTTTCATTTTGTTTCCAGGAATCTTTTAATCTCTGTTTTGATTTCTGTGTTGACCCAGTAGTTGTTCAGTATCATGCTGAACTAAAAAAAGAGAAGAACAAAAAAGCAAAAACAAACAAACAAATAAACAAAAAAACTGGAAAGGTGAACACTCATTCATGTACACATATAAACAGAAAACAAAAAAAATGAAAGTAGAAAGAAAGACGAAAAAAGGAGTGAGGGGAATGCAGATAAAACCCTCACATACACATTCATACACAAAAGAAAAATATTAATAAATTAGCAAACAAAAAAACCCTGCCCTCTGTAAGTGTTCCCCTCTGCTGTCTCCTGCAGATTTTCGGCCTCATTCAGTCTCCCCAGTGTCCAGCCCAGGGAAGGAGGAGATGAATGTGAGAGTGGGTGGGGCTTCAGTCTTCCCCTCCCACTTTAGTATGGTCAGGGGAATTCCCTCCAGTGGGGCAGTGTGGGATTGTCTTTTCCCCAAGTACTGACGGATCACAGCCCCAGCCAGGCTAATCCTTGAGTGGAGTCCTCCTATTGCAGCTGATGTCCAGCTCCGCCTGAGTACATCCCTCTCAGTCGTTCCCCAGCCATGTGGGTCTGACATTCAGTGGATTGCTGGGGAAGAAGGGGTTGGGTTAGCCCTGTACTCACCACTGATCTCTTTGGAGGTATTCCTCATTCTTTTCTGGCCACACCCTTTTTCCCAGGCTGAATCAAGGTAGGGCATGGGGCGACCGGGTCTCAGCACTTGTCCTGTCCATCCGGAGTTTGTGCTTTAAGGATATTCCCTCTGGGTCATGATCAACCCCTGTGTAGTTAATCTGCCAGTCACAGATATTGGGTTGGGTCTGTCATTTCATGATGAGCAAGCCAGGGCCCCTTCCTGCCCAGTTTCCAATATGATGGTACACTGCCTCTTTCATCTTCTCCAGTGGGGATTTGTCTCTGGCCTCCCTCATTGTGCTCCCTCCATAGCCCTTGCTGCCAGAGTCTGGCCAGGTGCTGCAGTGGTGAGGTAGAGCCTGGAGCAGGCAATCTCTCCCATCAGCTTCTTTCTGGGAAGGACTTTGTTGATTTTTTAAAAAATGGTGCTCAGCTTCTGCACCCTGGGAAGCACCAAGGACCATGCAGAGCAGCTGCAGCCCCAGCTGCCTCACCAGGAGAGTCCTGGCCACTTGCTCCCAAGTCCCTACTCAGTCAGCCACTCATGCCTACTTACTCACATGACACATATGCAAAATTTTCCATACTCTCACTCACTCACACTGGGACCTGCTTAGTCTAACTGGCTCTGCCACCATCTTCCCCTCATCTATCTAAACATTTAAAACTCAATAATAAAAAGTTAACCCAATTAAAAAATAAGGAAAAATTTGAAAAGACATTTCTCCAAAGGGCACATACAAATAGTCAATGAGCATATGAAATGATGCTCAGCATCATTTGCCAGCAGGAAAATGCAAATCAAAACCACAGCGAAATGTTATGTCACACAAAATAGTTTGACTGTAATGGAAAAGACAGTCAATAACAAGTGTTGGAAGAAATATAGGGTTATCAGAACATAATGAAGTCACTGTGAGAAATGATTTGGTAGATTATCAAGTGCCTCAAAATATTAAAGTTACCATAACCCATTAATTTCAATTCGAGGCATATACCCAAGAGAAATAAAAACATATGTTCACCAAAACCCCCATACACATGAATGTTCATGGCAACATTATTCATAATAGCCCCAAATTGAAAACAACCAAAATGTCAATCAACTGATGATTGAATAAGCAAAACGCAATGTGTCTATACAATGAATATTATTCAGCTATGAAAAGAATGATTCAGCTATAAAAAGAAAAATCTAAATCATTGGTGAAACTTGAAAACATAATACAGAGTGAAAGAAGGCAATCACAAAAGATGACAAATTGTATGATTCCATTCATATGAATTGTACAGAATAGACAAAGTTATAAAGACAGAAAATAAATTAGTGGCCGTTTAACGCTATAGGGATGTGGGGGATAGGATGTGACTGTCAATGAATACAAGATTTTATTCTGGGAGTAATTAAACTATTCAAAATTAGATTGTGTTGATGGTTTCATAACTCTGTGCCTATGTTAAACACTACTGAATTGTATACTTTAAATGGATGAATTTTATGGTATCCTAATAATATCTCCATAACACTGTTAAAATAGATAATGAAGACATCTTCTTGTGCAGGTATGCTACTTTTGGGGCTAGATCAAATGAAAGAGATATTATATTAATATTTTGTTATGTAATTGTGCATGTGTTTTACTCCACCTGGAAGTTACCTATAATGGAGTTACTGTCTCCAGGAAAACAGGAAGAAATCTATAACTTTTCAGTCCCCAAATATTACTTTTGAATTAATTATAATTGCACAGAATTTAGGAATTCTTGCCTACTGTAGGGTGTAGGGGCTAGAGGGTTAAAAGAGCATTTTTGAAAAAAAGTGTGGCCTCCTGACCTGAATGAGATCTGAGTTTTGCTGAGGAAATGAATGGTGTAAGAGAGAGGATCCGATGTGTCGTTAAAACAAAAGTGGGGACTAAAGGGAGGCCCAAACTTTACCTGTACGATGACCACTTGTATACCTAATCCTGAATTGTACCCCACATCTTAAAAAAAAGGAAGAAAACGAAAAAAGGAATTTAGTATCAGGATATTTTCTTTATGTATAAAAGTGTACTTCAGTGGGAGAGGAAATAAAAGTTTATGTCTTGTGATTAGGGAACTGGTTTTCTTAAATAATTTGTTTAAGGAATTATTGGGAAAATAAGCTCTGATTGTGAAAAAAATTTGGTGCTGGTCTGCCCTATGGATGTTCTCCTCACTTAGCTTAGGCTTCAACACCCTGCTCTGGGTCATCGTGATTTTTGCCAATGTTCCTTTCCTTTCCCCTCACCCTCCAACTCATGCACACACGCTCGTACACACATGGTTATTGTGCTCTGACTCACTTAATGGCACAATAATATTTGAACTAAATTATCCAGAAGGGGAAAGGAGGGGAAGCAGAATTGGATAATTGTAAATTTCTCATTTGGGAATTTTCTTTCTTCAAGATTCTTATCATTCTCTTAAGATATTGTAGAGAATGACCAGTTGCAATATTATGCTTTTAATGGTAATTTTATTGCAGTCCTTGAGAGATTTAAGTTAGTAGTCAATTTTGGTATTTGATACTCAGTTTTATCAAGAGCCTGTGAAGAATAAAGTTTAGTTTAAAAATTAGTTGATATTCAGTATACATTATTAGTATGCTAGAGATCAATATTAGTATGTTTATTGATATATCTATATCTATTTCTACCTCTATTTGTCTCTCTGTATCAATTCACATGTACAGCAGATCAAGAGAGAAGAGAGTTGTACTTTTTAGAGACAGAATGTATTAATAAAATGAAAAACAATTAAGAGGCAGACAAACAAAAATCTTAATAGAAGATAATTTGCAAAGGACTGAGGGCTGAGGTGATCCAACTATTAACCTTCTTAGTTTGCTGATTTTTCTTCTGTTATTATTTTATAATCAGAAGGAAAACTGACATTAAATATTTTAAGGTGTATAAGACAACAGTCATTGAAAGTGGTTCACACACACAAAAGACACAAGATATAGGAATATGAAGGGATATTCAAAACTGCTGTTGAGTTTTAAAATTGTTTTTAAAAAAGTTTATATGTATTAACAGAATAAATATTTGGAAGTATATATATATGTTAATGAAATACATATCTGGTTGATGGCATTGGTGATGATGCATAGTTCTTTCTTGATCATTTTCAACATGTTTTTGGGTTGTTCCCATAAGCATTCTTACACTCTGAAAGAAATTAAACTAAAAAACAGAATATCCCATTTTGTGGCCCCTTCCCTTCCTTTCCACAAATCACATACACACACATTCACGCCCAAGCGCAAAGGTGGAATTTTCCATGGGATAAAAAGTACCTGGTTTATCAAATCACTTGGATGCCATACTGTGTTTCTCTTGCCATTTGGCTTTCAGACCACAGACAAGATCTAGTTGGGAAATGTCACAATATGAATTGTTCTAGTTTCTCAGAAAAGAGTGAAAGAATACATTACAATTATTTTAACAGACCATGAATCAGTATATGATACAACTTTCATACTCATATATACATTCAAGGGAATACTAATCAAACTGTTATAAATGAGATTGGAATATATGTACTGATGTGGAAAGATATCATGTAATATGAAACAAGGCAAATTGCAGAATGGTGTTTTCTTAATGATTCCATTTGTGGGAGAAAACATACAGTGAAAGCACAATATGATCTTATTTAATCACATAGACACACCCCTGATCTTCAGTTGAGAATGATAGAAGGTTCTTTGGGTCCACAAAGCCTAAATATGTACTCATATGTGTTGGAAGTATGACTTACTGCTCTGTGTCTGTCATCTTGTCCCCTATCTATGCAGACTACTCTGGCTTGGACACTTATCTGTATATTCTACTTTTTGTAGAGAGATTGGGAGAAACAGAGAGAGCAATTTTAATTCTAGATGATAACACTGATCCCAAATTCGAAGTCCAGGAAGGAGTGATGAGTGGCGGAGATGATACATCTGCCTGTTATGGAGATAGACATACCTGGAATCCTAATTTGGTTCCTCAATTCCCAGCTGTTTGATCTTAAGTGTATGCCCAACACAGCCTAGTTTCTCAATCCCTGGCCAAAAGTGTGCTTTATCATTCTTTGTTTCTTTGTCAATTGGATTAAATTGGTTGGTGGTCAGGTATTGGAATAAAATCTAATTGCTGTTCGTATTGCATTTAATTGATTATTCAACATTGGGGCTGTCTTTCTAAATAATTATTGAATGTTTTAATTTTTTTTTTGAGTTGGAGTCTTACTCTGTCACCAAGACTGGAGTGCAGGCCACTCCTGGCCACTGCAGCCTCAACCTGCTGGAATCCAGTGGTCCTTCAGCCTAAGCCTTCCAAGTAGCTGGAACTACAGGCGCACGCTACCATGCCTGGCTAATTTTTGATTTACTGTAGTGATGAGGTCTCGCCAAGTTGCCCAGGCAGTTCTCGAACCCGCAGGTTTAGGCAATCCACTCACCTCGGCCTCCCAAAGCGCTGGGGTTACAGGCTGAACCACCGAGTCCAGCCAAATGTTTTTAATTTTGCCTTCCCGTTACAGTTTGGGGGCGCACTATCTCTTTTTTCTTCCTACATGAGTGTGTGTGTGTGTGTGTGTGTGTGTGTGTGTGTGTGTATGATTACATAGTTTCGCATCACTTAACAATGAGGATATGTTCTGAGAAATGCATTGTTAGGCAGTTTTGTTGTGCTAGTATCAAGAGTATAATTACACAATTCTAGATTATATAGCCTACCATGTAGTCTATATGGTGTAGCCTATTGTTTCTAGGCTAAAAGCTTGTACCTGTACAGCATGTTACTATACTGAATGCTGCAGGTAATTGTAACTAAGTATTTGCATATCTAAACATAGAAAAGGTATAGTAAAACAGCATGATGTTAAACAACTCCTGGGTCAATGATGAAATCAAAACAGAGATTAAAAGATACCTGGAAACAAATGAAAATGAAGAAACATCTTACCAAAATCTCTGGGATGCCATGAAAGTTGTAAGAGAGGAATTTATATCCCTACAAATGCACATGAAGAAAATGGAAGGATCACAAATTAACAGCCTAAGAAGCCACCTAAGGAAGCTGGAAAAGCAAGACCACAAAAACCCTAATTTCAGCAGAAGAATCCAGATCACCAAAATAAAAGCCCAAATCCAGGACATAGAAGACAAAACAATAATACAAAAAATCAATGAAACAAAAAGCTGGTTCTTCAAAAAGATAAACAAGATCGATGATCCCCTAGCCAGACTGACCAAGAAAAAGAGAGAAAAAGCCCAAATAAACACAATCAGAAACACAAAAGATGAAGTCACATCTGATCCTGAAGAAATACAAAAGATCATTAGAGACTACTATGTACACTTGTATGGAAACAAACTTGAAAACTTTTCAGAAATGGAGGACTTTCTGTCATCACACAACCTGCCTAGGTTGAAACAAGAAGAAATTGAGACCCTAAATAGACCAATAACAATCAAGGAAATTGACCACGTAATAAGAAAACTACCTACAAAAAAAAGCCCTGGACCCGATGGCTTTCCAGCAGAATTCTACAAGACATTTAAGGGGAGCTCATACCAATCCTACTGAAGATATTCCAGGCGATTGAGAAAGATGGAACTCTCCCCAAATCATTTTATGATGCCAACATCACATTGATATCCAAGCCAGGTAAAGACCCAACAAAGAAAGAGAACTACAGGCCAATATCTTTGATGAACATAGATGCTGAAATTCTCAACAAGATCCTAGTGAACCGAATTCAACAACACATCTCAAAAATCATCCATCATCCATTCCTGGGATGCAAGGCTGTTTCAACATTCGTAAAACCATAAATGTAATTAAGTACATCAACAGATGTCAAAACAAAAACCACATGATTATATCATTAGATGCAGAAAAAGCTTTTGATAAAATCCAGCATCGCTTCTTGATAAAAACCCTCAAACATCTAGGCATACGGGGAACATACCTCAAAATAGTAAAAGCCATCTATGAGAAACCCACAGCCAGCATACTCCTAAATGGACAAAAACTGGAAACATTTCCCCTGAAAACGGGAACAAGACAAGGATGCCCACTCTCAATGCTCCTGTTCAATATAGTTTTGGAAGACCTGGCTAGAGCAATCAGAGAAGAGAAGGCAATCAGGGGTATTCAAATAGGAAAAGAGGAAGTCAAGCTATCTCTCTTTGCAGATGACATGATCATGTACCTTGAAAACCTAACAGAATCTGTCAAAAACCTCCTTACACTGATAAAGGACTTTGGCAAAGTCTCAGGGTATAAAATAAATGTGCAAAAGACAATCTCATTTCTTTACACCAATAATAAACAAACAGAAACCCAAATAAAAAGCACAATTCCATTTGCAATAGCCACAAAAAAATGAAATACCTTGGCATCTTCTTAACCAGAAATGTGAAAGACCTTTACAATGAAAACTACAAAACACTGCTCAAAGAAATCAAAGATGGCACAAACAAGTGGGAAAATATCCCATGCTCATGGACTGGAAAAATCAACATTGTGAAGATGTCCATCTTACCTAAGGCAATCTACAGATTTAATGCAATACCCATGAAATTACCAGCAACATTCTTCTCAGACCTAGAAAAAACAACATAGGAATTCATATGGAAACACAAACGACCAAGAATAGCCAGAACAATCCTCAGCAAAAAAAAAAAAAAAAACAACAACAAAAAAAACAAAGCAGGTGGTATCACATTTCCAGACTTTAAACTTTACTATAAAGCTATAATAATCAAAACAGCTTGGTATTGGTACAGGAACAGGGATATAGACCAATGGAATAGAATTGAGATTCCAGAAGCAAAACCTCAATTTCTCAACCAACTCATCTTCGACAAAGCCTCCACCACCTACCACTGGGGAGAGGAGAACCTATTCAGTAAATGGTGCTGGGAAAACTGGCTGACCACATGCAGAATATTGAAACAGGACCCCTGTCTATCCCCATACACAAAAATTAACTCTAAATGGATCAGAGACCTAAATGTAAGACCTCAAACCATAAGAACCTTAGAAAATGAAGGACATACCCTCATGGAAATTGGAACTGGCATCCAATTCCTGAACAAAGCCCGAAACCCACAGGCCATAAGAAGTAAGATAGACAAGTGAGACCTCATTAAACTGACAAGCTTCTGCAAAGCCAAAGAAAGCATTAAGAGAGCAGGGAGACGGCCTACAGACTGGGAAAATGTATTTGCCAACTCCAGGTTTGACAGAGGCTTAACATCTTGGATCTACAATGAACTCAAACATGCTGAAAAGAAAAAAACAAACAACTCCATTATAAAATGGGGAAAAGATATGAACAGACACTTCTCAAAGGAAGACATCCAAGCAGCCAACAGACACATGAAAAAATGTTCAACCTCACTAATCATCAGGGAGATGCAAATCAAAACCACACTGAGATACCACCTAACTCCAGTCAGAATGGCAATTATCAATAACTCAAAAAATAACAGATGCTGGAGAGGGTGTGGTGAAAAGGGAACACTTCTACACTGTGAGTGGGAATGCCAACTAGTGCAACCTCTGTGGAAAACAGTATGGTGATTCCTAAAAGCCCCAAATATTGACCTCCCATAAGACTTCACAATCCCCCTACTGGGAATATACCCTGAAGAACTCAAATCACTCTGTAGAAAAGATACCTGCGCACATATGTTTGTCACAGTATTGTTCACAATAGCAAGAACCTGGAAGCAACCATGCTGTCCATCAAAAGAAGACTGGATTAAAAAAATGTGGTACATATACACGATGGAATACTACGCAGGCATAAAAAAGAACAAAATTATGAATTTCACAGCAACCTGGATGGAACTAGAGTCTATAATACTGAGTGATTTCTCACAGAAACAAAGATCTGAGTATCACATGTTCTCACTCATATAGTGGACCTTGAACATCCAACGTAATACAATAAGAAAATGACTGACAGTGGTGGGATATTATGGGGGGGTGAGGGGAACAGAGATGGGATTAATGGTAGTAAATATTTGTCTGGGGACGGGAGACACCTCTTATCAACAAGGGTGCCTGAATGAAGCATATTTGTATACCTAACCCTTAACTCTACCCCACCATATCATTAAAAAATTGATTCAAATAAATATAAATAAATAAAAAGAAAAAAAAGAAAAGGTACAGTAAAAATATGGTATTATAATTTTATAGGATCATTGTCACATATGTGCTACATTATTCGCCAAAACATTCTGATGGGTACAGAACTGTGTGTGTGTGTGTGTGTGTGTGTGTGTGTGTGTGTGTGTGTGTGTGAGAGAGAGAGAGAGAAAGAGAGAGAGAGAGAGAATTTAAGCTGTAGTAGAGATCCATACTCTAGTCTGAAACTAAATGCGTTAAGGACCCTATATATGCAGTTCCCCTGGGATAACAAGGCTTATTTGGTCCTATCTTCCAATATTTCTGTTTCTTTGTATGGTGGCTCACGCCTGTACTCCTAGTACTTTGGGATGCTGAGAGGAGAGGGTTACAAGAGCCCAGTAGTTCAAGACAAGCCTAGGCAACATAGCAAGACTTCATCTCTTCAAAAATCAAAACATTAACAAGTCATAGTGACACATGCCTGTAGTCTCAGCTACTCAGGAGGCTGAGGTGGAAGGAAGTTGACGCTGTGGTGAGCCATGACTGTGTCATTGCCCTCCAGTCTGGGTGACAGAGTGAAACTCCGAGTCAAAAAATAATAATAATTTGCCTCCATGACATTTCTGTTATAGAGTATTTGTGGTTTTGACTGTTTAGTTTTTCAAAATGAATAGCAGTGCTGTTTTGTGTTCCTTTATCAACTACTTGAAGTAGAAATTAATATTTTTAGTATTTACAAATGTTTGGCTTCTGACATCACAGCATGAAGAAATTCAGCGAATCACTTTCTATTGAAAATGGTGAAACTTAAAACCTCTGGAAATTGCCATAACAGCAAACAGCACATGAAGAAAGAAGAGACGAAAGAGCAAGAAGAAAAAATATTCAGTGAAATAATGACTGAAAACTTCTGAAATATATTTTAAGAAAACCACTGTCAACCACAAAATGAAGGCAAAATAAAGACTTTCTCAGATGTACACTTGAATATGTTGCTAGTAGATCTGCCTTACAATAAATACTAAAGGAAGATTTTTAGGTTGAACCAAGTGACTCCAGATGGTAATTCAAATCCACATGAATAAAGAGCACACACAAAAGTATTTAAGTAATTATAATAGACACTATCAATGCACATTTTCTTCCTTTCTTCTTTTAGCTAATATAAAACAGTATGTATAGGAAGTACTGTTGGAACTAAATTTAATATCAGGATCTTTTCTTTATGTGTAATATATGTGTAATATATTTGCCAATAACACAAAATAGGTAAGTGATAGCAAAGTGGTAATGGGCTAAGAAAATGATGAAAAATGATAAAGTAGTAATTATAATAATATAGTATTGTAATATAATACTAAAAGGTGTAATGTGTATATGTATAACAATACCACAAAAGGGGAAATGGAGCCACACAGGAGTAACATTTCTATGTATTACTGCAATTAAGTTAGTATAAATCTGAAGCTGATTATGATACATTAAGATGTATATGGTATTTTTCTTTTCAGCACATTTGAGTTCCTTGTAGATTCAAGATGTTAAGCCTTTGTCAGACCTGGAGTTGGCAAACAACCCCATTATAAAGTGGGCAAAAGATATGAACAGACACTTCTCAAAGGAAGACATCCAAGCAGCCAACAGGCACATGAAGAAATGTTCAACCTCACTAATCATCAAGGAGATGCAAATCAAAACCACACTGAGATACCACCTAACTCCAGTCAGAATGGCAATTATGAATTACTCAAAAAATAACAGTTGCTGGAGAGGGTGTGGTGAAAAGGGAACACTTCTACACTGTTGGTGGGAGTGCAAACTAGTGCAACCTCTGTGGAAAACGGTGTGGCGATTCCTAAAAGCCCTAAATATCAACCTCCCATATGACCTCACAACCCCTCTACTGGGAATATACCCTGAAGAACTCAAATTACTCTATAGAAAAGATACCTGCACATGTATGTTTATTGCAGCATTGTTCACAGTGGCAAGAACCTGGAACCAACCAAGCTGTCCACCAAAAGAGGACTGGATTTAAAAAATGTGGTACATATACAGGATGGAATACTATGCAGCTATAAAAAAAGAACAAAATTATGAATTTCACAGCAACCTGGATGGAACTAGAGTCTATATACTGAGTGACCTCTCACAGAAACAAAGATCTGAAGCCGGGCTCGGTGGCTCGACCTGTAATCCCGTGCCTTTGGGAGGCTGAGGTGAGTGGATTGCCTGAGCCCGCAGGTTCGAGACCCGCCTGGGCAGTGAGACCTCATCTCTACAATAATAATAATAAAAAAAAATCAGCCAGGCGTGGTAGTGCATGCCTGTAATTCCGGCTACTCAGAAGGCTGAGGCCGAAGGATCGCCGGAGCCCAGTAGGCGAGGCTGCGGTGGCCAGGAGCGGCCACTGCACTCCAGTCTGGGTGACCGAGTGAGACTCCAACTCAAAAAAAAAAAAGAAACAAAGATCTGAGTATCACATGTTCTCACTTATATAGTGGACCTTGAACATGTATCGTAATACCATAAGAAAAGGATTGACAGTGGTGGGAAACTATGAGGGGGGAAGGGAATGGAGGTGGGATTATCGGTAGGCAATATCTGTCTGGGGACAGGGAGACACCCCTTATCAACAAGGGTGCCTGAACGAAACATATTTGTATACCTAACCCTTAACTGTACCCCACAATATCAAAATAAAAAATACTGATTGAAAAAAACATGTATATGGTAAACCTTAGAGCAATCACCAAAAAGCCCTACAAAAACACAGTGAAAAAAATCATTAATGAAATTAAGTATAACACTAGAAAATAGTCATTCAATGCAATAGAAAGCACTAAAGAAGGAATAGTGGATCAAAATATATGAGATATTTGGAAAACAATAAGATGGCAGATGAAAATTCCATATATCAATAATTACATTAAATGTGAATAGATTAAACAGTTCAAGCAAAAGGTAGAGATTGTCAGAATAATTTTTTTTAATGTTCAACTACTTGTTAATTATAGGGAACACACTTTAGATTCAAAGATACAAGCTACAAATATGATAACAGATATATCATGCAAATAGCATCACAGGAAAGCTGGAGTAGCTATACAGTAGCTTCACCTTATCAAAGGAGAATACATTTCAAGATGCTCAGTGAATACCTGAAAGCATGGATAGTATTGAATATTATATGTACTATACTTTTTCCTATACATATGTACCTATGGTAAATTTTAATTGATAATTTTGGCAAAGTAAGAAATGAGCAAAATTAATTAATAATAAAATGGCACAATTATAATATTAAGCCAGCATCACTACTTTTGTGCTTTGGAGCCATTATTAAATAAAATAAAGGTTACTTGAACACAAGCACTGTGATACAGCAAAAGTTGATCTGAAAACTGAGATGGCTACTGACTACTGGAATGGTGACAACCTGGACGGAAGTGTAGACAGTGTTGTTACACTGGACAAAAGAATGACTCACATTCTTGGTGGGATGGAGTGGGATGGCATGCGATTTTGTAACACTACTCGAAATAGCATGCAATTTAAAAATTATGAATTATGTCTCGAATTTTCTGTTCAATATTTTCAGATCATTGTTGACCACAAATAACTGAAACCACAGGAAGCAAAACTATGAATAGTGGGGGATTACTGTATTCGTATCAGACAAAATAGATTTTTAAAAATGTGAGATAAGGAAAGGAATTTTATAATTATAAATGTGTAAATCAACCAGGAATATATAACAGTTATACATGTAAGAGCACCAAATACAAGAAGCAAAAATTGACAAAAATGAAGGGAGAAATAGACAATTTAACAATAATAGTCAATATCTCATTTCAAATGCTATATGTAATAACTGGACAAAAGATCAACAAGGAAATGGAATGACAAACACTATATACCTAACCTACATCTACAGAACACTCAATCCAACAACAAAATAATTCACATTCTTCTCAAGTGCACATAGAATATTTTCCAAGACTAATCACATGCTAAGCCATTAAATACATTTCAATAAATTCAAAAGGATAGAAGTAATAGAAAGTATATTCTCTGAATGTAATGGAATGAAATTAGAAACCAATAACAAGGAAAAAATTGTGAAACTCATAAATATGTAGAAATTTTAATAACACGCTACTAAATAATCAGTGAATCAAAGAAGAAATAAACAAGAAAATCAGAAAATACTTTGAGGTAAATAAAAATCAAGTCATAACATACAAAAATTATGGTATGCAGGTAAAGCAGGACTTAGATGGAAATTCATAGCTGTAAATGCCTTTATTAAAAAAGAAGAAAGACCTCAAATTAATAGCCTAACTGGCCACCTTAAACAATTAGTAAAACAAGAACAACTTAAACCTACAGTAAGCAGAAGGAAAGAAATAAATATGATGGTAGAAATTAATAAAATACAAAATTAAAAAAATCCATTAAACCAACACCCAATTCTTTGAAAAGATCAACAAAATTGATAAACCTTTAGTTAGTTTTACCAAGAAAAGAGAGTAAAGATTCAATTTACTAGAACCAATAATAAAAGAGGGCACATGACTCTACAAAAATAAAAAGAATTAAAAATGAATATTATGAACAATTGTGTGCCAACAAATTGGATAACCTAGATGAAATAGACAAATTCCTTGAAACATACAAACCACCAACCTTACTTAAGAAGAAATAGGCAATTTGAATATATCTGAAACAAGTGATGCGGTCAAATCAGTATAAACAAAACAAACAAAAATCTACACAAAAAAAATTCTCAAGACAAGATGTATTCACTGCCAAATTCTACCAAGCATTAAAAAAGGATTGAATATCAATTCTTCACAAACTCTCCTTTAAAAATGTAATAACTCAAATTTCCATCAGTAAACAGATGGATAATCAAAATGTGGTATGTTCATACAATGGAATATTATTTGGCCATAAAAAGTAATGAAGTACTGGTACATGCTACAACATAAATGGAGCTTGAAAATAGTCAATGAATGAATCTTGAAAATGTCAAAACAAAGCAAAACAAAACAATTCTATATGACTTAATTCATACAACAGTTCAGAAAACAAAAATCTAGAGACAAAAAGTTGATAAGTGACTGTTTAGGATTGGGGGAGGGAATGAGGAATATAGGGTAAATAGCTAAAAGATATGGGGTTTCTTTTTGAGTTGATAAAAATGTTCTAAAATTGACTTTCATGATGGCTGAATGTTTCGTGTGAATATACTAAAAAACAGCGAAATTTACACTTTAAATGGGTGACTTACATGTTATGTGAAATATATCTCAATAAAGCCATAAAAATCATATGCCAGATAAGGAAACTATAGTTCTAGGAGTCTCAAGGGGTTCCTTAATGACATCTAGTAGAGGTAGAGTTGCAAATCAAACCCACATCTGTTTTTGTGAATATCTCTCATTTGAAAATCTCAACCATAAAATCACCCTACAATGTTGCCTCCTTGGGAAATTATAAAGGCTGGAAGATGGTATTGGTATTACTCTCCTTTTCTTTTTATTAAGATTTTATTGAATGTCTTTACTAAGTTTGGCTACAGGTAAAAATCTGGCTCATACTGACCCTTCTCTTGTGGATCCAATTGGGAATGTGACAACTCCCTCTGCTTTGCCTATTAATCCCAGTAAGCGGTGTGTCACATGGCAGCTCTGTCTCCTAACCCAGTTGACCAGTGTGTGACAGAGCTATTTTTACCTGTGTACTGTGTACTGTGCTTGCCACATTTTCATTGTCCTGAATTTTTTTTATTTTAGCATGATATATTTCTAAGATACCAAACTCAAAACCTCATTATCAATTGGCAGTGTACAGATTTTAGTATTGCCTGAGGAATGCAAATCCCCAAACATGACAGGCTCTTCTCATGGATACTACAATACAGAGCATTCTAACATGAGAAAGCATTTTCTTCTCTTGCCATCTGTACGTGAATTTGTTTAAGTATTAACCTGCATTCATTTTGCTCCAACAGTGCCTCAGTGTCTTTCTTGTTCATTTCCCTAAACCTGGGAGACTCATTCTCTCTGAGTTATCTTCTAATGTTATTCCAATTTGACCATGAACTTTTGAACTTTCCATCTATACAGACCTAACTGGGTTCATGACAGACCTTGGGATAGTGGTGACCACATCATCTCTACATGGACTCTGTGTAAGAGGAAAACAAACTCTTATAAATGGATTACCTTTTTTTTAAACTTTAATTTCAACTTCTAACAATTTAATTGACACGTCCTTTGATTGTTCATGCAACCATTTATATACAGCATTGAGGCATGTGAGCAGTTGGGATATGGTTTGAGGTTCTACCTCTGAAGAAGTATAGAAGTGAGAAGTATCACAGAAAGGAGATGTTCATCTTGTGAACCAACTGACAATTTTTTTTTCTCTAATGACTGGATTCATTGTTTTGTTTTAGAAGGATAATTTTTTTAAAAAACTTTAAAAAAAGGATAAATTTTAAAAACATAAAAAATAATTAAAAAAGAATAATAAAGTTTTAGCTGAAGCAAAAATTAATGGAAATCACTGAATGCCAGCATCAGAAATCAGGAGTCCTAAGTGACACTGTTTTTGTGAGTTTATGGTATTATCTTCCTGGTATGTGATTCAGATCTAAGACACTTATAGAAGGAGAGAAAAGTATGTGACATATGAATTTATTCTCCTGTTACTTGATTCTCAGTTTCACAAAACGGTACCTGGGGAGTAGATGTGGATTTGTTGTGTGGCCTATAAGATCTCTTTTACATCAGCATGTGTTACGGCCAGTTCTAAGCTTTTCATAGGATGGGAAAGCAAATAATGTTAATGTTGGATGGGTAGAATACTTTTTTAATTACCATGTCCTGTAGTTCTAATCCACTGCTTAAAAAGCTTTGCCCTTTAGTACTATTTCCCTTATTGCCTCTAATAGTCTCTCTCTCTCTCTCTCTTCATCTATTGAATTAGGCTGAGATGTAAGTAGCTGAGTTAGTAGTTATGGCTCAGCTTCTGAGAATTAATTTTTACTTCCTGGTTGCTATAATAGACTGACATCAGTCAGAAGACCTTGTTTCTATGACAACTAAGACCACTTGTTCTAGGATGACTGCTTTATCTTTGCAAGGAAGCAGAAACATTTAGCAGGAATATTATTCACAGGCAAGTTGTTTGGGATACTAGCATCAACATCAAGCTTATTTGTTTTCTATCGTTACTGATGGTGCGTTGGGGGAAGCAGAGTTTGTTTAGACATAAGTGGGCTTAATTTTACCTGTTGTCTGAGATGATGGCAATCCATGCCGAGGGGAAACTATTGGCTGAGTCACCAGCCTTTACTTCCACTTCCTAGTTTCTATGTCCTAAAATAACAGCTATAGTGAGATAGCCATATGGTGAATGAACCCTTATAAAAGAATATTTGCAAACATATCTGATCACACATCACAACTGTGCAAGAAAATGTGCTTGAAGTTTATTTCAAAAGATGTCTCTATATTTGTAGTATAGAAAGATACCCCCACAATCATCAATTATATATTCAAATTCCTTGTAATAGATACTTTTTGTGTGCATGTGTGTATATGTATGTATCTACATATACATTGTCAGGAAATAATATTGCACATAGTAAAAATCAGTATTTGAAATTAATAAGAGATGAGATTTAAACGTACCAATCAAAAGTATAATATATTTATGGACCCCAAACAGATCATACTGTGAATTTCCTGGGTTAGTCTAAACTATTTTAAAAACCAAAGCTCTAAATAGTATATTTGGTTTACTTGCAATACTGTATAAGTCTTTAAATGTCTCCCCTAGCATGAAATAAGAAGCCCTAATCTGTGTGGTTCCTCTTTTGGTAGTGGATATGTTGATTTTTGTTAATTACATTTCAAAAGTGTGATGGTTTTGGCTAGGATAAGTTATGGGACTAGAATAGAGGGCAGTGACCATCTTGTAGCACACACACATCTTTCCCCAGTTATTCAATCAAGCACTAGCATGAGTGCGATTATGAAGGAATTTTACAGATATAATCAAAGTCTCTAATCAATCGACTTTATGTAAGGTAGATTATGCTGGCAGGCCTAACTTAGTCAGTGAAAACTCTTGAAAGAAGATTTAGGCATTTTCCAAGTCAGACTACAAAAAGCAGCTGAGTCTACAGTTGCTCACCCTTCACTGCATATTCCCTTCCTGATAGCCTTCTGACAACTGTGTAAGCCTATACCCATGAAGTTCCTTTCTGCATGTGATCCTCACATCCTGCCTGACAGTTTTATGAATTTCAGACTTGCTTTACTAGGCCTCATAATCACATATTCAATGTCCTTGTAATAAATATTCTCTATGTTTTTTTTCTCTTTATCTATTATACTGGTTCTGCTTCTATGGATGAAATCTAATTGATAAAGAAAGGGTTCATATCTGAAGCTCTTATTGAGGTTTTCATTGAAATACTATATGCTTTAGGAAGAATCAGGTAGTAGGTAAGAAATATCTGCAACTCTCACCTCTACATTACACAGTCTGCTTTGGTATGGTGAAGCAGTGGTTCTGCTAATCCCACTTCTCTTTCACCACTGACTTCCTGTGGACTGAACAGGGCAACAGAGAGAAACAGGAGGTTCAAAGGAGGGAGAAGCAAATTGCTTCTTCCTCTCTCTACTCCCTGTTTCTCTTTGTCACCCTAACAAAAGACCCTCAGCTTTACTATGTTTTATCTCTTTCTCAAGCTCTTCTTTCTTAAGACCTAATTGACATATCCTAGAATTAACTATCTTAAAGTATACTGTGGATTTTAGTGTACTCACAGAGTTATGCAAGCATCACCACTACCTAATTTTATAATTTTTTTATCACTCCAAAACAAAGCCCTTTACCTTTTTGAAGTCCCTTCCCACTCCTAGCCTCCCGGTAATCACAATACTGTCTCTATGGGTTTCCCTATTCTAGACATTTCTTATAAATTAAATTATACAATATTTAGTATTTTTTAACTAGCTTCTTTCACTTAATATACTTTTCCAAGATTCATCTACATTGCAGCATGTCAGTATTTTATTCCTTTCCATAATATTCCATTATATAGATTGATCACATTTCATTTGTCCATTCATCAGTTGGTGGACTTTTGAAAGGTTTCCAATTTGGGGCTCTTATAAATAATGCTGCTATTTTTATTATTGTACAAGTTTTCATGTGGACATATGTTTTTATTTCTCTAGGGTATATAACTAGAAGTTGAATTTCTGGGCCATAGGGTAATTCAATTTTTAGTTTTCTGAGAAACTGCCAAAGAGTTTCTAATATGTCTCGACAATTTTGCAGTCCCTTATGCAACGTATGAAGCTTTCATTTTATCCTTACCAACACTTGTTATTGGCTATGCTTTTTGTTATACCCAATCTAATGGTTGTAAGGTGGTATCTCATGGTGGTTTTGATTTGCATGTACCTAATGACAAATGATGTTAGAAATCATATCTTGTGCTTATCAATCATTCATATATCTTCTTTAAATAAATGCTAACTCAAATATTTACCCTATTTAAAAGAATTGGCTTATTTGTCTTCTTAATATTTCAGTTTTTCTTTTGTCATTTGTTATGTGTTATTTGTCAAATTCAGTGGAAAAACAAGAGCAAATTAAATTAAGCCTAAAGCAAGCAGGAGAAAGAAAATAAATAGTAGAGTGAGAATAAATGAAATGGAGAATAGAAAAATAATATATATAATCAATAAATAAAAATTGATTTCCTTGAAAAGATCAACAAAATGGACAAAGCTTTAGTTATACTGACCAACACAAACAAAGAGAAGATTCAAACTACTAAAATCATGAATAAGAAAAGGGACATTGCTGCAAGCCTTGCAGAAATAAATATAAACAATTCTATAAACAATTGTATGTCAATAAATTAGTTATCCTAGAGAAAATGGGAAATTTCCCAGAAAGACACAAACTACTAAAGTGACTCAATAAGAAATAGAAAATCTGAAAAGACTTACAACAAATAAAGTGATGGAATATGTACTTTCAAAGTCCCTACAAAGTCACCCCAGTCCTTGCTGGCTTCCTGGTGAATTCTATCATATATCAAAAATAATAATAGTAATAATACAAATTCATCACAAAATATCTAAAAAAATACAAGAGGAGGGAATACGTCCCAATTCATTCTGAGTGTGGGATTACTCTGATACCAAAACCACATCACAAATAAAACTACAGATCAATGCCCCATAACCAAGGAAAAAATCATCAGCAAAATACTAGCCAACTAAATTCAACAACACATAAAAAGGATTTCACACCATAACTAAATGGGATTTATCCCAGGAATTCAAGGTTCTTTATGCATATGAGTATCAATTACAGTCATTAACGACAGGGACATGTTCTGAGAAATGCATTATTAGTTGATTTCATTGTTGTACCAACATCATAGAGAGTACTTACATGAACCTAAATGGTATATCCTACTATATACCTAGGCTATGTGATATAGCCTATTGTTCCCAGGCTGAAAACCTGTACAGCATGTGACTGTATATAGTACTGTAGGCAATTGCAACACAATGGTATTTGTGTATTTAAACATAGAAAAAGTACAGCAAAAACATTGTACAAAAGATAAAGAAGAGCCGGGCTCTGTGGCTCAGCCTGTAATCCTGCACCTTTGGGAGGCTGAGGTGAGTGGATTGCCTGAGCCCGCGGGTTCGAGACCCGCCTGGGCAGTGAGACCTCATCTCTACAATTAAA
This sequence comes from Cephalopachus bancanus, assembly GCA_027257055.1. Lineage (NCBI taxonomy): Eukaryota > Metazoa > Chordata > Mammalia > Primates > Tarsiidae > Cephalopachus > Cephalopachus bancanus. Next base: position 490,579 of record JAPVLO010000517.1, read on the forward strand.
AAAAAAAAATCAGCTGGGCGTGGTAGCACGTGCCTGTAATTCCGGCTACTTGGGAGGCTGAGGCGGAAGGATCACTGGAGCCCAGCAGGTCGAGGCTGCGGTGGCCAGGAGCGGCCACTGCACTCCAGTCTGGGCAACCGAGTGAGACTCCAACTCAAAAAATAAGAAATAAAAAATAAAAAAAAAGATAAAGAAGGGTACACCTGTATGGGGCACTTACCATGAATGGAGATTGTGGAATTGGAAGTTTCTCTAGGTTGAGTGAGTGAGTGAGTGGGGAGTTAGTGTGAAGGCCTAGGAATTTGCTGAACACTACTGTAGACTTTAAAAACACTGCGCGCTTAGGCCACACTACATTTATTTATTTTTTCTTTTTTCCAATAAGTTAATATTAACTTACAGTAACTTTTTACTTTCTGAACTTTGAATATTTATACTCTTAATTATTTTGTAATAATACAGCTTAAAACACACATTGTACATCTACACATTCTTCCTTTATATGCTTATTTTATAAACTTTTTCCATTTTTAATTTTTTTTTACTTTTTAAACTTCTTTTTTGAGTCAGAGTCTCACTCTGTTGCCCAGGCCGGAATGCAGTGGCACACTCACAGCTACCACAGCCTCGACCTGTTGGGTTCAGGTGATCCTTCCACCTCAGCCTTCCAAGTAGCTAGAACTACAAGTTTGTGCCACCACACCTGCCTTTTTGTTTTTTTTAAATCATTATAGAGATGAGTCCTCACCAAGTTACCCATGCTGGTCTTGAACCCCTGGCTCAAAACATCATTATGTGCACATGACTGTAATGTAATACACCATATTAATAGAATAAAGTCCCAAATAACCCACATATCCACTCAGTAAACCAAGAAAAAGCATTTGAAATACCCAATAGTCTTTTTTTAAATTAAAAACTATCTAGAAACTGGGAATAAAATTAAAATTTTCTCAGTCCTTAGATTTATAGTCCCTGAATTGTCAATAAGGGCGCCAGGACAACTCAGTAGGGGAGAGTGGTCTTTTCAAGAAATGGTACTGGCACAACTAGACATCTGCATGTAAAAGAATGAATTTGGATCTCTACCTTACAGCACATAAAATCAACTCAAATTGAACCATAGACATGAAGATAGCTAAAACTATGAAGTCCTTAGAAGAAAACATTAGTAAATCTTCGTGACTTGAGGTTAGGCAAAGGCTTCTTAGATATGCATTAAAAACATAACCATTAGAGACCCACCTGGGCAACTTGGCGATACCTCATCTCTACAATAAATCAAAAATTAGCCAGGTGTGGTAGCATGCGCCTGTAGTTCCAGCTACTTGGAAGGCTGAGGCGGAAGGATCGCCGGCATCCAGCAGGCGAGGTTGCGGTGGCCGGGAGCAGCCACTGCACTCCAGTCTGGGCGACAGAGTGAGACTCCAACTCAAAAAAAAAAAACAAAAACAAACAAAAAAACATAACCAAAGAAAAATAGATAAATTGCACTTAATCAAAATTTAAAACTTTTATTCTTTAAAGTACAGCATCAAAAGAGTGAAAAGTCAACTCAAAAAAAATGGAAGAAAATATTTGCTAGTCATGTATATGATATGGGACTTGTACCCAAAATATAATTAGCAATCTTACAACCTACAATTAAGAGACTAATAACACTATGAAAAAATGGGCAAAGGATTTGAATAGACACTTCTTCAAAAAAAAGATATATAAATGGCCAATAAGTACATAAAAAGCAGCTCAACATCATTAGGGAAATGCCAATAAATGCCATAATAAGATACCACTTCACACATATTGGAATGTATAAAATAAGACAGATGCTAACAAGTGTTGCTAAGGATGTGGAGAAAAAGAAAGCTTCATACATTGTAGATGGGATTGTAAAATTATGCAGACGTTTAGAAACTCTTTAGCAGTTTTTCAGAAAGTAAAACATTGAGTTTCTCTATGACCCAGAAATTCAACTCCTAGTTACATATATCAGAGAAATACAGACATATGTCCACATAAAAACTTGTACAAGAATGAAAATCGCAGAATTCTTTTGTACTTTCTTTTATTTTTATTTTAGAGTTGTGGGGTACATGTGTGTATTTGCTACATAAGTAAATTGCATGCAGGTGAGGTTTGGGCTTCTAGCAGGTTCTCTGTCCCCTGACAGTGGACAGGGTATCCAATGGATGGTTGTGTGCCCCTTATTCCACCTCTCTCCCTCGCCCCCACTAGTAATACTCAGCATTGATTGTTCCCACCTTTGTGCTAATGAGCCCAATGTTGAGGGCCTGCTTATGAGTGAGAACATGGAGTATTCAGTTCTTTGTTTCTGTGATAGTTCATTTAGTATGATGATTTCCAGCTACATCCATATTGCTACAAAGGACATTATTTTGTTCTTTATGGCTGTGTAATATTCCATCGTGTAAATGTACCACAGTTTCTTTACCCAGTCCACTTTTGATGGGCATCTGGGTTAGTTCCATATTTTTGCTATTGTCAATAGTGTTGTCATAAACATACGTGTGCAGGTGTCTTTTTGATAGAGCAATTTATGTTCCTCTCGGTATACTCCCAGAAGTGAGATTGCTGGATCATATGGTAGCTCAATCTTTAGTTCATTTAGGAATCGCCACACTGCTTTCTATAGAGGCTGAACTAGCTTGCAGGCCCACCAACAGTGCAGAAGTGTTCCCCTTTCTCTGCACCTCTGCCAGCATCTGTTTTTTTCATTTTTTTTTTTTACATAAAATTTTTTTTAAATTTTATTTTATTATAGAGAAGTGGGGTGCAAGTGAGGATTAACTACATAAGTAGGTTGCATGCAGGTAAAATTTGGGCTTCTAACTGACCCTCACTCCTCCTGGTAGTGGACCAGGTACTCTTTGTGTTGTCTTGTGCCCCCTGCCTACCTCCCTCCATCCGTCCCTCCCTCCCTCCTCTAGCAGTGCCCAGCAATTGCCAATCCCTCTCTTGTGCTAATGTGACTAATGTTCAGGGTCTACTTATGAGTGAGAATATGCAGTATTCAGTTCTTTGTTTCTGTGATAGGTCACTTAATATGATGGTCTCCAACTCCATCCAACTTGCTGCAAAATTTATTATTTCATTCTTTATGAGTGCATAATATTCCATCGTGTATATGTACCACATTTTCTTTACCCAGTCTACTTTTTAGGGTTGGTTCCACGTTTTTGCTATCCCGAATAGTTTGGCAATAAACGTGTGTGCAGATGCCCTTTTGGTAGAACGATTTATGTTCCTCAGGGTACAGTCCAAAAAGAGGGGTTGCTGGATCATATGGAAGGTCTGTTTTTAGTTCTTTTAGGAATTGCCACACTGCTTTCCATAGAGGTTGAACTAGCTTGCACTACCACCAACAATGTAGAAGTGTTCCCTTTTCTCTGCACACAGGCCAGCCTCTGTTATTTTTTGACTTATTAATAATAGCCATCCTTACTGGAGTTAGGTGGCATCTCACTGTAGTTTTGATTTGCATTTCTCTGATGATTAGTGAGGCTGAGCATTTTTTCATGTGTCTGTTGACTGCTTGCATGTCATCTTTTGAAAAGTGTCTGTTCATGTCCTTTGCCCACTTTTTAATTTTTGTTGTTGTTTTCCTTTTACTTCATTTGAGTTCCTTGTAGATCCTGGATGTTAGAGCTTTGTCAGATGCATAATTTGCAAATATTTTTTCCCGTTCTGTGGGTTTTTTCTTTACTATACTGATAATTTCGTTTGCTGTGCAAAAACTTTTCAGTTTGATAAGGTCCCACTTGTCTATCTCAGCTTTTATGGCATTTGCTTTTGGGGACTTGGTTAATAATTTGTTGCATAATCTGACATGCATAACGGTGTTTCTGACATTTTCTTTTAGGATTCTTATAGTTTGACGTTTTATGTTTAGTTCTTTGAACCATTTTGAATTGATTTTTGTATTTGGTGATAGGAGTCTAGTTTCATTCTTCTGTATGTGGTCAGCCAGCTTTCCCAGCACCATTTGCTAAATATCGTCTTATTTTCCCAGTGATTATTATTGGTGACTTTGTCAAAGATGAGTTGTTGAGAGACTGTGTTTTTGTTTCTGGAATGTGTATCCAAAGTAGCAGCATTATTTATATTAACCCCAAATTGGAAACCTCACAAAGGTCCATCAACTAATGAATGGACAATGTGGTCAGTCTGTATAACTGGAAAACATTGAAGAATATTATTAAGCAACAGAAAGAAATAAAGTATTGATGTATGCAACAATATGGGATAACCTAAATAATATTATGTCAGTGAAAGAAGCCAGACACAAAAGACCATATATTGTATAATTTCAAATATGTGAAGAAAAAGTCATTAAAAGCAAATTTATAAAGATAAAAGAGTAGACTAGTTAATTCTTGACTGTAGAAAAGGAAAATGGGGCTTAATATTCATGAAAGAGTATATTGGAATGATGAAAATATTCTAAAACTGATTTATGGTGATGTCTTAGTACATTTTTGCATTGCTATGACAGACTATCGGAGATTGGGCAATTTATAAAGAAAAGAGGTTTATTGAGCTCATGGTTCTGCAGACTGTGAAGTTCAAGAAGCACAGTGCTGGCATTTGCTTGGCTTCTGTTGAGAGTTTTTGTGCTGTATCACATCATGAAGGAAGGTCAAATAGAAAGTAAGCACATGTGAAGAGCTAAAACTCATGGAGTGCCCTGGTTTTATAACAACCCATTCTTTTAGGAACCAATTTATTGCCATAAGAGATAATTCCATCTCACCCGAGTGAGAACTCACTCAGTGCAGGGAGAATTGCACTAAGCCCCCCAAGAGGGAATACCAAGTTCATGATCCAAACACCTCCCTTTGGCACCTGCCAACACTGCACTATTGAGGATGAAGTTTCAATATGAATTTTGAGGGAGACAAACAAACCATATCCAAACCATAGGAGGTAATGATTGTTCAATTTGGTAAATTTCCTACAGATTATTTAATTGTATACTTTAAAATAGTGCATTATATTATAGACAAAATATAGCTCAATAATGATAATATTTTAAAAGATTTCCATGAATAGAAAGCTCTTAGTCCAGATAGTTTTATTGGTGAATTCAGTGGTGTTCTAGTATGTGTTCAACAAGTTTTCCTTCAGGATTCGGGGCAGGGAAGATTTAGAAGAAGCTTGATTTTTAGCAATTTTTAGAATTTGTCTATTTCTGTGGTATAAATCCTCCCAATGTGGCTGATTTCTTTTTTTTAAATTTTATATTAAAGATGTGGGGTACAATTCAGGATTAGGTACATAAGTGAATAGGGAGTCATAAGACAGGTGAAGTTTAGGCCTTCCTTTGGTCCCCGCTTTGCCTGGTTTGGGATAAGTTACCCTTATTGATGTTATGTGCCCTCCCCCTGGAAGTATCCCACTACTGCCAATTCCTTTCTTATAGTATTATGATAAATATTCAGGGTCTGCTTATGAGTGAGAACATGTGGTACTCAGTTATTTATTTCTGTGATAGATCACTGAGAATGATAGACTCCAAATCCATCCAAGTTGCTGCAGAGTCCATAATTTTGTCTTTCTTTATGGCTGTGTAACATTCCATCATGTGTATGTACCACATTTAAAAAATCCAATTCACAGTGACTGATTTCAAGCTAGCGATGTAACTCACTGAAAGCAGAGTTGGAAAGGAATTCTAATAATGTTTTTGAAAAGCTAGCATTAGCTGACTCTAGCCCACCACTTGGTGACTTCTACCAAACATTCTGCTTTAATTATTTTATTTTATTTTATTATAAAGATGTGGTGTACAACTCAGGTTTAGGTATACAAATGTTGATTATGCAGGTACCCTTGTTGATGAGGTTTGCTCCTCCCTCCTCTAGCAGTTTCCCTCAACTGCCAATCTCACCCCCTCTCCTGAAAGATTCCCACTACTGCCAATCGCTTTCTTATAGCATTATAATTGTACGAGGTTTGCTTATGAGTGAGAACATGTGGTACTCTGTTCTTTGTTTCTGTGATAGTCACTGAGTAGGATTGACTTGAAGTCCAACCAAGTTGCTGTAAAGTCCATATGTTTGTCCTTTTTTATGACTGCATAATATTCCATTGTGTATATGTACCACTTTTAAAAAAATCCAGTCCAGCTTCGATGGGCAACATGGTTGGTTCCATGTTTTTGCTATTATGAATATAGCTGAAACAAACATATATGTGCAGATATCTTTTTTGTAGAATTATTTGAGTTCCTCTGGATATATTCCCAATAGGGGAATTGCTGGGTCATATGGAAAGTCGATTTCTAGTTCTTTCAGATACTGCCACACTGTCTTCCAGAGAGGCTGAACTAGTTTGCATCCCCACCAGCAGTGTAGAAGCGTTCTTTTTTCTCTTCATCCTCACCAGCATCTGTTCTTGTTTGTTTTATTAATGATGGCCATTCTTACTGGGGTTAGGTGGTATCTCAATGTGGTTTTTATTTGCATTTCCCTGATGATAAGTGAGGCTGAGTACTTTTTCATGTGATGTTGGCTGCCTGTATATCTTCTTTTGAGAAGTATCTATTCATGTCTTTTGCCCACTTTTTAATGGGGCTGTTTGTTTTTTCGTTTTGACATGGTTGAGTTCCTTGGAGATCCTAGATGTTAGACCTTTGTCAGATATACAGTTAGCAAATATTTTTTTCTCATTCTGTGGACTGTCTCCCTGCTCTCTTGATGTTTCTTTTGCTTTGCAGAAGCTCGTCAGTTTGATGATGTCCCACTTTATCTTATTTCTTAAGGTATGGTCATTTACGGTTCTGAATAGGAATTGTTTGCCAGTTCCAATTTCCATAAAGGGTGTCTTCAACATTTTCTAAGATTCTTATAGTTTGAGGTTTTACATTTAGGTCTTTGATCCATTTAGAGTTAGTTTTTGTGTATGGTGATAGGAAGGGGTCCTGTTTCAATCTTCTGCATGTGATTAGCCAGTTTTCCAGCACCATTTACTGAATAGGCTCACCTCTCCCCAGTGGTTGTTGTTGGAGGCTTTGTCAAAGATGATTTGGTTGAGGAATTGAGGTTTTGCTTCCGGAATCTCTATCCTGTTCCACTGGTCTATGTGCCTGTTCTTGTACCAATACCAGGCTGTTTTGATTACTGTAGCCTTATAGTAAAGTTTGAAGTCTGGAAGTGTAATGCCTCCTGCTTTGTTTCTTTTGTGAAGGATTGTTTTGGCTATTCGTGGTAATTTATGTTTCCATATGAATTTCTGTATTGTCATTTCCAGGTCTGAGAAGAATGATGTTGGTAACTTAATGGGTATTGAGTTGAATCTGTAGATTGCCTTTGGTAGGATGGATATTTTTTAAATGTTGATTCTTCCTGTCCATGAGCATGGAATATTTTTCCACTTGTTTGTGTCATCTTTGATTTCTTTAATCAGTGTTTTGTAGTTCTCATTGTAAAGGTCTTTTACTTCTGTGGTTAGGAAGATGCCAAGGTATTTCTTTTTTTCTTTTTCTTTTTTTGTGTGGCTACTGCGAATGGGATTGTGCTTTTAATTTGGGTCTCTGCCTGCTTATTGTTGGTATATAGGAATGAAACTGTCTTTTGCATATTTATTTTGTGCCCTGAGACTTTTCTAAAGTCCTTTATCAGTGCCAGTAGGTTTTGGACAGATTCTCTTGGATTTTCAAGGTGTAGGATCATATCATCAGCAAAGAGGGGTAACTTGACTTCCTCTTTTCCTATTTGGATATCCCTGATTCCTTTTCTTGTCTAATTGCCTGAGCTAGGATTTCCAACACAATATTGAACAAGAGGGGTGAGAGTGGGCAGCCTTTTCTTGTTCTAGTTTCCAGTTTTCAGGGGAAATGTTTCTAGTTTCTGTGTTTTAGCAGTATGTTAGCTGTGGGTTTGTTGTAGATGGCACTTACTATTTTGAGGTATGTTCCTTCTATACCTAGGTGTTTGAGGGTTTTTATCAAGAAGGATGGTGGATTTTATCAAAAGCTTTTTCTGCATTTAATGAGATAATCATGTGGTTCTTGTTTTTACATCTGTTGACGTATTTAATGACATTTATGGTCTTGTGAATGTTGAACCGCCCTGCATCCTGGGGATGAGGCCTACTTGGTCATGATGGATGATTCTTAAGATGTGTTTTTGGATCCGATTTGCTAGAATCTTATTAAGGACTTTTGTATCTATGTTCATAAGGGATATTGGCCTGTAGTTCTCTTTTCTTGTTGAATCTTTACCTGGTTTTTGTATCAGTTTGATGTTAGCTTTTTAAAATGATTCTCAGGGGAGAATTCCACCTTTCTCAATTGCCTGGAATACTTTCAAAAGTATTGGTATCAGCTCCTCCTTGTACATTTCATAGAATTCTGCTGGAAAGCCATCCAGTCCAGTGTTTTTTTTTTTATAGGTAGTGTTCATATAACAGAGTCAATTTATTGCATTGTTATTGGTCTATTTAGTGTCTCAATACCTTCTTGTTTTAACCCGGGGAGGTTGTGTGATATGAGAAAGTCCTCCATTTCATTTCGGTTATCAAGTTTGTTTCCATATAGGAGTACATAGTAATCTCTGATAATCTTTTGTATTTCTTCGGGGTCAGTTGTGATTTTTGTATTTCTGATTGTGTTTTGGCTCTTTTGTATTTCTGATTGTGTTTATTTGGGCTTTTTCTCTCTTTTTCTTGGTCATTCTGGCTAGGGGTCCATCAGTCTTATTAATTCTTTCAAAGAACCAGCTTTTTTTGTTTTTGATGTCTTCTATGTTATTTTTGTCTTCTATGTCCCATATTTGGGCTTTTGTTTGGGTGATTTGGATTCTTCTGTTTAAGTTGGGGTTTTGGTGGTCTTCTCTTTCCAGCTCCCTTAAGTGATTTGTTAGGCTGTCAACTTCTGATCTTTCTGTTTTCTTGATATGTGCTCACAGAGTTGTAAATTCCCCTCTGAGAACTGTTTTCATGGCGTCCAGAGGTTTTGGTAAGATATTTCTTCATTTTCATTTTTCTCCAGGAATCTTTTAATTTCTGCTTTGATTTCAGTGTTGACCCAGTAGTTGTTCAGCATCATGCTGTTTAGTGTTCATGTCTTTGTGGACTTTGGGGAAATGTTGTTGGTATTGATATTTATTTTTATTCCACAGTGGTCTGAGGGTGTGCATGGCAAGATTTCAACCTTATAGAATTTGTTTATGCTTGATTTATGGCCAAGGATGTGATCAATCTTGGAGTACGTTCCATGTGGTGATGAGTAGAATCTATATTCTGTGATTGTTGGATGGAATAATCCATAGTTATCTATTAAGTCCATTTGGTCGAGTGTCAAGTTTAGGTTCTGGATCTTCTTGTTGATTTTTTGCCCCGATGATGTATCTAGGGCTGTTAGTGGGGTATTCAAGTCCCCTGCTATAATAGTGTTAGAGTCAATATCTTTTTTTAGTTTACTTAGTAGTTGCTTTATAAATGCTGGTGATCAAGTGTTGGGTGCATATATGTTTAGGATGGATATTTCTTGTTAATGGATTGAACCTTTTATCATTATGTAGTGTCCTTTTGCATCTTTTTAAATTTTTGATAGCTTAAAGGTTGTTTTGTTTGATATTAAGATCGCAACTCCTGTCTTCTTTTGCGATCCATTTGCCTGGAAACTCATTTTCCATTCTTTAACTTTGAGTCTGTGTGCATCCTTTGTAGTGAGATGAGTCTCCTGGATGCAGCAAATAATTGGGTCATGGTTTCTTATCCAGTTTGCCAATCTGTGTCTTTTCAGTTGTGCATTTAGTCCATTCACATTCAGGCTGTTTATTGAAATGTGATCATTTATTGCTGTCATGAGGTTTTTATAGTTTTTTTCTTTGTTACCTTGTTTTCTTTTGGCTTTGGTGTTAATGTATGTGTGTGTTTTCAAGTTTCTTGTTTCACTGTATTCTCTATTGATTCTGTGCTCTGTTGTTCTCTTGGGAAGTGTGTGGTCATTCTTTTTTTTCTTTCTTTCTTTCTTTCTTTCTTTCTTTCTTTCTTTCTTTCTTTCTTTCTTTCTTTCTTTCTTTCTTTCTTTCTTTCTTTCTTTCTTTCTTCTGTGCTTAATACCTTTTTAAGTGTGTCCTGTAGAGCTGATCTGGAAGCTGCATAATCTCTGAGGGATTGGATGTCTGAGAAAGATTTTAAGTCTCTATTACTGATGAAGCTGAGTTTGACTGGATAGGAAATTCTTGGTTTATATTGTTTATCTTTGAGGACTTTGAATATAGGGCTCCAGGCCCTTCTTGCTTGTAGTATTTTGATGTTAGTTCTGCTGCTATTCTGATTGGTTTCCTTGGTAGGTAGTCTGACCTTTCTGTCTTGCTGCCTTTAGGATTTTTTCTTTTGTTCCTATTTTGTGTAGGCAAATTACTATGTGTCTAAGGTGTTGGTCTTCTCATTTGATGTCTTTGGGGCTTCTCTGTATCTCTTGTTCTTGGCTGGTCACATCTCTGGTGAGATGGGGAACGTTTTCTTGGATTACCTCCTGGAATACTTGTTCCAAGTTGTTCTCCATTTCCCTTTCTTCTTCTGGGATACACATCAAGCATAGGTTCAGCCTCTTGATATAATTGCACATCTCTTGTAGACTTTGTTCTTTCTTTCTGAGTCTACTTTCTATGTTGTTTACAGATCAGGTTAATTCCATATTCTGGTCTTCAAGTTCTGAGATTCTTTCTTCAGCTAGATTAATTCTCCTTTCCATGCTTGTCATCTTGTTATTTGTTTCCTGGATGAAATTTTTTATTGCCAAAATCTCTGTTGCAAATTCTTTCAGTGTTGCATCTTTTCTTTCTTGAGTCTTATTCACTCTTTCTAGTCATTCCCTAATCTCTGTCATATTCTGGGGCCAGTCATTAGTGAATTCCATTGTTTGGGCACCAAGGTCTGATTTTTCAGGAGTTTCTTCTTTGGTACACTTGAAATTGCCTGAGGTCTTTCTTTGTTTTTTCCTCATTTGTAACAGATCTCTTTAGTTCCATTATTCAGTGTCAGTGGGAGAAGCTTTCCCTTCTGATGTTTGCTCAGTCCTTTATTCTTCCCTGATCTGGGCTCTGGATTTGTTCTATTTTGAAATAGGATGGTGGATGGGAAGCTTTGTCGTCTCTTGCAGTTTTTGAAGTTTGAATAAAGTAGGGGATGGGGTGCTAGGATTCAGAAACTACTTGCAAATTACAATGTTCACTTATTGTGGTATGTGTTCCCTGAGACCCACTCCCCATCACCATACTATATGACGATGCAAAGCAGAAACCAATGTAAAAAACAATTGAACACTCACACACAGACATACACACACACACTCCAAAACAAACTGGAATAACAACAAAGCGAAACAAAACAAACAACAACAAAAAAAACCCCAAGGAAACTAAACACACACACACATGCTTAGCATAAAAAAACCCCAGAAAGACTGGGGAGGGTGGAATGGAATTCAAGTCGAACCCTCACACTAATTATTTTCTAATTTCCTTTGTGGTATCTTCTTTCACCTGTGGGTTATTTTGAATCATATTTATGAACTCACTTTAACATATTTGGGGGATTTTCTAGGGATCATAATATTGTTTACTTCTAATTTAATTATGTCATAGTAGAAGATCATACTTTGCATTTCTTATCCTTAAAATGAATTGGGTCTTGTTTTATGACCTGGCATATGTTTTATCAAGTGAAAGGTACATATGTACTTGAAAAAATGTGTTGGATATAGTGCTCTAGAGATAGATATAAATTAGGTCAACTAATTTGATAAGGTTCCCCATTTCTTCTGCATTCGTACTGCTAATTCTAACACAAGCATCATCTATTAATTAGTTTCTACTGGATTTTACTTTTTTTATTTTAAAGACGTGGGGTACAATTCAGAATTAGGTATACAAGAGGTCAAGAGGTCATCATACAGGAAAAGCTTGAGCCTCTCTTTGGTCCTCACTTCACCTGGTTTGAGATCAGGTACCTTTATTGGTGTTACGTGTCCCACCTCCATCCCCTGGCAGTTTCCCACTACTGCCAATAATATTATGACAAATGTTCAGGACCTGCTTAAGAGTGAGAACATGTGGTACTCAGTTCTTAGTTTCTGTGGTAGATCACTGAATATTAGTATTATAGACCCTAAATCCATCCAAGTTGCTGTGAAGTTCGTAATGTAGTCCTTCTTTATGGCTGCATAATATTCCATCATGTATATGTATTGAATCATTTTAATCCAGTCCTCTTTCGATGGGCAACAGGATTGGTTCCATGTTTTTGTTATTGTGAATAATGCTGGAATAAACATATGTGTACAGGTATCTTTTTTATAGAATGATTTGAGTTCCTATGGCTATATTCCCAAAAGGGGGATTGCTGGGTCATGTGGAAGGTTGATTTTTAGATTTTTTAGGAATTGCCACTTTGTTTTCCACAGAAGTTGTACAAGTTTACACTCCCATCAACAGTGTAGAAGCATTCCCTTTTCCTGGCATCCTCTCTAGCATCTGTTGTTTTTTCAGTTATTGATGATGGCCATCCTGACTGGAGTTAGGTGATATCTCAGTGTGGCTATAATTTGATAATTAATGAAGATGAACACTTTTTCATGTAGCTGTTGGCTGTTTGTATGCCATTTTATGAGAAATGTGTATTAATATCTTTTGTCTACTTTTTATCACAATATTTGTCTTTTTAATTTAATTTAATTTTTTTAATCAGTATTTTTTATTATCATTTTGTGGGGTACAGTTAAGGGTTAGGTGTACAATTACGTTTCATTCAGGCACCCTGTTGATAAGAGGTGTTTTCCCAGTCCCAGATAGATATTAGCTACTGTTAATCCCATCCCCCCCATGATTTCCCAGTACCGTCAGACATTTTCTTATAGTATTACATTGGATGTTCAAGGTCCATTATATGAGTGAGAACATGTGATATTCTGATCTTTGTTTCTGTGAGAGGTCACTCAGTATTATAGACTCTAGTTCCATCCAGGATGCTGCAAAATTCATGATTTTGTTCTTTTTTATGGCTGCGTAGTATTCCATCGTGTATATGTACCACATTTTTTTAATCCAGTCCTCTTTTGATGGGCAGCATGGTTGTTTCCAGGTTCTTGCTATTGTGAACAACGCTGCGATAAACATACGTGTGCAGGTATCTTTTTTATAGAGTGATTTGTGTTCTTCAGGGTATATTCCCAGTAGGGGATTGCAGGGTCATATGGAAGGTCAATTTTTAGAGCTTTCAGGAATCACCACACTGCTTTCCACAGAGGTTGCACTAGCTTACACTCCCACCAACAGTGTAGAAGTGTTCCCTTTTCACCACAGCCTCTCCAGCAGCTGTTATTTTTTGAGTTGTTGATAATTGCCATTCTGACTGGAGTTAGGTGGTATCTCAGTGTGGTTTTGATTTGCATCTCCCTGATGATTAGTGAGATTGAGCATTTCTTCATGTGTTTGTTGGCTGCTCGAATGTCTTCTTTTGTGAAGTGTCTGTTCATATCTTTTGCCCATTTTATAATGGGGTTGTTTGTTTTCTTCTTTTCAGTACATTTCAGTTCCTTGTAGATCCAGGATGTTAAGCCTTTGTCAGACCTAGAGTTGGCAAATACTTTTTTCCCAGTCTGTAGGCTGTCTCCCTGCTCTCTTGATGGTTTCTTTGGCTTTGCAGAAGCTTGTCAGTTTAATAAGGTCCCATTTGTCTATCTTCTCTCTTAAGTCCTGTGGGTTTCGGTTTTGTACAGGAATTGGATGCCAGTTCCGATTTCCATGAGAGTATTTCCTTCCTTTTCTAAGGTTCTTATGGTTTGACGTTTTACATTTAGGTCTCTGATCCATTTGGAGTTAACCTTTGTGCATGGGGATAGATAGGGGTCCTGTTTCAATCTTCTACATGTGGTCAGCCAGTTTTCCCAGCACCATTTACTGAATAGGTTCTCCTCTCCCCAGTGGTAGGTGGTGGGGGCTTTGTCGAAGATGAGTTGGTTGAGGAATTGAGGTTTTGCTTCTGGAATCTCTATCCTGTTCCATTTGTCTATATTCTTGTTCTTGTACCAATACCAGGCAATTTTGATTATAATAAAATTTCCTTATAATAAAGTTTAAACTCTGGAAGTGTGATACCTCCTGCTTTGTTTATTTTGCTGAGGATTGTCTTGGCTATTAGTGGTCATCTGTGTTTTCATATGAACTTCTATATTGTCGTTTACAGATCTGAGAAGAATGATGGCAATTTAATGGGCACTTTATTGAATCTGTAGATTGCCTTTCATACGATAGACATCTTAACAATGGTGATTCTTCCAACCCATGAATATGGAATATTTTTCCATTTGTTTGTGTCTTCTTTGATTTCTTTGAACATTGTTTTGCAATTTTCATTGTAAAGGTCTTTCACTTTTCTGGTTAGGAAGACTATTTTTTTGTGTGTGGCTGTTGTGAATGGCATTGTGTTTTTATTTGCACCTTTGCCTCTTTGTTGTTGGTGTATAAGAATGTGCCTATCTTTTGCATGTTTATTTTGTACCCTGAGACTTCACCAATGTCTTTTATTAGTGCAAGGAGGTTTTTGACAGATTCTGTTGGATTTTTAAGATATAGGATCATATCATCAGCAAAGAGGGATAACTTAACTTCTTCTTTTCCTATTTGGATACCCCTGATTTCCTTCTCTTGTCTGATTGCTCTAGCTAGGACTCCCAACCCAATGTTGAACAGGAAGGGTGAGAGTGGGCAGCCTTGTCTTGCTCTGGTTTCAAGGTACATGCTTCCAATTTCTGTCTGTTTAGCAATATATTGGCTAAGGGTTTATTGTAGATGGTTCTTACTATTTTGAAGTGTGTTCCCCCTATGCCTAGATGTTTGAGGAATTTTACCAAGAAGAGTTGCTGGATTTTATTGAAAGCTTTTTCTGCATCTAATGATATAATCATGTGGTTCTTGTTTTTACATCTATGGATATATATATATTTTTTTGAGTTGGAGTCTCACTCTGTCGCTCAGACTGGAGTGCAGTGGCCACTCCCAGCCACCGCAGCCTCTACCTGCTGGGCTCCGGCGATCCTTCCACCTCAGCCTTCCGAGTAACTGGAACTACAGGCGCGCGCTACCACGCCCGGCTGATTTTTTAAAAATTTATTGTAGAGATGAGATCTCGCTGCCCAGGCGGGTCTCGAACCCGCGGGCTCAGGTAATCCACTCACCTCAGCCTCCCAAAGGCGTGGGATTACAGGCTGAGCCACCGAGCTGGCTTTATGGATATATTTAATTACATTTATGGTCTTGTGGATCCCGAACCAGCCCTGAATTATGGGGATGAAATCTACTTGGTCGTGGTGGATGATTTTTGAGATTTGTTGTTGGATCTGATTTGCTAGAATCTTGTTGAGAATTTTTGCATTTATGTTCACCAGGGAGATTGACCATTAGTTCTGTTTCTTTGTTGGATCTTTACCCAGTTTGGGTATCAGTGTGATGTTAGTTTCATAAAATGATTTGGGGAGAATCCTGTCTTTCTTGGTTGCCTGGAATAATTTCAGTAGAATTGGTATCAGCTCCTCTTTGTATGTTTTGTAGAATTTTGCTGGAATGCCATCAGATCCAGTGTTATTATTTTTTTGTAGGTAGTTTTCTTATGATGGAGTCAATTTCCTTGATTGTTATTGGCCTATTTAGTATCTAAATTTCTTCTAGTTTCAACCTTACTCCCAAGAAAGTCCTCCATTTCATGTAGGTTATTGAGTTTGTTTCCATACAGGTGTGCATAGTAATCTCTGACGCTCTTTTCTGTTTCACTGTGGTCAGTTATAACTTGATCTTTTGCATTTCTGATTGTGTTTTTGAGCTTTTTTCTCTTTTTCCTTGTCATTCTGGCTAGGAGTCCATCAATCTTGTTTATCCTTTCAAAGAACCAGTTTTTAATTTTATTGATTTTTTTCTATGATATTTTTGTCTTCTATGTCTCATTTTGGGCTTTTACTTTGATAATCTGGATTCTTCTGCTGAAGTTAGGGTTTTGATGGTCTTGCTTTTCAAACTCCCTTAGTTGATTTGTTAGGTTGTTAATTTGTGATCTTACTATTTTCTTGATATGTGCTCATAGTGATATAAATTCTCCTCTTAGTACTAATTTCATGGCATCCAAGATGTTTTGGTAAGATATTTCTTCATTTTCCTTTGTTTCCAGAAATCTTTTAATCCCTGTTTTCATTTCTATGTTGACCCAGTAATTGTTATGCATTATATTGTTTAGTGTCCATGTCTTTGTGGGTTTTGAGGAAATTTTTGTTGGTGATTTTGTTTCTTTTTATTCCACTGTGGTCTGAGAAGGTGCATGGCAGTATTTCAATCTTAGGAAATTTGTTTATGCTTGATTTATAGCCAAGAATGTGGTCGATCTTGGTGTATATTCCATGTAGTGATGAGCAGAATGTATATTCTGTGGTTGTTGGGTGGAGTGTTCTGTAGGTATTCATTAAGTCCATTTGGTCAAGCATCAAGTTGAGGTTCCAGATCTCTTTGCTGATGTTTTGCCTCAATGATCTATCTATGGCTGTTAGTAGGGTATTTAAGTCCCCAGATATGATCGTGTTAGAGTCAATATCTTCTGTGTTTGTTTGTGGTCTTGTGAAGCATATTTTTCTTTCTTTTGTTTCTTGTTTCTTCTGTGCACAGCACCTTTTAAAGCATCTCCTATAGAGCTGGTCTGGAAGCAGCATATTCTCTCAGGTATTGGATATCTGGGAAAGATTTTAATTCTCCATAACTGATGAAGCTTAGCTTGACTGGGTAGGAAATTCTTGGTTGAAATTGTATGTCTTTGAAAACATTAAAGATTGGGACCCATTCCCCTCTGGTCTGTAGCGTTTCTGTAGAAAAGTCTGCAACAATTCTGATTTGTCTTCCTTGGTAGGTAGTCTCTCCTTTTTCCCTTGCTGCCTTTAGAATTTTTTTTAATACGTACTTTGTGTAGGTGAAGTACTATGTGTTTAGGGATTGATCTTCTCATAAGATATCTTTCAGGGATTCTCTGAGGCTCTTGTGCTTTTTTAGTCATCTCTCTGGCCAGATGAGGCGTTTTCTTGAATGACCCCATGGAATGTTTGTTCCAAAGTGTTTTCTGTTTCTCTTTCTACTTCAGGTATGCCAATCAGATGTAGGTTTGGCTTCTTGATAAAATCACACGTCTTTTGGAGAGCTTCTTCTTTCTCCTTACTTTTTTTTTTACTCTATTTTTAATAGATTGGGTTAATTCCATATTTTGGTTTTCCAGCTCTGAGATTCTTTCTTCTGCTGGGCCTATTTTGCTTCCCATGCTTGTCAGTTTATTTGTTTCTTAGATGGAGTTCTTTATTTCTGTTATTTCTCAGTATGCTTTCCTGAGTTTTTCCAGCTCTGTTGCAATTTCATGTAGTTTAAACCTTTGCATTTGTTGATTTTCATTCATTCTATCCAACGATTCTTTGATCTCTGTAAGTACCTTTTGGGTACCATTGTTCTGATAGCCATTGTGCTCCAGTAGCTGTTCTTTCAGGTTAGGGTTCTGAAGGTGAGTTTTTCTTTGTTTTTCTTCATTTGTAGCAGTTCTTTTAACTTTCTTTTTTTATTTGTTGCTCAGTGGAAAATGGAGAAGCAATTGCTTCTGATATTTGCTCTACCTTCTGTCTTTCTCTGAGCTGGAGCTCTGGGTCTGTTCAGTTGTGAAATCAGGCTGGGGATGGGGCCTTGCACTATCTCTTTACAATTTTGAGCACTTCCTAAGGGATGTAGAAGGGGCTGCAAGGATTCATAACTTGCTGATGGGTCACAATGCTTGCTATCTGGTGAATGGGCCAGTTGGGACTAGCTATTCCTCTCTGCACAATGTGACCTTACAGTAGGGTATGCTTGAACAGTCCCTGAGTCCAAGACAGGGTATGCGAGGGAAAAGAGAGGGAAGAAGGAGAGAAAAAAGGGAAATAAGAAGAAAGAGAGAAGGAAAAATCACAGAGAAAGAAGAGAGAGAAACAGAAGGAAGAAAGAAAAGAGAAAACCGACAAACAACCAAAGTAAACATACAAACCAAACTCCAAAAAACCTATTGAGAGAGTTCTCAGCTTTAGTATATCTCTCTGAGAGGAGTGTGCTCCCTCTTATGGTGGGTTATGTGGCTGCAGATCTGTCATTGCAAGTCTGTTACTTTTCTCTTTGTTGTTGAAATTTAAGATGTTAGAATCTTTGTCGTCCCCCCCCCACCGCTGCCTGCAATTGACAGCTGGTGCCTGCCTGTGGGGAAGTGGGGGAAGTGGTATCAGGAGGATGGGAAAACATGACTCAGTGACTCCTGGGTTCTCTCTGCCTTCCTTCCTCTAGCAGTGAGGTCACAGCTCCCAGGGCATCCAGTTCACAGTGGGAGGATGGGGCCTATGGTCTCTGCCCTGCCCTCCTGATCAGTTTTGCTTGTTACTAGGGGCAAGGGGAGGAGGAGTCATCTAGTCACTCACCAGCCTTCTTCTCAGTCAGAACTGCAGTATGCATCTATTGCCCAGCAGCTGGCTCAGGGCAGGGGGTGGATCATCTGGGGCTCTGCATCCACTGTTACCCACCAGGGTTTGAGCACTGGGAGCAATGCTCTCTGAGGTCGCACAGAGCAGCCCCAAAGCAATGCAGAGATCATCCCATGGTCTCAAGATGCAGGTCTGCTGTTCTGCAGAGACTACCCTGGAACACTTCTCTGCCCAGGCTTTAGAGTGGCTGATCAGTTTCTCTACAGGCTGCTGTTCCTGCCACAAATGGGGTTGACATAACACCCACCCCAGCAAGTACCACAGTCTCCAGATCTCAGGTCCCAGTAGCAGGGCCCTGCAGCTGATCTTAGTGCTGGAGGTGGTGATAGCACATCAAGGCTTGGGGTGACCGCCCGCTGCTTCCTCAGGACTCTGCCTCTGGCTACTGCACTGCACTTCCTCCATGGCCCTCACTGCTGGCATCTGACCGAGTGCCAGAGTGGTGGGAACAGCAGTCACTCTGGTGGCTTCTTCTCAGGAAAATCTCTGCTGGTTTTAGGAAATGGCACTCAGCTTCTGCACTCTGGGAAGAGCTAGGTCCAAGCAGAGCAGCTGTGGCACCAGCAGCTTCACCAGGAGAGCTCTGGCCACTTGTGCCTGAGTTTCCACTCAGTCAGCCTCTCATACATCCACTTAGACACACGCGCAGAATTATCCATACATTCACTCACACACAGGGACTCGTACAGTCCAACTGGCTATGCTACCATCTTCCCCACTCTGCTTAATTTTCTTGATTATGGATTATATTTTTCTGCTTCATGTGCCTAGTACATTTTTATTATGTCTTGTATATTCTGGCTAATACATTTTAGAAGACATGAATGTTCTCTTTTATGTTTATTTTTCTCTCTATTCTTGCTTTCTTTTATATTAGTTATGCAGCGTTAATTATACATAGCTCAGCTACTAACAACTGGACTGTTCACAAGGATTGAAAACTTCATTGATACAAAGACATCTGGCCTCCTCAAGCTGATCTAAAGAGAAAACTCAAACCAATTCCCTGTAGGCATTTTATGTGAGTGTGTATATGTGTGAAAAGTGGCAAACTGATTTGCAATATCTTAGTGCCTAATATGGTTTGGATATTCGTCCCATTCAAATCTCATATTAAAATTTGAACCCCAATGTTGGAGGTGGGGGTCTAGTGGGAAGTGTTTGGGTCATGTGGGCAGATCCTCATGAATGGTTTGATGCCACCCCTAGGGTAATGAGCAAGTTCTCACTCGATTAGTTCATGGAAGAGCTGGTTGTTTAAAAGAGCTTAGCGCTGCTGTCTCTCTCTCTCATCCCCCCCTTGTGTCCACTCTTGTCATATGACACATCTGCTTTCCCTTCACCTTCTCCCATGATTGTAAGCCTCCTGAGACCCCACCAGCAGCTGAGAAGATGCTGGTACCAGGTTTCCTGTACAGTCTGCAGAACTATGAGCCAAGTAACTCTCTTTAAAAATAGGTATCCTTTATAGCAATGCAAATGGACTAATACAATAGTATTGAACAACATAGATTTCTGAGAAACTAAATATGTTCTATATCTGTGCTACTTATTAAACTAGTCCCTATCTGATCATTGAGCACTTGAGGTGTAGCTAGAGTGGCTGAGAAACTAGATTTTAAAATTTGATTTATTTTTAATTCTCTCAAATTTAAATTTAAATAGTCACTCATGGCTAGTCACCACTGTATTGGACAGTGGCGGGTATATGGAATTGCAAAATGTCAAGAATACAAAAGTAATCTTGAAAAAGGAGGACATACATTACCGCTCTCCAAATTTGTGAAGTTATAGAATTAAGGCATGGGGTACTGGTCAAGTAGAGACAAATACATCAATGAAACATTACAGAGAATACAGAAACAGTATGTGTGTGTGTGTGTGTGTGTGTGTGTGTGTGTGTGTGTGTTTATGTGTATATTTATAATGTATGTGTGTATATATATATACATACATTGATTCATCACAAAGAACATAAACTCTATATGTGTACATATATACATATAGAGTCACTTGATCCATGTGACACTGAAGTAGTTAGGAAACAATATTTTTTTCAGGAACTAATGTTAGTCAATTGGATATCCACTTGAAAAGAATCAATCTTGACCCTTTTAAAACTATGAGCAAAAATCAATTGGATAAGATTTGCAGATATAAATCTTAAAATGATTCAAAGAAAACACAGGAAATGTCTTCATGATTTTGCAGTAGGCAAGAATTTTCTTAACAGTATACACCAAAAGGGAAAAAAATGTATTATCAATAAAGAAAAAAAAGACTATATAAACCTTTGAATCATTTGTTCATCAAAAGGCATCATTAAGAAAAAGAAAAGGCAGTCCATAGGCGGGAGTATTTATTGACAATACATGTATCCAACAAAGAAGCTGTATCCAGAATATATAAAGAATTTGTAAAAATCCCTAAGAAAAGGCAGACAATCCAATGGAAAAATGAGAAAAGACAAACAAGTACTACAGAAAAAAAATGAATACTCTCAATCTCATCATTCATCAGAATTGAGGAAATGACAATTAAAGCTATACTGTAATGCTTTTACTCTCGCACTTGAATAAGCAAAATTAAAACTGATAGAAATAGCATGTCTTTGTGAGGACGTGGAGCAACCGGAATTGTCATACACTGCTGATGGAATTGAAAATAGGTACAATTGGTTTGGAAATTTATTTGGCAATATATGAGATTATGTACAAGCTATAGTACAGCAATTTACTCCTAGGCATTTTCCCAACAGAAATATAAGTATATGTTCACCAGAACACATGTATGAGAATGTTTGTAACAAAACATCACTTTTCATAAAAGGCAAAATTTTTGAACTTTCCCAATGTGCATACAAAGTAAAATGATTAAATACATTGTGATGTATTAACATAATAGAATAACATACAGCAATAAAAATGAACAATCTGCATCTACTCAAAAAAATGGATGAATCTTGCAGAAGTCAGTCACAAAATATTATGACTCCTTTTATATGAAACTCAAAAATAGACAATATTTATCTATGATAATAAAATATTATGTTCATTCTTGGGATGTTTAATAATTTGAAACAGGCATGAGAGAGGATTCTGGGATTTGGCAATATTCTGTTTCTCATTCTAAGTGCTGTAACATCGATATGTTCACACATAAAAATTCATTGAGTTATATGTTTATAGTTCGTTCATTTTTTTCCTGTAGGTTAAACTTCGTTAAAAATTAATAAAAAATAAAAAATAAAAAACAAGTGACTCACATCAGTCCCAGAACCTTGTAAAATTCAGAATGCTTCTACAGTAGTGCTTAAAGTGGTCCTAATTTTCTGCAGTAGTGGAAAAGACTGTGCTGAAAATGAGGGCCAGAAGCTAATTGTAAGGGAAGTAGAGCTTCAAAATAACACAGGATGCATAACTTGAAGAGGTTTCATATCAAAGTCAGAGACCTCATGCAAAACAATAAGACCATGAAACCTTGGATAGGGAGATATGCATGGAAGAACCAGAGAAGCTTGAACCACCAGATTCTCCTTAACTTTCCAGATCAACAGAAGTTGTCCTTCCACATCCATCCCTCAGACTTGCTAAGGGAGCACAACCTCCCCATGATTGGAGATCCTGAAAATACATTAAAAATACAGGACTCTTACATAATAACACATTCAGCATCCAGGCTGTCATTGCCACCAAGCCAAACAGTAAGGCCAGTTCTCATTACAGGCATAGTGGGTAAGTAACGCCCCGGCTCTGGGAGGAAAGATCTCACAACTAAAGGAAGTGAAAAACCTGGCTCAAATATACTGGCACAAATCCTGGGAACGTATGTGGGAGTGGAACTTGAGGCCTTGAATGGGAATTAGGGAGAATAAAGGAGCATTGTTGACATGACACCACAGCAGAACTGCTGTACAACTACTTACTCCTAGGGGAGAATGGCTGGTTACCGCTTGTAGTAAAGGCAGTAAACTCTTGGTCCTGGCTGCTCAACTGTGGTGTAACCCATTGTTTGTGGCTATTATCTAATTTTGCAGGGTCACAGAGAGGAACTTGAGGAGGACAGGTACAGTGGTGCTACCAGGCTGATACTCCTGCTATTTTCTGTGCTATGAATAATAACTTGTTTTGTTCTGAGCCACTGAATCTTGTCTTCTTTTGACACCTATGGAGTGTGCCAAACTGATACACTTGTTTACTTAGTAATTTCCTTTGGAGTTTACTTACTTCATGCCATCCTATATGAAGATGGCTTCCGTAAGGATTGGCATAACAAGAAAGGTGGTAATATGGACAATAACTTTTTGAAAAAGAAAAGGCAGGGCACCCATGGGCCAATTCAGGGATATGAGCAAACTCTCTGGGATTTAGGAGGGAATGTGTCTGCCTAAATAATAGAACAAGGAAAAGGTAAGTGTTCTGCTTTTTAAACACGAGCTATGTTGATGAATAGATGCTAAGTGGCAAGAGGTCAGATTATACGCTGCCCAAATGGTGTCTTCCCTACCCAGTAGGGGGCAAGGGGAGTGCCTCTGATTCCTGTTAAAGAGAAAGGCACAAATTCTCCATGTATGAAAACCACAGCTACAGCCATTCCCTAGAACTCCAACATAATCTCATGTAGAGTAGTAAGATGTACCTAAAAGGCAAAGGAGGGAAATCTGATACCACTTCTATCAAAATACTGGGATGCTGTTAGAGATTTAGTTGGTGCACCTGGGTCCAGAATAAGAATGGTTATGCTATCAAAAGGTGAATGGTAGCAAGCAGGCCCCCTCACACATGACTCCATGATTCATGCACACTGTTCAGTCAGGACAGAGTCATGTCCTGCTACATGGTCTGTGCTTTCAATTTCTATTTCAGTGACAACATTATGCCCAATCTGGGGAGAATACAAAGGAGGAAGCTGTTCAAATCATGGTGGTTGTAGCTGTTCCAAACTAACTGTATCATGGATAGAATGGCAATCTTAAACATGAACCTTTTATCCAGAGAATGACAGAAAAGTGTTTCAGCTCTGCCTTTTTAAAAGTGAAAGTGAATGACTAACTTTATTGTTAGTACCCAGGGGCCCCGTGCAGGTGGCCATGATGATTGTAGGCCAAAAAATGCCCGAGATAAAGACAGACTCAGCCTCAACTAAGCAAAATTTCTACAATCTGAGATAAAATAAATAAGAATCCCCTAAAAAGGAATCCCCTAAAAAGGGACCTAGCCATAAGTCAATGTGGATTTGACTATAAAAAAGGGGTTCTCAAAGAGATGAATGGGTTGAGCACTGTAATAGTTTGGTCTAAATAGAAGCTATGGGTGTAGGGAGAAGGGGCACAAACAGGCAGTTGTTTATCCAGTGGAAACTGAAAGTAATTTTCTAGAGCCAGATTCTTCCATGGAGATCAATCTCCCTTAATAGGAGAAAGTAAGAAGCCAATTGGTTACCATAGAATGAATTACTCCTTCAGTACTTCCACTGCCTGACCATAAGTCCCTGTATCCTGATCTGAAAGAAGAGGATCTAGGAATGAGGCAAAGGTCTCTCTGTCCTGAGTGGGGCTCAGAGGTCATATGCTTCAGTAAGGGTACAATGGTACAGGAGGTAAAAGTAGGAGACAAAATCTGTTGTGGCTTGTTTGGATATCAGTGCTCAAACAACTGTCTAGCCAGATTCCCTTGAGGGGCAAGGGCTACCATTGAATTGGTTGGATCTGGAAATGTAGTAAAATGGGTAATATCCATCTGAGTGTAATCATTTGGACTGTTATGCACTATTGCTGTTATTTTTACTGTTGGATGTGTAGCTGCTATTGCTACATTCATCTACTGTGAGCACCCATACAATCCAAAGGGGAGGGTTCTTTCAATTATGAAAAAGAGCAGCTTGGAGAGTGGTGATCCTGGAAAGATGACATCAAAACCACCAGCGAGACTTCAGGCTTTTCCTGCATTACGCTACAGAAACAATATAGAATTCCAGGAGAAGAAAAGTAATCAGGCCTTGATGAAGAAGTTAAAGGTAGTAGGGATATTGAAAGCTTTTATATCTCAAAAAAAAAAAAAAAAAAAACCAGCCCCGACTGTCTAGTAAAGAAGGCTAATGGGAGGTGGAGGCTTATGGTGGATTGCTGCCAAATGAATTCAGCTGTTACCCCTGAAACTCCCACTGTTTCAGACTTTGTACTTAAATGCACAATTACTATGCTATGTCTGGGGAACTTGGAATTGTTTTTTTTTTTTTTTTGCTGTTTGCTGCCAGTGAATATGCAGACATGTGGAATAAGTTTATTTCCCTTCTTGGATGATTTGGTTCCAATACATTGATGAAATCATGCTGGTGAGCCCCAATCAAGAACAGGTGGCAATGGCTGTTTGCTGTCTTGCATGAAAGCCAAGGGGTGTCCATTATTCCTAAAAGAGATATGGAGACTAGACACTCAAGTCAAATTCTTGAGAGTCATGTGGGGTGAAGGTCAAAGATCAATTTCCATGATAGAAAAGGGAAAGTCACTTACCTTATGACTCACTACTACCTAAAGAGAAGCCCAGAACTTAATCTGACTGTTTGGATATTAGAGACAACATATGCCTCATCTAGACAGTTTGTCATACCCTATGTATGTACTGAGCAGAAAATCTAGCAAATTTAACTGGCTATGGTAGTAGCAGATAGGATGAGGGTAGTGTCACAAGCCTGTAAAGCCCCCAAGTATACCTTGGAACTACAGGTATCTGCTACTGCTGACTAAGCTGTGTTGAGCTTCTGTCTAAGAATGGCTGCCTCCATCTGGATGCGCCCTTGGAGTTCTGAACTCGCTGCCTCCTGACCAGGCCACCCACCACATTCCATTTAGGAAACAGCTACTGGTCCGTTATTGGGCAACTTCAGAGAATGAGAACCTTACTCTGAACTTCCAGGTAGTATTTTGCCCAAACATCCCCATCTTGGGTGTGTTCTATTCAGATGCTAACAACAAAGTTGGAAGGGCACCGCAGTCTTCTTTTATTAAATGGAAATATTATACTTGTGCTTAAGAGAGAGACAAATCTGGTCCCACAAATGTGTCTCCTTATACAAACAGGTTACAGAGACTGTTGCATCACTCCCCCGTCTTGCTCACTCACAAGGGAAGACTAGATAGCTAAAGCTATCTAGTGACTATACTTCTAGGAAGTCCCCAAGGATGGTTGACCTTGAATTACTGATGGCTTAGACAAAGTAAAGACTAATAGTGTCACTGGGCATTGGCAGTCATTAAGTCCCAAGGACAACCCCGGAACACTCCTGCAGTGAGGGCCAGTTAGGACAATGGACTGATTTGAATGCTGCCATCTTTGCCTTAGACAATACTCCAAAAAAAAAAAGGCATGTTGTATTTTCACTGACTCTTGGGTATGGCTTAGCAGTCTGAATTCATGGAAGATGGCTATTGATATATAAGCAGCATCCATCTATTGGGCCAAGAGCACTGGAAAGCCATTTCTGCAGCCAGGCAGGACATTTATGTAATCCATGTGAATGCCCATGGAACACGTCCATACTCAAAAGGGCCTAAATCAAACAATGTGGCCGATTGAAACTGCAAAGCTTCAGGGGCTAGAAGTGTTGCCTGGATTTATTATCAGACTGGACAAGTGACCCTGCCACCATAATCCAAAGGTCTCAAAAGAACTCAATCTGTGTTTCCTGTCAGTAGGTGATACAACTTTGAGCTTTGGCCATTTCTGATCAAGAGCTACCTCCATTCTCTGCTGCCATCTTGTGGCTACTTCTGGAGTCTAACAGTCATTGAAATCTATTCCAGCTATGAAGTTGCCCTTCCTGTGTGAGTGACAGATTCTGGCCTCGCCATGGTAACACTTGTCTGCTATGTTTGTGCCTCTTAAAATCTTCCGATGCACAGTATTCTGGGTGAAGGATATCCAAAATTGCACTGATGGGCATGTCATTCGTTGTGAATTCCATGTCCCTTTTCATGTCCAGGTTGCTGGTGAATCAAGTGAATTTTCAAAAACTTTTTTACAAGACTCCTGGGAAAGCCATGTTGCCAGAATTGTGGGCTAAACAAAAGTATACAAGACTGTTTCCTGCAAGGAATATTCTTTTTCAAATGGTCGAGGAATGTCAGGAAAGAAGGGATCAGAGATCAGGGAGATGAGCCCTGTATATCAGTAATTCCACACTGACAATCTCTAATCATCCTTCTTTTTTTCACTTACCTTAGTTAAACAACAAAAATGAGAGTGACTCCAACCTCTCGCTTCTACTATCACATGGCTTCAATCATTGGGAATGGGACATCACAGACCACAAGGATAATGATCTCTTGGTGGAATTTGTGAAGTCTAGATTGCCCCTGCAGTGGCCCACTCAGGCAGCAACAGATGATTTCATGGATCATTGAAAATCCTACCATTGCACCACAGTCTATACAACCCATGACACATATGGATGGATCTGGGTACAGGTGGGAAATGGATGGGTGAATGGACAAGGTACTGACTACTGGATACGAACAAAAAGATCGTATAGCCACAGAGGGAGAGAAACATTACCTGAGGAAGAACAACAACTTCAGTATCTGAAGTGGAGCTCCTTAGACCCTGGGAGGTGTGGGGATGGGGAAGCAATCTATGTCCCCTGCATTCAGTACCACTGCTTAGCAAATATCCCCATGGTTCACCTGAGTCAAGTGACAGCAATGGCTGACTGACCCATGTGAGGTTTGTAATTCTCATCCACATGCTAAGAGAACAGAAAAGTCTCCTATAGCCATGGCTATAAACTTGGACCCCGTCGTACATGTACAAACACTCTGATCAGTGTAACCTTGTCTGTATGTGAATGATATAAATCCACATGATTCTCCTGATGCACCAGTGGCCTATGCCATGTATGACTATCAAGACTCATCTGCTCAATGACACTGCCTCTGTGATTTTATCAAAACAATATAAAGGTGATCTGAATCAATTGTAAGAAACACCTTCGGGTTATATACTTGTATGTATTAGAGAGTGGGCTACAGAATACCTTTCCATTGGGGATAGGGTGATCTTTTTCAGCTCACATTATTGAATATAATTATTGAAGATGATGCCACCCCTTTTATTCCTTGTTGGGACTCTTAAAAAGAGGACCATTTTAGCTGGGGGATATTTTGACTCCTGGTTGTATACCCTTGAGATCAGTGTTCCTACCCTAGAGATTATCAGAAATCTATCATTAACTTCAGATACCATAGCCAATGAGATGGCTCTAGATGATCAGAAAATCAGCTCAAGCTTTCCTGTACAGGTTTTTAATGGATAACCAACATCTCTTTTATGTTTGGCTCCATTCTACCAGCCAGGTGGAGTATCTCAGTTAATGTATCAGTTCAGGTGCAGCACATTGCATAGTTGGGAAACTTTTCTCTAGGATCTGGTCCATGCACTGAGCTAAAAACTGTTATCTGACGCTGTGTCCCCTAAATCTAGAGTACATAAATCTGGGAACCAAGAGTGTGAAAATCAGATGACTTCTACACAAAAAGATTCTGATTTCATTTTTTGCTGTTTGACTGTGGAGAGATGTTAAGCCTTGGCCCTCCCTCCCTTCCACCCTATATTTGGGCAAAATAACAAAAAATCCTGGGTAATCTCTCCTTGGGCACCAGTGGGAGGTTCAAACTATGCAAGTTCATACCTATGTATCAGAACTCTCATCTTGGCCCCTCTTCCTAACCACAAATAAACAAACAAAGCAAAACAAAACAAAAAAACCTTAAGCATTCTTTTTCCACTCTCTCAAGTCATTTTCAGATAAGCATGGGAAGGCTGCCGGTCTTTCCCCTGAAGGCCTTATTATGTAAGTGATAAGTCATACCTTCTTGGTATGTGTATGATCTCATCAGTCTTGACATCTGAATCAAATTTGAGGTGGGAGATTGTATTAGTCAGGGTTCTCCAGGGGTACAGAACCAATAGAAGATTATGTCTATCTATTACCTACCTTACATATTACATATGTAAGAGAATTTATTAGGGAGAATTGGCTCACACAATCACAAAACCAAAGTCCCATAATAGGCTAACTGCAAGCTGGAAAATAAGAGAAGCCAGTAGCAGGGCTTTCAGAGTGTTACAAGAAAAACCAGGGACTATATAGAAGAATGTTCCCTCAAACTTGGAAGGAGCCAAGAGGCCAAAGAATGACTCAGACAAGTCCAGCTTGGTGAGTAGATGAGTTTATTAGGACTTATATATAGGGCACTCCTGGGAGGCAGCAGCACAACTCCAGGAATCTGCCCCACCACTTGTCTCTAAGCTGCTTTTAAGCTAATTTTTTGTCTCTTGGCCTACGGCATGTGGTGAGACTGCTTTTCGTAGTATGTTTACAGATATAGTCTAGGATGCTTGGGCTCTCAGGGACATTTGATTGAGTACCATGGTCTTGGCTCATTGCTTGGCTTTCAGGGTTCAAGCAATGGACATATGCCCTTAAATAACCTGGTGAGGAACCCATCATCCTACACAGAGAAACCAGTAGCATGGCTCCCAGAGAAACTAGTAGTGTGTCTCAGTCAAAGCATGATGGTCTCAAAACCAGGGAAGCTGACAGTGTAGCCCCCAGTCTGAGGCTGAAGGCCTGAGAGCTTCTGAGAGGTTGCCGATGCAAGTCCCAGACTCCAAAAGCTGAAGAACATGGAGCCTGATGTTCAGTGACAAAAAGGGTAAAAAAGACATCCTGGTCCGGGGGGATGGGGTGGGGGGAGAAGGGGAGGGGGAGAGGGAGGGAGGGAGAATATGAAAGAGAAAACAAGCAAGCCAAATGTCCCCCTTCTTCTGCTTACTTTGTTCACACCACACTCCCAGCTGATTGGATGGTTCCCACCCATATTGAGGGCATGTCTTCCTCTCTCAGTCAACTGAGACTCATGTGTCAATCTCCTCTGGAAACATCCTCACAGACACACCCGGAAACAACACTTCACCAGCCATATGGTCATCTCTCAATCCAGTCAAGTAAACACTTAAAATTAACAATTACAGGGGTCCATTTTGTTTTTTGTAGAACTGCTACAACAGCTCCTCCCACCATCATTCTCCTTAGCACACTTGCAGTATGTGTACTTCCCATCTCTGAAAGCTTAGGGCCAGCCATATTAAATATCATGGGTACCAAGAGAAAGTGCTTCTAGTAAAATACACAGGTTGGGTTCTATTAAACTTGAAGCTATGGCTACCACCTGGTCACTTCAATTTCCTCATGACAATGGATCAGCAGGCAAAGAAAAGAGTTTATAAATTAATGGAGAAAACTGACTCTAATTACATTTGTTGGAGCTCAGAAATCAATACCCCAAAACATAGCATTTTGACATGCTGACCTGAAGAAGCCTTAAGGTCTTTCTGACCCTCCCCCCCATACACAGTCTCTCAATTCTCTGTGTCTCCCAAAGCACAGAATTTGTTCTGTGAAGTTCTGTTATCTGTCTAAAGTCTGGACCCACCAAGGAGAATAACATAACCACATCTGAACAGATCCTTTCACAAGATAATGTCTGTCAGGCTCACTAAAATTCCAAAAAGAACTATTTATAAGTTAATCTCTGTTCCCCCCAGCCCTTCATTATTCCTAGTAATCATTTATGGTCCCTCAACAGAATCTTCTCTTCCCTCCCATAACCTATTCTGCCACCATAACCTGTTTTACCAGGATCTAGGCCCCCATTTTTTGTGTAAATTTAAGATGGTATATAAGCTTCTGTACCCCATTAGGGGGTAGGGTAATCACTCTGTGATTCTTCTCATGTACACATTAATAAATTTGTGTGGCTTTTCTCCAATTAATCTTGTTTTTTGTGAGTTTATTTTTCAGTGAACATTCAGAGGAAGAAGCGGAAGTTTTTATTTTTGTCCCATTCCATGTAGAGCTAAGGGCTGTTGCTGCATATTGGGGACAGGGAGGTGCATTTCTAAAAGTCAGAAGATTCATCAGAGATTCTACTCACCAAAACCCCAAACTTTGTGAAATATTTTTAGAAGGTTTATTCTGATCTACTATGAGGGACCATGGTCCAGGGAAAACACAAACCCACAAAGCCTTGAGTAAGTGGTCCCGAAGTAGTTAGATTACAATTCAGCTTTATACATTTCAAGGAGGCAGGAGTTATAGGCAAAGACATAAATCAATACTTGGAAGCTATACATTGGTTCAGGAAGAATATTTTAAGTGGGGCCCTACAGGTTATACATGGATTTAGAGATTCTATAATTTGCATTGGTTCAAGAAGTAAGGCTCTGTCTAAACCTTGAAGTCAGCAGAAAAGAATGTTTAGGTTAAGGATGCTATGTTGGTATCAGTCACAATATATGCTGTCAAAATGATTAATGGCCTGCGGGCATGACTTAATCCTTGTTAGGTCTTGTTTATAATTTGGTATCTTCCTGTCAAAAAAGTCTGTTTAGTCTTATATTTTAACATTAATGCAGGTTAGTTGTGTCTAAACTCTAAAAGGGGAGAAGGTATAACCAGGTATATCTGACCTCCTTTCCTGTCATGACCAGACACTCAATTTTTAAGGTTTCTCTGGGGTCCCTTTGGTCAAGAGGGAGTCCATTCAGTTGGTGGGGGACTTAGGATTTTATCTTTAGTTTACAATTATTTTGGCACTTCTATACCCAGTAACAATGGTAAATGGAATCAGTACAAAAGTTATCCATTTCTTCATAATTTTAAGAACTGTTTACACTTGAGGTCTTAATTAAATGAGTCCGAATACAACCAAAAATCTTGGACTGTTGTTTCAGAAATCATTCCAGGAATAATTTTAAAATGTCCAAATTGTCTTTCTCTCTCTTTACCATTGGTGTTATTTTATCTATATTCTTTATACAGGATGGTGTCCCTACTAGCACAAAGCAGCTCCAGGTGGAAATTGGGAAACAAATCACAGTTGGCATGCCCCAGGGCCCCACACATCAGCACAATGTAGTTTGTTTGCAATGGTATAATTAAATAAAGGAGCAGACTTGTGTGAGCTTGAAGGGTAGTCTAGTGCCCTAAGGCCTCATGGGAAGCTGAGGACGTTGATCACTCATTGGATGCAGAGCATGTCAATAGTAATTTCTCAGCAAATGAGCTTAAAGCTCGAGAGGAAAAGCGGTGGCCCTTTGTTAACCCTTCCAGGCTCTGCCCTCTGTCATCCACTATTTGAGTCTTTCCTTCCTTGTCCACCGCCATTTTAGTTGCAGTCTTAGTGGGTTGCTTCTCAGGTTACCTTTCTGTCTTTCTTGTTGCGGGACGTCTAGAAACTGCCACCTCCTGTTCAACCACCTTCTCTGCCGCCTCCGCACCTCCCAGAAGGCCCTGCTGCCAACGGCCTCCCTTCCGTCAGTGACAGTCACGTGGGCAGCTGCCATCTTTGCCCGCCATTGTTGCTGCAGCCTCAGTTGTCGCTTCACGTCAGGTCCTGACTTGTGTGTCCCTTCTGCCATGTCTGCCACAGAGGAGCAATATCTGGCCCCAGGTAGTCAGAATGGAGCCAGTGATGGGGTGTCCCAGGACCCCGAATCCGTCAGAGGTGGCATGGTACCTTTGGAATGGGAGGTTGCAGGCGCAATAGCTGAAGTCCCTGGGGCTCTCCCAGTGGTTGTAGGAGCCCTTTGGGATGAGGAGGAAGAGGACGGGGAGGAGGTGATCCAGCACATCCTTGAAGAGAACTGGGAGGTTCAGCCAATAGAAGAGGAGGAGGAGGAAGTTGACGAGGAAGTCGAGGAAGAGGAAGTTGAGGAGGAGGAGGAGGATGAAGAGGATGGGGAAGAGGGAGAGGAGGAAAAGAGAGAGGAGGAAGAGGAGGAAGATGGCGACAAAGAAGAGGAGGGTGATGATGGAGAGGAGGAGGACAAGAAGGATGATGAGGAGGACGAGAAGGATGATGAGGAGGATGAGGAAGATGATGTTGATGAGGACGAGGAGGACGACGAGGACAGTGAGGAAAATGCAGAAGACATGGTGGACGCCTGTGAGTTCCAATGGTGGTGTCTCAGTCCTTGTTCTGGGGTCTGGTTTGTTGCTTTCTATGCTTTATCTGTAATAACGATCAAATCCTGGTCCGTCCCCAGGCAGGCTCCTTGGTGGGGAGATGCTGCCCCCAGGAACTTGACCTGTGAGCCAGGAGAGGGACCTGTGTCCTGGGAGCGGGAGGGTCCAGGAATGGGAGCTGAGGTCTGGGAAGGCGAGTCCCTGGTAGAAGGAACATCGCCCTGGAATCTGGAGGAACCTGCAGAGATTGCCACATCCCTGAAGGTAGAAGAATGGCCAGGAGAGGCGGAGGTTCGGGAGGGTAAACCGTTGGTGAATGCCTCTAAGGCCTCGGAGGCTGGGGCCTGTGCACCTGAGGGGGCTGAGGCCAGTGAGCGGCAGCAAAGTCTTGGGGCCTTTGCAGCCTCTGTCAGTGCAGCTGGCTCGTGGACCGGCCATGCTCTGTGCATGCCTGCCATGGTTAAGTGGCAGGTCAATGCTCTCAAGAAACTTCAGGGTGAATATGCACAAGTAGAAACCCAATTCTATGTAGACCTTTACAGTCTTGAGAAAAAGTAAGCTACCTTCTATCAATCTCTGTTTGATAAGAGATCTGAGACCCTCAATGCAGTGTATGAGCCCTCAGAAATTGAACATCAGTGGGAAGTAGGTGGTCAGGAAGGAGCTAGGGAGGAAATGGAAAAAGATCATTAAAGCAAAGGACAAACAGGTGGCATACCTCGCTTTTGTTTGACTGCTTTTAAAAATGTAAAGATTCTTCGTAGGATGATTTGAGAAAATGATGAACATGAAAGATGTGAAAGTTAGGTTTTTTAGGGGTTGAGAAACCAATTAACTTCACTGTAAAATTTGTCTTTAAGTCAAACAAATATATTTTAATACCGTTCTGAGAAAAACATACCGAATGTAATCAGACCCAGATAATTCTTTTCTCCCAAGAACCAGAAATAATCAGTAGCACAGAGTGTGAGATCTACTGGAAAGAGGGTGAAAACATCATGGAGAAAACTATCAAGTAGCAGAAAGATGAGGGTCATGAAAGTGATGTACCAACCATTCAAAACATGCTTAGCTCTTCTTCTCTCCCCCCCACACATATTTTTATTCTCCAGGTTCTTCTGAGGATAGAGTACCAGATGTTACTACTAAGTCTCAACTGGGATATTTTTTCGGAGAAATTCAGGTCCCAAAGCTTGTGTTCTTCTTCACTAAAGAAGCAACTGAATATAAGTATGAAAGTTCTGATGAAGAGGCCCAAGAAGCTGGAGGTGAGGAGGAGAAAGAGGAAGAGGATGAAAATGAAAAACTGGAAGAAGGATTCCAAAAGGCCCTGGACTTAGCAGAGAGCAGCCCCTGCAGAGAATTCAGGTATCCATGTATAGTCTTGAGTATTAACTAGCCATTTGTGACCTATGCCTGTTATTTACAGCTTTATATTTTTAAATGTTCTCTGTAAACCTAATAAGCAAAAGATTGGTAAAATTTTAAAAAGTTTAAAGTTAATAATGTACTTGTGTATTAGATAAATAGAAGGCAATATATTCTGAAATGTACTTTATTCACAGCTGTAAGCTCTATTCTGTAGCTATAGGATTACTGTAGATAAGAAATCTATCGGGCCTGGTGTGGGAGACAAATACTTGTTTACAGAAAGGTCACAAGAAGCAGCAGCAACAAAGTAGCTGGGCCATGTACTAGTTGGGCTTTAGTCACTTGGCCACAGAAATGACTCATATACTAACAGTATATTTGAGAAAGTTGACTACTATATAAAATAATACAAAGTGAAGGATTTCAAGTGAGACTACACTTCATATGTGACATAAATATTAATTCAGTTTGTATATTTTTATTTCATATGACCTTCAAAAAAAGAAATTAGTAAGATTATTGTTTATCACTCAATTGGTAATTATCTTAGCTTGTATTTTCTTTATATATATTGTTCTCTTTGTTTCTGAATTTTCTGAATGTGCTGTAGACATCTTATAACAGCCTCCTTTTCATTTTATACATATGTAAACTGAGGATTTGGGAATATATATGGTTTGTATAAAGAGAACAGACTTTTAAGGCAAAAAGATTTATATAAGTCATAAAGTGGCCTCTCAAGAAGAAAAAAAACACAACAGGCATTGATAGTTGTGGGCAAGAGAGCAACAAGGTTGATGTGATCTGATCATCAAAGCCATTGAATGTCTGAGCACCCTGACATCCACGGGTCTGTGTTACAAGAAAAAAATGTTTTGTTTTCTCTTTATTGAGACAAGAGATGTACATCGGATTGACTTTTATATTTACAAAGTTATTAATGAATGTTAGTGGTGTACACATTAAATGTTTCTTATTTTACTTTACAGCTGGAAGGCATAGAAATAAATAGACGAAGAATGAAGAAATGAATTTCCTCTTCATGAATTTTCTAGTTTTCAGTAGCCCAAAACACTGGTTTTCTTTCAAAGTTCATCACACAAAAATTATATCAACTGACATCTGACTTTAAAAATAAAAGTTTGTTTAAAATGAGTACACTGCAGGTTTTTTTTTTTTTTTACAAAAATAACACTACAAAAATAGACTGAAATCTATCTTTGTATCTATTGTTTGCTTGTCCCACCGTATTGTCATTCAGATTAATCTTTAAACTACTTGGTTATTCTCTTTTAAACTATGTTATTGCAGTCCAAAATGAAATGTAAAGTTATAAACAATTTGTATAATAATATAGATGGAAGTCTAGCATCTACTGCATTTCATTGAAAGAAACAGATAAATGACCTAGCTTTCCTGGATACCAGATTGTACTGATGGGCTGCATATCAACCAGCAGCATTAGCATCAGCATCAAATGGAAACTTGCAAATTCTCAGGCCCTATTCCAGACCTATTGCATCAGAGATTCTGAAGTTGAACTGGCAATCAGGGTTTTACAAGTCTTCCAGGTGTTTCTGAACACACTGAAGTTTGAGAAACACTGGTTTAGAGCAATAGGTGAAACAATCTACAGTAGGACCTGCTTTGATTCACTAACTTGGTACGGTTGCAGGTAAACAGAACGGGATAGTAAAGTCTGGACTAGGGAAGGAGCTGGAATTCTCAGTGGCCTGAGACACAAATACCTTCTAGAGGGATGTGCTTGTTCCTAAGGCTGTATAACATGGCAACCCCAAATTTCAGAGGGCTTGCAGGTAAGGTTCTTTATATATTCCAAAGAAGTCATCAAAGGTCCAGCAAGGAAAGGCATTGGTTTATTAGAACTTACAAGAGGCACTGATGGTGGACCATTGGTGACGAAAGGGTATGCCCATGAGGCACTGATTGTGGCTGGTTGGTGAGGAAAGAAGCTGCTTTGGGGCAGTACAGCAAACAGTTCTATAGGCAGGCAAGTCAATTAGCCAAATTCCTATTCAATGTTTACAATTACATTGATTACACATATTGACCACATTGCTTTCAGCTTTGTTTGGACACCTGTACCCCATGACTCATTATTGTGGATATAAATATCCTCCAGAGACCAGCCTTGGTCAGAAACTGTTCCTGAGGGAAGAGGGCGGGGAAACAGTATATTTTCAGACCATACTCCACAGACTGCCACACCGAATTACTACAAATTGAGTGGCTTAAAACAACAGAAATTTATTTCCTAAATTCTGAAGTCCAGAAGTCTGAAATCAAGGTGATGGCAGGGTTGGTTCCTTCAGGAGACTCTGAGGGAGAATCTGTTCCATGCCCTTTTCCTAGCTTCTGGTGGTCGCTATCAATTTTTACTATCCCTTGGCTTGCAAGTGTATTCCTCTAACCTCTTCCCTCTTCACATAGTATTTTCCCCTGTTTCTGTCTTTGTGTCTCTTCTTTATAAGGGCAGTAGTCATATTGGATTAAGGCCTACTCTAATCCAATAAGGCCCACTCTAATCCAGTATGACCTCATCTTGAATTGATTACATTTTCAAATACCCTATTTCCAAATAGGGGCACATTCATAGGTTCTTGGGGTTAGGACTTCAGCATATATCTTTTGGGGACACAATTCACCTTATAACAAGGAGCAAAGATTGGGTGGTAGCAGTGAAAATGGATAAGGGAAAAAGCTAGTTCCAGAAGTGCCTGTCTGCAAGTTCCAGAAGGACATAAGCATTAGGATACCATGTGTATGAAGTCTAAAAACATGCAAATCAATCACTGTATTGATTATGGTTGCACATATTTGTAGTAAAAAGCATAAATAGGAGTGATGCATACATATATAACATGCAAAAAGGTATGTATGAGAATGACAAATACCTTATTTGGGACACTGGTTAAATCTCATGGAGAGAATAATTTAATTGAGGAGGGGTACACAGAAAGGTTCAACTTTATTTGTAATCTTATGTTTGTTCAATTGGGTGGTAGGTACATAGATGTAGTATTCCCTATACTTTCGTGTAGGTCTGAAATATTTCCTAATAAAAAAGAGGAAATAAACCCTAATGTCTGGAATCTGTTTAAGGAAAAAAAAAAAGTGAAGCTTAACTTGACTTCTATAGAGTAGAGGATTAGAGAAGGGGAAGGCCAGGAACTTGAGGATAGAAGGCCTTGTTTCTACATTTAATTCAGGCTGCCTGGATACTTTCTAATTAGCACCAATACCTTTTTCTATATTCTGTGGTACCACATCTCATATCCTAGTGTATATTCACATTGTATATGTGTGTCAATCTCCCCCAGCCCCTAGGGTGTGAACTTCTGAATGTTTGGGTTTTTTTTAACTTTAAAATTTTTTATTTTAAAATTGTGGGGTACAATTCAGAGTTAGGTATACAAATATTCGTTGTGCAGGTACCCTTGTTGATGAGGTGTGCTCCCCTTCCCCAGGAAGATTCCCTCACTGCCAATCCCACCTCCCCCCTGCAGTTTCCCGTTACTGTCAATCCTTTTCTTATAGTATTACGATAGTTGTTCAAGGTCCACTTATGAGTGAGAATATGTAATACTCAGTTCTTTGTTTCTGTAAAAAATCACTCAGTATTATAGCCTCTAAGTCCATCCAGGTTGCTGCAAAGTTCATGATTTTGTTCTTCTTTATAGCTGCATAATATTCCATTGTGTATATGTACAAAATTTTTTTATCCAGTCCTCTTTTGATGGGCAGCGTGGTTGGTTCCGTGTTCTTGCTATTGTGAACAATGCTGCGATAAACATACATGTGCAGGTTTCTTTTTTATAGAGTATACCTGGTAGGATTGAGGGGTCATATGGAAGGTCGATTTTTAGAACTTTTAGGAATCGCCACACTGTTTTCCACAGAGGCTGTACTAGTTTACACTCCCACCAACAGTGTAGAAGTGTTTCCTTTTCACCACATCTTCTCCAGTATCTGTTATTTTTTGAGTTATTGATGATGGCCATTCTGACTGGAGTTAGGTGGTATCTCAGTGTAGTTTTAATTTGCATTTATTTGATGACTAGTGAGGTTGAACATTTTTTCATGTATCGTTGGCTGCTCATATGTCTTCTTTTGAGAAGTGTCTACTTATAACTTTTGCCCACTCTGTAATGGGGCTGTTTGTTTTTTTTTCTTTTCAGCACGTTTGAATTCCTTGTAGATCCTAGATGTTAGGCCTTTGTCAGACATAGAATTGGCAAATATTTTTTCACGGTCTGTGGAGATTCTCCCTGCTCTCTTTATGGTTTCTTTGGTTTTGCAGAAGCTTGTCAGTTTGATGAGGTCTCACTTTTCTATCTTATCTCTTATGGCATAGGCACCTGGGGTTTTGATCAGGAATTGGTTGCCAGCCAGTTCCAATTTTCATAAGAGTGTCCCCTGTATTTTCTAAGGTTCTTATTTATCTCTCTTAAAACACCTAGCACTGCATTTTAAAGAAATAGGTACCTGATTGAAGATCTATTAAAACAAAGTTAATGTAGTACATTCACAACACATCTTTGTCACTACTATTGGCACTTAACAATATATTATCATGTAGTAACACACAGTATTTTTTAATGGATGGAACCAAAAAAGGCACAAGGCCTTTTGTCGCCATCGTTTAAAATAAATAGGCAGTCCATGTCAGAATTATCTATGCAGTGTCATTTGAAGGGTCTTAAACTGGTTCTGACTGCTTCATGCCATACTGGTGGTCTATCTATTGCTCTCTTTTAAAAAATATATTTATTAAAGGCCCTGTGTTGTCCTAAGAATCCTGTTACATTTTATGATTTGAGTAGGTTCCCTCCAAAATCAGGTGTTGTTAATATGATGATATTAAGAGGTATGTCCTTTATAAAGTGATTAGGCTAGGAGAGCTCCTCCTTTCTGAATGGGACTGGGTGCCCTTATAAGGGGCTAGACAAAGAGAGTTGGTTCTCTCTTGCCTTTCTACCTTCTGCAATTCAAGAACACAGCAAGAAAGCCCTCACTAGATGGTGGCATCTTGATCTTGAGCTTCCCACCTTTTAATACCACCATTGTGGCGATTAAATTTCAACATAAATTTTGGAGGGAACACATTCAAACCGTATCATCAAGAATGCTGGCTTCCACAAAAGTGAGCATTTCAGGAGAGGGGAAAATGGAAACCACAATGCTTGTATGACCTAGCCATGATGTCACACTCTATCATTTCCACAATAACCTTATTGGTCATATAGATCAATGCTATTAAATGAAAGAGGGCACTACACTAGGACTTGAATATTAAGAGACAGGGATCATAGGGATGACCTTGAAGGCTAGTTATCTCAGTGCCTATGTTGAACCAGTTGTTAAATGTAGTGC
The DNA here is from genome assembly GCA_027257055.1 of Cephalopachus bancanus. Lineage (NCBI taxonomy): Eukaryota > Metazoa > Chordata > Mammalia > Primates > Tarsiidae > Cephalopachus > Cephalopachus bancanus. The sequence goes on from JAPVLO010000517.1 coordinate 529,916, forward strand.
TGCTCTGAGACCCAGGATATAAGGGTCCTGACACGGGCCTTATATGCTAGAGGCTTCATGCTTGCCCTCTTCCAGCCTCACCTCTCTGCAAGTGACCAAGAATCCAGTGTGTGGGTGGGATCAAATGGATGTGCACACTGAGAGCCCTTTGCCCCCCAACTCCAACCATGCACTAGATATCGGGAGCCCTGAATTTGTTGCCCAAGAGCCTCCAAGTCCTAAGCCCCAAGAGACCTGCAGGATCCTCATCACTGGGTCTGTGCTTCTGAGAATTGAGCATACTGTCAAGGTATATACCCTCAACACTGAAAGGTGACCAAGAGATGGTGACTGTATGCAAGAAACAGGAGACAAGTGGGCTTCAGTATCCATATATATTCATATTGAAGCCTCTTGAGGTAAGGAACGGAGCTCAAAAGTATACAGAGAAATGCTGGGGGATGGGATGCAAAACAGGAGCCTAGGGTAGTGGTTCTGCTCTTCCCACATTGCTGGAACAAAACTTGAAGGAGTTCAAGTATCATGGACACACCCTAAACTGACCCTTAGGAATCCTAATCTTCTGGCATTCAGTCTTGTATAATTCCTCCTTAAATTGTGCAAGGCCTGTGACTTCATTCTAACCAATAGAAAAAATATGGCAAAGGTGATAGAATGTCATTCTTGTTATTATGTTATGAGCTTTTACACACACACACACACACACACACACACACACACACACACCTCCCCTGTATGGTAATTTTAATGCAACAGTAAAAAGCCAATGTCCCAGGTGCAGCAGAGGGCAGCCCTAGAGATTCCAGGTACCCAGAAGTGTAGTCTTGAACCTCAACCAACATTCCTGACTTATACCTATTATTGATAGATTCATGTTTTTAAATATTCTCAGTAAATCAAATAAGAAAAAAAACAAAATACACCTAGTATTCTAAATTTAAAACTGGTCTTTCAGATTGTTAAGAAGGTCACATTAGGAGAGATAAAGTATTTTATTTGACAGGTTACCAGTTTATTTAAACCTTTCACATATTATTTAGCACATAGGCCCTCAAATGAACTCTTATCTTGAACCTTGCCAGTATGACAAAAGTTATAGGTGGTCCAGTTTAAATATTTGGTCTATCACCCTCCTTCCCTTTCCTTACTCCTTGTCACACTTTGTCACCTAAGCACAGAAACTGCACTGTCCTTTGGTTTGGAAATGACCTCTTTAGCTTGATCTCATAGTCCCTCTTTCTGTAGGACTTGAACCTAGTCCCTGGACAAGGCTAAACTATAACCACCAACCATTCTGCCCCTCTGTCCACACTCAACCGCATCCACCCTCTCTCCCACATATTTTGCTTTCTTCCCATATGTCATGCACAAATCCTCTTACTCAAGGCCACTTCTTTTCCATGCAAATAGCCACCCTAAGGCTTCCTGCCATCAGCTGGATTGGTCTCACCTGTGCGGAGCCTCTTTAAAGTCAGCACAATTCTTAAGAACATTTTGTTTCTCTGACAAAGCTCAGATCTGACTATTCTCAATGTTCTACTTGATTTTTCTCTCCTGTTACATACAGACTGAGATGGACTACAGAACAGTTTCTGTTTTTATAATTCAGTTTTTCATAGAGCAGAGACCAAGGAAACTACAAAGAAGCTGGAAACTTTTCAGAATGTGCCTCTTGGTAGCTAGACATCCTTAAACTCTTCATTAAGAAGCACTTTTATTCAAATATTTAAAAAAAGATATTAATGGGGGAATTCCCAGAGTGAGACTAACCTTATATTGGTTTACTCTGAAAAAAAGTAAAGGGAATGAAAGTGTGATAGCTATATGCCACAATTATCTGGATAAGAGTATCAACCCAAATAAGCGATCTGTCATGGGTATTAGGAAAGAAAATCACATCTATTAACTATAGGAACCTGAAAATGCCCCACACAGCATCCCAGTTTGCCACCATCACTGCCAACTCAACATTGGATCTGCTGGGTCATATCAGCCAAGTGGCAGAACAGCTTACATGGCAGCCTAGGTCTGTTGCAGAGCATTTTTTAGGTTACTCTAATTGGGTGGGAGTTGCGCTCTCAAATAAGGTATACTTAACTTTCAGAACAATAAGTCCACTAGTCATTGTTTCTATTTCTTTTTTTTTAATGACTTATTTTTTTTATTTTGAAATCGTGGGGTACAGTTAAGGGTTAGGTATACAAATATGCATTGTGCAGATACCCTTGCTCTTTTTTAACATTTAATTTAATTTTAAAGATGTGGGATACAATTCAGGATTAGGTAGATAAGTGATCATCATACAGGTAAAATTTGGGCCTCCATTTGGTCCCCACTTCGCCTGGTTTGAGATCAGGTACCCTTATTGATATTGTGTCCCCCCCCCCAATCCTGGTAGTATCCCACTACTGCCAATCCCTTTCTTATAGTATTATGATTAATGTTCAGGGTCCACTTATGAATGAGAACATGTGGAACTCAGTTTTTTGTTTCTGTGATAGATCACTGAGTATTATAGACTTTAAATCCATCCAAGTTGCTGCAAAGTCCATAATTTTGTCCTTTATGGCTGCATAATACTCCATCACATTTTAAAAATTCAGTCTACTTTTGACGGGCAGCACAGTTGGTTCCATGTTGTTGCTATTGTGAATAATGCTGTGATAAACATGTGTGTGCAGGTATCTTTTTCGTAGAATGATTTCAGTTCCTCCAGGTATATTCCCAGAAGGAGGATTGCTGGGTCATACGTAAGGTCAATTTTTAGATCTTTTAGTAATTGCCACACTGTTTTCCACAGAGGTTGTACTAGTTTACACTCCCACCAGTAGTGTAGAAGTGTTCACTTTTCTCCACATCCTCACCAGCATCTGTTGTTTTTTGCTATTGATGATGGCCATCCTGACCGGAGTTAGGTGGTAACTCAGTATGGTTTTGATTTGCATTTCTTTGATGATTAGTGAGGCTGAGCACTTTTTCATGTGTCTGTTGACTGTTCATATGTCTTCTTTTGAGAAGTGACAATTTATATCTTTTGTCCACTTTTTAATGAAGCTATTTGTTTTTTTATTTTCAGCACATTTGAGTTCCTTGTAGATCCTGGATGTTAGGCCTATCTCAGATGTTCAGTTGGCAAATATTTTTTCCCATTCTGTGGACTGACTCCCTGCTCTCTTGATGGTTTCTTTTGCTTTGCAGAAGCATTTCAGTTTGACGAGATCACACTTGTCTACCTTATCTCTTATGTCATGGACTTTTGAGGTTTTGGTAGGAATTGGTTTCCTATTCCAATTTCCATAAGGCTGTCTCCTGCATTTTCTAAGGTTCTTACAGTTTGAGGTTTTAGGTCGTTGATCCATTTAGAGTTGATTTTTTTGCATGGTAATAGGTAGGGATCCTTTTTCAGTTTTCTGCATGTGGTCAGCCAGTTTTCCCAGGACCATTTATTGAATAGGTTTTTCTCTCCTCAGTGGTTGTTGGTGAAGGCTTTGTCAAAGATGAGTTGGTTAAGAAACTGAGGTTTTGCTTCAGGAATCTCTATTCTGTTTCATTGGTCTGTATCCCTGTCCTTGTACCAATACCAGGCAGTTTTAATTATTGTAGCCTTATAGTATAGTTTAAAGTCTGGAAGTGTGCCTTGTAATACAGTTTAAATTCTGGAAGTGTGATACCTCCTGCTTTGTTTCTTTTGCTGAGGATTCATTGTTTCTATTTCTTAATGTGGCCTGATGTGGCAACTTGTCCTTCTCATTGTAAGGAATGTTCAATATGCCCAAGACCTCTGGACCCCCAGAAAATTCTTCAAGAAAGGCAGCTCCTAAATTTTTGTGGGTTTTATTTCCCATCCTATAACATGCATGCATCCTACCAAGGTTTCTATGGTAAGTGCTACATCCTGCCTATCAGGTTCAACCAGCATGATATCATTAATGCAATGGGACAGTGTGATGTCCTATGGAATAGCGAGGTGATCAAACTTCCTGAGGACTAGATTATGACACAGAGCTAGAGAGTTGACATAGACCTTTATACTGTTTTCTGGGTATTATTTTTATTATTACTGCTTCAGTTCTGCCCCTTATTATAGTAACTTCAGCCATCTTGTCTTTGTTGATTAAATATGGCCACTTGGTCCCTATCACCCTGGATTCATTCAGAGCCCAATTTAATGACAATAATTCTGACTACAATTTCTACCCTAAGGAGATTATCTATCACAGAGTACTTACTGGAGAAAATCAACACATTCCTCAACCCTTTTTATTAAGCTTCTGTGCTGGTGAATTTTTTCTCTACTGGGCAGTAAAGACTATATGAAGCCATAATGTTCAGCGGAGTAATGAAAGCATCCATTACTATCATGTTACAGCACATTACAAGCATGCAATAAAATGTTCACTATTAGAGTAAATGGATTAGTATTAGTATAAAGAAAGGATGAGTAATAGTGTCAACAAAGTCCAAAAAAAGAGATAACAGAGTTTTTCAATTGAGGATATCCTTGGGAGGAATGATCCAGGTAGAGTCACCAGCCAGTGACAAGGCACCTGGGCAGGAGCAGGCCTGACATATTGGAGGAAAACCAAAGAGGCTAGATTAACTCGAGCTGAGTGAGTAAGGGGAGAGTAGTAGGAGAAGTGGTCAGAGAAGTGCTGAGGAGGCCAGGCTGTATAGGGCTCTAGAGGACCATTGTAAGAATTCTAGCTTTTATTTTAAGGAAAAATATGCAAAGCTGTTGCAGGGTTTTGAGTGAAGGAGTGACACAACAATAATGGCAAGCACAAATGTAGACTATATTCTGTGTCAGACTTTGTTGAAAACTTTACAGGTATTAATACATTTAATCCTCACAGCATCTCTCTAGCAGGTAGGTAGGTGCCATTGTCATTCTCATTTTTAAATGAGTAAACAGAGACAAGAAAGGCTGGAATAGTTGTCCAAGGAGAAACAGTATATGGAAGAGCCAGATTGCAAAACCAGGCAATCTAGACCCAGTGTCCATTCGCTTAGCTGTTACAGAGAGCTGCTGCTTCTAATGGGTCTTCAGTTTTAAAAGGCTCACTTTGCTGCCATTAAATAGAATGTCCAGGTGTACCATTTGCCAGTTAACTTTGTTGCCACCAGCTTGTTACCAGTGCTGCAAAGAATCACTGTATCAGGTAAAGCATGAAATTAAGTCTGTGATTTGACTTCAGAATCTATAGCTATGCTGTTTGCAAAATGCTGATCTTTAGTCAGCGAAAATGGGAGACTAATAAACTCCAAGGGCAGTAGAACCTGGTTCCATGAGGAGGAGAATGGAAGTTATTTTTAAGGAATTGTGAAGTTTTCAGTCATTATTTCTTCAAGTATTCTTCCTGATCCTTTCCCTTCTCTCTTTTCGATACTACCAGTATGCAATTACTGTGTGTTAAATGGTGTTCCACATTTCCCTGTGACTCTGTTCATGATCTTTCTTCTCTCTGATCCTCAGACTGCATAATCTCAATTGACATATCTTCAAATTTTCTGATTACTCCTTCTGCCTACTCTAATCTGTTGTTGAAATCTTCCAATAATTTTTTTTTTTTTTTGAGTTGGAGTCTCACTGTTGCCCAGACTGGAGTGCAGTGGCCGCTCCCGCCACTGCAGCCTCGACCTGCTGGGTGCCGGCAATCCTTCCGCCTCAGCCTTCCAAGTAGCTGGAACTATAGGCGTGTGCTACTTCCAGTTAATTCTAAATTTCAGACTATTGTACTTTTCAGCTCCAGAATTTCTATTTGAATACCTTTTCACATTTTTATCTTTTTATTAATAGTGTCTATTTGTTGAGACTCTGTTCTTTTTAGTACTTTGAGCATACTTAAGACAATTGGTTTAAAATATTTACCCTGTAAGTTCGATGGCTGTGCTTCCTGAAGGACATTTATTGTTAATATAATTTATTCCTGTGAATGAACCATAATTTTATTTCTTTACATACCTTCAAATTTCAAAATAAAAACTGGATATTTTGAATGCAATAGTGTAGTGACCCTGGAAACCATATTTTCCCCTTTCTAGGGTTTGATGTCACTTACTATGTATTTTAATTGCTTGTTTGTTTGTTTTATGATACCCCCAAGAGAATTTTGTAAAGACTTTGTCACGTGTGGTTTCAGAAGTGTCTATTTCTTTAGCTTGTTGTCAGCCAGTGGTTTGAGAGAAATGGTCCTTAAATGACTGGAGTCCACCAAAAAAAAAAAAAAAAAAGAATAAAAATAATTTTCTGGTCTTTGTAGATTGGCTTTGTGTTCCTCACTCTTTCAACACTTAGTCAATTCATTCACAAGTCTGCCTTAGCCTTTTTTTCTGCTTGCACTGGGCCTAAATTAAGACAGAGGTAAAAGCTGAAGGCCTTTTCAAGACTTGTCTAAACATGCATCCTGCCCTAGGCATGCATATGACTGTCTAGATTTTTCATTGTATGTGGGAGCTTTCCAAAGCTCTTATTTCCCAAAGTAATTATAGCCCTAGTGTTTCTTTCCAGGATTTTAGTGATTTTATTATTTATTCAAACTATAATCTTTTGCTCCAAGTGTCAGTGGCTTGTTCGTTTGTCTTTCAATATTTTAAAGGAACACCCTCTGCTTAGCCATCTTTCTGCCTTGAAAGAGTTCCAAGATAGAGGAAACAACAGCAAATGCCTTGTGTCAGACCTTCGGCAACCCCCCAGACAGGTCAAAATAGACAAACACAATTCCTTAAAAACAACTTCCACCTGGTGCAGTGGCTCACGCCTGTAATTCCAACTCTTTGGGAGGCAGAGGTGAGAGTATTGCCTGAGCCCAGGGGATCAAGACCAGCCTGGGCAACTTGGTGAGACTTCATCTCTACAAAAAAAAAAAAAATCAGTCAGTCACGGTGGCATGCACCTGTAGTTCCAGCTACTTGGAAGGTTGAAGTGGAAGGATTGCCGGAGCCCAGCAGGTCGAAACTGTGGTGGCCATGAGCATGCCAGTGTACCCCAGCCTGGGCGACAGAGTGATACTCCTACTCAAAAAAAAAAAAAAGAAAAAAATTCCACTCTGCTCCTTCTGGAACCAGGTGCTCTATAGGGAATATAGACTAGACTGTCATCTTCAAGGTTGCCATCACACCAAGGAGGGAGTGGGGCAAGGCTATGTTAAAATGCCACAAAGCTCTTCTATCATGTTTCTCCCCTCTTTCTGGATTCAGCATTCACTTGGTTACTGCAATCCTTCTTACTATATTACAGAGTTCTTACAAAGTTGATTAAAAAAACCTCACAAATCTACACATCCAAAAGCTCAATGAATTCAAGATAGGATAAATACAAAGAGATCTGTCACACTGAGACACATTATAATGAACAGTTAACAGCTGAAGACAAAGAGAGAATTACAAGTGATCCTCAATAAGATTAACAGTTGATTTCCTATCAAAACCATGGAGACCAGGAGGCAGTGGCATTTAAAGTATTGGAAGAAATGTCAGTGAAAGATTTTATATCCAGTGAAACTATCCTTCAGAAATGAAGGTTAGCATTAGGTTATGTGAATTTCACCTTCACAAAATTATGACAACTCTTGGGAATGAGAATAACTGAAGCAACATTTGAATCATGTCTCTACTTCACACTCAAGTTTGTAAATAAATTCATTGACAGCATCATCAACCTCCTTTTCCTCTCTCCCATCTCATGTCCTTTGTCAATATAGTAAGCAGATAGTGGCACTTCATAGTGGCTCTATTTCATAGTGGTTCTAATTTGCATTTCTGTAATAACTAATGATATCAAAAAATTTTACACATACTTATTTGCCATTGACAAATCTTTGGTAAACTGTATGTTCAAATCTTTTCCTCATTTTATTTATTGGCTTGTTTGTCTAATCATTGAATTATAACAGCTATTTATATATTCTGGATCCAAGCCATTATCAAATATATGATTTGTCAATATTTTTTTCCAAGTCTGTAGTTTATCTTCTCATTCCCCTAACCATGACTTTTAGAGTAGAAGGTTTGAATTTTGATGAAATCTAATTTATCAAGTTTTTCTTTTATGGATTATATTTTTTGTACCCTACCAAAGCAATTTTTACTTAACCCAAACTCTCAAAAAATTTTTTTCTGTGTCTTTTCTTGAAGTTTTATACCTTTAGATTTTACATTTATGATTCATTTTAACTTAATTTTTTATATGGTACAAGGTAGGAATCAAAGTTCTTTTTTTGTATATGGCTACCCAATTGTTCCAGCATCATTTATTTATCTTTATGGCAATGCTACACTGTCTTGATTACAGGAGCTTTATAATACATCTCGAAATCAGTTATGGTAAGTCCTCTGACTTTGATTATTTTCAAAGGTAATTTAGCTATCCCAGACTCATTGCACTTCCACAGGAATTATAGAATCAGCTTGTCAATTTCTCAAAAAAACTTCTAAGATTGTGATTAGAATTACATTGAATCTACAGATCAATTTGAGGAGAAATGGCATCTAAAATATATCAAGCCCATGGACATGATCTATCTCCCCATTTATTTAGATCTTAATTGCTTTCAGCAGTGTTTTGTAGTTTTTGTTGCACAGGTCATTCACATCATTTATTCAATTTATCCCTAAGTATTTTACATATTTTGTGCCATTGTAACTGGGAATGAATGCATTTTTAAAATTTCAATTGTTCATTGCTGGCATATAAAAATTCAGCTGATTTTTGTGTATTGATCTCATATCTTACAAACTTATCAGATTCACTACTTCTAGTATTTTTTAGAAACCACAATATTTTCTATATAGATGAGCATGCAGTCTACAAAGAAGACAGTTTTGATTCTGCCTTTTCATTGTAGATAACTTTTATTTTATTTTCTCCTCCTCCTCCCTTTGATTAATATCAGTAGAGTCTCCTATTCAAAGTTGAAAAAAAAATGGTAAAAGTGAACATCTTTGCCTTGTTCTTGATCTTAAGAGAAAGCCTTGTCTTTAACTATTGAGTATGATATTAGCTATAGGTTTTTATAAATGCCCTTTTATCAAGTTGCAATCAGCTTTTTAATTTAAAAAGTAGCACAGTGGAATACTTCTGACAGCATGGTAGATTAAGTATTCCGAAATACTCTCCTACTCCACAAATCAAGTTGCTGAATAAATTACAGCAAATTTCCGTGCAAACACATAGCTAGATCTCGCAAAAAGTAAAGAAAATCCCCAGGGACTAAAACCAAAGTGGCAAGAGAATACAGAATGCACCTGGGATCATATGCCAATTCTAGAAACATTATAGCTAACATTCTATTTGGTTGCTCTATCTCAGTCTCCTTCAGAAGCTCTCTTCTTATTTCTGTTTCTTAAATATTGGTCTTCATCAAGGCTCTTTCCTATGCTTCCTTTTTATCTAACTTTCTGGTTGATTTCATCTATTACTGTTTCAAGTATCACCTCTGTGTCTATGGCATGCAAATCTATTTATCCCAGGTTTCTTCTTTGAACTCCTAATTCTCCTATTCAGCTTTCTGACGGATACCATCTTATCTTTGATATACTACAATTTCTTCAAACTCATGTCGAAACTGTAATCATCTTTCCCCTGCCTGCATTTTTTTCCCTTCTTCTGCATCCTCTACCTTAGTTATGGGTATCATCATTTGGAAGTCATCCATGACTCTCTTTACCACTCTCACCCTCCCGTATGTTACTGAATCTTATTAGTTCAGCATTCTAAGTATCTTTTGAATCCATTTCTTTATTTTCACATTCATTGCTACTATATTTGTTCAAGTTATCATTTTCCATCTGAATTACTGCAAGTCTCCTACCTATTTCTATACAACCAGACTAGCTCTTTACAGTCTACTGTCCATGGTACCACTGGAGTCATAAGTTACAAATTGAAGTCATTTCCCACTGCACACATAATAACAATGTTTAATAACCTAAAACTGTCATATAATGTGATGCATTATTTGACCCCTGACTACCTTTCTAGCCTCATCTCTCCATTCCATATTTTACCATCCCCACAGTCATCTTAAATGATATGTCATTCTCTGAAGCCTCTAATGCTCTCTTCTACTTTTGGACATTTACTCATGTCGTTCCCTCTGCTCACCCTTCTCTTGTTTTGCCTGGCTAAATGATTCTTCTCATGCTTCAGGACTCAAATAAAGTATTCCCTACATTCCTGTCATTGTTTTCTAGTGAGGTTCTGTTCCTAGGTGTTCCCATACTACTACAGCAGTTATCTTACCATACTGCAATAAATTGCTTATTTGACTTTTCTTGTTGCCTTTGGACATTTTGAGGTCAGAGTCCTTAGCACAGCAGCAAATAAAAATTAAAATGTTAATTAATTAATTAACTAATGAAAGTTTATTAGTTGACCATTCTGAAGACAGAATATTGTGGTGAGGTAGAAATCAGATAGCATACACTCAACAGTACTTTGTTCAGCATTTACTACTACCTCAGGGGCTGACAAAGGGGAAATGAATAAGACACAGGCTTTGCTCTCAAGGAGCTCAAAGTTTAGTAGGACACAAAATGAAGGCGGTTCTGGCAGGCACAAATCCAGACTCAGTAGAGAAGCTTAAAGTGCTTAACAAGTACTATGATTCTTAAATAGAGCAAAATAAGGTAGAACACTGTTGGACTTATTTTTTTCAACATTTAGTCCACTTTTTCCCTAAAATGTTTCCTGACTAAACATATTTTGAAAGAAAAAAAAAATGTCTCCTAAAAGCAGTCACTACCAGGAAGTCAAAAGTAATTTGAAACAGAATGTATCAAGTCCTATAAGATTCATTTGCAAAACAGTCAAGGGTTGAATGGGGAGGCTGGAGAAGGAGAAAAGAGGGAAATGAAAGAGAGGGTGAAAGAGGCACTCAGTAAAATGAATAGAATCTGTTATTTGGCATCATCTTATTCTAAAAACATAGATTTTTCGTGCTTTTCTTCTGGTTGTGATGGTCAGGTCCAAGGCAGACATAGATAAACTTGAGAGGCTAGACTCTCTATTTTCTGGGAAGAGTGTAGTTTTAGAATGAATGTTTCTTCACTTATCAACATTTGTTCTGAATTAGGCAGCTTAACATGTACCCTCCCAAAGCTCTTCTAAAGCCCCCAACTCTGATGCATCATCTGGCTATATTTATATTCAAATTATATTTTTCAAGAAAATGTATTTCTCACGAGCCTGCCTTTAATTTCTACCTTAAAGCCTATGTTGTCCTCAAATTATGTTTGAGAGGAAATTTTATTTTTGTTCTTGGTCAGATTATTCCATTTCTTAACCATGTTAATTCAATTTTGGCAAATTCAAAATGGCACTTTTACTTTTGTGATTGATTAATCCACTGAAAACCAAAACCAGTTTTCACAGTGATGTGGTGGCTGAGTTACTACCCAATGCAAAATTTTAAAGTGCTGTATTTACTTTACTTTTCTACATAAACATGACTAAAGTCATTGCAAATATGTGTAAAACTTGAAAACTGCAAACAGCATACCTAGTTATGAGAGCATGTTGGCATATCTTTCCATACACATAGGGACTTGGTGCTTTCTGACTACAGTTCAACCTGCTGGTGTAAGAAGGTCTAATTCAAAAGGAAGGCTGCGTGTGAGAAGAGCCAAAACATCTATCCTGGAATAACATGTAACTTATTTGCTGGTGTTCCTTTTTTTTTGTAGAAAACGGGATTTATTGAGAAGACAGAAAAGCTCCCAGAGGGGAGAGGACCTGAGGGGATTGCCCTGGTGTTGTTCTTATAGACTCTTATTTTCTGAGTTCTGGACACCACCTGCTGACAAGCATGGACCTGCTTGTTCTTCTTTATGTTTCTTAATTACTTTAAATTTGACTCTTGGCATGACTGGAACTGGGGTTTACCACAGTTTCAGACAGTTATTGGCTTCCCATACTAGGGCCTTCCAAATACTTCTGTCCCATTGTCTTAGCATGACACTTTCTTTGGGCCCATTTAGGGAACAAAATGACATTGCCTGCCAGAGTGTGCCTTTTAGTGCCGTTGTGGGTTAAGGTATACATAATGGGTAATCCCCACCAAATCATATTCTGATTAGTTTTCCTGGTTCTCATTGTCGTCTCCCATTTTTAGAGTTTCCAAAATATACCTTCATCCCAGCAAAGTCAGAATTGAACTTCTAAATATAATGACTTCAACCTGAATTATTTACTTCTTGTCCTTTGCTATTTCCTGCATCTTCTGAGAGGGTGAGGCATCCCATACAGCTGAGATGACCTACAAACTGCATCTGAGGAAGCAGCCTCAGATATAGTATAGTTGTTAAGAGTATGGATTCCTAGGCCAGACCTCCTGGATCTCCTCTTAACTTAGCAAACAGTATGAATTAGAGCAAAGTTATCTAACTTCTGTGCTTCTGGTTTCTCTTACTAAAATGTGGATAATAATTGCGCATATGATAGTTGAAGAACTAAGTGATAAAAATCACGTAAGGGTCTTAACACAGTGCCAGGCACATGATAAGTGCTCAATAATTATTAGTTATCATTATACCAAAGAGTTCACTTCAAGTCTTTATGCATCAAATGGAATGAGTTGACCAGATTCTTCTATTCCAGGCTAAGAATCAATTAGGCTATGTGAAATGAGCCCTTGCAAATCACAACACCCTCAAATTTAAAAAAGATTAACACTAACACTAGTTGTGTTAAGCTGGGGAAGTAGGCATAGGAGGAGTTTCCCAAGAAACGTCTTTGCTTCAAATATGTACCACAGAAACTGGTAATTCTACAACCAAATAAGTAGAAGAAAAACTTCACAGAGGCCTCCCAGATGGCTTTCCAAGAAATTGCGTTATTATGAAGATTTTTCTCGGTATAGTCTTAGAGTTCCAAGGACTTAGTGTGTCCTGGAATGGATAGTTAGGATGAAGGCCTTAATGGAAATCCTTGTATCCACTGTAGATTTGACTCTTTAATCTGAGAAGAGAGAATCTACATTGGGCTTGAGTATCCCTGAGGTCCCAGTTGGTTCTGTAGATGTCAGGTTAGTAGGACTGCATTCTGTGGCTTAGGTGCCTCTTTGTGGTTGTGGGAGAGATTTTTGGGGGAGTCTTCACCTGTGTTCCCACACCTTTCCCAATATTCAATGAGCTTCCTCCAGAGATATTCTAAACTCGGTTTTCTCCATGGCTCTTAAGAAGCTTAGACACGTCAACTATTTGGAGTAGAGATCCTACTCTGTGTACATTACCCCTGTTACCATATGACTCATTTATGTCTTCATACCAAAGACTGAATAAGGAGCCTACCACTTATCTGAACACTATATATGTTATTCATGTTACTCAATGATCACATGATCATGTGTTTGTGAAATAAGATGAATGACAGGAATATTTTCAGAATTAAAAAAATCAAAATATTTCTGCCACCAAACTCAAAAGATTATTGTGGCAGCCACAGAAGTGTGCTGCTTGGATCTGCCTTCAAGCAAGAACTTACCATTCAGAAAAGAGTGAAGTGAGCTGACAGCCTCTATCTACTAATGCTTTCAGGATTCACCTTGGCTTTAAAGCCAAAATCATTCTTTTTGGTTCCTAGACAGGAATTTTCCTGGGCAAGACCCAAACAATGACTAGCAGAAGCCTGGCTATTTCTTCCCAATAAAGAATTCATCTAAGCGGAAATGTTTGCTCCAGAGCTCTTCGTTGGATTGTCTTAAACTTTTTCATATATGAATTGAGGTCTGGGGATTTTTCTGCCCAATTCTGCTTCTTCTCCGTATCTCACTCAGTGTCTCCCTCTTAGAGGACTCAAATGAAACAATCATCTACCTGTGATGTAAGCACATTTCAGCGGGAGTTGATGTATTCATTTCTTTTAACCCTACTCCATCCCTCCTGCACACACACAAATATATCACCAACTGAGGAGTTTGTACAAAGAAAATGAAAAATGTGTTCTTTCATACTGATCACTGTACTCAGTCAATTTGCTGTTACAAATGAATAAGTCCTTCCTTTCATCTCAGAATTATTAGAACATTTTTGATAAGCCAGATAGTTTACAAAATAAAAAACGTCCAGGTTGCTTTAGTCAACTCTGGGTGGACCAAGGCAACAGAAGTATATGGAAGACAGCACTTTTCCTAAGCCATGGACTCTTTGCATACAGTGCCATACTGTTTGTGCTGTGTAGTTTCCCAGCCTTTTACAGAAAAATCACAAGGATTTTACAAGCTAACTTATCATTATCTGTCAGGGCAATATTCATTATTAGATAAGCATGACTAGCAGCTGCAAATTCTACTACAATGTTTCTAGAATGGCCAGTTAAATGATAGACGTGAAACTAGGAAAATTAAAATGTGAAAATGTAAATGACTCAGACAACGGAATCTCTGAGTAACGTCATCTTGTCTAATGTATTGCAGATGAGTTCCCAGATAGTGTCCTCAATTACAATAGGATCCCCCAACACATAGAAACATTTCAAAAATTATTTACCCTCCCTAACTTTTTTTACATTGTTATATGTGAATAAAATCCGCCTTCATAATCTTTTGAGAAAAGCCTCCCAATTCACCAAAAAAAAAAAAAAAAAAAAAAAAAAAAGAAAGAAAGAAAGAAAATGGTGGAGGGACTTCTAATTCTAAAAGATCCTGGATACTATTTATAGCCAGTATAAAGTATACTAAATTCCAGGAATTCTTATTGACAGGAAAAGGTGGAACATCAGCTTCACTGGATTTTTACCAGAGATCCTCTCCAACCCCAGCTAAAACGCTAGACATGAGTCACTCATGGCTTTATAGAAGTTGTCATAATGTAACCAGAGAACAAAGGTGTCAAAATCTTGGCTTTTGAGTTTTTCAAAGCCTGTAAATTCAGGGGTAAGACAGATAAAATTTGACATTTGAGGAAGGTTTAATGAAGAGACTATTTACTGATATGTGGACAGGGCTTAAGGAAACCAACAAGGTGCCCTGGGGCTATTAACTGCTGTAGCCTTCACTTTCCCTAGGTTTGAAAACAATAATAGAAGGGAGCAGCTATCAGAACCTAAAGGGAGGAGGTGGCCATATGGAGAGGATTGCCTGAAAGAAGTTGGGACATTCAGTAGAGGGACACCAAAGACCCCTGGTAGGCTAACGGAAGTAGCCAGGAAAATAAATTCTCTGTCCTCAATCTCCTCTAATCCCTCCCTCTGAACTCCTGGAAGTACCTCCCCTTGGCTGAAGCCAACTTGAAACCACTCTTTCAATTAAAGCAGTCCATTCCGGCTCTGGAAAGATGTAGGAATATATGCCATCCTATAATAGTTTTATTTCATTAGCATTTTTTCCTACTGTATTTCTAGCAACTTGGATATCCTAGAGTGAAGCTTATACCTTTGGCCAAACTGTGAGTCAACCAGACCAGTTGTTTCATAGGATATGTTGAATCTCAGCTTTTGTATTGAGTCTGAGTAGCAAAGCTCTGAAGGAGAAGCAGACAGAAAATGTGGGGTTGGCTATGTGATAATGGGTTGCCTAGCAACGCTGGCTTGAAGGCTCTCTTTTTTGCAGCCTCTTAGCAGAGATAATTAGTTTTAAAAGTGTGTGTACGTATGTGTGTGCATGTGTGTGTGTGTTTGTGTGTGTGTGTGTGTGTGTGTGTGTGAGAGAGAGAGAGAGAGAGAGAGAGAGAGAGAGAGAGATGGAGAAAGATGGAGAAAGAGAGAGAGATGAGTGGGAAGAGAAGAAGAGAAAGAGAGGGGCTGTAAAAGCATGACAGAGAGTGAAAAGCAAAGACAGACAAAGGCAGAACAGGCAAAGGAGAATTTAGTTAACAAAGAGATTTTTTTTTTAAAATAGGAGAGAACAAGAACGAGATTAGGGGAAATGGAGAGAGGTTCTGGGGTTGGGTTGTAAGATGAATTCACTTGAATAAAAGAGAAAAGGAAGAAGAACAAATATTGAAAAAAGAAACGTCCTGAAAAGAGTGAGGGAGTGATGGAGTGAGCCAGAGCAACTCCTCCTTCCCAAGTCTCCTTACTGATGACTGGCTACGCAGTTACTTTTAGCACCATGAAAGATGCCCAAACCTCTTTTCTAATCAATTTTTTTCCTCCTAAGCCAAACTCTCATTTTCGGCAGCACAGAGAACCAGGAATTATTTATTAAGCACTATGGGGTCCACAGCACTACTCAGGCCACTAAAGATTTTTTAAATTATAACCACAGCTGGGCTCAGTGGCTCAGCCTATAATCCTGTGCCTTTGGGAGGCTGAGGTGAGTGGATTGCCTGAGCCCGCATGTTCGAGACCCACCTGGGCAGCGAGACCTCATCTCTACAATAAATCAAAAAATCAGCCGGGCGTGGTAGCGCATGCCTGTAATTCCGGCTACTCGGAAGGCTGAGGCGGAGGGATCGTCGGAGCCCAGCAGGCGAGGCTGCGGTGGCCGGGAGTGGCCACTGCACTCCAGTCTAGGCGACAGAGTAAGACTCCAACTCAGTAAATAAATAAATAAATAAATAAATAAATAAATAATAACCACAGCAGTGACTTGTTTCTTGAGCACAGCTTTTTACATTTTACCAAGTGCTTTCATGGCTCTCATCTCACGGGATTCTTACTGCAGCTGTCAGGTAATAAAGGGATTATTATTACTTCGATTATACACATGAAGAAACTAAGACTCTGAGAGCAAGAGTGTTGCCTAGGACTCCACAGTTAGTAAGGGTTAGATCCAGTACTCAGTACTTGTGGCCCTTACTGCAAGTTCCAGAGCTAAGGCTGGTATGTATCTCCGCTTAGGCTTTTCAAGTGCACACTAAGAGTGGTGGATCTGACAGGGAGGCACTTGCTCTCTCTCACCTGGGAGCTGAAGAGCTATTATGAAATCTCAGGTCAGCAGGAGGCTTATTTTTTTTTTTCTTTAATTTGCAAATGTGTTCATTTGTGCCTGCAAGAATAGAGCTTAATTGACCCAAGGGTACAGCCAGTATTGAACCCTTAAGTTATTCCTCAACCATCCTCTCAGGAAAACCTTGCCTGCTCTCACTGTCAGAACAATCAGCAATAATTGCAAAAGACCTCTTTGGGTACATGGGGGAATATTTGAGAGACACAGAGTATTTTTTTTTTTTTACCAGGACCAGAAGGACTGAAGAATCCCACAGAGCAGAAGAGTTAGCAATTGAGTGCCATGGAGCATTAGAGTGATTCCTGTCCTCTGTCATGTCTCTTCAATGCTTGAGGGTAGCATGGAGTAAAATGAAGCCCAAGTCCTCTGTTTGGCACCAGGTGTCTTTCTTGCCTTAGTCTCTCCCTTGTCTGCTCTATCTTGTACCTGCTGACAGGCTAAATTTCCAAAAATGTCACTCACCTGCTCAAAAGCATTTAATAGTTTCTCCATTCATTATGGTATTAGGTTTGTCACCTAGCATTCAAGAATTGCTTAGTATTACTTCAAACATTTTTTTCCAGCTTTATATCTTCCTATTCCTATAGCCCAAGTGTCTGAAAAACTAAGCAGCTTGTTGGTTCTCAAACATACCCCATATCTCACATCCATGCCCTTGTTCAACTTATCTGTTCTCCTGAAGCCCTCCCCCTTCCAATGAAAAAGTAGTTCCCTCCGAAGTCACCGCATAGCACTTGGCTTTGTAATGTGTCAAATTGGCTAAGCCAAGCTACATTTCCCAGGATTCTTTTTTCTGTAGGCTATGGTGGGTCACATCAGAGATTTTGCAAGCCAGAAGGGAAGCAGCAGTCACTTTATAGCTCACAAACACTGTCACATATCTCCTGACTCATCTTGTTATTGTAAGGCAGCAGCCAGGCCTGCAACTTCTCCACCTTCCTCCGGATCCTGTTTCAGCTTCTCTGACTTTAGACCAGGTTGTATGTTTAGTTCAATGACAAAGGGCCACAGCTTCTCCAGGATACTCACACAATCAAGGAAAGAGGCAACAAGAACAGACTCGAGTTTCAGTTCATCCTGTGAACCTTAGCACATGCCTGTGGGATTTAACTTGTCCTTGCTCTCTCCCACCTTACATTCATCTCTCTCTTCCCTGCTGCCTGACCTGTGGAATTTAGGGTCCAAAATCATTCACAGATTCAGCAGTCCTACAGAACCTGTTTAACGAGTCTCACAATTGTCAAATTCGTATAACAAATCCATGTATAAAAATATCTTTGTAGTTTTGCTTCTCTGATTGAACTTGAATGTGAACTTCTTGAGGGCACATAAAATGCCCTTGATACATTTTGACAAATTTTGCAGCTTACAAAATACTTTAACAGTTGTTATTTTATTGAACTCCCACAACAAAGGCAACTACATACAGTCATACATTGACTAGAGTTAGTTTCGTCATCTTGGCATTCAGATTCTGATGGGACTGCCACTCCTCCCCAGTGTTGGGCAATATGGGAGCCTTGGTCACCACAACCATTTACAGTAGGCTGCACAAATACTTTTATCTTCATTGTTATGAGAAAATGTGAGTAGGGGAGAAATTATTTCATCTGAATGATGGAGTAAATTTCCTGGTAATACAGAATACATAGGAGGAAGAACCACCGGCTGCACATCTTGTTATTTATTTATCTGTTACTTATTAAACAAGGGACCCAACCATTTGTTCTAGATTTATGAGGATAAAGCACAGGTGGTACTCCTTGTTTTCCTATTTTTCCCATTTATCATTTCCTTTTCGCCTTCAAAATTGGTTATGAATAGAGTGACAATAATATCTGCCTTACCAGGGGAAACAACTGTTCCACAATGAATTGTCATTTACACTTTTCATGGCAAGATCATGCTGGGTGAAATCTATCCCAATTGAGGAAATGTCAATGACATGGCATAGGATCCAGACAAGGGCTTATCAGAGCCCTTTCCTGAAGGAGATATAAAGTCTTTGAGACATAGTTCTTTTTCTACTGGAGTTGCTGTAATTGTTCCATGTAAGTCTTGTACATAAAGGAATCCCATTCATAATAGAAAAGAATAATGCTCAAGAATAAAGTGAAACTGAAAAATGGAGAGAGAGAGAGAGAGAGAGAGAGAGAGAGAGAGAGAGAGAGAGAGAGAGAGGAAGACTGAGCTGATATCATTTGAATATTCCCTAGCAATTTCCCGTTGTGAAAGCCAATAATTTCCTTTTGGCTTAAGTCAGTTTGAGAGGTGTTTCTGTCATTTCAACTAAAAATTCCTGGTAGATAGGTAACAAAAACAGAATTTTGAGTTAAAAGTTAAAAATATTGCTAATTGTAGTAGAAAGTCTCCAGACCAAGTTCTAGCTTCAGCATTATGAATTTTACAAGTCAATTATTTTCTCTGGGTGTAAGTTTCCCCACAAGTACAAAGAAGCAATCTTATCAAGTGATTTCTAAGGATACTTCTAGCTCTAACATTCAGAATAACAATATCCATGACTCTTAGCCTCTGGAACAACGAAGAGCTAAGAGTAGGATAAAAGAATTCTAGCTGTAGTTCGGCCTGTGGTTGGCTGGGGGACCTGGATTAAGCAGATTTTCCTCTCTGGATTTGACTTCCCAGCACCATGTGCAGAAGTTAGACATGCTGCTCTCAGGGGCTTGTAATAGCCTTGATGTATCAGGCTTCTTTGAATCTCTGAGAGCTCATCCCTAAATCAGGTCAGAATATTTTCTGTATTTCTGTTTCTCTGGATGCTTGTGGGATTTCCTATCTTCACATGTGCAAAATATGTTCTCATTGAATCCTTCAACCTTGAAAACCGTGTGCTTCTTTTAGGGAAAAACCTATCTTGTCCTCCTTTGCCACGTCCAGGAAAGGTTAAGATATTTTGCTGTTTTCTTTGGTTATGGCTCAGTTTTTTGGACAAAATAATTGCTCAAAGCTTTTCCTTTTATTTAACTCTCTGGAGGGTGACTACTGGAGAAAAATAGGGGTTTATGAAGAGGGTGTCAAAGTTGGAAACAGCTTTCTATACAGTTAGGAATATTCCAATGATGCTAAAGTTAGAGATGAATAACTCTTATTCTAAGCCCCGTATTTTCAGATGTTTATGACTTCAATAAATACAAAGCATATGTTTTAGAAATCTAATATGCCAGAATTTTGAGACAGTTGAGTTTTATTAAACATGTTATTATCAAGTACTATGAACCACATCATGTAGTAGGATAGGTTTTCAGGCAAAAAAAAATTGTATTTCTCAGAAGTCTAAGCAATGGAACATGTATGTTTATTTAGAATACAAAAACCAAGCCGGGCTCGGTGGCTCAGCCTGTAATCCCGCGCCTTTGGGAGGCTGAGGTGAGCGGATTGCCTGAGCCCGCGGGTTCGAGACCCGCCTGGGCAGCGAGACCTCATCTCTACAATAAATCAAAAAAAACCAGCCGGGCATAGTAGCGCATGCCTGTAATTCCGGCTACTCGGAAGGCTGAGGCGGAAGGATCGCCGGAGTCCAGCAGGTCGAGGCTGCGGTGGCCGGGAGCGGCCACTGCACTCCAGTCTGGGCGACAGAGTGAGACTCCAACTCAAAAAAAAAAAAAAAAAAAAAAAGAATACAAAAACACTGATTTCATCATTAAGCATATGAAGAAAATAAGCTTAAAACTCTTCTTGCATCCACTCAAGGGGCACCCAAAATTTGGTTCTTCTTCTCCTTCATCCAATTAGTTATTTCCTTTGGTGCTCTCTTTTCTCTTCTAGTGCCTTATTTTAGACTCCATCACTTCCTTAAAAAGTATGAACTATTTCAGGGCCACCCCTTCAGATCCCCTCCCACTGTGGAAGCTTTTCTGTCCTCTCAATGAATCCTGCTTTTTAAAAAAAGTATGAACTATTTTATATATACATAAGAGAATACTACATATGTAAGGTGTGTAACAGAATGAAAAAAAATCCATATACCCCCTCACCAAATTTGATAACTGGAACATGGTCAATGACTTTGAAGCCCACTTGTGCCTTTTCTGATTCGTGCCTTAATTATTCCCCAGAGATAAACACTATCCTGCATTTTGTTAATGACTTGTTTTCTGTATACATTCACTGCACAGGCAGGCTCCTTTAAATAATGTTATTTTGTCCACTTCTGGACCTTATATAAATGGAATCATACTAAATATATATATTATATATATATATATATATATTATATATATATTTGCCTCTTCTTCTCCCCTCAACTCTGAGTTTGTGACATTCATCTGTGTTGATGTGTGTAGCTGTAGTAATCAGTTTTTACTGCTGTATAGTTACTTATTATATGAAAATCTCATGGCATACTCTATTTTCTTGTTGATGGATATGTGCTGTTTCCAGTCTTATTCCTTTACAAATTATTAATCTCTGAACCTTCTTATGCATATCTTCTGATGCCCATGTGCAATAGTTTCTCTAGAATACTGATTCTCAACTGGGGGTGATTTCATTCCCCAGGGGACTTATAGTGCTGACTAGAAACATTTTTTTATTGTAACAACTGGGGTATGCTACTGGCATCTAGTGGGTAGAGGCCAGGCAGTCTACTAAACATCCTAAAATGCACAAGACAGCCCACCACAATCAAGAATAATATGATACAAAATTTCAATAGAGCTGAATTTGAGAAACCTGGATCTAGAAGTGTATGCCTAGACATGAGATTTCTGGGCCATAAGCTCTTGATTTTTTTTTTTTTTTTTTGAGTTGGAATCTCACTCTGTTGCCTAGACTCATGGCTATGACCTGCTGGGCTCAGGTGGTCCTTCCACCTCAGTCTTCCAAGTAGCTGGAACTACAGGCACCTGCCACCACGTCCAGCTAATTTTTTAATTTATTGTAGAGATGAGGCCTCGCCAAGTTGCCCAGGCTGGTCTTGCGGTCTTGAACCCGTGGGCTCAGGCAATCCTCTCACCTCGGCCTTCCAAAGAACTGGGATTATAAGCTTGAGCCACCCCTTCAGGCTGCTTTCAGGAATTCTTAACTCCTAGAATTTGGTGTTTTTCAGTTTCCAAAACTGGCCTTCATTCATCAGGTCTGGTTCTTCCATCCAGGTTTGTGATATGTGTGCCCAAAGGGGCTGGAGGAAGAAGGGAGCCCAGGGAAGTGGAGAGATTAGCTTTTTCTTATCAAGGTTAGTCCATTTTACTGTAGTCAGAGAACATGATCTGTGTGGCTTCAGTCTTTTGCCATTTGTTGACTGAATACAATATGGTCAATTTTTATAATTTTATATATGTGCTTAGAAATAATTGTACTTTCCATTTGCTTGGTAGATATAGATGTAAAAATATGTAGACATAGGTATAGATATATCTCTCTGTTCGATTAAGTTTGTTAATCATTTTGTTCAAATCTACTACATACTTATTGATTTTTTCCTGCTTGTTCGGTCAGTTACTGAGAGAGGTATACTATTCAACTATTCTCCTCCTAGTTATGTCAACTTTTGGTCTTGTATTTTTAGACTATGTTATTACATGACAACATCAAATTTAAGACTGTAGGAAGTCATAGATACATAGACATGCATAGCTGAAGATTTTAACACACAATTCTCAGAACCTAAAAGTTCAAGCAAACAAAAATAAGCAGCCATATCAAAGGCCTAAATGCAATAATAAAAATGAAATATTAGATAATATAAAATTTTACACTCAACAAACAGAATACAAATGCTTTTGAGTACACTGACAATGTACACAAATAGACTATACATTAGGAAAAAGGAGGCCTCAACAAACTCCAAATGACTAAAATTGTAAAATCTAGGCTCTGTTATTATAATGTTTATGTATCAGCCTGTAATCCCGCGCCTTTGGGAGGCTGAGGTGAGTGGATTGCCTGAGCCCGCGGGTTCGAGACCCGCCTGGGCAGCGAGACCTCATCTCTACAATAGATAAAAAAAAATCAGCCGGGCATGGTGGCGCGCGCCTGTAATTCCGGCTACTCGGAAGGCTGAGGTGGAAGGATCGCTGGAGTCCAGCAGGTCGAGGCTGCGGTGGCCGGGAGCGGCCACTGCACTCCAGTCTGGGCGACCGAGTGAGACTCCAACTCAAAAAAAAAAAAAAAAAAATGTTTATATAGAAGCTAACACAAAGACAGCTTTGAAACCCACGGTTGGAAATAAAATAGCAGATTACTGATTAAACTTTGGGTTGAAAGAAACTAATCTTTAGAACTGAATAAAATGTTATATGTCAGTATTCTTAGAAATTTAAAATATATTGAGGCAACTCCTTCGAGTATCCTCCCCACTGTGGGAGCTTTTCTGTCCTCTCAATAAATCCTGATTTCTCAAAATAAAAACACCAATGTTTACCCTGAAACTCAGCAATACCACTGCTAGGCATTTAGCCTAGAGAACCTGTTGCACACATATACTAGAAGACAAGGCCAAGGATGCTCACAGCTGCATTGCTCATAATAGTCCCAGACTGGACACAACTCAAATTTCAACACAAGTTGAACAGGTATATAAATTGTGGTATATCTATAAATGAACATACAAGTTGGGTAAATATGATGAAAATAACATTGAGACAAAACCTCCAGACATGCAAAAATATATATTATATGAGGCCATTCCTACAAAGTTCAAACTCTGGTACACATAAACAGATGATAAAAGTATACAAAATAACAGGGGTGTGTGTCAAAGAAAAGAGCATGAGGGACTTCTAAGGGCACTGGTCACGTTTCATGATTAAAATAATGGTTAAGGGAATTCCCACATTATAACTATTCCTTATACCATATGCTTTGTATGCACTTTTCTGTAGATATATTATGTTTTATAAAAATAGCTTAAATATTACTCAGTACTGTCATATTCCTGAAGTGGAAACCCTTTATAGTAGATGCTAAAGACTAACATGTTCCTCCATACATTAGAGCAGGCTCTGGGTATGTGTGTGTATTTTGGTGAAGACAGGAGTATTGAAGTAGGTAAAGGATGTCACATACCATATTTAAATCTGTCTGAAGAGAAGATGTTCTTTTTTTTATTTTAAAAAAATTTATTTATTTATTTATTTTTTTAATTTTTAAAATTTATTTATTTATTTTTTATTATGATGTTGTGGGGTACAGTTAGGGGTTAGGTATACAATTACGTTTCATTCACGCACCCTGTTGATATGAGGTGTTTCCCCATTCCTAGACAGATATTTGCTACTGTTAATCCCATCTCCCTCCCCGCCCCCATGGTTTCCCAGTACTGTCAGTCATTTTCTTATAGTATTGCATTGGATGTTTAAGGTTCATTATATGAGTGAGAACATGTGATACTCGGCTCTTTGTTTCTGTGAGAGGTCACTCAGTATTATAGACTCTAGTTCCATCCAGGATGCTGCGAAATTCATGATTTTGTTCTTTTTTATGGCTGTGTAGTATTCCATAGTGTATATGTACTACATTTTTTTAATCCAGTCCTCTTTTGATGGGAAGCATGGTTGTTTCCAGGTTCTTGCTATTGTGAACAACGCTGCGATAAACATACGTGTGCAGATATCTTTTTTATAGAGTGATTTGAGTTCTTCAGGGTATATTCCCAGTAGGATTTCTTTGGTTCTTCTATACTCCCACTGCTTCACTTAACTAGCATTAAAAAAATAAAAATAAAATTTAGGGTCAATTCGAACCAGGGAAATCCTGTTAGAACATCTTCTCCAGTCAGAGAATTGACCCTAAATTTTATTTTTATTTTTTAATGCTAGTTAAGTGAAGCAGTGGGAGTATAGAAGAACCAAAGAAATCTGCAACTGGTCGTGGTCAATTTGTTGTAAACACCACTGCACTCAGACCAGCCTGGCCCTACCTTCTAAAGTGTGGGAAAATTTACCTTCATTTGTGACAGCAAAGCCATTCCAGGACTTTTTCTCTTGACAAATTATCTATGGTTTACACTAGTAACTTTCAAATCTTAGTGTCATAAAAATTCTTTCAAGGGAAGATTGTTAATTGCAAAATCTTTGGAGTCATTCCTAGTAGAGGACGTGGCAGGTAGAGGAAACCTTCATTGTGAACAAGTATCCTTGAAGATTTTAATGCAGATGACCCAGGGACATGAGGAGTCAACATTGCAGTGTATAATATTTTCTTAGGTTCTGGCTTTCTGAATAAGAATGTCTGGTCAAGTTAGTCCTAAACTAGATTTGAATTCTTCCCTAGATCAAAAGCACATTAGGATCTCATCTATTCTCTGATGCCATGGTTGCTAATTTTCTGTTCTGGGCTTTTCACTTTCCATCCCATTTGATCCCTACAAGCTGGCCTTTTCTTAGCTCACAGACTCTCATTGTAGAGTATTTCATCTCCTTGCCTTTTTGTAGGTAGGAGTTGTATCTTTTTCTTTTTACTCCCATCCAAGAATGCACAGTGCTGGGCTGCATACACAAGAGAGGCTTGCAAAGTGCAATTTTCTCCCCTCAAATGATCTGAATATCAACACCCTGTTTTATTACTTCCCCAAATAACCAGACTGCACCAAGCGCATGCTTTTGTAGAAGAAAATTCCAAATAGGCTGCAGATCAGGTCATAAACTAGCCTACTAATTGGATGCCAATGATGTAATGACACCTACTGCAGACACAAGTCTGACTGTTCTTTACATTGCTTGCATGTATAATCTCTATCTCACAATTGCAAGAATATTCTTCAGAAATGCCGCCTTTCTCAGGCAATTTGAATTTTCAGTCTTTGGTGATTTGCTTTCTAAAACACTCTAAAAATCCCAGCAACATCCAAAATTCCTAGCCTCTTCTATATCTCCTTCTTCCTCTTGAGGTTCTAGGTATTTTCTCAATCTGTATGAGCCACTGCTTTTTCTATGGATCCATTGAAAAAGTAAAATAAGATCTCTAACGTTGGATAACTAATATTCTAGTAGAGAGAGGCAGATGATGTATCAAAAAAGTAAATAGACATGATGATCTCAGAGAATGATGGATGCTCTGCAGAAAATAAACAAGGTACTGTCATAGAGAATGATGTTGGGCTACTTTAGATTAGAAGAAGATGACTAAAGTTAAGCGAAAATTTGAGCCATGCACCTACTAGAATAAGAACACTCCAAGCCCTGAGGCAGGAGTGCTCTTGGGTTGTTTGAGCAATAGCAAGAAAGCAGGTAGGGCTTTCATGGAGTGAGCCAGGGTAGAGTAGAAGGAAATTACAAGTGTGGCTTTTATTATAAATAGCATCAGAAGCCACTGGAATGTTTTGTTTTCTAAATTTTTTATTTTAAAGATGTGGGGTACAATTCAGGGTTAGGTATGCAAATGTTCATCATGAAGGTACCCTTGTTGATGAGGTGTGCCCCCTCTCCCCCAGCAGACTCCCACTACTGCCAATCATGCTTCCCTTCCCGCCAGCAGTTTCCCACTACTGCCAATCGTTTTCTTGATTATTACGATGATTGTTCAAGGTCTGCTTTTGAGTGAGAACATATGATACTCAATTCTCTGTTTCTGTAATAGATCACTCAGTACTATAGATTTTAAGCCCATCCAAATTGCTGTGAAGTTCATAATTTTGTCCTTCTTTTTGACTGCATAATATTCCACTGTGCATATGTGCCACATTTTTAAAAATCCGGTCCTCTTTTGATGGACAGCATGGTTGATTCCATGTTTTTGCTATTGTGAACAATGCTAAAGTAAACAAACACGTGCAGGTATCTTTTCCATAGAGTAATTTGAGTTCCTCCGGGTATATTCCCAGTAGGGGGATTGTGGGGTTGTATGGAAGGTCGATTTTTAGATCTTTTAGGAATAGCCAAACTGTTTTCCACAGAGGTTGTAAATGCTCAGCCTCACTAGTCATCAAAGAAATACAAATTAAAACTACACTGGGATACCACCTAACTCCAGTCAGGATGACCATCATCAGTAACTCAAAAAACAACAGATACTGGAGAGGATGCAGGGGAAAGGGAACACTTCTACTTTGGAATGTTTTGAGCAAGAAGGCTATAGAATTTGATTCTCACTTTTAAAAGATTTCCTTCATTATAGACAGTAGAATGTAGAGTTCTGTTGCAGGCAGCAGAAACCACTCCAATGCATTTAAGCAGGAAGGGGGAATTAGGTGTTCACAAAGGTGTTAAAAGAGCCAGAATACCAGACTCTCGGTTGAACTTCCAAAACTATCTCTGGAAACACCATCACAGAGCTGGTACAAGCAGGAGGGTGGAAAATGAGGAAGCCATTGCCCAAAGAGCTAGTTCTAGGACCACACTCTTGCTGCTGAGATCACTACACATTTCAGCTTCAAGTCCACAGCATTTTATCCTCCATCTGTATAAGCAAAGTAAATGCCCCATGCCATACTTTTTGATACCCACAAAACCAGGAACTGTATGTTCCCTGTAACCTTTAATATTGCTGCTGCAGAATAAGCAAATGCTCACTAATGAAACCCAGAAACCACAGAAGCATAGACTGCCTCTCACTTCCTCTTCCAAATTTCCTATGGGTTTGTCCACTTGATAGAGGCTAAGCCATCTGTGGAATCTATGCCATTAGGACAGGAGTTCAGAAAATGTAGTCTAGCTTTTCATCTTATATCATGCAGTAAGCCATGCAGTTAATGAGGTTGGAATGAAGTTAAGTCAGCTAATCTATATTATTTACTACAGGAGGAAAAAATCGGAAGTGGGGAGGTCAGTTGAGAGGCTATTATAGTAGTCAAGCTGAGAGATGATGGTGACCCAGACTGGAGTGAAAAAGGCAAAGGTGTTGAAAAGTGGTTGGATTTATATTGTACTCTAAAAATAGGACTTCTGGGTCGTGTTTCCTTAAAGTGTCTGGCCCCTTCTCTCCCTTGACAAATGAATACACTCTTTTCTAATCTACTTTCTAAATAAACTTTCTTTCCTAATCTAAAAAGACACAAAAATAAAAATAGGACTTGATAGATTGGGGCAAGATTGAGAAAAGATAAAAGTGTGAAGTGGGCTCTGTTCCAGCCACCCAATTTTCTTTGCTAACTGTCAAGCCTGGTTTGAGTCCCTATGTATATATTACAGCACCATACTGTATTGGAGTCTTGTTTTATTGTCTGATTTCTGCTGAATTGTCACATCCCCAGGGACAGAACATGTGCCTGACTGTGCATGGCAAAGTGCCTGGCAAATGGTGCTCTCCCCAAAATATCATTTATAAGAATGAATGAAGGAATACTGGATCACCTTGAATCCCCCTACTCAGAGGTCTGGCCCTTTTCTCTGTACTAAGGGGCCCTTACGACTCCTTGCTTATTGCCAGTGTTACTGGATGGTGCCACATCTTCCAGCATTCACTGTTAAACCCTTTGGATAGTCAGAAACTGAAATCCAACTCCATGTGGAAAGTATAGAATTGAGCCTTATTCAAACCAACACACATTATCTTCAGCTAAATTTTTTTTCCTCTATGGGAGTGATTGCTCTAAGTGCACTTATCCCTCATTACAGATAATCAGAAACATGAAGAAATTCTGTATTTTGTCTTTTGCTCCATTATGAACCTCATAAAAATCTAAAATAAAGCTGCTGACAAGAAGGTACAAATGCTGAAGCTGCAGCTATAAAAATTACCTGAGAGTGTCTGAAAAGTAAAGGGGAAACACTAGTTAATTCAAAAAGGACTGAGAACTTTGAACAAAACTATTCTTGAAACATTTAAATTAACTGATGACAATGAAACATCAAGTCCAATAAAAAAATTACAAGGTAAGATTACAAGGAGATCCCCTGTGACTCAGGTTTGTGACTCCCCTGCCGGGTGAACTAGCAGCTGTGCTTTGGCCTCCCCCCAAAAACTATGATGAGCAATTAGTTGCCTTGTAAATTGTCACTTCTAAATTCAGAGGGTAAAGTAGTAGTTTGAAAATGAATTTATAGTTACAAATTGAGCCTAGTAGTTTACATATTCCTTGGAGTTCTAAACTCTTCCTGGAGTCTGATTTCTGTAGGAAGAGAGCTTTTCTCATGTCTTGGTCTTCAGGAGACTTGGGCTGAGGCAGTTATATTTGGGGCACATCCCAGGCACAGACTTCCTCTGGACTGCATTCTCTTCTATACACCTGCGTCACTCCTTCCCTCAACCCATGTCACACAGCTCATCTCAGAAACTATGGATAAGGCCCACATTTTCCTTCCCACTTGTCCTACTGAAAGGCCATCAAAAGGTCACCTAACTCCAGAAGAAGAAAAAAATCTTCCATATTTTGAGAATTGATCATATATTTGGCAATAGTTTTAGATACCTTCACATATTAACTCATTTTGCCATAGAAGGAAGTTCTATTATTATCTCATTCTAGGGATAAGGAAAGTGAGGCACACTGAAGTTAGGTAACATGCTTAAGACCACACAACGAGTGAGTGGCTGAGCTGGGATTCAAATCCAGATGGTCTGGCTTCAGATATCTGGGTCTAACCTATGACCTCTACTACTGCATCTCTCTTCCTTGCTGAAAAATGGGGCGAATAATAATACCTACCTTACAGGACTGTTTTGAGGATTAAATTATGATTATGAGTAATCTGTAGTAGGGTGATTATTTTCTGACCAGTGAGTTGGTGTAGAGGGTACATTTTGCATATTAACTTCCTTCCAGACATGATCCTCAAACTGAAACAAGTATTTTCATTTATTTTACTAAATTCAAAGTGAAGTTATGCATAAAAAGTGTCACAATAATGCATTTTGGTGAAAATACTTTCTCTTAACGTGCTTACATTTAATAGAAAATACGGGAAGTCATTCTGATTTTTATTTACATAACTGACTCCTAAATAGAGTCTATAAGTTCACAGCTAAAGCTTTCCTGTACCCAATAGCTTTTTGAAATAGGGTTATATTCTTCAATATGTATACAACCTGTTCCAAATGCCCTTTGCCCCACTCATGTCAATATTAGCAAACATAACCTTAGTCGCTGTTTGTCACTGAAGTATACTGACCTGTCATAATCCACCTCAACTCAGTACACTCCATGTGAGAGAAAAGAAGTCTAGGGGAACCAATTCACTGTAATGAGCAATGTTTTCATAAACAACATCAGGGATATGGGTGCTGTCTGAGGAACTGTGGTGAGTTTCTGTCATCTTCTTTTGTGGAAATTTATAATGCTCAAGTAAATGTTATACTCATCTCTGGTTTCTATGCTAGCTCATTCTGTAAATTCAAGAGATTAAATAGATGCAATATGTCCACATGCTGAGCAAAAAACTAGAGAATGAATCATTTCTTAAAAATCTCATAATACTTAAGGACAAACCAGAAGCTTAAGCTATTCAAGTCACAAGCTAAGCAATGAATCAAATAGTTTAATCAACCTCCCCCCATTGGGTTGGACATTTTTAAAAGAGGGAACGAGACATCAGGGGAGCGAATGTGGCTCCTTGTTGATTAATTAAGAACACCTAGGCAACATTCAGTGGAATTGATCAATTTTAGCCTGATTTTTTTTTTCACTCAGACTTCTGCATTGTCAATTAGTACCTAAATGCCTTCTGTAATTTGTGCTGTTCGGATGTTAGTTGTTAAAATTTTAAGTGTAATTAACACACAACCTGACTGGGTTTCTTTGTTTATTTGTTAAGTGGGGTAAGGATTCAAGGGATAAGCCATGGTAAGCAAAAAGAGTTTGTTTTTAAAATGAGAAAGAATATGGAGAGAATGCAGCTACTGATAAGAAAAGCAAAGCTTCCAGATTTTAAGGGAAATAAGACATATACATACAGGACATTAATAAAAGGTACTATGTGACCTGGGCACAAAAAGAGCCACACTGTATACATTCAGTTAGAACCCTCACAAGTAGGTTTGGGGAGAAGACTTTAAAAGAAAGAAGGGACTTTGGCAGAAGAAAGAAAACAATATTTGTAAGAGACAGTTGCTCAGGGAAGGGTTCGTGGCTTTGTTAGGTTGGAGCCAAGTGTGCATGACAGGGAGGGCAGTGGGGAGAGAGCTAGAAGTGTAGATGGGAGTCAGATAGTAAATGTCTTGGATTCAGAAAGCATTAAAGTGGGAGTAAATACCAATTTTCTAATTGAAAAAACCAATTCTAAGGATGTTGAGAAAGTCTAGGTCAGGAGTGAAGACTTGAACCGGGGTCAGCAGCAGTGGTGTGAAGAGAGTGCAGTAGGGAGAAGCATCAGGGAGAAAGACCTGGAGGAAAACCTGAGAAACATATTGTAAACCACACACAAATGCCTAGATAATAAAGAAACACTCTCTCCCATTGTATAACCTTCTAAAGTCTTATCCTTAAATGTGACTCAATTATGATAACACTATAAAAGAGTAAATGAGAGATTAGTATGGGATGCCCCATTTGACTGAGTCAAAGAGTAAAATGAGCATGCAGTCATTTTAGAGGCTTATTTGATTATAGGAAGGACATGTAGTGCTGAGGCAGGGTGCCAAGCATGGCAGCAGTAGACAGCACAGCTGGCAGTGTGCTTTTAAATCTGAGATAGCACTACAACTCCCACCTCATGCACACACACATAGTCCCTTGGACAGCATGTACCCTTATCCTTAGGTCAACTCTTCAAAAAGACTTCATTTGGGCCTGAGGACTCCACTATTAGTAGACAGTCTATGTGTCTGCTTTTGTATTGCTTGGGATTTGAATAGACATTTCTCCAAAGAAGATATAAACGTGGCAAAAACAACTCATGAAACAATGCTCAACATCACTAATAATTAGAGAAACTGCAATAAAAACTACAATGAAATGCCACTTCACACCCACCAAAATGACTATTATTAAAACTCACACATAAAAAACAGAAAAGAACAAGTGCTGGTGAGCATGTGGAGAATTTCCTAGTGTGAATGTAAAATGATGCAGCTACTGTGGAAAACCGTATGTCTGTTTCTCTAACAATTAAACCTAGAATTATCATATAATCCAACAACTTTACTTCTGGGTATATAACCAAAATAATTGAAAGTAGGAACTTGTGTATTAATGTTAACAGCAGCATTATTGAAACTTTCCTAAAGGTGAAAGCGAATCAAATGTCATATATATATCCACCATATATATGTAGTGTTCAGTTGGAAAGGAATGAAATTCTGATGCATGCTGCAACAGGGATGAACTGTGAAGACATTATGCATAAGGAAAATAAGCAAGACACAAAAGAGCACATATTGTATGACGCCCCTTATGTGATGTCCTAGAGTAGTCAAATTCATAGAGATTGAAAGAAGAATGGTGAGTACCAGAGGCTCAGGGAAGGAAGAATAACTGCATTCAAAAATGGGACGATACTTAATACCTCTTAACTGTATACTTAACTATGTGTAAAATGATAAATTTTTATGTTGCATATATTTTACCACAATAAAAAACCAAGCAAAATATTAAATCCTTAGCTTCCCACCCATATTAATTTCTTCCTTCTAGAGTCTTTCTCAACTCAGTAATGGCAATCTATTATCCCAGCTGACCAGGACTATAATTCTGAGGTCTTTTTGACTCCTTTTATTCTTTAACCTCCTATTTCCAATCTGCCAGGGAATCCTTTTGGCTTTATCTTGAAAATATTTCCAGAATCTGACCACTTATTCACCATTTCCACTGCTACCACCCTGGTCGGAACCTATCATCTGTAATCTGAATTACTGCAGTAGCTTCTTAACTGGTCTTCCTGCTTCTGCTCTTGTCTCTCACAGTGTTCAGAGGGATCCTACCAAAACATAAGTATTATCATTTCACTTCTCTGTCTGAAACTTGCCATGAGCTTACATCTCACTCCATGTGAAACTCAAAGCTCTTATAATGAGCTATGAAGTCCTACATGACCTACTCCCCTGACCGCAGTTATACTCTGATGTCATCTCCTATTTGTCTCCCCATCACTCATTCTGTTCTAGCCTCATGAATTTCTTTGCCCTTGCTATCATCTGAATAACTTCTGCATAACTTTTACCCTCCTTACTTTTAGGTCTCTGCACAAATGCCACCTTTACAATAAGGCCTTTCCTGACCACCTTATTTAAAAGAGCATCCTCACCCTCCAACAACCCTATACTCACCCTTTTCTACAAGTGCCTTTCTTCCCATTGCATTTATCATCATCTAACAGACTAGGTATTTTATTTATTTTACTTATGTATTTATCTAGCTTCCTTTCCTAGAATGTAAGTTCCATAATGGGGAAGATTTGGACTGATCTTGTTTTTTCCATTATTATGCCCAAATTATCCTAAACGTACCTCATATATAATAGGTATTCAATAAACATTTGATGAATTAATGAGTGGTGACTCTTTGGATAGGGGAGTGAAATGATAGAAGGAAATGACATAGATGACTTTTAGGTTATGATCAGGTCACAACTGAATATCCATTAAAAAAGATTGAGGCCGGGCTCGGTGGCGCAGCCTGTAATCCCGCGCCTTTGGGAGGCTGAGGTGAGTGGATTGCCTGAGCCCGCGGGTTCGAGACCCGCCTGGGCAGCGAGCCCTCATCTCTACAATAAATCAAAAAATCAGCCGGGCGTGGTAGCACGCGCCTGTAATTCCGGTTACTTGGAAGGCTGAGGCGGAAGGATCGCCGGAGCCCAGTAGGTCGAGGCTGCTGTGGCCGGGAGCGGCCACTGCACTCCAGTCTGGGCGACAGAGTGAGACTCCAACTCAAAAAAAGAAAAAAAAAGATTGAGGACTGACAAAAAAGAGGAGATATTCAGGAGACTAGGATAAGACTGGGATATTTTAGATTTAAATTCCAGGAAGAGTTGTCCATTGACTTTTATAATCATGGTACAAGCACTGACAGGAGTGAAGGAGAAAGAGTACATTTGTTAAGATAGGTTAGACCTTGTTGAAATAATAAATATATCCCCAAAACTCAAGAGGTTGGCATAACAAAGCTTGATTTCCAGCTCACAAGAGTTCAGATGCATTTCAGCAGTTCTCTGTTTCATCTGAGGACTCAAGGATCTAGTTTCCTCCATTTTTGATGTTACCATCTCAACATCTGGTTTTTTGGGTTACAAGGGCAAAGGAAGACAGAACTTAGGATCATGCACTGGTCTGAAATGTCTCATTCTGGAAATGCTATAGGACACTTATGTTTGCATTTCATTGTTTATGACTAGTCACATTATCCCAATTAATTGAAAGGAGACTGAGGAATATAGGGAGTATCTGGAATACTTGGTGAGCACCACTGACAATATCTTAGAGATCATGGAGTAAAGGGATGTGTTAGAGCAATTTTGAGAAGTGCAAGGACTAGATTTGTTGACAAGATCAAATACCTTGTTATGAGTTATATCGATTACAAAAATTTGATTATATTGATATGACAAGTCTACGTAAGAAAAAAAGCTCCTGGTCAAATAGAACTTAACCTGAGGGAGAAGCAGAGAGAACATGGTTAAGGACAAAATAATACAATATTTAGGAGCCCAGGGGGATGAGGTGGAACCTAAAAGCATTGAGGACCAGTGTAAGACTAGTATAGATGCTCTGACACCCAGAAGAAAGTCACATTAGAAAGGAGCCCTTCTCACCAATGGCATCACACATGGCCACACAAGCTGCACCATGCAAAACTCCAGAGGATACTATTCACCATTTGTACGGGACCCCTGTTTCCCACTTTCTGGGAACAGGATCAGGAGCAGGAGTGCCCAGAGGTCAGCCAGCCATCAGCAGCTTTGCTAAAGGGCAGAGTAGCTGGTGGCAGCCACGAATGTAGAAGTAGAAGGCCATCCATTTGTGCACTATGGCCTCCGTACTTACAAGAGTCTCTGCTCCCTGTACGTAACCTTCTCCATTTAACTGAGCTTCTGAAAAAAAGTTCTTTTTAGTAAATATTGGCCTAGCTTGTCTGGATGCAGGGAAGCAGAAACAAAAAGGCTTATTCCACAATTAGACCAAGAGAGCTGAGGACCCCTGGTGGCTATACGTGATAGTGACAGCAACCCCTCTAAAGGAGACTATGAGAAAAATAATAAGGCTGAGGGAAAAAGGGAAGTGAACTCACAGAGCCAGAAAATTGGGATGGAAAGGGATTCCATTTTGCGAGGGTTGTTCCATTAACAAATAGTCATTATTATCACCTCAATTTTTCAGATGAGAAAACAGATTCAGAAACTGTGGCACTAGATCTTCAGGTTTATAGTCAAATGCCCTTTTTAGGATACTATGCTACAGCAAGACCCTGGGATAAATCCTTTCTCTGCTTCTGGCCTTCTTTGGTAAGGGAGAAAGATATTGCTAGATGCTATAGATGTCAAAAGGCAAGTTTCCTCAGGCTTTGGGGAGAGGGATGTGACTTACCCAAATTGTGAATGCCAGGCAAAAGTGAAGAGAAACACTGCAAAATCAGAATAAAAAACCTAGCAATCCCTCCCTTTGTGATACTCGATCAAAATTGTTGGTAACATATTGTATACCACAGATGAAAGAAGGTTAACGTCACTGTTGGACAGTTTTCTGATTGGCTTGGCACTAGGCAACAGAGAAGGCTTTCCAGCTCTCCCAACATATTTTTCTTGCAGAAACAGTTTTCTGTGGTGGTGATGTGGGTCTTTATGGATGTTTGTCTCTCAAATAGGGTAAATGTTGGATACATTGTGAGCAAAAATACTTGAAATTCTTCTTAGAAGTCCTTGTAGACAGCTGCTTTTGGCTTAGCTTACTGTCAGGAAATTTCAGGGATTCGGGGGACTACAGAATCTTTGAAATAACATCCCACATGGAGCACCAGAGTTTCCTCTATCCCATTCCTTATGGGTGGCTATTCAGTCTCTGTATGAACAACTCTAGTAATGGGTATAAATCTTACTCTCTCGAAAGACACATCATTGCATTTTTAGCTCTATTACAAATATTACAATTCCTGCAGGAATTGTATGCTACATGTTCAAGCCTGAAGGTTGTAATAAGACTCCCTGGGAACCATAAAATGGTTCATTTTATATACTTTTCCTTAGAAACAAAGTGGAATTTGGGCAGTAAGCAGGTAAGCAGAAGAACTTCTACCAAGATTCACTCTTATACTGGTTTCTCTTAGAAAGTCACATAAAAGCACATTTCTTAAGCCTTAGCGTTCAGCTGCAACAAGTATTTTATTCCTATAAAAATAATCTCCTCTTTCATGGTCTATGAGATGAAAAGCATATACTTAAAAAAGGATGGCTTTCCGTGTATGACAAAGACAATCGGGATCAACTCTCAGGTGTCAGGTAACTCTAACAAATTGACTTGATAACTAATATATTTTATTAATTAGGAAAGACATGAATAACATCTATATAAAATAATATTTTATGGAAAATTTGAGGAACAGGAATTTTAAAGGCTATAGTCTGGCTGGATGTGGAGGTTCACAACTGTAATCCCAGAACTTTGGGAGATTAAGGCAGGAGGATTGCTTGAGCTCAGGAGTTCAAGACCAGCCTAGGCAAATAGTAAGGACTTGTCTCTACAAAAAACAACAATAAAATTAGCCAGATGTGGTGGCATGTGCCTATGGTCTCAGCTACTCAGGAAGCTAAGCCAGGAGAATCACTTGAGTCCAAGAGTTGAGTTTGAGTCTGCATTGAGCCATTACCGTGCTGCTGCACTCCATCCTGGGAGATTCTAACGCTAAGTAAATAAATAAATGCCAACGTCTAAAGGCCTATACCTCATTTCCCTAGAAATGAAAAGTATGTTAGATTTTTTTTCATTCTATTCATTATGTCTAATTGTCTTATTTTTTCATATAATTTGTTTCTCTAGGCAGAATTCTCAGTGATTTCTCCTGACCTTTCTTTCGTTTCAACAATTCTCTCTCAAGTTTATTTTTCTCTGTTGTACTTACCATCAGCTAACAGTTGTGTTTAGCCGTGTATTAAATGCATTCATTAACTCTCTATTTTCATGGTTATAATTTTTAGTTCTAGCGGTCTGTTTTATTATTTTCCAGGTAGCTGTGTCATTTTTTTATGGTTCTCTTTCCCTAAAGATATTTTCAAGCTTATATTATATATTTTTTAATGATAGGAAATCATAATAATTAGAGTCTGTGTCTCATAATTCTGATATATTCTTTTCTGTGTGTGAAAGTTTGGTAGAGATGGGGTCTCACTATTTTGCCCATGCTGATCTCAAACTCCTGGTCTCAAGTGATTCTGTCACCTCAGCCCCCCAAAGTGCTGGGATTATAGATGTGAGCAGTGGTGCCCAGCATAACTCTGATATCTGAAGTCTTTGGTAATTTGTTTTTATTGTCTATTTTTTCTCCTGGTTATCACTTAATGTGTATTTTTTCCTTGCTATCTTTGACTATGTGCTAGCATATCACTGAAAAATTTAAGACATATTTCAGGCTTAAGAAGACATACCCTTTCTGCAAAAAGCATTTTTATTTGCTTTTGAGAAATGCTCATGGACACTATCTATCAAAGACCATTTTAGTCCAAATTCAGGGCATGAGGGTCTTTGGACTACTCAGATGGTGGGTAGTTAGGCTACAAGTCCATGCAAAAGCTGGCAATTTCTGGTTTGCAATCATCCTGAAAAGATAGCCAATCAAAGTCTCAGCTGTATGTGGCTGGGGGACTTATTAGATCCTCTACTCGTTTGGGCCTTGGGATTCAACTTTTGCTAATTTTGTCCATGAGTTCACCACTCTTTCTTTCTGGATTCTGCAAATGCCCTCAGGCAAAAGTGGCTTTGGGTGATTGGCTTTTTAAAAATCTCAGTTCTTGTCTTTTAGTCTTTAACACTATCACTTCTTTGTTCTTAATAAAGATAATTTATTTTCATATTCCATCCATTTTCTCATTAGAATAATGGTAAGTCCAAATTACCTAGTCTGACACTACCAGAAACAGACGTGAGCAACACTCCCTAACTGCTTGCCTTGTCACTAGTCTCCCCTCCTTCCAGCCCCTCCTTCACAAAGTATCTAAAGGTTTCTTCCTAAGGCACCACTCTAATTGTGTTATTCCCCTGAATGAATTCTTCAAAAGTTTGCAGGTTACTATAAATAGAAAGCAAATTCCTTAGCTTTGACAACCAAGTTCAAAACTCTCTTTCTTGTTTCATTTAGTCACTCAAGAATTATTTTTTACTGTGTGGCCCTCAGTAGGCCAGATGCAGCCTATTCACTAGCCTCTTAACCTCTTTTACCTCTTGTCTTTCTTCCCAAATCACCTCACGCTCCAGCTGAACTGGTATAGAGTTTGTATTTTGGTCATCAACGACAGACAGTGGTCCCATAAGATTATAACAGAGCGGAAAAATCCTTAACAGCCTAGCATTTACTGTGTTGCATGTATTATTGTTATTTTAGCATACTCCGTGTGTGTGTGTGTGTGTGTGTGTGTGTGTGTGTGTGTGTGTGTGAGAACTCAGGCAGGTCCTTCAAGGGGTATTCCAGAAGAAGTTATTGTTATCAGAGAAGACAGGTCCATGTGTGATATTGCCCCTAAAGACCTTCCAATAGAAAAACATGTGGAGGTGGAAGACAGTGAAAATGATGATCCTTACCCTGTGTAGGCCTAGGCTAATGTATTTATTGGTGTATTAGTTTTTAAGAAAAAGTTTTAAAAAGGAAAAGAAAAGTATCTGTTCTTGCATGCAGCCTATATGTATGTAGTAAGTCCTTGCTTGTACCCCACAACTCTATAATAGATAAAATAAAATAAAAACTAAAAAAATAGAAAAAAGCTTATAGAATAAAAGTATAAAGAAAAAACATTTTTGTACAGCTGTATAATGTGCTTATGTTTTAAGCCAAGTGTTATTGTAGTAAAATGTTAGAAAAAATAAATTTCATAAAGTAAAAATTTACAGTAAGCTAAGGTTAATTTATTATTGAAGAAAACATTTAAAAAATAAATTTAGTGTAGCCTAAGTGTAGAATGTTTATAAAGTCTACAGTATCATACAGTCATGTCCTAGGCCTTCGCACTTACTCGCCACTCACTCACTGACTCACCCAGAGAAACTTCCAGTCCTAGAAACTCCATTCATGGTAAGTGCCCTATCTAGGAGTATCACTTTTATCTTTCATATTTTTTTGACTGTATCTTTTCTATGTTTAGATATGCTTAGATACACAAATACTTGCCATTGTGTTACAATTGCTTACAGTATTTTGTACATAAATAAATCAACAAACCAGTTGTACAGGTTTATTGCCTAGGAGTAATAGGTGATACCATATAGCTTAGGTGTGTAGCAGGTTAGGTCATTTAGATTTATGTAAGTACACTCTATAATGTTTGCACAACGATTAAATTGCCTAATGATACATGTCTGAGAATGTATTCCTGTCATTAAGTGATGCATGATTGTATTCATTTTCATGTGGTAGAGCTGGCTCAGGACACAGATGGGCTAAGTCTTGTCAGTGCTCTTTCTCCTATACCATGATGACATACTCATGTTTAAGTTAATTCAATCTGGATACTTATGAATATTCTAATAAACTAGCTGGATGAGCTCAACAAATAAAAATTATACTGGCATTGTTGTATTTCTTGCTGTCTTTTGGCCATTTGCCACGTGAATCAAGAATGTAAGTTCTGGAAGTGAATTCATCATTGCCATCGGGTTTTTGGCATTCTCTATAGTCTTAAAGCCCCTTGGATAAAAACTTCAGGCTTCAGGATTGTTTTCCCTGACAAATGAGGGGTGATTGTGGGATTTGATTCTAAGATACTGGCTTCCAAACAAATCTCCCACTAGCTGGCAGTTGCTTGAAATATCAGTCAAAGCTAACTTTCACTGAAAAAACACATTTTTAGGGAAATAGACAAATCTGGAAATAGAGTTCTAGTTTTGTCTCTGCCAGTATAAAAACTTAGGCCAATTCCTCTTCTTTCTCTAGACCTCAGTTTTTTACATGTATGAGATCTGACAATTACATTTACAAACTCATACTAGAAAAAGTGCTACATACCTCATTGCTGAATATCACTATGGTCACCTTCAAAGTACTCCTCCTGGGAAGCTATGCATCAAAGCCAGTGCCTAGTCCACCTATCAAAGCAATTTTGGAACTCTTTCTCTGGAATGGTCATTAGAGCTGTCGTTGTATTACCCTTGATGTCCTGAATATCATCAAAATGTCTTCCTTTCAATATTTCCTTTATCTTTGGGTAAAGAAAAAAGTCACTGGGGGCCAGATCAGGTAATTAGGGAGGGTGTTCCAATACAGCTGTTTGTGTACTGGCTAAGAACACCCTCACAGACAGTGCTGTGTGATCTGGTGCATTGTTGTGATGCAAGAGCTCCTTTGGGACCACTTTTATACACATCTTTCTCATGCCAAGATTTTCTTTTTTTTTTTTTTTGAGTTGTAGTCTCACTCTGTTGCCCAGACTGGAGTGCAGTGGCCGCTCCTGGCCACTGCAGCCTCAACCTGCTGGGCTCCGGCAATCCTTCCGCCTCAGCCTTCCAAGTAGCTGGAAGTACAGGTGCGTGCTACCACACCCAGCTAATTTTTTTAATTTATTGTAGAGATGAGGTCTTGCCAAGTTGCCCAGGCAGGTCTCGAACCCACAGGCTCAGGCAATTCACTCACCTCAGCCTCCCAAGGCGCCAAATTACAGGCTGAGCCACCGAGCCAGGCTAAGATTTTCAATTAAGATTTTCTAGAGCCAGGCTCGGTGGCTCAGCCTGTAATCCTGCGCCTTTGGGAGGCTGAGGTGAGTGGATTGCCTGAGCCCATGGGTTCGAGACCTGCCTGGGCAACTTGGCGAGATCTCATCTCTACAATAAATCAAAACTCAGTCGGGCGTGGTAGTGCGTGCCCATAATTCCGGCTACTTGGAAGGCTGAGGCGGAAGGATCGCCGGAGCCCAGCAGGTCGAGCCCAGCAAGTCGAAGCTGCGGTGGCCAGGAGCGGCCACTGCACTCCAGTCTGGGCGACAGTGAGACTCCAACTCAAAAAAAAAAAAAAAGATTTTCTGAACTGTTTCTCTATTGATGTTTATTTGATCTGCTATGCTTCTCACAGTCAGCTGATAATTTTGATTTACAATTTGACAAATTTTTGCAATGTTTTCGTCAGTTCTGCTCATTACTGGCCATCCTGACCTCTCTTCATCAGCGGTGCTTTTGCCCCCCTCAGAAAAACATTTAATCCATGTGTACACTGTAGTTTTCTTCATAGTATTATCTTCATAAACTTGGACTAACTTGTCCATGATTTCACTTCCATTCTTGCCAAGTTTAACAGGAAATTTAATGTTTGTTCACTGCTCTATTCGAGCACTGACCTTCTTGCAATGGTACACAAAAACATGCAACAACAATAATGAAAGCCACTAAGCAAAACACCACCACATATCTACACAAACACAGCTGTGAGACACTGATATACCAAGGTTATGAAACCTTACTGAGTTGTTTGTATAGTGCTGCCAACGTAAGTATAGGTTGGCAAGTTCGTGAACTTAATTGTCATACCCTGTACAATTCAAGTTCTTGTACATAATGACCTGGAATGGCCCTTCTATTTTTTAATAGCAAGAATTGT
Organism: Cephalopachus bancanus; assembly: GCA_027257055.1. Lineage (NCBI taxonomy): Eukaryota > Metazoa > Chordata > Mammalia > Primates > Tarsiidae > Cephalopachus > Cephalopachus bancanus. Next base: position 571,352 of record JAPVLO010000517.1, read on the forward strand.
CTCTACAAGGATACCTGGATTACCAGGACCAAGAATGAAGAATAAATAGCAGTAGGGAACATCTGACTCATTCATGTTTGTGATAGTCAGTGATATGTTGTTCTCCACCTCCCCCTTTTTTTTCTTCTATTGCACCCATGTGGGAAGAAATAATTTGCTGCAATAGAAGTCTAAAAAGGGAGAAACAAGAGAAGGAAAATAAGGTGTGAGGGTTTGCTGCTGGTTAAAATAAGACAGGAAACTATGAAATATATTTTTAATAAGACATATGATTCTGAAATGCTTAAAAATGGAAGTAGTGCTATGGTTTGGATATTTTACTCCTCCAGAGCTCATGTTGAAATTTGATCCCCAGTGTTGGAAGTAGGACAAAATGGGAGGTGTTTGGTTCATGGGGGTGGATTCCTCATAAATGGCTTTATGGCATCACTGCAGTAATGAGTGAGGTCTTGCTCTATTAGTTCTCATGAGAGTTAGTTGTTTAAGGGTCTAGCATTTCCCTCATTTCTCTTGCCTCCAGGGTCACCATGTGATCTCTACACATGCTAGCTCCCCTTCACCTTCTGCCATGATTTGAAGCAGCCTGAAGTCCTCACCAGAAGCAGATGCTGGTACCATGCTTCTTGTAAAGCCTGTAAAACCTTGGGATAAGTAAACCTCTTTTCTTTACAAATGACTCAGCCTTGGAATTTTTTTCCTACAACACAAGCAGACAAGGATAGCAGAGTCAATAAAGAGTTAAAATTCTCAGCTGTACAAAACACTGAGTGACTCCAGTGAGTTTCAGGTACTGAAGCTTTACAATATGCTGGGCACAAGCAGTTCCAACTCATTTCACCAAATAGTGAGGGGAAGGGGAAGGAAAGAATGTTTCTGTTTGAATGTTCTAGTTAACCAAGAATGAATTTGAAGTCAATTTTGATTTCAACACTTCTGAATGGCATGACTTAGAAGGTTTAGTGGTGGTGAACATGACTGAACTCTATTAGTTGATTGCTCAACTAGCTCATGGGCTCTGAAGAAGACTCTCTGAACTCACTTTGTCATGGACTTGAGATAGGAAGGATGAAGGGGATTCTCTTTGTGTAGAGATCACATGGTGATAGTGGAGGCAAGAGAAATGAGGGAAGGGCTAGACTCTTTTAAACAACTAACTCTCATGAAAACTAACAGAGCAAGACCTCATTCATTACTGCAGTGATGCCACAAAGCCATTTATAAGGAACCCACCCCCATGAACCAAACACCTCCCATTATGCCCTACTTCCAACACTGGGGATCAGATTTCAACATGAGCTCTGGAGGAGTAAAATATCCAAACCATAGCACTACTTCCATTTTTTAACTCTTTTAGAATCACATGACTTAGACGATTTAGTAGTGGTAAACATGACTGAGCTCTGTTAGTTGATTGCCCATCTAGTTCATGGGCTCTGGAGAAGACTCTCTGAACTCACTTTGTCATGGACTTGAGATAGGAAAGATGAAGGGGATTGAGCAGAGTCATCTCCTTATTTGCTAAGATCCCTTTGTTCTACAGCACAGTGTTCTTTGTGATGAGAGGAATAAAAGTCTTCTAGTAAAAATGCCAGGCTTTTCCACATGATGCGGTAAGAATACTGGAACACTGGAGTGGTCTGCTTTCCAAGAACTAACTCCCTTTTAGATAATATAGAATAACCTTTGGTTTCTTCTCGCCTTCTATGGTGTCGCCAAGAACCCTCACTTCAATTCTGCATCTCCTGGCTATGGTATGGGAGGCACATCACATGTTGGGGTGATCACAGTTGGTGAAGCTACCCTTCCAGTTCTCTGAGCTTTGTTCTCAGGACTCAAACATTCAGAAATTTAAAATTTTGGACAACTCTTGGGTTCCTGGAGCCCAATTTCTGTTCTGATGGAGGAGTACTCCTGCTGTGGCCAAAGCCGTACTGTAAGGATCATTTGTGATCCTCCTTCACTCCATCCAGAGAGAAGACACTCAGGTTCACTAGAAGCTCAAGGGTCAGGGAATAACTAGCAATCAAATACCTCATCTCCAAAGGTGTCCAGGTCTTTCAGAATGCAGATTCAGCCATGGCAGTCAAATCACTGCATTTCCTTCCCAATAAGAAGCACACTCTGAGACAAGAGAAGAGTACATTTTGCATTTTTGTAGAGGCACAGGGCAGGGTATTTCTAGCCAATAGGTCTCTGGTTCAGACCTCTAGAAGCCAGGGACCTGGAGCTGGAGCTGGCCCTGGGAGGATTGCAGAGGGCCAGGGTACGGGCATACTGAGAACCAGGGCAGGATTCACACAGTTTTATCTTTTTAATTTCTTTTCTCTCTCTCTCTCTCTCTCTCTCTCTCTCTCTCTCTCTCTCTCTCTCTCTCTCTCTCAGTTGGAATCTCACTCTGTTACCCAGGCTGGAGTACAGTGCCACACTCATGGCCACTGCAGTCTCAACCTGATGGACTCAGGAGATCCTTCTGCTTTGCTTCAGCCTTCCAAGTAGCTGGAACTACAGGCACACGCCACCACATCCAGCTAATTTTTTTTGATTTATTGTACAGACAACGTCTCACCATACTGCCCAGGCTGGTCTCGAACCTGTGGGCTCAGGCAATTCTCTTGCCTCTGCCTCTCAAGTGCTTCACCTCCCAAAGTGCTGGGATTACAGGTGTAAATCACCGCACCGGCTAGCACATTTTCCTATGGCTCCTAAAACCAGCTAGATTGGTTAAACTGGCTGCCGTAGGGATGGGTGGAGTCAGCCACGCCCTGCTCAGTGCCCGCCCAATTGCAGCCGGAAGTGGTTGTGGATTGGCACATCCATGTGGCCTGGCACATCCAGGGGTGCTGTGTGGAATAGAGCTGCATGAGCTGCTGCTCTTGTCACCGCTCCTGGGTGCTTGGCTCCTGTCCCAACGACCTCTGCCCATTTCTCACCCCTTTCCCACCATGTTTTCTCCTTAGAGATGACTTTGCAAAATAACTAGCGTTCCTCACCTAGTTCTGTCTCCTAGGTGCTACCCTGCTCACTCTATCTTCCCAGTCCTCAGCTCTCTCCCGCATACCCTCAATCCTTTGGATCTCTGATGCCATAGGCCTCTGAGGCATGCTTTGAGCCCTGAACTCTACTGCTCATAAGGATCTGGCGTATGGATGGTAACAACCCCAGTCCTACTTAGCCTTCCAACGTCTTCTCTGATTATCGAATGATCGAATATCATCGTGGACCTCTTATTTTGGTAAGCAGGGCCGCCAGGCTGCCACCAGTAGGGAAGGCAACCCCTTGGAAGGAGTCGGCTGAGAGAGACATGGACCAGGGCTTCTGAGCCCTCGCTCACTTGTCCTACTGTCAGCCTCAAGAGGGAGTTGGGGATGGGAATGGGGGTGTCCAGTTAAGATGGAGCCCTGTGCTTCAACCCACCTGTTACTGCAGCACTAGGATGCCTTCATTCCGGGGTCCATGTGTACATCCCCAGGGAATAAGGTCCAGGGCAGATCTCCCCAGTTACCTACTTTTTTTCCTGTGTGTGGAGGGAATGTGGTACAAGCCTGGAAAATTAATATGTGCAGCTTGAAATCTCATAAGATGGGAAGGCTTCAAATGACCTAAACACAAGTTCCCTCCCTACTTTCCTCCTGGGTAAAGTTCTCCTTATCAAATGAACTAGGTGCCAAACAACCCTCCTTATCAGATGGACTAAGTGCTTTTTTCCTCTTGTCCCTCTAGTTTCCTATCGGCCCACAAAATTATTCAAACAAGCCAATCACATCCTCCCTTGGAAATCAGGGAGTACCTTACTCTCTTGTTACTACAAAACAATTTCCCATAGTTCCTAGTTTTCCAATCAGTTCCCGTGTAAAACCCAGTGTATCCCTGCATGACATGTGGTATCTTCCTGTTTTAAGCTGTGTTTGAGATTAACAAATTACTGTGGATTTCATCTGTCTAGTGTTGGGTGCCCTGTGTTTGACTATCTCCATAAACTAAAGCAGAAATTTCTCACTAGTGGAAGCAATTACAACAATTGTCATCACACAGGATGATCCAACCACGATCAAGGGCACCTGGTCAGCTCTAACTGACTGCTTCTTGGCTTTCTACATGGTTCCATGATACACTGAAGGCCATATGGGATGAGACCACCAATATTTGGTGGGTGAGCACTTTGGCATGTGTAACACTATGTTGTCTTTTTTGGGTGTTGAACTGAAATTAATTAACTATACCCTGGTGCGATATGCCATCAAGTTTGGCCTGTATTTGGCATGTGGTTTCTGAGGCTCCTGTCTATAAAGGTAATGACAGCACATGCCTTAACTAGTCTACACTTGAATCCCATTTACTGAGGGTCAGGCTAGTGGCTGTTGGACAGTGACCACTACATTTAGCCTGGTGACCATTACTGGCTACTTGGGGCAGACATACATACATTGTTTGTGATTGAGCACCTCTGGGACAGGCCCAGGAATGGCTCTTTGTTAGGGTTTTGGAAAGGAATTAGGCATGGTACCCTGGTTGCCTAATGATTGTTGTTCAGGCAAAGATAGTGACCTTGCCCATCTCCTGTGATACTACTTCCCTTGCTATTGTTGCGCACACTTTACTGACACCCACAGCTATTGAAGTATACATCCATGGTGGCCTGTGACCCAGGCACTGATGAGAAAAGAAAAGATGGAGAAGCATTTGGTACTGAATTTCTCTCCCAATGAATGTAAAACCCCTATCCAGTGCATCTTGGCATTGCTTGTTGTTGCTACTTACCATCAGACCAAAGGGCTAATCTTGTGATCACAGTGCTTAATAGCCCTCACCCAGACCATAGGCAAAGTAACCTTACTAGATGTGAAACATGACCTTGGCAAGATTGACTAACACTCCCTGGAAGAGGAGATAGCTGTCCAAGAGGTGGACCACTGGTCCCCAAACTTTTAATAATAATCACACAGAAAGTCTAGACCACATGTGATCCAATGCAGACAAAACCTAAAAGCCACGACTTTGCTGGACAGAAATTCAAAATATTTGGAAGGAATTTGTACATAGAGAAAAGATCAAAGGGGAAACAATTCCATGTGACAGAAATGGCAGAACTGTAGCAGAAGATGGTTTCTGTCCATTGACCTCTGGGTTGTGGACCCAGCCAAGTGCCACTGCACTTCCAGGGCCTCTGTGCAACAATGATCCTGATTGCAATAACAGTCCTGATGATGGTTATAGGGAAAAACACCCCCGGCACCCTTGTGGCCCAGTGATGAAGGTAACTCAGACCCGTCATAAGCCCAGTATCATTAAACCCTACAAAGCAACCATTGCCATGGGAGAGGCCCCTAACCTTGATGATACTGATTCAAGGGGCTTTGTGGAGGAAGAAATTTATAAATATAAGTAGAGTAAAGATATCTTCCCCTCCCCCCACCAAGTATATCCAGTAACTAACAAACAAGTAAAACAAAATGGAAGAACAAGAGAGAAAGAAAGCAACAAACATGAATACAGGAGGAGGAGACAAACAAAAATTAAATCGAAACAATGGTTCACAATTTAACCCAATTGGAAATTCAAAATTTACTAAAATAATTTGTACAAAATGATAACACTGATTTTATTTTGCACCTATACACTATAGGTTCTGAATTAACTTTAGCATCTGATGAATGCATCAATTGGCAAGTCTTCGTGGCCTGAATCAATACTAGGGCTCAAATTACAGTTGTACCTGGAGATCTCACTAAATTTAAACATGGTGCCCCTTATAGTCCCATGGAAGTTACTAAATAGAAATTACAGGGCAAAAGTGTATGCCTTACCTTAAACATCAAAACTATTGTCTTGCTTTAATTCCCTATGGTTATAACACCCATTGCCCAAAAATATCCCATAGTTGGCAAGGATGCTTGGACTCGATAATAAATTAAATTAAATTGGATCTTTGCATTTACAAATTGAATTGATAAAATGGAACTCCCGAAACTGCCTCACTGAAACAGTTAATATGGGCCAATGCAAATTAAAAATAGGGCCTTCAAGGATTGAAACTTATTATATAAGACCTAATGAATAAAGGGGTGATTATTTCCAGTTTAGCCTGTTTTTAAACCTGGAATAAATGAATGGTACTTCACTGTAACCTTAATCTTGTGGTCACATCCATTAAAACCCCCATATCCAATCTTATTGAAATTACTGAATCCAGCCAATCAGTACCAGGAAATATTTTGCAATTTTAAATTTGACTGATATGGTATGTTCAGTGCCAACCTTTTAACTGCAGTTTGCCTTCACCGCTGAAGGGACATGACACACATTTACCAGGCTACCCATGAGGTACCTCAGCAACCTGGCCATTACTCACAGTCTTTGCAGGCAAGATCTTCACTGTATCCACACTTCTCCAGGAACACAGGTGTGACATTACATCAAAGATATCTCTCTTCAAGAGATTTGTTTGACACACTGATTAAGAATACTCACAAAGGGGCTCACTAAGAGGGATCATTTTCCCACACAGTGTAAGGTACCACTACTTTTGTTAAATTTTAAAAAATTATTTGGTAAACCAAGAACTGCTCCATTCTTGGCACTATCAAAAAACAGCTACTGACCCTCTCTTTACCCACAATGCTAATACAAGTTCAACATCTTTTACTTATTTCTGAGTTTGGTGCCAAAATAATTTTCATTTACGAATTTTTCTTAAGCTCACTGATGCTGTTACTTGCAAATCAGCACAGCTTCAGTGGGCCCCCTTCAACAAAAAGCTCTAGAGTCTGTCCTAATCTAAATCAGTGGTCACTCCTGTTAGTACCTTGACAATTTTCTTCATTGTAGAGGTTTTAGCAATCTCCTCTCTGGATGAGCCATAAAGGCTGTAAGTTGACCATGGACTTCTGATGCAAGAAACTGCCCTTCTCAGCCTGGCTATATACCATTAGAGTGGCAATTGTTGGCTATATACTGAGCTGTCCTCAAAGTAGAGGTTCTCATAGACTCTGAGCCTGTAACCCTTTACCTAGTTACCCAGTATGCCTTGGGTCATATAACCAGCACCCCATGAGCTCAGGATGGTCACTTAAATCTCCTTGATATAAAATGGAGCCAAATCTGGGCCCCTAGTCTATCCCAGGAGCCAAATTTGGGCCCCTGACCTCCCATATTCTCAGTCCCTTGCCAAATGCTATGTTGCTGGAGGAGGTTACTTTTCTCCCAGACTCCTTGGATACCTGGGTAGCTCCTTGGAATCAACTGAGTGAATAACAATGGGAGTTTGTGTACTACAGATGGTATTGTCACCATTACATATTACTGCTATCTACTCCTTACTTAGGATGTCTTTGATAAAGAACAGGAACAAAGAGTTAGCACAAATGGCCAAACTTCAGGTAGCCTCAGTTGCTCTGACCAACAAATGGCCCTATCAGTAAGTATATTTTTATAAACTCTTGAGCCATTGTTTTAGAGTTGCCTTCTTTGGGTAAAGAACTCTGAGAATCTCTTTCTTGCAGATAGCCAAATATAAGTTAGGGTGTTATGGACTGAATTGTGTCCCCCTCAAATTCATACATTGAAACCTTAATCCCCAGTGTGACTATATTTGGAGATAGGGCCCTTAAGGAGGTAATTAAAGGTAAATGAGGTCATAAGGGTAGGGTCCTAATACAATAGGACTAGTGTCCTTTTAAGGAGAGGAAGAGATGCCAGAGAGCTCTTTTCCTCTGTGTGTGCACAAAGGAAAGGCTGTGTAAAGGTATAGGGAGAAGATGGCCATGTGCAAGTTGAGCAGAGAGTCCTCACCACTAGCCAACACCACTGGCACCTTGATGTTGGACTTCCAGTCTCCAGGACTTTGAAAAGATAGATTTCTTTTGTTTGTCACACAGTCTATGGTATTTTGTTATGGCAGCTCTAGCAAACACATGATAACAGATATCTCTACATATACAGTTGATTCTCATTATTTGTGGTAATTATATTCTATAAAGTCACTGTGAGCACTGAATTAGTGAATATTAAACCATTATTTTGAGAGTAAATTCAGTTTTGCTTCCTGTGAGCCTTTAGTCACAACATTTTTGTCAGCCCATCAATATATAACTTTGTTTTATATGTGCTTCTGTTTAAGACACCTTATTTAATATATATTGTTGATTCATTTACATTGATATTTAACATATATTATTTGTTAATTTACATTGAACTATGGGCAGGGCAAAAAAAGACACTTGTTTATAGTATGAAAGCTTATACAAGAAGAGTGTTACCTTGTCTGACCTCAACTGAGAACACAGGCATCAGATAACTCAACATTTTCACTGCTTATGCATGTTTATGAATGTTTACAAAAGCATTGCAAGTATTGGTTTTGGGGTTACAAATATGTTTTAGGTGAATTCTCAAATGTGGAATCTGCAAATAATGAAGATGGACTATACTAAGGCCACAGTACAAGGCCTTGACCTGATGTCAATTCCAGACATTACTGTTAGGACTAAGGCATTCGTTTCACTTCTCAGAACACAGAATGCTAGGCTCTTGAAGAAGGCAGTAAATGGAACTTCTCCCTCCCTTAGTGACCTCAGGCAACTGGTTTAACTGAGAGGCATAATGAACTCTGCAAATAACTGTTTAAGTTACAAAGTGACACCCCTCTAGGTGTCACTATTACCACAGGCATTGATTAGTCTAAATTCATGCCTTCTAGGACAAGTACTTTCTACATTACAGCTTTTATTGGCCATAAGAGGGAACACCTCTGAAGTTCATGTTTTTGATGACCATCTCACCATGTGGTCTGCTCCCCTTTTATCTCTCTGGAAAGTGAAGTTCCCTCTCTTATCAACAAGGTGAATAGGTGATCAAAACGGGTATGGAGTGATGGGCAGGACATGAAACATAGACAAGAGAGATACCTGTTTGAGCTCAGTTTTTAGCCCATTTTTAGGGCATGTGTGTTTGTTTCTTTGTGTGTATAGATACTTTACTCCCTAGGGAGCTTCTTCTGCTCACTAGACGTCTCAGTCATTACCAAGATTCACATTGGTGTGAAGGCATCAAGGGGTCAATTATGATGCAAGTCTTAAATTAATATTATGTGCCGCTTTGACATCTGGTAATATTGGAAGGGCCTAAGTGCACATTCCCCTTCCCACTCTGTGCTTGCAGGTTAGGTCCCCTAGCCAAACAACTCCCCTTATTAAATGAACCAGGTGCGGTTTCTGTTTTTCCTTAGAGTTTCCATTTTTTTCAAGCCTGTGGAATTATTCAAAGAAATTAGTCATATTTTCCCCCAGGAACCAGGGGCACCCATCCTCCTGATACTCCAAATCTTGCCTTCTACAGACCTTGGCTGTTTATTGTGTTCCTGAGTACAACCGTGTGTGACTCTGCGTGGTATGTGGTATACCTCCTAGGGCTGTAAGCATAAGATTAATGAATTTCTGAATTTCTCATCAATCCAGTGTTGGCTGTCATGTTCTTGGCCATCTCCATAACCCTAGGGTAGGATGCCCTCTCTCACCAATGGGTGAGGAGGAGGCCATCAAAACAGGGGTGCAGGGTGATGGGCAAGACACAGAACATTGATATGAGAGACATATCTGTGTGGCTTGAGATGGGTGTGCTTTTGTGAAACATTTAACGATAAAGGGTTTTTCTATGTTTGATTTAAAGTTTGGATCTGGTAATATTTGAAGTTGTTCATGTAGATCACATAGAAATATGCATTTGCAATGGCCACAGGTTCTGAGCGCTGTCACATGGGTAAGGTGTGGTTGGAAACAGGTGGTAATGTATTGCTTTAATTCAGGAATAATTCATGCACACACTATGGAATATTGCAAAGTGAAATTTTATGACTAAAGATAATTGAGAATAAGTTTTTACATGGCACACCAGAAATAAACATGTATGCAGGGGAACAGAAGGTAGTTGGGCAAGGTTCTAGCAGACATCTCTGCAGTTTCAGCAGTCCCACATGAGACTTTTAGTGAATACACACACACACACACACACACACACACACACACACACACACACACACACACTCTGAGATGTGCAGAGACTGGAGTTCATTTGTCAATGTGTGAAAAAGCCTAAGAGTCCCAGTGATGTACAAGGCCTTTTCTCATTCACATGCTGCTTTTGGGGAAAACAGCCTTGTGGATGATCTCAGGTGTCTTGGGTGAGCTCATCAGAGACCTCTGAATAGGCCAGTTCTCTGAAAAGCTACACTGGGTATTTACACTTACCCCCCAAGACACTTCCAGGCTGGAAGCACACGATCAGTGAAAGAAATGCCAGCTCCCAGAATGGGTGTCTTTGTGAAAACAGCCCTGAGCCTCAAGAATCTGACATCACTTCATAGGGTAAGGGTCATAAATCTCTGTTACATGAGCAAGGGTGCCTCTCTGTGTCATATGTCATATGCCCAATCCTAAATACAGTTGTATGAGAGCAAGGCTTACAAGGATGTGACAACAAAATGCCCAGTCCCAGGCCAGGTGGGAGAGATAAAACTTTGAGTTTGAGAACATTCACTGGTTTGCTCAACTCAAGAGGGCACTGAAGGTGGCAGATTACTTTTCCTGGGTCAATCAGGTGCCTCTGGAAAGAGTATGCCCTCTAATCTGGAGAGGTGTGTCCTTGCTGAATGCAAGATGGGGCTGAAGAGGGTTGAAGTAATGCATTTTTGAGAGCTCTTACCTGCCTGCTTGCTCCCCTCTTCACATTTCAGAATCTCTTCCTCCCACCCTTGCATCCTGCCTGGTAACAAGGACAGTCTTTGTGTTCCACTATCTGCATAAAAGCTGGGGAGGGAAGGAAGAGTCTGCCTCACTGCTGAATTTCTGGGTGATTCATCATGGGAAGGGAGGGTGGATAGGAAGAGTGTAGTCACCTATGATTGCACATGTCTGCATGTGTGTAGCAGAAGGGAAAGTCTAGGAAAGTTGGTGGCTGGGATGTTCTTTGCTGTTTGTTCTCTGAGAAGCAATGTGGTATTTACTGATGACCAGTGATTTCTCTGTTTCAGCAAAAAGTGTGTGAACAAGTCTGTGGCTTAAAAGGTTTTGGACAGGGTGCTGACAGTATATCCATTGAGACCAAATTTCAGAGGTAAGTCACTTCCATACACTTGTGACCTTAGTATTAGGTCTCATAAAACTGAGACATAGCAAACCAGCCCACCCAGTAAGCTGACTAGTGACTCTCCTCAGGTTCTACACGTCTGTCTCTCCAGGTCTCACCTTCCCGACCCTGCAGAGACATGCAGTGGAGCACTCCTGGACCTCCAACCCCCAATTGTTTTGCTCTCCCTATGGAATTTATCCTACTTCTCTGCTTTCATATCCAGGAGACCTTCTGCTGTCTCTGCACTCCCTTGTGAGAGCATCAAGCCTAATGGACATTCCCTGGTTGGCTGGAGAAGTATTACCCTCAGAAATGGGTATGTAGGCTGCATGGTACTGTGCTTCTCAAGCTCGAGTTTTCTGTTCCATCTGTCATGCTCTATAGGGAGAGCACTTGAGTACACTGGTTTTTTTTTTTTGCTTTCTGGGCACTCACCCTGTTGGTTTGTTCAAAACTAAGCACATGATTATCTCTGTCCAGTCTGCTTTACAAATCTATGTCCAGTCTTACTTTGCCTACTCAGGGCCCAGGTGCTTCCCCTTTGTCCCAAAGCTTTCAACTCCCACCAAATGTAATTGGCTCTATCTCTGGAAAACGTCCCGTTGCTGTTTTTAATCTTTCTATTGATCATGAACCTTTCAGATGAGGCCTTGCTCATCTTGTTCCTAAATTGCTGCACCTTGAAAACCAAAGCCATTGTCCTGGGCCCTGGATTTACAGGGGGATAACTTACTTGTTATTTTTCCTTTGCTCCATTGCTCCCTCCAGAGTGTGAGGGCATATGATGCAGCCTACACATTCCAAAGTGAGTGGGCACTTGGGAACTGGGAACTAGGGTGGAGAGGACAGAAGACAGACTCTCAATAACCTCACCCTACAAGGACAGCAGTGCCTCTTCTAGGTGTGCCCCCTAAGAAAGAGGCCAAAACTTTTGAGGGAGAGAATTCTGGGTATATAGGAATTCAGGTGTTAGAGCACAGCCAGCTCCCCCTTGCATGACACCAGAGTTTGCATCAGTTTGACTAAACACAGGTGGATGTGAGAGAAGTAGCTATTTCATCTCCTTCTTTCCTTGTTTCCATGTTAACCAACAACTAGTTAAATACACTAAGCATATTCTCTTCACTGTTTCATGGTCAAATTGCCATCTCAGCAAACATCCGGCATTAGGGACAAGAACCAACCTCTGGGAAGTGTCAAGAGTGAGTAGTACACATTATCTCCAAGTCACCGACCACTACTTTTCATCCAGACTCTGATTTGTTTGTATCTCATGCCTTATATGGAAGGGGATAGGTTGCATTAAGCTTTTTTGGCATGTATGAGAAAGAGTGGGTTCCTGGATTAACCTGGTCAAACAGTGGATGAAGATGGGCAGGCAAGGGCAACTCAAGACCTTCTTTAGACATAAGTGGAACTACAGGCTCTAAGTTTGGGATGTGTGTGTGTAAGCGCTTGTGTGTGTGTGTGTGTGTGTGTGTGTGTGTATGTGTAGGGAGCCAGTAGATAAAACAACTGCACTTTGAATGGAGTTGAATGGAGTTGAATGGAGTGGGTGGCAGGAGTAGAGGGAGCAGAGAACACAGCAGAACACTATAGTTCCAGGTGTTTCTCCTTGGTGGTAGCCAACCCACCTAGTTAGCAACTGCAATGTGCTCTAGAGAGGAAGCCCAGTCAGGAGAGCAGTAGAAGAGGAATAAACACTGTGGAGGCAGGGCTAAGGTTGCTAGGGGTGTTTAGCTGAGAGGAAAGAGGACCTCGCTAGAGATTTATAACTGGATTCTGGAAGAGAATGATTCTAGAAATCAAGGAATGAACAGACTAGATTACATGTTGAATGGCATTTAATTGATGGAGGCAAGATGCAGAAAAATGTGAGATGACACTGGACAGGGATGAGTAGACGAGCCAGGACACAGAAGAAGAGGGATGAGAGTAAAGAACAGCGAGGGTAGGAAGGAAAATATTGCCCAGGTAAGTAGTAGTCAGTATATTAACAATACTTAAAACCCATTTGAACCATTGCCTGTTCTACAGGTAAGTTAAGCCCAAGCCCATGCCCAGGTTTATGAGATTAGTAGTAACAAGCAAAACCAGGCAGTGACACCTACCCCATGAAAGAGACATAAGCTCCCCTCATTTCAGTTACTCTTGTCAAGCAAGACCTAAGGGTAAGTGAGCCAAGGGCTTCAGGGTTTAGGGACCCCTAGAACTCCCTGTAGGCTTCCCACCAGACTCTGAGTTAAATTTACTTCAGTGTCTGAGGTGGAATAGAGTTTCAAGGGTTAACCTGTTCCTTCTTCCCAAGTTCACAGGCAGAGCCCTTAGCAACTGTACCTTGGTCAGATTCAAATAGGAGCTTTATTTTTTCCTTGAGAAGTGGGAGTGGGATGGTCAGAAGAGGGGGTGGAGGAGTGAGGGAAAGCTAGAAAAGTTGTTTCTCTCTGAACAAGAGAACTGGGTTGCCACAGTGCTGTGAAAAACAGTTCTGTGAGGGCTTCACCTAGTGCAGCACCTGGCATACCAAGGGCATCTCAATATTGTAGAGTGAAGGACTGAATGAAACATTTACATCCATTCCTTCATTCACCTGTTCTTTGAGCACTGACATTGTGATAGATGCTGGACAGAGAATTGGTTACCTCTACCCTTTTTCTTGCCTTTTTGAGCTCATCAAGGAGGACAGTGATGCAGGGCTAAGGCCATCACTCCAAAGTAACATTTAGGTACTTTGGAGGCTTCTCTTTTGATTATCCTTTCATAGATGTCGGTATACTTCAGCTAAATTCTCATTGTGATCACTGCTAGCATATAAGGTGGACTTTCTGGACAGATAAAATAGAAGTATTCTTTCCTCTGGGCTGCATCTCTGTGCCAGGGTGCAGGACTTGGTGAGGAGAATGTGGCTTGCGTTTCAGCTCCCACTTGCTCCTTCAGCAGGGAGTCCTTAGGGCTCTGTGCTAGCCACCTGGGGGCCCCAGGTTTCCACTGAAAGAGATAGAGTTGCTTGAGTGGCACTGAAAGGTCTAGTACAAGATTTCTGATTCTGGGATTGGTAGGAAGGGAGTTGGCTGCCTAGCTTAGTTTGGGTTTGTTAACTGCCTAAATGGCTTCTAGAGCTGTGTGGAGCCTGAAAAGCTATAATCAAGAGCTGTGTTTTTAGAAACACCTGTCACTACATAATACTTTGCGAGGGCTTGTTCACAATAACCCTGAATGCTGGAGTCTGGGCTGTGCCCTAACACAGAGGCCCATTTACTTCTCAGTTGTTAGTCAGACACTTATTCCCAAAAGCATTTTGCTTTTTGAAGCATTGGGCTTGAAGTACACATTTCTCTCTTTGCAACTCAGCTTCAGGGAAGTCAGCCTGCAGTGGAGCCAGCAGACCAAATCATGAGGATCACACATATTTCCCTAGCAGAAATGTGATGCAATACACAGAGAACAATGGCCTTGCTATAGAGCTGGTTATAGGCAGCTTTGAACTGATGAGGAATAATGCACATTAATGTATTCACAGCCCTTTACAGTTTATTATTCACTCTAAAATCCATGGTCGTATTTGAGTTCTGCCAGTGGCCAATGATATTACAGAAGGAAAACCTCAGGAGGAAGAACTTGCACATAAAAACAATTGCATACACAAGTGTGTTCACACATTATCTCACACACAAATACAATCACAGATTCCCTTACATGAACACACACAGACACACATATTCGTTGTAGATAAAAACATTGACACATTAATTCAGATGAACACACACACCAAGACACATATACATACATACTCACATGCTCACACACATGTACATGGTCAGTCACGTAGTCACTTATTGAGCATATTTGCATTTCACCATGCTCACACAAAAATAATCACAAATTAACTCACAAAAAGAAAACTATTCCCATAAATTCACAACTCACATTTATTCACACACCCAAACATGCTCAAGCACTCATGAACACAATAAGACATTAACATGCTCACATAAGTATGCTTACAAATTAACTCACAAATCTATACACACATAGACATACACACTTGCATCACTTAAAATTGCATGTTATCACACTCACATGAACTTATTCATGCATCGACAGACACATGAACATGTTCATATGCACACATGCTCATTCATTCAGACATGAATGAATTTTCTCACATATTCACTCACATAAATATGCTTACAGATTCATTCACAGACATACACATTCACTCACATATATTACCTGCTCAAAACATGAACATGCATACATGTTTATTTTTAAATGTGTATTTTGATATAACTGAACATGCTTATGCATTGACCTACATGTGAGTTTACTCAAATATTAACATACCAACACACATGAATATGTTTATACATTTTCTCACTCAAGCATACACCCCACTTTCACTAACATTTACACGTAAGTACACTTACACACAGACATTCTCATGAATTTACTCACCCATGTACATGCTTGCACACTTATACAAACACACTCATACACCCAACATTCACTCATACTCACATAGGAACACACTCATACATGGGCAGGCTCCCACATTCATTCAAAAACAAGAACAGGCCAGGCGCAGTGGCTCAAGCTGTAATCTCAGCACTTTGGGAGGCCAAGGTGAGAGGATTGCCTAAGCCCAGGAGTTCAAGATCAGCCTGGGCCACTTGGTGAGACCTTGTCTCTACAATAAATAAAAAAATTAGCTGGACATGGTGGCACACGCCTGTAGTTCCAGCTACTTGGAAGACAGGTGGAAGGATCGCCTGAGTCTCGCAGGTCAAGGTTGTGGTGGCCGTGAGTGTGCCACTGCACTCCAGCCTAGGCAACAGAGTGAGACTCCAGCTTAAAAAAAAAACAAACAAGAATATACTCACATACACTCACAATCACTAATGCATGAACAAGTTCACACTTGCGAACAAGTTCATATATTCTCTAGTCTATATGCTTGCAATCACACATGTACACACATTAAAACTTTCACACACACCAGTACACATTCACTCAGAAACATGATTACACATTCACACACAGACAGAATCACATTAGTTCACAGTTGCTCACACATGGGCAAACTCACATGCTCCAGCATGTTCACACATTCAGTCACCCAGAATGAACACAGATATACACCATTATTCCCACGCACACACATTTAGTTCCACACAGATATGTTCACACATTAACTCCCTCAAACACATACTCCCATATTTTTCAGACTCATATTTTAACATGCACTCATGAACATGTGTGTGCAGCCATATAAGAGTGTGTGCATGAATACATGACTATGTTAATTTGAGTATATTAATATGTTTGAATGAAAGTGTGAGCATGTTTGTGTGAGTGTGTCTATGAGTAGAAATAAATCAGTGTGAACTTCCTGCACCCTGGCACAGAGATGCAGCCCAGAGGAAAGAATACTTCTATTTTATCTGTCCACAGCTAAAAAAACACAGTTTTTGAATGTCTGTGTGTAAGTGTACTGAAGTGCATTTTCACATATAGACACAATGAACCTGCTCACAAACTCACATATATATTCAATAACACACAGACAAAACAATCAACATTTAAACACAAATGTGATCACTGACTCACACATATATTCACTCATACAAATATATTCACACATTAACAAGCTTGCACAAAAGAACATGCTTACACATTCACTCATATATGACCATGCTAACATCTATGCATATCGTCACAAATTTACTCATATACATGAGCACACACACAAACATTCACCTAAACACACAAGTAAATTCACTTTAACACTCTCACACATGAGTAAGCTCAATTTACTGTCACATAGACACATTCATACACATCCACACAGTTAATAGTCCTCTGACATAAATATGCTCACTGAGCCGGGCTCGGTGACTCAGCCTGTAATCCCGCGCCTTTGGGAGGCTGAGGTGAGTGGATTGCCTGAGCCCGCGGGTTCAAGACCCGCCTGGGCAGTGAGAACTCATCTCTACAATAAATCAAAAAATCAGCCGGGCGTGGTAGCACATGCCTGTAATTCCAGCTACTTGGAAGGCTGAGGCGGAAGGATCGCTGGAGCCCAGCAGGTCGAGGCTGCGGTGGCCGGGAGCGGCCACTGTACTCCAGTCTGGTTGACAGAGTGAGACTCCAACTCAAAAAAAAAAATATGCTCACTGATTTATTTCTACTCATAGACACACTCACACAAACACTCTCACATTTTCATTCAAACGTATTAATATACTCAAATTAACATGGTCATGTATTCATGCACACATTCTTATATGCCTCATATACACAATGCCACTCACACAGTAACTCATATACATGAGCACACTCAACCTTAAGACGCCCATACACTCACATCACACACTCAATCATACATACAAACATCAATCAACCATACATTCATTCACACATAGGCATCTTCACATATAGTCATTTTATACACAAATTCACTCACATATTTTTAACACTTTTTTTGTTTTTTTCTTTTTATTTATTTAATTTATTTTTTTGAATTGGAGTCTCACTCCATTGCCCACGCTGGAGTGCAGTGGCATGCTCACAGCCACTCCAGCGTCTACCTGATGGGCTCCAGTGATCCTTTCACCTCAACCGTCCAAGTAGCCAGAATTACAGGCGCACGCTACATGCCCAGCTATTTTTTAAAAAAATTTATTGTAGAAATGAAATCTCACCAAGTTGCCCAGGCTTGTATTGAACCCGCAGGCTCAGTCAATCCACTCGCCTCAGCTTACCAAAGTGCTGGGTTTACAGGCTGAGCCACCGAGCCCAGCCACTCACATATTAACATGCTCCCATATACAGACACGGTGACTGTTTTCTCATATTCACATGCATATTCACTCACATAAACATACTTAAAAATTTACTGACACAAGCAATGGCCAAATACATGCACATTAAAACATTAATTAATATGAAAACATACACTGACTCAGACAAACATGCTCAAAAATGTACTCATGCACAACACAGATTCACACCTACATGCATTCACATTTACTCATAAAACATGCTTACACATCTGCTCACACACAAATATGCTTGCAAATTGATTCACACACATAAACACATTCATGTATGATTATACATATGTTCATTATCCACTCACTCACACAAACATGCCCACATATTGGGGATCCAAAAACCCCTAGGATTTATTTATTAAAAATTGTGCATTTATTCCTACATATTTAAACTTCGGTCACCTTCAAAGTACTCTCTGTCTGAGGCAATGCACCTATTGAGACACTTTTGCCACTGCTCAAAACAGCTTTTGAAGTCGTCAATTTTGATGCATTTTAGTCCTTCTGCCATTTTTTGTTTTGCCTCTTCCATATGGGCAAAACGTTCCCTATTTTAGTTTCCAGAGAAACTAAAAAGAGTCGCTTGGAGTGAAATCAGGTGATAAGAGAGGGTGGGGCATGGAGGTCAGCAGTTCAGAAACTGCTGAACACTTAGCATGGTGTGGGCAGCTGCATTGTCATGATGGAAGAACCAGTCACCTGTTTGCCACAACTCGAGATGTTTCTTCCACAAATCATGACACAGCCTTCTCAAAACTTCCAAATAAAAACTTTGGTTGACAGTTTGATCAGAAGGAACAAATTCTGAGTGTGCTACAAGGGACCCACCCTCCAAAAGATAATTCCATTTGTTTTTTGGTCTCCCCTTGTATTCATTCATACATGAATATATGCAAGTTCACTCACACTCACATATACTCACAAGCACATACATTCACTTACATGTGTACATTAACATGCTTACAAACAGTAACACGCTCACACAGTCATCTGAACACAAGTTTGCTCACACTTACCACAAAATTCACACATTCATGCATACTGGTACAGTCACATAAACTCACATGAACATTCTCATTTACTCACAAAAATGATAATAAGCTCACACAAATAATAAGCTTACACTTTCACTTAAACACACGCATGCTATACCCATCCACATGATCAAAAATTTATTCAAACATGATTACACAAATATTACTTAATCACACAAATATACTCACATTAACATAATCTCAAACATGAACTGGCTTACTCATCCACTCAGCACACAAGGGAAGACACATTTATACACTCCTGCATTGTCTCAATCACATGTTCACAAATTTACTCATATGTATAGATGCACTCATATATATATACACACACACTGACACATTCACTGAACCACACAGATATACTCAAATTTACACTTACATACCCAAATTGCTCACATACATAAAATCATTCATACACATCAATATACTCACAATCACTGAAACATGTGAACATATTCAACTTTAACATGCTTACACATTCACACACATAAATATGGACACAAATATACTCACACATATATGCTCCCTCGCATAAATCATTTGCATACATTCAAAATCCAGGAACCCTCACACATTAACATGCACATACATTACAAATGTACTCCCCATTCACTGATAAATACATATATGTTCACGCACATAAAGTGGTCACAAATTCCTTCAAATACAAAAACATGCTCACATACATGCACATGCTCACACATTCACTGATATACATTAGCATACATGTTTATGAACTCACACAGACATACTCACAGATTTACTTACACACATAGACACACTCACACTCACAGTCATACATTGATACATTCGTTCACCAATGCAAACACAATTACACATGCTTTAGCTCAGACTTGCTCACATATTCACTCACATGAACATGCTCACAAGTACATACACACTCATATATACTCACATGCAAATACACATTTACTCACTCACATATATTAACACACTCATAACAGTATATATTACCTGTTTTCAGCATACCTACACATTCTCACAAATGAATACATTCACACTTGCCATGAAGCTCACACATTCATGCACACATAGATATGCTCACATATACTTAAGCGCCCATGTTTGCACATTTACTTATATTAACGTACTCACATTTAACAAACTCACACAAATGCATTTACACAGTTATTCACACACATAAATGTGATAACATTCATGCACATGATTACAAGTTGACTCACACATATACACACTCACACTTAAGCATACACACTCATAATTCTCTCATAAAGTATACTCACACATTAAAATACCTAAAATACCACACAAATAAATCGTGCTTAGAAATTCACTCACACACACAAACATACTAATAAACATACACATGGTCACATATTCATTCATACACATGAACATACACATTTATTTAATCACACAGCTATACTCGCATCAACACACTCATGCTTGAAAAGGCTTACGCGAATGAATACTCACTAACATGAATTGTTATAAATGAGCCAAAGATGACCACTGTATATTGACCCTGTGTTTATTTCTTCTTAGCAGGCTGGGACCCATTAGCTCAAAAGCCAGCTGGGACAAAACTCAGATTTTTACGTATTCAGTTACTTTAAATATAGCCCAAATATGCAGATTTTTAGCCATTAAAAGCCAGCCTGTTTTGCGTGCTGCACAAAACTGCATCCAGCATTCATTATTCATAAATAAGATAAACCGTGTAGCTATAAAAGAACTTAAGTTGCTGCTGTTCTTTTGCATTCTCTGACCCAGAGACTCCTCAACATGCTGCTGAGTGACATCACTTAGACACATAGGTCCCCTCTTTGATCCCACCCTTCCCTGGGAATTCTCTTGCCTTCTTCCTCTTCTGCATGGTGCCTTGGAAAGATCCCCTGTTATGAGGGAGTTCTCCCTCATGCCAACCTGTTAAAGGAGGTCAACCTGCCCACCTTGGTTCCTCATTGATCAGGCACTGGAGATTGTAAGACCTGTGGGCCTAAATATAAAAGAAGAAGGAATGTAGCACTCCTCTGGAATGAGGCTAGGTTACCTTTGACCCCATAATGAGTTATAGCAGGAGGAACTCCCTGTGGCTGGGCTGGTAATTTGGAATAATCTGAAATGAGAGGACATCCTTGTCCCTGGGGACTGCTACTGCAGGTGAAGGAGCCAATAAGGCAGAGATGTCGGGCCAAGGTTGGTCTCAAGCACAGTTGGAAGAGGCACCTTCATAATCAGCTAGCTTTACTCTGCTGTTGTCTTATTTGGATCTGCTGTTGCAGAAGGCATCATTCTAGTTCCTCCTCCAAAGGATATTGAGACCCCAATTCTTAGGCTGAACCAGCTAAAGCATTCTTTAAAGTGATTAAATGTAAGGAGGTTTATATTCTTGCCCCTCCCAGGACTCTGGAGGAAGTGAATGTCCTACAGAAGAAGTACTTCAAACCACAAGATGCATGTTGACCCTTGCTCATAGCATCTACTCACTAGGATGCTGCTGGAAAGGAAGTAGGAGCCCAAACTTCTGGGGGAGACAAGACAGAGAGGAGGACTCTGGTAAAGATAAATGGTGCCTTCTAGAGGAACGGGCAACATAATACCACCACGATACTGATGAGAATAATTTACCCTCTGCTTTCTACGTAACCACTCACAGAGTAGTAAAGACAGAAAAGATGAAAGGGGAAGGCCAAGGACATTTTCTGCCAGAAAATCACCCTTTTACTGCATTAATTGAAATTTGGTCTCCAAAAAACAAACACTGGCTAACTCTGAAAAATAAAAGTGCCCAAATAACGCTAATCCCAGGGATCACTCATACTTTAAAGAAATTCACTCCCACTCCCAGGAAGTGGACAGGTTGGCAGGAGGATTAATTAAAGGAGTTAATACTTATTAAAATGGGCCCAGCTTTGCTAAACGATGCTTCTGTTCCAGTTGTTCTCCTGGAAACTGTCCCTTTTCCATTATTAGAATGAATCACTTCAGTCAGCAGAAAACATAGAACAAGCCTAAGACTTTTATGTTATTAGTGGGCTTTAGTCAGTGGGAACCAGTTCATCTTTTTCTATGGTATAGGAGGTAAGTATGCCACTGTAATGGCTAAGGCAAAGCACTGAAGAATTATGGCCTGTCATAGCTGACATAGTTAAGAAAAAAAAGGTACAGATTCCCACCTTTCAATTCTCTAGGATAGTCTGTGCTTAAAGCCACTACTGATTAGTGGGGCTAAGTATAGACTATAGAGAGTTAAATAAGGCTATTTCCTTTAAGAGTACCTCTACCAGATGTCATCATCTTAATGAATGGCATTCAAAACTACATGGGTAAATATGGTTCAGAATTATAGACTTGGCCAACATTCTAGGCAGTAAATATTTCATAGTAAATTCAACCACAAATCACTTCACCTGTGAGGATCACCAATACATGTATTCCCAGTTGCCTATGGGGTACTTAATAGTCCTACAATTGTACTTGGAATTTACAGATAGCATCTAGATGCTTGTCATGTAGTCCCCCCAGAAACTTGGTTTTGGCATTACATCAATTACATCCTACTCACTTGACATGACTAAAACATTGTCTCACAGGTGATCACGACCATGAGTAAACACCTCACTGAGGGGATGGGCAATAGCCATACATAAGATACAAAGCTCTCTCTTGTCTGTTAAATTTGGGGGCTACATTTTAAACTCAGAGGGATGAACTGTTCCCAATCTAGTAAAAGACAAGCTCCCAGGGCCTCAGCATCTGACATCAATAAAGATGGTCCAGCATTTGATAAGAATGTTTAGATTCTGGTGCCAACACATTTCTTACTTCCAATATTTGGTGGCTCACATCTCTGAAATCACCCATAAGTCTTCTTTTTAGTGAAGACTTGAGCAATGACAGGCACTAGATAAACTAAAGGAGGCTATCACTTTTGACTCTCCCTGACCTGAGAGCAGGACTTACAATTAGTTCTGCCATCCCCAAATTTACTTCCTGGAGCCTCTGGGTTAATGAACAGGTAAATGCCTTACCCATGAGTTTTTGGTATAAGCAGCTCCCACATTCAGCCCAAAGATATTTGCTACTAGAGAGTCAACTTCTGGAGAGAATACTGGGCACTTACTGAAACTGAAGCCCTTACTGGGGCAGAGCCAATTACTTATGGGCTCAGATTCTTATTGTGCCCTGGGTTATGGAAAAAGCTACCCATAAAGTTGGATTAACAGCAGAGGCTTCTTTATTTAAATGAAAATGATACATACTGGATTGAGTTAAACCCAGCTGTACTGGAGTGTCACAACTCCATGAGGAAATAGCCACAGACCCTGGCACTGAGCTTAACTTGCCAAAACCTAAAAAAAAGCCTCTGCCTCTTACTCAGGGGGCATGGAGGGATGGTGGTCAGCACTCTCAAAAAAGAAAACTAATGGTCTCTTTTTACTTATGGAGTGAGCACAGGGTATGGGGCTAACAGCAGACAGTCCCAGACTATCACCCCTATTCAAATAATCCAATTTGAGGTATGAACCAAAGTGCCCAATGAGTGGAACTTTGGTGCAGTATTGCTAGCAATAGAGTATGATCTTGACAAAAATTTTCCTAAAGTTCATATTTTTACTGATTCATAGTTGGTAACTAATTACTTAGTTGGAACTTCGGTAAAAATCAGTGTTAATAAAAAATAAGGTAAAGAGTTGTAGAGAAAAATCTCAACACAGTGGCTCCTGCTCTACCCACCTTGGTGCTCTATACTTTGGTTTGTACCAAACAAGGCACAGAAGAGGCATGATTCAATGTCAAAGCCACATCCACCAAAGCAGGTAAGCCTCTTAAAGGAGAGGAAGTCCTCAAAACTTTGGGATAAGTTATCCCATCCCTTCTCTTAGTAGGTGTGTTGATCATGGCATTTGGGCATCATGGGATTACAAAAATGAATTGTTACTAAAGGAGTTCAGCCAGCAGAGAGATATTTACACAAAACTATTGGGACTATACCACGTTGACAGTAATTTAGACACTGGGCCTAAGTGTATCAAATGGGAAATGTACAGAGGAGAAGAATCACATCACAACTGGCAAATTGAATTCATTGGGCCTCTTCTTGCAGTGGCAGGAGCCATTAAATATACTCTTACAATGGTAAATATCTATACAGGCCTTCTATTTACTTACTCATGCAAGGCACTAACCCCTGCTCGTGTTATTGAGGGATTATCAAAATAGCTTTTACAGCCCTTGAGAGTGCTACAAGTTATATTGTCAGATATTATTCCACAAAGCACAAAGCGAACACAATAGTGTTCATTATGAAATAACATTGAGTTTTCACGTACCCTATTATTCTACAGCATGTATCCTAGAAAAATATAACAGTCTTTTAAAATAAGGGCTATTGAGAGTACTTGGAAGACAGTGATCTACAAAGTAATAAAAAAAAGCCACTGTCTTAGTCCTGATTGTCCTGTAACTTTGGCGTAACAATACCATATTTAAATTCATAACAAATGATGAGACTATTAACAGAGATGTGACCTCTGCTGGTGTACACATCCACACCAGACAACTCAGTTACAAGTTTTTGTGGACCCGGGAGCCCAGATATTGCCACTTACAGAAAAGATGTATTTGTCTGGTACTTTCTCCCTCATAGAAAATCCAGAACTTAAACACTTCTCTCTTGATCCTGACAAGGACCTGATGTGAACCAATAATTCTAGAACCAACCTCAGGCTGTGTCCACTCATAATCCAACATAAGACAAGCTCTTTCTCACTACCATATGGAAAGAAAGCTGCATTCATCTGTCACCCATGCACTTTTCTCTATTACAGGCACTGTGGAGTAAATCTGGACCTTCTCCTTGATATGCAGGAGAGGGAACTAAATCATTCCTAGACAAAGTTGTACCATTGGGGTGATAAGCAGTGGGCAATCAAATCTCCTTACTGCTAGCCACAGATTCTAACTCCTACCCTGTTGCTATGCACCTTCCTATTGTCATCAGGTCTACTGGGTATCTACTGCATGTCCATTGATAGAACACTAGTCCTGGTAATCTACATACTACTGTTGACAAAGTATGTGTCGAAAAAACATGCTACAGGCACATGCACAACATGGGTCAGATTAGGGACAATGGGAACCATGCTATTGACTATTTAGGTTGGTCAAGCCTACTAATATGATTATGGACACCTACACTGAAGCCAGCACTCCTTCTATCTCTGCTCCTATTAGTAGCACCCATTCCAGCTAAGTCAGATTTTTAGATACTGCTTGTGGCTCATTAATGCCTTCTAAACCCTGTGGGCCAATTTTTACTTCAAATCAGATGAAATCCACCACTGTCAACTAGTATCATCAAACAAATAGATTGAGGGACCACTACCTATCAAGTCTCATTTAAGGAATGCCCAGAGATAATATTTACCAAGCATCTGTCAAGATGCTTGTGATTGGTGCAATCAGAATAAAAATGCTGCAACTCATAACCAATACCAACAAATTCTGTGGGATTAAGAAGATAAAATTATAGTGCTTATTAATTCCTGGGTTAATGACAAATGTAAACCCTGCTGTAAACCAAAATAAAATTTTAAGTCTCCCAGCCAACTGAATGGTTCTCCTCTGGGCTAAGGGAAACCTGGAAAACTAAATTTCAGGCCATTATGGAAAAGGAGGTTAGACACACCTCATTATATCCCCTCCTTTTGAAGTTTTAGGCACAAGTGACTAGCATTAGCATTCAAATAGAGATTATAAGACTGACAAAAGAGACTCTGTGGCTACAAGTTACCAAATTTCAATCTGACTCTGCTATAGGATCACATGTCAGATAGCAGGCCCTAAAGGAAATAAAAATATTTCACCCCAAAATATGTTCCTTTGACATATTTCTTTTTTTTATTTTTTATTTTTTGAGTTGGAGTCTCACTCTGTCACCCAGACTGGAGTGCAGTGGCCGCTCCCGGCCACCGCAGCCTCGACCTGCTGGGCTCCGGCGATCCTTCCACCTCGGCTTTCCGAGTAGCCGGAATTACAGGCATGCGCTACCACGCCCGACTGATTTTTTGATTTATTGTAGAGATGAGGTCTCGCTGCCCAGGCGGGTCTCGAACCCGTGGGCTCAGGCAATCCACTCACCTCAGCCTCCCAAAGGCGCGGGATTACAGGCTCAGCCACCGAGCCTGACTTTCTTTGACATATTTTCAAGTGACCCTGCAAAGCCATCTCTAGGGGAAATTTGCATCTGTAGAGAATCTCCCTCCGTAGGAAAAGTCTGACACCTTTTAAGACATTTACCATCTATTGTCCCTGAAGCCTACTACTTAAAGGCTTCATCTGCATAACAAGATCCTTGGCTTCCACAACTTATCTTAGCTCAAGCATTTCTTTTACTAATTTCAAATTCCTTAGAGCTTAACATTTTCAACCAATTGCCAATCAGAAAATCTTTGAATCTACCTCTGACCTGTAGGCACCCCCACTTCAAGATGTCCTGCCTTTCTAGGCCCAACCAATGTACATCTCATATGTATTGACATTTTTTTTTTGCCTGTAACTTCAGTCTCCATAAAATGTATATAACCAAGATGTAGTTCAGTCACCTTAGATACATGTACTCAAGTCCTTTTGGAACTGTGCCTTAGGTCTAAGTCACTCATATTTGGCTCAGAATAAATGTATTTTACAGACTTTGGCCTTTTTTGTCAACATTGCCAACAATGTATGCCTTTACAACTAGGGCCTCCTTTCCTATTAATTATAATGATCTCTCTCCCCCTCCAGTACAAATCCCATTATTGAGGTGGGAGAAAAATTGTGGCCAAGTAGTCACAGGCATCTTACCATGAACTTCCTCCCTGGTTGCTGATCAATATATACCAGTAAGGAAATATTATTTGGGCCAAGACATGACTAAAAAATCAGGGAGTACAACTAGATTGGGAATTCTTCCCTAATCTAATCTCATAATACCAACTTCAAGATTTACATAACACTCAATGGGAGCAGGTTCTTTATCAATTGCAATACTGGTTGCCAACAATAAAAAATCATAGCTCATGGGTGGCAATAAAGACAATTTTTATAAAAACATATTTGATCCCATTAAGAAATCTAATCACTCTACATCACAGTTTCTCCATTCAAATAAATAACTACTTGCTTACAGCTATGAGGTCTAAACTCTGACCTTTTTTTGCCTCTTGCCCAAATTCCTTACAAACCATAAAATCTCATCAGACAGGTTTTTATTAATTCTGTATAATATGACTTACTTTTATTAACCCTGTATAATATGACTTACTTACTTTTCACAATCTGACTGTGGTATAACATCACATGAAAGATTGCAGACTCTGAAGGAAATAAAAATGTTTTACCTCAAAATATGTTTATTTGACATAATTTGAAATAGCCCTGCAAAACTACTTTTGTGGGAATAAAATTTAGTCTGTAAAGAATTTCTATGAACATAATCAGATTTTTCCCCTTCTAGGCTTTTCTTGGATCCAGGATAGATTAACTGAAAGCCTGACACCTTTAAAGTCTGGAAAGAGACATTTATCATCTATTCTTCCTGAGAAGAATTCTACATCACCTATGAGGCTTCATCTACATAAAAAGAAGCATGACCTCCACAATCCCCTTATCTTAACTCATACATTTCTTTCTACTGATTTCAGATCTTTAGACAATAGCTTAACTCTCTCAACTGATTGTCAACTAAAGGACCCCTAAAACCCATCTATGACTTGTAGGCTGCACTCACCCACCTCACTTCAAGATGTCCCACCTTTTCAGTCTGAACTAAGGAATACCTTCCTCATATTGATTTATGTTTTTACCTGTAATTCCTGTCTCCCTGAAATGTATAAAACCAAGTTGTAATACAATTGCCTTGGGCATACTTTCTCAGGACCTCTTAAGATTTTGTAACCTGAGCAGTAGCAATTCATATTGGCATAGAATAAGCCTCTAAACATATTTTAGCAGAATTTGGATTTTTCTGTCATCAATTCCTGGTGGCCAATGCATAGTCTCAGAGAAGATTCAGAACCTACAACGTAGTTGCCCAAACCCAGAGGTAAGTTACCAAAAGGAGCCCATTGAAATCCCCCCACCCCTCAACTTTGAACTTCTTCTCAGATGGAACTGTTAAGTCTTCCTGAGCCCTGGACCTCAAATTTAGTTTATGGTGCTTGACTTACTCTGAGCTGTTCTTTTCCTGGGAAGTTGTTGTGTGGAATCCTAACTGATTCAGAGGTGCATTCTAAAGGGTCCTCTCCCTTTTGAGATCCTTCTCCTCCAAAAGTTAATGTTGATTGGCTTGTCTGAGTATTTGTGTGAGGCACTGTTTTTATAGACAAATGGGACACTGAGTTCCTCAGCTCTGAAGAGAAAGGGCATTTTGCTCCTCTCAGTTGAAAGATGCCCCTGGGTGACTGGAAGCCACCAAGTATCTAGGGGATTGACCTCCTACAATGTGCAGTGGCCTTACAGGGAATCCCTCAACACTATTAATTAAAAGAAGGCTTGCCAAGGAGAGATGTCTAAGAACTGATCATGCAATGTTTTGAGCCCTCTTGGAGGTGATCTCTTTGTGAGGAGAGAAACTGGGATGGGTAAGAGGGCAGAAATGACTCAGTGAAACAATGTGGAGTTCGGCCCACAATCAGCACACTTTGATCCACCACACTAAACCCTAGGCCATAGTTTGATTCCTTATTTTTAAAGACAAATGGAAAACAGATCTAAAAAGAGGAAAAGCAAGGAGCTGTGGGTACTCCAGTTGGTTTTATGTTTGATAATTATGGTGACCCTGCTTGAAAGTATTTGTGCAAATGGAAAGATCTTACTAAGGATAACCTAGGTCTAAGGTTTCCAAAGTGAAGAACTTCTGAAACTTCCAAATTGGTTTTCTTACACACTAAATTAGAAAAAAGTAGGCTCCCAAATCAAGGAAAGTGAATGCGAGTTGTACTTTGGCACCTAGAAACACCCAATAAAGAGAATGAGAAACTTGCCTCCCTTCATGAAGTTAATAAAAAAATGTTTGAGACCGTCTCAGAACTAAAGATACTAGCAGAAACCACTTCTGAAATCAGGAAGGCACCAGAAACTATCTCTCCTTCTACTCCTCCTAACCCTCTGCTCCCTGAACTTTCTTGTCCAGAAAATTTCATTTTTTTCTACTCCTTCTTCTCTATTCTTTCACCTCTAGCCACAAAGGGATCACAAGTAGCTGGAGGAGAAGATAAAATAGTATTTGCCCCTTTTAGAATAAAAGCCACAGGGAGAGGGAATCCTAACATGTTGTATGCACTCTGGACCAAATCAGAGTTAATGGTCCTGGTATCTGGATTCCCAGATTCAACTCAAGAGCCCCTTTGGTTTGCCAAGGAATTCCAAGGAATGCTTAAGACCTGTTATCTGGGGTGTTCATCATTACTGGTCCCCTGAAACAAACCCAAAGAATGGCTTAGAGTAGTAGAATAGATTCAACCTTGAAAAGATTTTGACAAAATAGATGCAACTGTGAGAGAGAAATGTAAGGGGCTTTGCTACCATCTCTGTGAGACTCTTTGAGACTCTACCACAGATTTTCCTCAAGGTTATAGCTTGAGTAAAAGTACAACAATGTAAAATATGCTGAAATGGAACTGTTCCTGATTTTTATATCAAGTTTGTAAAAGCATTCAAACAATACTCAGGAATACCTCCTGAAAACTTTGAGCATGGTAGAAGTGACACCTTATTAGATTCTGGATTTTTACTAGGCTTAAATGAGGAGTGAGTGACCTTGACAAAGAGAAATGTTGTGGTTTGGGTTTCTTTGCCTACTAGCCACCTAGTCACCCTACCTGACCAATCAAATGACCATCAGTCTCAAATGATCATCAAGAAGGAAAAGGAAACAGCCTGTAAGATTATGATTTCACAGCTAAAACAACTTAGTAACCAAGTTGAAAGGTCACAAGGGTTTCATTACCCCCAGACAGCCCAGCAAGCCAAAAGCCAAA
This sequence comes from Cephalopachus bancanus, assembly GCA_027257055.1. NCBI lineage: Eukaryota > Metazoa > Chordata > Mammalia > Primates > Tarsiidae > Cephalopachus > Cephalopachus bancanus. Next base: position 601,352 of record JAPVLO010000517.1, read on the forward strand.
GAGGAAGCAATTTCCCATTATTGCAAAAAGAAAGGATGGTTTCTTTTTTTTTTTTTTTTGAGTTGGAGTCTCACTCTGTTGCCCAGACTGGAGTGCAGTGGCCGCTCCCGGCCACCGCAGCCTCGACCTGCTGGGCTCCGGCGATCCTTCCGCCTCAGCCTTCCGAGTAGCCGGAATTACTGGCATGTGCTACCACACCCAGCTGATTTTTTGATTTCTTGTAGAGATGAGGTCTCGCTGCCCAGGCGGATCTCGAACCCACTGGCTCAGGCAATCCACTCACCTCCCAAAGGCGTGGAATTACAGGCTGAGCCACCGAGCCCAGCTGGATGGTTTCTTTTTAAATGGATGGTTGCACAAAAGGGGCAGAAAGTCCCAGAGGAAGGCACCAAAAAAAAAAAATCAGAATATGAATACTCCCAGGGAATAAAGAGGGGTTTCCTCTACTTCTAGAAGACACTTTAGGAGAAGTAGAAATATCCATAAATGGGGAAAATACCAGAGCCCTTGTAGACACAGGTGCCACACTGTCCTCAACTTTTGCCTTGATTAAAAACCTTCTCCCTCAGAGTAAAGAAAAAGTCCAAGTGGTATGGGTTTTACACTCTTCAATTACAGCTTTTAAATCAAATCCCCATCAATTTCAATTATGAGCACTGGTTGGATATCACATTTTCCTTATAGTAGATGATGCCTCCATACATTTGCTAGGACAGGATTTCCTAGAGACCCATAATGCCCACATCCCATTTTCACAGAAAGGAGAAGAGAGACAGGGATTCTCAATCTGGGAGACATAGAAGACTTTTTAAAAGCCCATATGTAATATCATGCTTGCTAACGTTAATCATGAATTCAAACAGGGAGAATTAGAGCCTTTCTTATCCAAAGTATCGGATTCTTTACGAGCAAGATCTTCTATGGATGTAAGAATTAAGTCAGTATTTTATTTAGAGACAACCACAGATAAATTCAAACCTCTGCCAAATGTAAAGAAATATTTTCTTAGATCTAAGCCTTATAGGAATCAAACCAAGGAACTCATAATATCTTGCACCAGCCCTTGTAGTACACCAATCCTATCAGCTAAAAAGTCAAACAGAAAAGGCTGGAGATTTATTCAGGCCTTGAGCTATAAATAAAATAATAATTCCTAGACACCCTGTTGTTCATAGCCCCCACATCTTACTGTTCAATATGCCTATCACTGTCCGCTGCTCCTCTGTCATTGACTTATGCAGTGCTTTCTTTAGCATACCTGTGGAATAGTATAACCAATATCTTTTTGCCCTCATTTGGGAAGATCACTAACATACATATCCATGGACTATTCTGAGGTCTCTACTTATTTTTTTCAAATATTAAAGGCAGATTTTTTTCAAATATTAAAGGTGGATTTAGATCATATTGAGTTTCCAGATGGATCTATCCTAATTCAGTATGTGGGTGATTTGTTATTGTGTTTATCTTCCCTGACAAAATGCAGAGAAGACACTGTCCACCTGTTAAGCAACTTGCTTTGAAGAGACACAAAGTGTCCTAGGATAAATTGCAGTTTCATCTCCCTCAAATTAAATACTTAGAACATATGATTTCTCCAAGGGGGGGCTACCGATAAACCCTGAGAGAGTCTCTGACATCATGACCTTTCCCCTACCCAAAGCAAAAAGATTATTAAGAGGGTTCTTAGGGTTAACAGGCTGTTGTAGAAATTGGATTCCAAATTATTCATTAATGACTCAGCCCTTATATCAAAAAACAAAAACAAATCCAACCAGTCTCAATTTGTTGGAAAGAAAAAGAAAAACAACACATGGAGAACCTGATACAGACTCTCACCCCAGCAACTGCTTAATGCCATCCTAATTACAGCCTTCCCTTTTTCCTTTTTTTGTACATGACATAAGTGGAAATGCTCTAGGAGCATTAACTAAAGAAACATAGTACCAATCACAGTCCAATTGGTTATTTCAGTCAACAATTAGGTCCAGTATCAAAAAGATGCCCCCCTTTTATGAGGACCATATTGACTGTAGCCATCTTACGTAAAAACGTTGAGGGATTTGTCCTGTGATCTCTACTAACTGTGCCCCCAAACCCTGTGGAATCTTTCCTAAGCTCTCACCACACTCAACACGATTCTTTCAGCCTCCTTGCCTCTTACGGGGTGCTTTTGCTTTCTGCCCCTAACATAACTTTGCAGCACTATTGCGCTCTTAACCCTGCTACCTTGCTTCCTCTTCTAGTTGGACAAGAGGAAGAATGTGACTTCATTCTACTAACTGATATTTTACTCTGCTAGGGAATATTCACAGAAAACTCCCACTGAGAATGGTGAATTAATTTGCTTCATAGATGATTCTTATTTAAGGAATGCTTGGGTCATTACTGGGCAGTATACACCATCACTTCCATGGTAGACATAATTGGAAGTGCCCAACTCCAAGGAATAAAATCAGCCCAGATGGCTGAATAAATAGCATTTACTAGCTATTAATTTAATATTAATTGCCAATTAGCTGAAGGAAAGGTGACAAATATATACACTGATAACCAATATGTTTTTGGAGTAGCCCACGATTTTGGCATGCTGTGGAAACAAAGGGGGTTTCTTACTTCATCTGGGCAACCCATATGAAATGGCTACCAAATCCCAAAGATATTAGAAACAAATCAATGCCAAAGCAGCTTGCAGTAATAAAAATCCCTGGGCACTCAAAAGACACTTAAGAAGCAAAAGGAAATAAACTAGCTTTATGTTACAGCAAAGAATACTGGCCTAGAAAAGATGGCCTGTCCTATACAAGAATGCACCCTCTGTCCTGCCAAGACTCCCCACTAACATTCTTTTACAGTACCAACAGGTCTCAACTCCTCAAGAGAAATATGGCAGCAAAGGAAGGTGTTTAACTCAAGTAGAGAATTATGGCTAGCCACACCCCCAATTGTTCCTATAGGTGTACAGTTACCTCTCTTTTAATTTATTCATGAAACCGCTCATTGGCCCCCCTAAAAATGATATTGAGGGCAAACAATATTTCTGAAAACCAACCCCCACAGTAGCCCAAAAGACATACTCTCGATGTACTGTATGTCCAAAACAACCCTGGCAAGCTCTTACATGACTCCTGAGGTCATTTTCCTTTGTCAACAGTACTCGTTAAAGTATGGCAATTGGATTTTATCCAGATGCCACCATCTCACAATTATATATTGCTCCTGACTTGTATGCTTTCTCCCGGGGTGAAAGCATTTCCTTGTCTAAGGGCTACTGATATTCAAAATAATTGCTGTAAAAAGTCATTCCAGTTTGATAAATCCCTTCTGAGCTACATAGAGATTGTGGAAATCATCTTACCGGTCAAGTTGTTCTATCCATTGCAAAATATGGCCCATGATACAATATTTCTATGGTGCCTATCATGACAATCCTGAAAGTTGATAAGAATCAACAATTGGCACAATACAAACTCAGTTAGCTTAGTTAACGGAGGCTTTTAACTTCCTCTGGCCAAAAACCCTCTTACTAGTCTTGCTTAATCTTGGACCCATTCCTTTTGGAAAACATTGTTTGTCACCTTATGAAATAATAACAAGGAGACCAATGAGGATGGACAAGGGCTTATATGAGCCAGCCTTACTCAAAGGGAAAATACTGAATTATTGCCAACGACTTAAAAGTTTAACAAATGATACAAAGCTTGTAACAATCTTTCCACAGTGAGCTCCTGGAGGCTGAAGACTGTACAGATTACAACTTGGTGATTTTATATACTGGAGAAGACACCATGGACCCTGTAATAACTCTCATTATTACTTTACTTATTATAGACTATATTGCTGAAAACCCTGACTGTTTTAACCAAGACCCCCAAGATGTTGTTGATGATCTATGGACTCTCCCTTGGTTTATGCTTCTAAATGGGTATGGTTATGTATTCCCTTCATAATACCAGCAAAATGTTTTACCTGTTCATTCTCATTTTTGTAATCTCCTCTATCTGTCTCGCCTACAATCCTTCTCTTTTAAAACCTAAAAACGTATCTTTCTTCCCCACAAACTTCAGTAATCTTCCTGCAGACAGAGCCCATGTCATTTTGTCTGAGTAGTAGTCCATGGCCCACCATTGATAAAGACTTTGGAAATATATAAGGGAAATTGCCCAATTTTACTCTTTTGGGGGTATCCTTTACAAATTTACATACTCTTCAACTTAATAGGAGATAGGAATAATAATGAGAAGCCTAGTAGCAAAGCTAATCTGGGAGGATGTTTATTGGTATTAGTCATACCACCACCTTCCAAGAGGCCAGCATGAAGCTATTAATACTCTCCTAGAAAAGTTTCCCCTAGAATGGAAGCAGTGATCTTCCATTGAAGCACAGGAACATTGTGCTAAACAAGGACAGAAATGGACCAATTGCTGTCTATTTTTAAATAACTTGGCCCACTTATAAGAATACTGTATGTGAGTGCCCTTTATTTCAGTATCTACTTTTTTGCATGGCTAAACAAACAACTTTTTTTCTAAGCTGCCAAGAGCACCTGAGAAATTTATCCCACACCCATGGAACATGCCAATGTTCTTTGCTTTTGGCAATTAGCATGATACCTAAGCAACAATGCACACTAATTTGAATAAGAAGGAACATGCACTTGCCTACCAGAAGAAAACTTCATATAGTCTTAGTCAGAATAATACATATGATGGCAAATTTAACTACACACTGAACTTGCTCCATCATCATTTTGCTACACATAGCATAATTCTTCTCCCTGGCCAAGCTACCCCATAAACCACATTTATTAAGATGAGTCTATTCCTTTAGCTTTTGACATCCGCCAACGATATACAGAGGCCAATCTTATACAGATTTGTGGGGAATGGTGAACTGAGCCCATAACCAATTTAGCCGATCCTGGTGCTGAATGCAAGGTGGATAACACGCAAGCTCATTTGACTATGACATGATATGCTCTTAATGCCACCTGAAATTGTACTAAGTCACACAAAATTACCTTCATAGGTACAAGAGGTAGCAGAGAGAAACCATTGGGACTGTAAAAGAATCAAGTATCTTTCTTCTCTGTCATAAACATTTTTTTGTCCAATTCTGAAAAATACTTCTTGCATTTGGGTTTGGTCCAACTTGCCAGATTTGTATGTAGCAACTGAAACCACCAAGTCCCCACAGGCTGTGCTACTCTCCAGTGCTGCAAACGTGCTCACATACACGTACTTGTTCTCACATTCATTCACTCACAAACCATGCCCTCACATTCACTCACATGATTATGTTCACATTTAGTCTTACACACAAATATGTTCACATATTCACAAGCACACATAAGCAAACTCACAAATTCACATGCACACTCATGCTCACATACACACACACATTCACTTAGACATGTGTATTAATACACTCACATAAGAACATACTCAAATATTCACTCACACAAACATGTTTACACTTAGCAAGATGCTCAACATTCATGCACTCACATGCACACTATACATTCCTAACATAAATATACTCACATTACACATGAACTTACACAAACATGCCAACATCCATACACATGATTATAAATTCACTTGTAAATACAGAAACTCTTATTTAATCACACAAATATATTAACAAACTTTCACATGTGAACTGGCTTGCACATTCTCTCACATACATGGAAATGCTCAAACATTCACTGACTCACAAAACATACTGACACTCATAGACACACATATTTACTTATATGCATGCTCACAATTTCACAAAACACATAAATACACAGAAACTTGCATGCTTATATATATTATAATGCTAAAACACTCACTTGACAAAATGCTCACATGCATGAAGTCATTTACACGTTCTCACACATAACATAATTTTCACACACTTTCATTATCATACATAAGTTTCACACATTCTCACTCTTTCATTATCATGCTCACATATACAACCATATTCACTATGCACTCACACATGTACTAACACATGTGAAGATGCTGAAGAATTCACTCAAACACAAAATTAGGCTCACATACATACACATACATTCACTGACTCACATGAACATCACAATTTTTTTTTTTTTGAGTTGGAGTCTCACTCTGTCGCCCAGACTGGAGTGCAAGTGGCCGCTTCCGGCCACCGCAGCCTCGCCTGCTGGGCTCCGGCGATCCTTCCACCTCAGCCTTCCAAGTAGCCGGAATTACAGGCATGCGCTACCACGCCCGGCCGATTTTTTGATTTATTGTAGAGATGAGGTCTCGCTGCCCAGGCGGGTCTCGAACCCGTGGGCTCAGGCAATCCACTCACCTCAGCCTCCCAAAGGCGCGGGATTACAGGCTGAGCCACCGAGCCCGGCTTGAACATCACAATTTTATTCACACATAGAACACACATTCACTTACACACATTAACTCACTTGGAAACAAACATATTCACATTTTTACTCACACACATATGCTCATATATTTATCATGCTACCCACACTCACTTAATCACCCATTAAATAATACATTAATATCTTTACACATTTACACACACACACACACACACTCAATCCCTCACACCCATGACTACGCTCACACATTCACCCACATATTAACCCCCTCAAGTAAGGAAATACTTGTATATTTATTCACCTTTAACATCACACTAATTTGCTGCCGTACTCATACACTCACAGACCGGTGCTCTCATTCTCACAGTCGCACATTAACACATATGAACTTGATTACATGTATAATTATACTCACGTATGCAATCATACCCATTCTCTCACTGGAGAACCTGCTCCCATACATGAATTTGCTCAGATATTTACTAAAAATAAGATCTTCACATATTACACACTCACACATTCTCTTACACACAGACAAGGTAGTGCGCATTGTCAAACATACTTATATATTAACTCCTTTATGGACACAATAATGTTCATATGTTCACTCATAGTGTGAACATGCTTACACATGCATGCACACTCAGTGACACATTAAGATATGCTCAAATAATTATTCATTCATGCAAACCAGCTCACACATTCAGTCATTCACGTGAACATGGTTACAGTTTCACTCATACACAAACATTCACATGGTCACATTTACACACATATTCTCACACATAAACACACACAGAGCCATGCTCACACATTAACTTCAATGTGAACATACTCCCAAACACACATGTACTCACAGAAATATATTCTTCCATTAAACACCCACAAGTGAACATATTTGCACATACATTCACACAAACATTCTCACCCATTTATTCACATTTGAAAACATATGCTCACATGCACAGTTTCCTCACACATGCAAATTAACACACTCAAAAACAAATGCACATTCACTTGCATATATTCACCCTCATCACAAAGATTGCACACGTAGATGGACACATATAGTCACAAATACACATATGCTCATGTTTTCACTCACAACTTTATTTATACATTAACATTGCACAAACACATGTGTTTTTTTTTTTGAGTTGGAGTCTCACTCTGTCGCCCAGACTGGAGTGCAGTGGCCACTCCCGGCTACCACAGCCTCGACCTGCTGGGCTCCAGCAATCCTTCCGTCTCAGCCTTCCGAGTAGCCGGAATTACAGGCATGCACTACCACGCCCGGCTGATTTTATGATTTATTGTAGAGATGAGGTCTCGCTGCCCAGGCGGGTCTTGAACCCGCGGGCTCAGGCAATCCACTCACCTCAGCCTCCCAAAGGCATGAGATTACAGGCTGAGCCACCGAGCCCGGCTCAAACACATGTTTTTACATTAACTCACACACATGAGCATTCATTTAAACATATAAATATGTTCATGCTAACACATTCATGCATGAACAGGCTCACACATCAATCTCATACATGGACATGGTCACATACATCATACACACACATTACTCACAGAAGTTTACTCACACTGTTGGATACACTCATTCACTCACATTCACTCAAACAAGTATACTCAAGTCAACATTATTGCACACATGAAATACACATTCATTGACTCATCCAATTATGCTCACATACATCAGGTTATTCATTCACTTATACATATTAACACTCTGAAACGTTTACTCATATACAAGCAGATGAATTCACATATTACTTTACAAACACAAACACAAACATGATTCAAAATTCACTCACAAATGTAGACACCCTCACATAATCATTTGCACGTATTCACACACCCAATAACAGACAATACATTGACATACTAACTATAAAACCTATTTACTATTTACTCACATATGCATGTGTACTCAAATAAATAAATTCAAGAATTTACTCCAACACAAAATTTATTCATATATGCTAACGCTCACACATTCAGTCACATTAACACACAATTTACTTACTCAAAAGAGCATACTGACAAATTAATTCAGTCACATACGTGTCCACAATGTCACACATTCTTTCACTCACAAAAACATGCTCATTCACTCACCCACATGAGCATGACAATATGTTGGGAGCCGGCCATGGAGACCCACTGAGCATTAGGGATCAGGAAGGGCCGTTGACCCTGAGATCACTAGGATTCGTTCGGGAGCTATTGACCCCATTTCCTCCCCCTTTCTACTCAGCACTAACCAGATTAAGCTCCTGTGAGCTCAAAACATAAAAACTCTGAGACCGGGACGAACACAAGCTAACTTTAGAAGCTCATTGCTCCCATTCTTCCACAAACTGCAGTTTTGGCTTTCACACAACTTACAGTTCAAACTCATGTCACATCTAAGAGCCTTAGTATTGGTCACAGGCTTCTGGGTCATGATCTTAGGATTTATTGAAGGTGTAAATTGTAGAATATACTTTTAGAAGACAGCCATTTGGTTGAAAGAATGCGGCTGGGTTACTTGCAGGTAGCCCACTGTGAACTTTGGACTGGGCCACATTCCAAATATTCTGGGCCACTTTCGTTTGTAAAGTAAATACTTAAGCTTCTATAGAATTGTTTAACTTGGCATAAATCAATCAGCTTAGGATGAAAAAGGTTTATAGACTATGTCAGTCACGGATTAGGTTATCCTTTGTTATGGGATTTTAGGATTATCATATGAAAAAGGTTTAAAGGCAATCATTGATTAAGTTTTCATGGATTAAGGTTTCTGGTGGGTGGGGGATGCCCCTCCCACATCTGACTTTGTGTATAAAAGACCCATTGTAATTCCCAATAACACACATCGTTTCTTCACTAGACTGGAGTCCAGTCTCTCTCTCTCTCTCTCTCTCTCTCTCTCTCTCTCTCTCTCTCTCTCTCTCTCTCTCTCTCTCTCTCTCTCTCTCTCTTTCTCTCTCTCTTTCTCTCTCTCTCTCTCTCTCTTTCTTCTTCCCCCCAATCGTCAACACTGTCTCCACCTTTGGGGTACCCTGAACCCAGCTGGAGCTGGTCTCCGGCAACAATACACTCATTCATTAACATGAGCATGCTCACAAAATTACTCGCACATCAGACGGACTCATTTACATTTATATGTATATACTCACATGTTAACTTATACAAAATAGCCTGACCATAAAAAGGACATTTTCACATGTCAACTGTGCATTAATATGCTCACACTTTAAAAAGCTAATTTATTCACTCATATAAGTACACTCACGTATTAACAAGCTTACAAATAGACTCACATTGACTCACAACATGCTCACATCTTTGTTAACATACATAGACACTCACATCCACATGCTCATAAATTCACATAAATGTGTTCACAAGTTCTCTCACATGGACAGGCCCACACATTCACTCACACAGGACATACTCGTATATGCTGGCATTCATTCACTCATACTTTCACACATGTATGTAAATGCTCACAAACAGGGACATGCTCATATATTCAGTCACTAGCATATGCACACTCATCCTTAAAGTCACACACTCACATGCTAACACCTCTGATCACACAAGCAGGAATATATAATTATTCACATATGTAATATATAAATACCATTACATAAAATCACTTACATAAATCACATGTCCAGTCATACTCCCATCATTACATGTTCACATATACATTCTCACTATTTAGTTACACACACCTATATGTTTTCACACTTGAAGATGATCACAAATTCAGTAAAAGAAAAATTCATGCTCTATACAGATATGTTCACACATTCACTAACATGAACATGCTCAATTTTCATGCACGTAGACACACCCTATATTATGTATATATGTTACATATATTCACATATGCACATGACATGCTCACAAATTCATTCATATACAAGATACTTATATATGAGGGGACACCCCAAAATGGAATTTATTTATAAATAATGTGTATTTAGCCAGGCTCGTGGCTCAGCCTGTAATCCCACGCCTTGGGAGGCTGAGATGAGTGGATTGCCTGAGCCCGCGGGTTCGAGACCTGCCTGGGCAACTTGGTGAGACCTCATCTCTACAATAAATAAAAAATTAGCCAGGTGTGGTAGCGCATGCCTGTAGTTTCAGCTATGGAAGACTGAGGCAGAAGTATCACCAGGATGCACTCCAGTCTGGGTGACAAAGTGAGACTCCAACTCAAAACAAAAAATGTGTATTCAATCTTACATATTTAAACTTTCAGTCACCTTCATAGTCCTTTCCATTTGATGCAATACACCTATTGAGATGCTTTTTCCACTGTTCAAAGCAGTGGGGAAAAGTGCCCTTTAGTGCTTCTACCATTTTTTGTTTAACCTCTTCCACATCGACAAAACATTTCCTTTTGAGGACTTTTTTCACACATATTAATATGATCACAATCAGGAACTTGTTCAGATATTCACTTGAACACAAATATGCTTATGCTGACCATGAAGCTCAAACATTCATTAATAAATACACTCACATGCACTCACCATCACATGCACTCACAACCACATGCTCACATTTTACCCAACAGTATTCCCACACACTAATATGCTCACAGAATGAATATAACATACATTCATACACCAAAATTAACATGCTGTCATTCATGCATATGCTCATAAATTAATACATATGAGGAGGGACTCCTGAAAATGGAATTTATTTATAAAAATTGTATATTTATTCTTACATGTTTAAACTTTAATCGCCTTCAAAGTATGTTCTGTTTTATTCAGAACACCTATCGAGATGCGTTTTCCACTGCTCAAAACAGTTTTTTGAACTCGTCAGATTGATGCCTTTTAGTGCTTTTGCCATTGTTGGTTTCACCTCTTCCACACTGGTGAAATGTTTCCCTTTGAGGGCTTTTTTTATCTGGGGAAACAACAAAAGTCATTCAGGGTGAGATCAGGTAAATAGGGAGAGTGGGGCATGGGGGTCATGCCACTTGTCAAAAACTGCTGAACATTCAGCATGGTGTAAGCAGGTGTGTTTGCAAATCACCCATTATGAAATGGACAAACATGTTGAAAGAATCTAAAAAAAAAAAATCCAAAAAGGATTGAACCTGAATGCAACATCTCACAACAATGCTAGCCGGTACAGTGATGCCAATAGGTTCCTAGAACACTTAGTGGGTCTGCCCTCCAAAAAACAATTCAGTTTTTTTGGGTCCCCCCTTGTAAACATGAACACAGACATTCACTTCAGCACTGAAATATTTTTTCTATACACTTTAAGACATGTACAGGTTCACATATTTACTGTCACGAATGTACATGCTCATATATATGCACATGAAGACACCATGACTGACTCTAATGAACATATTGACAGATCATTCACACACATAGTCATACTCACATATATTCAAACCCTTCACTCACATAAACATGTCCAAAACTCACTCACATGAGCATTATATTTACTCACACACATGAATATTATAAAAATTCACTCACAACACCAAACACTTGTATACAAGCATGCACACAGCCACCAAGTATCTTAGACATTCACTAACAGAAGAAAATACACTCAGATAAAATACTCACATGCTTACATGATCTCATACAAATATACTCACATGTTAAACGTTGACTGGCTCATAGCTATAAACCTAGTACACATTCTGTCGTTCACATGAACATGTTAATGCCCATGTTGTCAATGACAAATAGTAACAGATGGAATTAGACAAGCAAAGAAAGTTTTATTCAAGACTATTTAACGGGGGACAGAGACTAATGTAATAGGGGAAAGAGATTAGATGCAACTGTGTAGAAAACAGAGCTAGTTAAGGATTTATAGCAAATGGGCAGAATCAAGGAATCAAGAATCAAGGATGGAAAATTAATAAGAGAATCTTACTAGGTATAAAGTATGGGAGAATATAAAAAAAGATTCGATATTATCCACAGTGTACTTACTGTACTGGCTTAGCAGGATTTTTGCCAAAACTGAGCTTAGCAGGCCAAGCATGAGCCCTAGTCAAGAAGAGATCTCAGAATAGCCTAAAAAGAGAGTTATTTTCAGTCCCTCTTCAAAGAAAGAAGAGATATTATTTTTCCCTCTGAACAATTTAAGTCTATTTCTCATTTGGTCACCTTTTGTTAATTAAAGATCATCTGAACCCTCTGATGAGACTTGGTAGTAGAAGACATTTGCCAGATGGTGCAAGCAATCAGGCATTTAAAAAGAGAGCCTTCAGGCCAGGCGCGGTTGCTCACGCCTATAATCCCAGCACTTTGGGAGGCCGAGGTGAGAGGGTTGCTTGGGCCCACGGGTTCAAGACCAGCCCGGGCAACTTGGCGAGACCTCATCTCCACAATAAATCAAAAAATTAGCCAGGCGTGGTGGTGTGTGTCTTATAGTTCCTGCTACTTGGAAGGCTGAGGCAGAAGGATCACCTCAGCCCAGCAGGTCGAGGCTGATGTGGCCATGAGTGTGCCATTACACTCTAGCCTGGGTGACAGAGTGAGACTGAAACTCAAAAAAAAAAAAGAGATACTTTTTTTTTTTTTTTTTGAGTTAGAGTCTCACTCAGTCGCCCAGACTGGAGTGCAGTGGCCGCTCTCAGCCACCGCAGCCTCGACCTGCTGGACTCCGGCGATCCTTCCGCCTCAGCCTTCCAAGTAGCTGGAACTACAGGCGCGCACTACCACACCTGGCTGATTTTTTGATTTATTGTAGAGATGAGGTCTCGCTAAGTTGCCCAGGGCGGGTCTCGAACCCGTGGACTCAGGCAATCCACTCACCTCAGCCTCCCAAGACGCGGGATTACAGGCTGAGCCATCGAGCCCGGCTAAGAGATACTTCTATGAAAAGAAAAGAAAGATTGATGTTGGAATGGACAATGAACCCAGTTTCTAAGTGTAGAAGAGAGTCAGTCGGGAAAATTTCTAGATGTCGGGTTTGAAGTGTATTTAGATGGTGGGGTGAGGATGGTGGTCGCAATTTGATAGATTTCTTATTTTGCAGGTTGAATGTTTTTGGTGATGGCATGGGCATCTAGTAGATATAATATTAGCATATTTGAATAGTAAACTCTAGAATAAAAATGTATGCTTATACTTAATGCTGATAACTAAGAAGACATAGCTATTTTATTAAACCAATGATATTAAATTAGTCTTGTTTGCCTGTGTTTTACGCAAGTTATCTGAGGTTGAATTTTTAAAACATTTGAGTCTGTTTTATAAGAATAGCTTTCTTTTCCATATTGGAAGTATTAGAAGTTCACTTTTTTTATTTTCTGGAAGGTTTTGTAATATTTAATTTATGTAAGCACTTATTTGTCTCTAAGTCAATTAGAATAGAGTTCCTTTACAAGATTATGTAAGTTAATTTGGTAATATCATCTAGAGATAGGAAAATACCACCTCTACATAAATACATGAATGTATACATGAACATACAGACAAATGCAAATGGAGATGCTATACTGTTCATTTTAAAACTTTAGCCACAAGCTGGGCTCGGTGGCTCAGCCTGTAATCCCGCATCTTGGGAGGCTGAGGTGAGTGGATTGCCTGAGCCCGCGGGTTCGAGACCCGCCTGGGCAGCGAGACCTCATCTCTACAATAAATCAAAAAATCAGCCGGGCGTGGTAGCGCATGCCTGTAATTCCAGCTACTCGGAAGGCTGAGCCGGAAGGATCGCCGGAGCCCAGCAGGTCGAGCCTGCGGTGGCCGGGAGCGGCCACTGCACTCCAGTCTGGGCGACAGAGTGAGACTCCGACTCAAAAAAAAACTTTAGCCACAAGTCAGGTATAAACACAGTGATGTAAAACTCACTGGTTTATATAAAAAGTTGGCTCTCACCTTTGCCCCACTTTATATTTTTATCCAAATTGTATTTCTGGAATATTGAGCAACTTGCTAAAGCATCTCACCAGTATTTATGGAGAAGACTTTTAAGATTTCCTTTTGCCCCACTATGTAATCTAATAGAGGCTGTGAACTAAATTTTGGATATAGGACTGAGGAGATGTCAAGCAGCTGTCTGGGGGTCTCCAAAGCCCATTTGACTAGATAAAATACTCTGTTTCCAGTTATCCTTTTCAGCCTCAGGTGGTTGCTTTGGGAATACCAGGCTCCCTCAAGAGTCCTCAATGGGGGGTAGTGGGCCTAACACTCAAGATACTCTACAAGGTCGAGGGACTATAGTGGAAAGGGAGTGGTCTTGTGGGGTAAACAGAGGAATGGAAGAGGTAGGTGTTTTGAAAGGGGGCATAGCAAAGGATTTAAGGGAACTGAAAGGAAAGTCAAAGATAGAATTAGAAGAAGATATAATGGGAAGGGAGAAGTCTCAGATGAGCCAATTTAGAGAGATCTTTAGTTTTCCAAAGTGGTCATTGAAGTTTCAAATTATACTTAGTAAAATCAGGCCACATTTGAAAGCATTAGGCCATATTCGTGTCATAGTAGTGAAGGATATAGTCAGCTACAGTCTTCAAAGGAGGAGAATCAGAAGAATGAGATTTTTCCATGTAAAACAAAGACAGTAACAAAGAAAGAAAATCTGAACAAGATTTCCACAATGATAAAGAATCCAAGCAAGATCTCTACAGATGATATCTCTACAAAGAAAGCGTATTTTAAATATTAAAGAACCTAAGTTCAACCAAACAATTCTCATGTTCTAAACCAATGTTACCTTTTAAATAAAGAAGCCTGGCATTCTAACCCAGAATTGGGTATATTCAGAATCCTAAGGATCAAAATTTGTCTTTACCATGTTTCAGCAGACATTATTCAAAGCACTGGCTCAAAAGTCAGATTTACCAATGTATCTGGATCAATCAGTCAAAAGTGAAGACAAAGGCTTCAAAAGTGTGCATCCAGTAGAGGTCCAAAGACTTTACTTTGGTGAGACGTTTGTTGGTCTAGTGATGAATCTGATTCTACTTGAGTCATGACACCAGAACTCAGACAAAATCTGAGGAAAAAAATGTGCTGGGTGAAGTTAAAAAGGTAAGAAAGATTTTATTCAAGACCATTGCAATAGAGGACAGAGACTGTTGCCATAGGGAAATATACTAACCTAAACTTTGAATACAACAGGGACAACTGAGAATGTATAGCCAACGCACAGGGTGAGGGAATCAGTAGATGGAGAATTACTAAAATGACTGTGACTAAATATCAAGAATTGGGGGAAGAGGAACTTGACTAGATATTAAAGTTGGAGGTTTTCTAGTTCAACTGACTTAGCATGATTCTTGCTAAAATATGGCTCAGCAGGTGAAAGATGGGTCCAAGCATGAGGCCCACAGGAGAAGAGGGCTCAGAGGAACCTAAAGTTTGACCATTGAGAGTCCTGTAAATGCACACAGTCAGAAATTCAAGCATACACTGGAACACATAAAAATGTGCATCAGCCGGGCTTGGTGGCTCAGCCTGTAATCCCAGCATTTTGGGAGGCTAAGGTGAGTGGATTGCCTGAGCCCGCGGGTTCGAGACCCGCCTGGGCAACTTGGGGAGACCTCATCTCTACAATAAATCAAAAATGAGCCGGGCATGGTAGCGTGCGCCTGTAGTTCCAGCTACTTGGAGGGCTGAGGTGGAAGGACCGCCGGAGCCCAGCAGCTCAAGGCTGCGGTGGCTGGGAGCGGCCACTGCACTCCAGCCTGGGCGACTGAGTGAGACTCCAACTCAAAAAAAAAAAGTGCATCAACACATAAATATTGTTATACTAATACTCTTACATATGCAAGTTAATATGTTCACATTCATAAATCTACATGTTCACATATTCAAACATGCATTCATTCACTAACCTGCTTACCATTTGCTCACTCAAATGCACATACTGACAAATTTACTCACACACATACATATAGTAACATACATTTACACTAAATGCTCATATATTCACTCACATATGTTTAATCACACATTCAAACACATATGAATGTGATAACAAATTTACTCATGCAACACACACACATTGTGTTTATATGCACACATTCATGCATTCTCTTATTTATGTAAATTATTGTTGCCAGAAACTGTAACATGTCCACATATTCACCTACATGTGAACATGCTCACACTCTCCAACATCACAAATTCACTCAATTACATATGAACACCTACATTACACAACATTCAAAAATTGCCTTATTCAAATGTAATCATACATCAAGATCACATAGAAAACACTTATCTGCTCAATACACATTAATATGTGAAACAGCATTCACATGCTTACAAATTTATTCATAAAGATGAAGAAACTTAAAATTTCACTTTAAGTGCACAAATTTACACCAAAGACAATACTCCCATCCACGAACAGGCTCACACTGTAGTGGCCGAATGTTCAATCTGAGAGACCACCAAGAACCAATTCCGATGAAAGTTCAAGAGGGTCTTTATTTGCAAGCTCAAGCCTGGACCTCTGTTGACCACTGACGCAGCGGAGTGCACCCAGAGGCCCCGACTTCTTTAAGCAGACACCTTTTATCATGGTTACACAAAAGGAGGAGGAGTTTGGGGGGACTTTCCAGTCTTGTTACCATTTAATTGGGTAGTAACCTCTGGTGGTCAGCTTAATCATGGAGGATTGGCTAGCTTGACTCGGGCTGACCTTGGCCCACTAGCTGGGGAAGTTCAGAGATATCTGGAAACTTAGGTGATTTCCCCCTGGCACCTGATTGGCTGTTGCTAAGGGGAAAGTGGGTCAAGGGAAGGGGTTGAAGCTTGAACTGGAGCTTTGCAGTTTTTTCCATAACTGAAACTTTAAAAAACTACAGGTTATGTTTTAAAGCAGAAAACTAAAATGGCTATGCTATTGTCCACAAGCCGATTACATATTTATTGGGTTATAGCATGTTTTTAACCCAAGTCTGTGGTATACTCTGTTATGGCCCTCTCATTCCCCTCTTCTCATGAGGGTAGAGTGATTCTAATCTTGGATTCCTTCAACATGCTGAGTTGTCCAGGGGCACCTGTTGGTATTGTTGTCTGAGGACCATAAGTTGCACAGTGTTTTAGTTTTTATAAAAGTTATTAGCTTGTTTAGAATACATGGACCGAAGGTCAGCAACAGCAAAAGTGTGATCATGGGGTTCATTATAGCAGACAATAGTGTGGTTAACCAAGGTGAGTAGTTAAACCAACTTTCAAACCATCTCTGCCTCTGGTCCCGCTCTAATTTGTGCTTAGCCAAACCTTCTCGTACCTTAGCCATAGAATCTTTTACAATGCCTGAATGGTCGGTGTAGAAACAACATTCTTCTCCCAGGGTGGTGCAGAGGCCACCTTGTTGGAGGAACAGTAGGTCTAGGCCTCTACAGTTTTGCAAAACTACTTCAGACAGTGAGGTTAGGGAGTCCTGTAAGTGTGAAATAGAAGTTTCTATTTTCTCTATGTCAGAATCTATTGCAGCCCGAAGGCTACTGTAATGATGGGACTGAGTGGCTAGGGAGGTAATACCAATTCCTGCCCCGGCAAGGCCTAGTCCTAGCAACATTGACAGGGTTATTGCAGAGACCGGTTTCCTCTTAGCCCACGGGTGTTCTCCTTGTGTTAGTAACCGGAATACATCCTCATCAGTGTGGTACAGTATTTTGGGAAGTAACTGCACCAAGATGCAAAAGCCATCTTGAGACTGGTTGAGTACCTGCCCATGAAAACACGGAGTCAAGCCAGTGGAATATATCCACTATCCGTTCTCGGGGGGCAGGTGGAAGTTACTGGAGACTAGTGGGAAAGTTTGGGCACATAAGGACTGGACCTTCAGAGGTGGGCGGCCCACGCAGGTTCCATTCCCAGTGACTGACTGTAGGTTCTGG
Source organism: Cephalopachus bancanus (assembly GCA_027257055.1). NCBI lineage: Eukaryota > Metazoa > Chordata > Mammalia > Primates > Tarsiidae > Cephalopachus > Cephalopachus bancanus. The sequence continues at coordinate 619,555 of JAPVLO010000517.1, forward strand.
CCTACAGTGTTTTGGGCCCACCGACAAGCATTGGAATCTGGGCTTGTGGTGTAGTTTCCTACAATTGCAATGCCCTCATAATAGGGTGGCCGGGGATTATAACATAGCCAGCAGGACTGAGCTGCCTCAGGTTTGGTGGCATTGAGGAAGGAAAAAGTCTGTTGGAGCAGCTCCCATAAGGGGCTAGGGGAGCTCGTGGGTGGCACAAGTCTCTTTGGGGACATGGATGGCACGAAGGGGGGACTGAGCTGGGTTCCCACAGTGCTAGTCTCTCTCTGTATAGGTTTATGTGTTACCTGCAGGGGTGGTAGTATCTGGTTGGGTCCTACCGGCCGGACAATTAGATCATGAATAACGAACCGGATCATGAAGAGACTCCCAAAGTCCTTCCAGCGAATTATAGGCTCATAATATAGCCTAATCCCCCATATTTTCCCTAAGGTCCAGTCTTTAGCTTGTTGCCCAGCTTGGGTGAATTTTATGACGACGGGGTCGCAAAAAGTGGGTGCTGGACAGGACCCTCGGTGGCGGCTTAAAGGATCCCGCTGCACCATGATTAAATCATTATTTTTGACCGGGGTCCAGTGTATATTGCTCGTAGAAACACATTTCCAGGATGGGCAATAAAACTGGGTGGGGTCTTAGCATTTTTGATATTTATCATGCCCTGGGCATACATAAAATTTATAGTTATGGTAGGCGTTTTTACCACATCTTGGAGCTCCATATTTGGCTCCAAGAGATAGGAAAATGTCATGCCCCATTGCGAGGTCCCAGTCGCGGTTGGTGTACATTTGGCTCAGGTCCCAAGTTATGGTTGGGAACCAGGTGCCGGGGGGGCTACCGTGGAGGTCTGAAAAACAACATCAACACCTGAGGAGGTGGCTAAGACCTGCCAGGTTAGGCGTTGGGGTTGGTGGGGGTTGGGGGCCTCCCAAAGAAGTTAATCACTGTTATAAGGAAGAAGGAGGAGCTCAAAATAGTCTTAGCTTTAGGGGATTGTCCTTGTCCAGTCGGCTGTTCCATTTGGGTGCTTAGTCTTTCAGCACAGCAGGGGTGTCAGCAAGTTTGATGTGGGTGTGGTGTATCCAAGACGTGATACCTTCCACCTTCAAGGCAGTGAGGGTGGACAGGATCACGACGTACGGTCCTTTGCACCGCAGCTGCAGAGTCTTGTGTTGATGTTGCCGGACATACACCCAGTCTCCCGGTTGGTAGTTGTGGGGAGTTGGCGGTGGTCCAGTCTTATAAAGGGCTTTCAGTCTGGGCCACACCTGCTCGTGGACCCTTTGTAGAGTTTGGAGGGAAAAAAGGAGTTTTTGATCATCTATGTCTATGAATAATTCTGTCTTTAAGTTAGGTATTACCGGTGGTGGCACTCCAAACATGATTTCAAAAGGAGTAAACCCTAGCTTATAGGGTAAGTTGCGTACCCTATACAGCGCAAAGGGAAGGAGAGCCACCTAGTCCCTGCCAGTCTCCTGGACTAATTTAGTCAAGGTCTCTTTTAGAGTTCTGTTCATTCTTTCTACCTGTCCTGAGCTCTGGGGCCTATATGCACAATGTAATTTCCAATCCGCCCCCAGTGCCTGAGCCACCCCCTGTATTACCTTAGAGATGAAGCTGGGGCCATTGTCCGACCTGATTTGGACCGGGAAACCGTACCTGGGCATCAGATCTTCTAGTAGCTTCTTGGCTACCACTTGTGCAGTTTCATTCTTGGTGGGGAATGCCTCAGTCCACCCTGAAAAAGTGTCTATAAACATTAGTAAGTACTTGTATCCGTACTTTCCTGGTTTTACCTCAGTGAAGTCCACTTCCCAGTACGCTCCTGGCTGGTTTCCCCAGAGTCTGGTCCCCGGGTTTTGTTTGGGATTGGTTGCGTTGACAACCTGACAAGCCTGACATTGATTTACAATTTGTCAGGTTATTTATCGACCACTGGGGATAACCATGTTTGCATGGTGTATTAATTCTTCCATTTTTCTGGTTCCCATGTGGGTATTTCTGTGCATTTTTATAAGCAGTTGCCGACCCAACTGTTCTGGAAGGATGACATCCCATTTGCTGGTGGTCATATCCCAGTGTTGGATCCACCACCAGCCGTTTGAGAACATAACTCCAGGCTGCCCATTTATTCATTTTAAATCCTCCTCTGTATAATTCAGGCTTTCTGGCAGATCCGGGGTCCCAGGGTCTGGCAGTGTGGTCACTAGGACATGGCCCACAGAAAGGGCCACCTTTTTGACCTCAGCGTTTGCCAGACGGTTTCCCCGTGCCACTGGCATATCCTCCTTCTAGTGTCCTGGACAATGTATTATGGCCAGTGCTTTGGGTAGCCAGAGTGCCTGTTACAACTCAAGGATTTCAGTTTTATTTTTGATAGCCTTTCCTTCTGCAGTTAAGAGCCCCCTCTCCTTATAGATGGTTCCATGAATGTGCGCAGTTGCAAAAGCATACCTGTTGTCAGTATAAACATTTATTCTCTGCCCTTTTCCCATGACTAGGGCCTTAGTGAGGGCAATGAGCTCGGCTCGCTGCGCCGAGGTTCCAGCCGCAAGTGGTGCTGCCCATAAAGTCTCAGTCTCTGTAGTCACTGCTGCCCCAGCACGAAGCTGCTGCTGTCTGTGTACCAACTTCCTTCAGCGTTGGTTAGGGGCCGGTCCTGGAGGTCTTCCCGTATTCCGTGGACCTGCGCCAGGATGTCCTGGCAGTCGTGCAAGGGACCTTCCCCGTTCAGGTCGGGTAGCAGGGTGGCTGGATTCAGAGTAGCCGGAGCCTGAAACAAGATTCAGGCTGGGTTTAAAAGGAGACTTTGATAATGAGTTAGCCAGGCATTACTTATCCATCTGTCGGGTGGTTCTTTTAGAACTCCTTCCACAGCATGAGGGGTGGTGACATGTAGTTCCTTTCCCATGGTGATTTTGTCAGCATCCTTGACCATAGTGGCAACTGCCATGATGATCTGTAGGCATGGGGGCCACCCAGCAGCCATGGAATCTAACTTCTTTGACAGGTATGCCACTGGCCTCTTCCATGGCCCTATTTGCTGCAACAGCACTCCTTTGGCTATTGCCTTAGACTCATCAACAAACAGGAAAAAGGGTTTAGTCAGATCTGGCAGTCCCAAAGCTGGGGCTGACACCAGGGCTTAAGAGTTTCGAAAGATCTGTTCATGTCCTCCGTCCATGTGAGGTCGGACTTATTTTTGGTGGCCTCATGTAATGGCCGGGTGAGCTCAGCAAACCCAGGAATCCATAGGCAGCAGAAGCCAGCTGACCCTAAGAACTCATGTACCTGTCGTACATTTTGTGTTTGTGGAATTCTCAGTACCGTCTCCTTCCGGGTGTCCGATAGCCATCTTTGCCCATCTTTCAGTTTGTAGCTCAGGTAACTTACTTCAGTTTTGCAGATTTGAGCCTTTTTGGCCGAGGCTCGATAGCCCAGAGCACCTAGTGTTTGCAGCAAATCTCTGGTGCCTTGCAAGCACGCGTCCCGATTTTCTGCGGCTAGCAGAATATCATCCATGTACTGCAACATGGTTAGGGTGGTGTGTGTGTTATGGAACTCACCTAGGTCTTCATGTAAGGCTTCATCAAAGATGGTGGGAGAGTTTTTGAATCCTTGGGGAAGCTGGGTCCAGGTGAGTTGCCCATTGATCCCTCTTTCTGGGTCCAGCCACTTGAAGGCGAAGATATCCTGACTCCGTGGGGCCAACGGTAAGCTGAAAAAGGCATCTTTTAAATCTAATACAGTGTACAAAACCTTGCCTGGGGCCAGGGCAGTGAGGGTGGCATAGGGGTTAGGGACCGTGGGGTGTATGTCCATCACCCGGCGGTTTACTTCCCGTAAGTCCTGAACAGGCCGGTAGTCGGTTGAATCGGGCTTTCGCACTGGCAGCAAGGGTGTGTTCCAGGCAGACTGACAAGGCCGCAATATTTCCTCATCCAGCAGCCGCCATATGTGGGGGGTTATCCCATTTCACGCCACCACAGGGATTGGATATTGCCAGACCCAGGCTGGGTCCTCTCTGGGCTTCAGTTCCACAAACACTGCTGGCCTGTGTTTAGCCAACCCTATTCCTCCAGTTTCTGCCCAGGCTAGGGGAATTTCCCAAAGCCAGTCCTGAATGTCCAATTTCATCTCCGGGTCAGGTGCCTGACACAGCCTGTATTCATCTTCTAATTTTACAGTTAGAATCTGCAGGGGGTGCCCAACTGAATCTGTTACTGTCACCCCGTCTGGCCAAAAGCTGAGATTTGCTTTCACTTTGGTTAACAGATCTCTCCCAAACAAAGGGTACGGGCAATCGGGAAGAACTAAGAACTCATGGGCGACCGTACCAATGCTTAAATTCACTGTTCTCTTAGTGGTCCAGTGTGCTGGTCTTATATCGTTAGCTCCTTGAACCCATGATATTTTGTCTGAGAGAGGGCCTTGTGGTTTCAATAATACGGATCGCTCTGCTCCTGAATCCACATGAAAAGTCACAGGTTTCCCCCCTACCGCCAAGGTTACCCGGGGCTCAGGGGGGGGACTCTGAGCCCTGACCTCCCTATTCAGTTACAAGTACAGTCATTTTGTCCTCAGGACAGGGAAGGCACTTAGGGCAGTCCTTTATGTAGTGCCCTTCCTCCTTGCAGTAGAAGCACTGATTTTTCCCTAACTTGGGGCGGTCCGGCTGAGGGTTCCGGCTGAGGGTTCCCCGGTTTGTTGCCTGACTCAGAAGCCAATTTTTTTAGCCACTTCTGTTTTTCCTTGGGGTTGTGGGTAGTGGGGGCTAAGAGAATTTTGGCTAATCCCTTGGTCTGCTGCTCGCTACGCCTATCCTGGCATTCTTCTGGACTCTCTTTATTGTTAAAGGCTTTCTCAGCCACCCCCAGCAGATCCTGTAAACTTTTTTCTCCTAATCTTTCTACTTTCTGCAGCTTCCTTTTGATATCTGGTGCTGCCTGATTAACGAATGCCATGATTACAGCCACTTTGGTTTCTGGTGCCTCTGGATTCATTGGGGTGTATTGACGGAAGGCTTCCGTAATACGCTCCAAAAATGCGGCTGGGCTCTCGTTCCTGTCCTGCCTTATGTTATATACCTTAGCCAAATTAGTGGGCTTACCAGCAGCTGCCCGGAGACCTGCCATCAGAGCCTGGCGGTAGACCCGGAGTTTCTCCTTACCTTCTGCCGTGTTAAAATCCCATCCAGGTCGGGAAAGGGGAAAGGCTGCATTTATAAGATCAGGGTTGGTGGTGGGCTGTCCATCAACTCCCGGAACCAGCTTCCGGGCCTCCATCTGGATTCTTTCTTTCTCTTCAGTGGTGAATAATACCTGTAGAAGCATCTAGCAATCATCCCAGGTAGGCTGGTGGGTAAAGAGAATGCTTTCCAGCAAGTTAATCAGCCCTCTAGGATTCTCAGAGAAAGTAGCAGTTTGCGTTTTCCAATTGTATAGATTAATAGTGGAAAACAGCCAATAATGCATTGGTTGGTTCCCGGCCTCATGTGGGGTCCCAGCCACTCTCAGTGGCAAGATCACCGTGGAGTCGGCCAGGCCCACTCCAGAACCAACCACCCTGGCGACTCTCCCTCAAGTCCCTGTGGCTGGTCCATTCATGTCTCTTTCCTGCCTCCCCTCCCTGGCTGCTCCTGGCTCTGTCTCTGCAGCGGCAGCGGCAGCGGCGGCTTGGGGTTGCGGTGCTGGCAGGGCTGAAGGTCTAGGGGGAGCTGACTGGAATGGGGGGGAAATTATCTCTTCCAAGTTAGAATCAGGGAGAACGGGGTAAAAGGGGTTCTTTGGGAACTTATGGAAGGGATTCTGCTTCTCCTGAGGCTGTGATGACACTCTCTCTGGGGGCTCCGAAGTTTCCACCTCCTTCTCCTGCAAAGTGATCACTCTCAATGCCTTTAATGGGGTAGGAAGGTAGGGTTTCACCCAAGGGGGAGGGGATTCCACTATATCTTTCCAGACCAGTATATAAGGTAGTTGGTCTGGGTGTCCCTGGGAGCCTCTTTGGAGGATGACATTCTTGACCTGCAAGAGAACACTTGTTAGAAAGGTCCCTTCTCATGGCCAGCCTACATTGAAGGCGGGCCACTCAGTGGTGCACAAATCCCGGAATTTCTTTTTGTGAATTTTGACACTTAAATTGTGTGCCTTTTCCTTTAGTTCTGAAAAGTGATCAGTCATGAGAGTTAATGGCGTTGTCTGTGCCTGTCCCATTTCATTCGTCAGTACTGTCGTTACAACAAACACAACCAACAAGACGAAAGGGAAAACGACAAGAGACAAACAGTAAGGGCTGCGAAAACAAATCTGAAAGTACGATAGAGTAGAGACAGACCGTCGACGAGTCTGACCTTCCCCACAGATGAAGACCTCGTCTTCCGGATGGGGGTCATGGGACGTCTCCCACGAGCCCCGGCCGGCAGCTTTCCAGTGCGTCCACCTAGCCTGATGCCGACCTCAGAACAAAGTGTGGAGCTCCACCTGAGATACAGGGCATAGATGCGCTAACCCGGGAGCGACTTACTGAATGCCGGCCTAAGAACCCTCTGGACTGGGGTCTCGGGGGTCTCTGGGATCCCAGAAGAGCCCCCAAATGTAGTGGCCAAATGTTCAATCCGAGAGACCACCAAGAGCCAATTCTGATGAAAGTTCAAGAGGGTCTTTATTTGCAAGCTCGAGCCTGGACCTCTGTCGACCACCGATGCAGCGGAGTGCACCTAGAGACCCCGACTTCTTTAAGCAGACACCTTTTATCATGGTTACACAAAGGGAGGAGGAGTTTGAGGGGACTTTCCAGTCTTTTTACCATTTAATTGGGTAGTAACCTCTGGTGGTCAGCTTAATCATGGAGGATTGGCTAGCTTGACTCGGGCTGACCTTGGCCCACTAGCTGGGGAAGTTGCAGAGATATCTAGAAACTTAGGTGATTTCCCCCTGGCACCTGATTGGTTGTTGCTAAGGGGAAAGTGGGTCAAGGGAAGGGGTTGAAGCTTGAACTGGAGCTTTGCAGTTTTTTCCATAACTGAAACTTTAAACAGCTACGGGTTATGTTTTAAAGCAGAAAACTAAAATGGCTGTGCTATTGTCCATAAGCTGATTGCATATTTATTGGGTTATAGCATGTTTTTAACCCGAGTCTATGGTATACTCTGTTATGGCCCTCTCAACACCTGCCACATACACTGCCACACCCAGACATGCTCACATTCATATACTCACCAAAACATTCACTCACAAAGCATGCTCAAATATTCACTCACTCAAACATGACCACAAATTCACTCACATTCAGTGATACATATACATTCACGCACACACTGACACAGTCAATCCTTCACATAATCATGCTGAAAACTTCAATCACTTGACCATATTCACAAATGCATTCATACAGGGAAACAAACATATACACTCAGATGCCATCACTTACACAAACACTTAAAAATGCATGGCAACATTCTCAAATTAGGGACATGCTTGCATTTAAAGTCACACACAAACATGTTCACATCTGCCATGGAGCTCAAAAATTTACAGAAGAGAATATTGTTACGTGCACTTAAACTTGCCTGCTCACATTTCATTCACACAAAAATGCTTGTATATTAACTAGCTCACGGCAGTGAACCCAATACACATTCATTGTCTCAAACAAACATACTAACATCTATGCATCTGGCCACAAATTCAGGCATGAACACAGTCACTCCCAAAGTGTGCTCAGACATTCACTCATTCAAGTATGCCCACAAATTCACTCACATTCAAAGAAATGTGCATTCACATGCACACACTGACACATTGACTACTTCACACAAACATGTACAAACATTCATAATCACATGACCATAAATACAAATACTCACACAGGGACACAGAAATATGCACTCAAATGTTCCTAGTCATACATTCACTTACACATGCATAGTATCATAATTAAAATCAGGAATATATTCACATAAGCGCTTATACCCCAACCGGCTCAAATCCACTATTAAGTTCTAACTTCTTTGGAAGACAGTGTGACAATTTCTGAAAGAACTAGAAATTGACCTTCCATGTGACCCAGCAATCCCTCTATTGAGAATATACCTGGGGGATCTCAAGTCATTCTACCAAAAAGATACCTGCACATGCATGTTTGTTGCAGCTCTATTCACAATAGCAAGAGCATGGAATCAACCATGCTGCCCATTGAAGCTGGACTGGATTAAAAAAATGTGGTACATATACACAATGGAATATTATTGCTGCCTTAAAGAAAGATAAACATATGAACTTCACAGCAACTTGGATGGATTTAGAGTTTATCATACTCGGTGATCTATCACAGAAACAAAAAACAGAGTACCACATGATCTCACTCATAAGTGGACCATGAACAATTATAATACTATAAGAAAGGGATTGACAGTAGTGGGAGACTGCCAGGGGAGGAAGGGGTGCACCTCATCAATAAGGGTACCTGCATAATGAACATTTGTATACCTAACCCTGAGCTGTAACCCACATCTTTAAATTAAAAAAAGCAAAAAACAAAAAAAACCCTTCATTTATAGAAGAAATACCCAAACATATTCACACTTCACTTACACAATCACACATCAACCAACTCATAACAATAAACCTGGCACACATTCACATAATTCATGTGAACATGCTAACATTCATGTACATGGTCACAAATTCAAGCATACACTTGAAAACACGTTTATTTCATCATTAATATTGTCATATTAACATTCTCAGATGCAGAAGTTCATAATTCAATTTGAAGAATAAACATGCTTACATATATGCACAAGCTGACACAATGAGTCTCACATCAAGCAGTCATTCATCATTCATATCAAATCAATCATTCAAGTGCACATACTGACAAATTGACTCACACACAGAGACACACTCATATACAATCACATTCCCATGCTCACACATTTGCTCACTGATTCACATTATTCCACATCCACTCACCACATATGAAATAATCGTAAAGTCACCCATGTACTACAAATACTCATTGGGTTTATATGCACACAATTGTATTCATTCACCTTTCACACTCACATTAACATGCTTATATAGACAAACATTCCCACTATACACTGATACATGCTAGCACACAGACAAACATTTTCACTAATTCACTCAAACACAAAAACATGCTCACATACATGAAAACACACATTTCTCAACTAATTAATTCACTTAAACTATCATGCACTGACACAAATATGCATAGAATATTCACACACATGGGTATGCGGGCATACATTCACACCCATGCACTCATATACTAACTCATACCAACATGCTTGCATATCTTCCACTCATACAGACTTACATATTCACTTGCTCACATGAGCAGGCCACAAATTCACTCACATGCAGTGACATACATTCACACTCACACAGTTACCCACATGGGAATGTGTAAAATTCACATATTCTCACATGCATAAACTCACACATTCCCTCACACATATATAAACACACTCACAGAGACATTTTCACACATTCACTCACAAATGAATATATTCACATTCACCACCAAGCTCCCATGTTCACTTGTATACATAGATACACTGACACATTCTCACATGAACATGCTCACATATTCACTCACACAAATATGCTTGCATGCTAACAAGCTCAACAAATGAATGTGTTTGCATATTCACATGCACAAACATTATAACATCTTTCACGTGCTCACAAAATCAATCATATATGTGAAACTGCACAAACATTCATTTAAACACAAATGCACTCACATTAATACATTTTCAAATGGGAACGAGCTCACACTTTCACTCTCACGTGTACATACTGACACATAACCATGATTGTATATTCACTCACTCATAAACGTGTTCACAAATTTACCCACACACAAACACACTCACATAGAAACATTCTCACATTCATTCTTACACACAAATATATTCTACCACTTCACATACATCACATACAAGAAATGTTCAAATATTAACCCACACACCTTAATATACTCACCTAAATGAAATAATTCACACATTCACCTATGCACATCAAGACTCTGAGACATTCACTCACACACATGGGGAACATACTCAACATTAATTTGCTCATATGCTTCCATTTTTACTCTCATGCACAAACATGCTTAAACATGCTCACTCACAGACAGAAACTGCTCCATATATATTTTGACACACATTCATTCATTTATTCACACTGCACATTAACACACTAACATATATAAACATGATTACTACTGATATACATGTGTGTGCTCACACACACTAATATATTCACAAATTTACTTAAACATTTTAGTTTAAAAGTACTTGTATCTACAGCAAAACCATTCTGGAATATGTGTAGGAATTGAATTATTCTATACATCACATTGAAGAGAATTGACATTTTTGCATGTTGAATCTTCCAATTCATGGACCTAGCTGTATGTCTCTTCATTTATTTGAGTTTTATTTGATCTCTTTCCTAAGCATTTTGTAATTTTCAGCATATAGTCTGTTACAGGTTTTCAAAAATCATTTATAAAGATGTTGTATAAGATAATTTGTCTGGTTTTTCTCCCAGGTTCCTGGCATAGAGCTTCTAAACCTTTGGAATTTCCCAGGTTTTAAGAATGTCTTTGTTATTTATGAATCCCTTGTATCACATCTGACTTCATGCCAATGAGATGATTAAGAATAGGGGCTGGTCACTAGAAATATCAACTATATTATTAGAGGGTTAGGGTTTTGAGAGTTATCAGATCTCTAGGTAGAGAATGGGGCTGCAGATTGAGTTTATTCATATGATCAGATTCAATTATGCTTACATAATGAAATCCCAATAACACTCTAGACACTGAAAATCAGTAGAGCTTCCTGATTACTAAACACATTGATTTGCCAGAATGGTGATCATACCAGTTCCATCAGGAGAGAGTCCAAAACCTCTGCATTCCCTCCCAGACTTTGCTCTTTTCATTTGCCTGGTCCTCCTGATTTGTATTCTTTGTAATAAATCTGTACTAAGTATGGCACTTTCCTAAGTTCTGTGAGCCATTCTAAGGAATTATCAAACATGGCATCGCCATGGTAACCCCTGAATGGTTAGCCCATCAGTCAGAAGTGAAGGTGGCCTGGGCACCCCCAAGGTGTGGTTGGAATCTGAAATGAGACCAGTCTTGTGGAGTACTGAGTTTTTAATTTATGGGGTCTCTACTAATTCTGGATGGTTAGTACCAGAATTGAATTACAGTACACCATTCTGTGGATCAGAATAGGTGGTGTCAGAACATATGGGATTCACTAGAATTATCTTGACTCACTGAAACATGAGTTTTGGAAAGAGAAGGAATGAAAGGGCGGAGGTTGAAGACTTTTGATTCTTGGGTGACCACAAGATCACTGATTGCATGAAACTGAAGCTGCACTGCAATCAGTTACTAAAGTTAGAAGTTACCAATGGAACTTAGCGATGATAGATCTAACTTTTGGGGAGTTAGCTCATTAGATATATAACACAATGCAAATTAATAGGAAAATGCAAAAAATAATTTCCTTGGTTATTTTTATCTGTAGTAATTAAGATGAAAGTAAAACAGAGTACTAAGGCCAATATTGATGAACCACACTAGTTATTAATGACTGAGTGGTAATTTGCCACTCTCGTAATTTGCCAACAACTTTTGACTCTTATTTTAGGCAACATCTATCATATTGCAATATGATTTAAAACTGGCATGGTGGTAAGATTATAACACTGATATTGATAGCCAAATGTATTGTGAAATTGAGTTATAAGCCTCTTATCCTCACACATTGATTCATCCAATGTTAGGCATATTTATGTTGATGCTATTGCTGTATCTGTTATATAAATGCTACATCAAATGTAGATACTTAAATAGGCTTGATTGTTTTGTTACAAGGAAATAGAGGCTTATTGTACCATAAAGATTTGTCTGATTTTTGCCCTAGATTCTTAACACAGAGCCTCTAGAACCCTTAGAATTTCCAAAATAGTAGGAATGTTGTTGTTATTCATGAGTTCCCTTAGATCACATATGAGTTTTTACTAAAGAAATGATTCAGGGTGGGGCCTGATCACCAGAAAGGCAGAACACGTGATTAGAGGATTGGGATTTAATCCAGCCTGACCTCTAGGGTGAGGACAGGATCTGGAAGATGAGCTCAATTATGTACCCAGTGTTGTAATGCCATGCTTATGTGATAAAACCCTGATTTAAAACTTTGGAAACTAAAGCTTGATGGAGCTTTCTGGTTGGTGAACACATTGATGTACTGAGAGGGTGATGTGCCCTGATTCCATAGACAAAGCCACCCAAGATCTGCATTTGGGATTCTCACAGACCTTGCTCTATGTGTTTCTTTATTTGGCTGGTCCTTCTTATTTTTATCACTAATAATGAAACTTTAATTATGCATATCCATCTTCTGAATTCTTAGAGTAATTCTAGCAAATTATCTAACCTGAGATAGTCATAGAAACTCTTGAATTTATAACTGGTTGGTTAGATTTGTGGGTCACCTCGAGATCCTGAAGTGAGGGTAATCTTGTAAAGGACTAAACCTTTAACTTGTGGGCTCTATCCTAGCTCCAAGTGGTTAGTGCCAGAATTGAATTTCAGTATACCAGTTGGTGTTAGAATAATAGGTATTTCATTTCCTTTAGATATGTCATAAATGATGTTGAGTAATTTTGGTTTCTACACATCTGTGGTTAGTATATAGAAATTAGATTTATGTTTTTGTTTTGGTCTTGTATTCTGTGATCTTGTTGAACAAAAATATTTTTTGACCCTCCTTCTACATTTTATAAGGTTTTTTAGATAGACAATGATTTAATCTGCAAATAGGGATAAATGTATTTAATCTTTTCCAATATATATTCCCATGATTTATTTTTTTATTATGTTCTGCACAACTTCCAGTACTAGGTTGAATAAAAGTGTGGGAGCAGATATTCTGAGCTTACCCCCTATCTTACAGTACTTTGGTTTGAAAATTTGTACTCTTCAAAACATATTGAAACTTGGTTGCTGTGTGGTGATGCTAGGAGATGGGGCCTTTGAAAAATTATATGGCCACGAGGGTTCCACCCTCACAATTAGAATTAACGGGGTTATAAAAGAATGAATGTGGTCCCCTTTTGCCTCTTAGCCCTTCTACCTTTTATCATGTGAAGATCCAGCATTTCTCTCTTATAAGAAACACAGTATACAAGGCTCTATCTTGGAAGAAGAGCGTGGCCACACTAGACACTGAAGTTGCTGGCACCTTGACCTTAAATTTCCCAGCCTCCAGAACTGTGATCCAATACTAAATTCTCTGATCTCAGATATTCCATTACAGCAGCACAAAATGAACTAAGATGGAAGATTAAAGCATTCATTATTTCACCATTAGCCTGATGTAATCTTTAGGTTTCTTACAGATGTTCCTTATTAGGATAAACATGTTCTCCACTATTCATGTCTTGCTGAAAGTTATGAATGGGTGTTAGATTTTGTCAAATACTTTTTCTGTGTCAACTGATACAATCATATTATTTTTCTTCTTTATTCTGTCGATATGGTGTATTACTTTTACTGATTTTCAAATATTGATCCAGCCTTGCATAACTGAAATAAATCCTACTTGGTTATGGTGTACTGTTGTTTTTACATATTGTTGAATTTGATTTGTTATTATTTTGTTGGAGATTGTTGCGTTTGGAATCATAATCAATCATGGTCCATATTTTTTTTTCTTTCTTTTTTTTTGTACTATCTTTGTCTTGTTTAGGCGTCAGGGTAATTGGAGACTTGAAAGTAAGTTTAGATACGTTCTCTTTTCTTCTGTTTGTAAAACTGGTGTTCATTTTTCCTTCAGTGTTTGGTGGAATAATGCAGTGAAACTGTTTGTTCATGAAGATTTCTTTTTTTCAAGCTCCTAATTATGCATTTAATTTATTCAAGGGTTATAGGAATATTCAGATTATCTCTTTTATCCTGATTGAGTTTTGGTAGTTTGTGGTTTTGAGGAATTGCTCTATTTTTTTCTAAGTTGTTGAATTCATGATCATGAATTATTTGCAGTATTCTACTACTATTGTTTTAATGGCTCTAGGATCTGTGGTGATATATTCTGCTTCACTCCTGATATTGGTGTTTTGTGTCTTCTCTCTCTCTTTTTTTTAATCAATATTTTTTATTATGATTTTGTGGGGTACAGTTAAGGGTTAGGTGTAAAATTACGTTTCATTCAGGCACCCTGTTGATAAGAGGTGTTTCCCCATCCCCAGACAGATATTTGCTACTGTTAATCCCATCCCCCCCATAGTTTCCCAGTACCGTCAGTCATTTTCTTATAGTATTACATTGGATGTTCAAGGTCCATTATATGAGTGAACATGTGATACTCGGATCTTTGTTTCTGTGAGAGGTCACTCAGTATTATAGACTCTAGTTCTATCCAGGTTGCTGCGAAATTCATGATTTTGTTCTTTTTTATGGCTGCGTAGTATTCCATCGTGTATATGTACCACATTTTTTAAATCCAGTCCTCTTTTGATGGGCAGCATGGTTGTTTCCAGGTTCTTGCTATTGTGAATAACGCTGTGATAAACATACATGTGCAGGTATCTTTTTTATAGAGTGATTTGAGTTCTTCAGGGTATATTCCCAGTAGGGGGATTGCGGGGTCATATGGGAGGTTGATATTTAGAGCTTTTAGGAATCACCACACTGCTTTCCACAGAGGTTGCACTAGTTTACACTCCCACCAACAGTGTAGAAGCGTTCCCTTTTCACCACACCCTCTCCAGCAGCTGTTATTTTGTGAGTTGTTGATAATTGTCATTCTGACTGGAGTTAGGTGGTATTTCAGTGTGGTTTTGATTTGCATCTCCCTGATGATTAGTGAGGTTGAACATTTCTTCATGTATTTGTTGGCTGCTCGGATGTCCTCTTTGGTGAAGTGTCTGTTCATATCTTTTGCCCATTTTATAATGGGGTGGTTTGTTTTTTTCTTTTCAGCATGTTTTAGTTCCTTGTAGATCCAGGATGTTAAGCCTTTGTCATACCTGGTGTTGGCAAATATTTTTTCCCAGTCTGTAGGCTGTCTCCCTGCTCTCTTGATGGTTTCTTTGGCCTTGCAGAAGCTTGTCAGTTTAATAAGGTCCCACTTGTCTATCTTCTCTCTTATGACCTGTGGGTTTTGGGTTTTGTTCAGGAGTTGGATGCCAGTTCCGATTTCCATGAGGGTATTTCCTTCATTTTCTAAGGTTCTTATGGTTTGAGGTTTTACATTTAGTTCTCTGATCCATTTGGAGGTAACCTTTGTGCATGTGAATAGATAGGGGTCCTGTTTCAATATTCTGCATGTGGTCAGCCAGTTTTCCCAGCACCATTTACTGAATAGGTTCTCCTCTCCCCAGTGGTAGGTGGTGGAGGCTTTGTCGAAGATGAGTTGGTTGAGAAATTGAGGCTTTGCTTCTGTAATCTCAATTCTATTCCATTGGTCTATATGCCTGTTCCTATACCAATACCAAGCTGTTTTGATGATTGTAGCTATATAGTAAAGTTTGAAGTCTGATAATGTGATACCACCTGCTTTGTTTTTTTTTTGCTGAGGATTGTTCTGGCTATTCTTGGACGTTTGTGTTTCCATATGAATTCCTGTGTTGTCTTTTCTAGGTCTGAGAAAAATGTTGCTGGTAATTTGATGGGTATTGCATTGAATTTGTAGATTAGCTTAGGTAAGTTAGACATCTTCACAATGTTGATTCTTCCAATCCATGAGCATGGGATATTTTTCCACTTGTTTGTGTCATCTTTGATTTCTTTGAGCAGTGTTTTGTAATTTTCATTGTAAAGGTCTTTCACGTCTCTTGTTAGGAAGATGCCAAGGTATTTCATTTTTTGTGTGGTTATTGTGAATGGAATTGTGTTTTTTATTTGAGTTTCTGTTTGCTTATTATTGGTGTAGAGAAATGCAATTGTCTTTTACACATTTGTTTTGTATCCTGAGACTTTGCCAAAGGACTTTATCAATGTAAGGAGGTTTTTGACAGATTCTCTTGGGTTTTCAAGGTACACAATCATATCATCTGCAAAGAGAGATAGCTTGACTTCCTCTTTTCCTATTTGGATACCCCTGATTGCCTCCTCTTCTCTGATTGCTCGAGCCAGGACTTCCAATACTATGTTGAACAGGAGGGGTGAGAGTGGGCATCCTTGTCTTGTTCCAGTTTTCAGGGGAAATGGTTCCAATTTTTGTCCATTTAGGAGTATGCTGGCTGTGGGTTTCTTGTAGATGGCTTTTACTATTTTGAGGTATGTTCCCTGTATGCCTAGATGTTCAAGGGTTTTTATCAAGAAGGGGTGCTGGATTTTATCAAAAGCTTTTTCTGCATCTAATGGTATTATCATGTGGTTTTTGTTTTGACATCTGTTGATGTATTTAATTACACTTATGGTTTTACGAATGTTGAAACAGACTTGCATCCCAGGAATGAAGCCTACTCAGTCATGATGGATGATTTTTGAGATGTATTGCTGAATTTGGTTTGCTAGGATCTTGTTGAGAATTTTAGCATCTATGGTCATCAAAGATATTGGCCTGTAATTCTCTTTCTTTAGTGGATCTTTACCTGGCTTGGGTATCAATGTGATGTTGGCTTCGTAAAATGATTTGGGGAGTTCCATCTTTTTCAATCACCTGGAATACCTTCAGTAGGATTGGTATCAGCTCCTCCTTAAATGTCTTGTAGAATTCTGCTGGAAAGCCATCTGGACCAGAGCTTTTTTTTGTAAAAAGTTTTCTTATTACATAGTCTATTTCCTTGATTGTTATTGGTCTATTTAGGGTCTCAATTTCTTCTTGTTCCAATCTAGGTAGGTTGTGTGATGTCAGAAAGTCCTCCATTTCCTTAAGGTTTTCAAGTTTGTTTCCATACAAGTGTACGTAGTAGTCTCTAATGATCTTTTGTATTTCTTCAGGGTCAGATGTCACTTCATCTTTTGTGTTTCTGATTGTGCTTATTTTATTTTTTTCTCATTTTTTCTTGGTCAGTCTAGCTAGGGGACCATCGATCTTGTTTATCCTTTTGAAAAACCAGCTTTTGGTTTCATTGAATGTTTTTGGTATTATCTTTTTGTCTTCTATGTCCTGGATTTGGGCTTTTATTTTGGTGATCTGGATTCTTCTGCTGAAATTAGGGTTTTTGTGGTTTTGCTTTTCCAGCTTCTTTAGGTGGCTTGTTAGTTTGTTAATTTGTGTTCCTTCCATTTTCTTCATTTGTGTTTGTAGGGATATGAATTCCCCTCTTACTACAGCTTTCAAGGCGTCCCAGAGATTTTGATAAGATGTTTCTTCATTTTCATTTGTTTCCAGGTATCTTTTGATCTCTGTTTTGATTTCCTCATTGACCCAGGAGTTGTTTAGCATCATGCTGTTTAGTGTCCATGTCTTTGTGGGTTTTGGGGGGAACTTGTTGGTGTCAATGTTTATTTTTATTCCACTGTGTCCGAGAAGGTGCATGGTAGAATTTCAGTCCTTTTAATTTGCGTATGCTTGATTTATGGCCAACTACCTGGTCGATCTTAGAATACGTTCCACGCGGTAATGAGTAGAATGTACATTCTGTGGTCTCTGGATGGAGTGTTCTGTAGGTATCAATTAAGTCCATTTGGTCCAAAGTCACATTGAGGTTCCAGATCTCCTTGCTGATTTTTTGTCCTGATGATCTGTCTAGGGTTGTGAGTGGGGTATTAAAGTCCCCAGTTATGGTGGTGTTGGAGTCAATATTTTTCTTTAGTTTTCCTAGAAGTTGCTTTATGAAAGTTGATGCACCTATGTTGGGTGCATATATGTTTAGGATAGATATTTCTTGTTGATGGATTGAGCCTTTTATCATTATGTAGTGGCCTTCTGTATCTTTTTTGATTTTTATTAGCTTGAAGGGTATTTTGTCTGAAATTAAGATCGCTACTCCTCCTTTCTTTTGTATTCCATTTGCCTGAAGGTTTGTTTCCCATCCTCTTACTTTGAGTCTGTGGGTGTTCATTCTAGTGAGGTGAGTCTCTTGAAGGCAATAGATTGTTGTCTGATGATATTTTATCCATTTTGCCATTCTATGTCTTTTCAGTGGTGCATTTAGTCCATTCACATTTAGGCTAATAATTGTAATGCAAGAGTTGATCCCTGTCATAAGGTTCTTACCGAGTTGTTCCTGTTTGTTTGTTGTCTTTCTTTGGGTTCTGGAGTTGGCTCATGTGTGTTTTTAATCTTTTGCCTGTACTCTTGTGAAGAATATTGTTGTTCTTTTTTTCTTTTTCTTCTGTGTTCAGTACTTTCTTAAGTGTTTCTTGTGGAGGTGGTCTGGTGGCAGCGTAGGTTCTTAGGGATTGGATATCTGGAAAAGATTTCAATTCTCCCTCACTAATGAAGCTTAGTTTGCCTGGGTAGGTTATTCTTGGTCTAAATTGTTTATCTTTTAGAACTTTGAAGATAGGGCTCCAGGCTCTCCTAGCCTGAAGTGTTTCTGTGGATAAATCTGCTGCTATTCTAATTGGTCTTCCCTGGTAGGTAGTCTAGCCTTTTTCTCTTGTTGCCCTTATGATTTTCTTTTATAATTACCTTGTTTAGGTAAATTATGATGTGTCTGGGAGTTGGTCTTCTCATTTGTTGTCTTGCAGGGGTTCTGTGAATCTGTTGTGTTTGAATTTTTTCATCCTTGATGAGATGAGGAAAGTTTTCTTGAATGATTTCATGAAATTTTTGTTCCAGTGTGGCTTCTGTTTCTCTCTGTGCCTCAGGAAGCCCAATTACTCTTAGGTTTGGTCTCTTGAAGTGATCATTCATCTCTTGCAGGTTTTGTTCTGTCTTTTTGAGCTTCTTTTCTATGCTTTTGACAGTTTGGGTTAGTTCTGTGTTTTGGTCTTCGAGCTCTGAGATTCTTTCTTCTGCTTGGCTAATTCTGCTTTCCATGCTTATTAGTCTGTTATTCATTTCCATCACAGTATTCTTTACTGCTGTCATTTCTGACATCAGCTCCTTCCTATTTCCCTCTTGTCTTTCCTCAATTTTTTAAATTCTCTCCATTAATGTCTTGATGTCTGGGTTTGTTGCATGTGGCCAGTCATTCTGGGGGCTCTTCATTGTTTGTGTTCCAGAACCTGTTTTCTCAGTGTCTGATCTCCCAGGAGTCTGTGTGAGACCTATATTCTTCTTTTGTTTTTTCTTCATTTGTGCGTTTTTTCCCCTTCCCCACTTTTTCCTTTCCTCCATGTTACTGTCTTCTTTAATTCTGTTATTCAGGGGTAAAGGGATTGGTTTTACTTCTGTTTGTTCAATCTCCTATTCTTTATGTATGCCCTCCTACTTTGTTCAATTCTGGAGTCGCACTGTAGGTTGGGGGTGGTCCTTTTTGCAGTTTTGAGATTTACTTAAGGGGGGAGCTGTGATTCAAAATCTATCTGCAGGTCCTGGTATTCACTGACAGTTGTGTGGATAATCTGGGACCCATTTACCACTGCCTTGGAATCTGTCCGTGCAGTGGGGCTGTAGGTTTACTCCCTGAAATAAAATGTGGTTAGCAGAGGGAAGAGAATGGAGCAGACAGTGGGTTAAAGAGAGGGGTGGAGAGATAGAGGAGTAAGGGGGGAAACAAACGTGTGCAACAAATGGAGAGCGAGACCTATACTGAAACAGATAAAAACAATAGACCACAGTTACTGACGAACCAACTCCCATACAAAAAAAAAATAAAACATATAGTGATGCTAACATACAAGCTAACCAACCACCTTATTGCTGTGCTGTTCCTCTATATAAAGATATGGTTTACAGAGAGAAGAAAAGAGAAGAAAAGAAAGAGAAAAAAAGAAAAAAAAAGGAACAATACAGTAGGAATAGAATTAAGTCATTAAACTAACAGAATCAATAAAACACACTCTGAGACTTTTCATTTAAGTCCAATGTCCTTTCAGTTCTGATTTCTAGCTTTCTTTTCAAGCAGGTAAATTAGTTTGCAGTTAGCGTCAGTTGCCCCTGGTCTGCTGTGAAGGACAGTTCGATTCACTCTCCGTTCATCACTCTGGCCTATGTCTTTATCAAGCTTGTTTCTACCGTTT
The DNA here is from genome assembly GCA_027257055.1 of Cephalopachus bancanus. NCBI lineage: Eukaryota > Metazoa > Chordata > Mammalia > Primates > Tarsiidae > Cephalopachus > Cephalopachus bancanus. Next base: position 639,694 of record JAPVLO010000517.1, read on the forward strand.
TGGTGTTGTTACCTTGAATCGCCAGCAGGTGGTGCTATGTCAGCTGCTCGCCCCAGAGGGGGTGGGGCCGGACAGGAATTGGCAGAGACTGGATATGGATGCCTGCCTCTGGGCACAGGCAGGAGACTCATGGCGGGCAGGGCGTCTCGGTTGCAGGAGAGGTGGCAGCGATCCCAGCAGATCTTCCCTGAAGGGGCTTCAAGGACTGAAGTCGTGGATCGCCTCCAGCCTGGGTGGTGCGATATGCTACCAGTGGCAGTTGTGTTGGCTGTGGTGGTGGCGGTGGTGGTGGCGGTGGCAGCGGCAGTGGCATCTGCACTAATTTCTAGTTTTAAACTCATCAATATTGCTACTGTGAACATTCTTACACATGTATGATTGGACATATACATATATTTCCAATACACGCTGTGTGTCTCTGAGTCACTGTGGAGGTCTCTGTGTTCTGGGTTTGCCAACATTCCAGAAAGGGATTTGACCAAGATCTCCTCTTCTCTCTTTTTTATCTTTGTCATTTTTTACTGGTTCAACAATTTTCTTGTTTTTTTTTTTAAAGAACCAGTTTTTTGTTTCTTTGATTTATTTAATGCTTTTTGTTTTCTTATAATTAGTTTTTGTTGATATCAGTATTATTTCCTTTCTTCTGCTTGCTTGGGGTTTATTTTACTCTTCACTTTCTCAAAGTAGGAACTTAAGTAATTGATTTGAGGTTTTTTCCTTCTATTTTAATGTAAGCATTTAGTGATACAGCTTTCCTTCTAAGCAGTCCTTTAGCTGTATCCCATTTCTGTTTTCATTTGGTCATAATTTTTAGATTTCTTTTAGAATTTCTCCTTGAATTGTAGATTATTTAGAAGTTTATTGATTAATATTCAAGGATTTGGAGATCTCCCCCCAGTTGTTAATTACTAGTTATAGAACATTGTATTTAAAGAATATATTCCTTATGAATTTATGTTTTGGGGGTTTGATTTACGATCAAGGATATAGTATATCTTGATGAATGTTTCATGGATGCTTAAAAATTCGTGTATTTTGCTGATTTTGTTCATAGTTTACAAATAGGTCATGTCAGTTGATGGTGTTACACGTTTTTCTATATTTTTACTGATTTTCTGTCTAACATTTCTACCAGTTGCTGAAAGTGGAATTTTGAATTCTCCAACATAATTATGGATTTGTCTGTTTTCCCTTTAGTTCTATCACTTTTGCTTCTTCTAGTTTGTTGCTCTGTTTTTTGGTGTGTACACAATTAGGGTCATTATGTCTATAATGGGTTTATTTTTATATAGTTATGTAAAGTCCCTCTTTAAAAATTTCTTTGATCTGAAGCTGCCTTTATTGATGTCAATGCAATCATTCTTTCAAAATTAATGCTTACAATACATCATATGGCTTTCTATCATTTTATTTTCAAACTATTTATGTTATGGTATTTAAAGCAAATTTCATAGAAAGAATATTGTTGAATCATGATTTTTATCTGCTCTGTCAGTCTGTTATACTTTTGAATTTAAATAATTTACCTTTAAGAATATATTGATATATTAAGTTTTACATCTGTATGTTTTATTTTTTTGTTTGTTTATTTCTTGTTTTCTGAGGTTTATGTAAACATGTTTCAGGACCCCATGTTCACTTACTCATGATTTTTGAAATATATTTTATTGTAATTTTTCTTAGTTATTACTCAAAATATTACCATATCCATGCTTATGACAGTATACTAATATTGATGTCTTATGGATTTCAGTGAAGTGTAGAGACTTTACATTCAGTCTCTTTACCCTCCCCACTTTTAAAACAGAATTTTAAAAAATCATGTCTTCTGTATACTTTGAGTACCCCATCAGATGGTATTTTAATGTTTGTCTCAAGCAAAAAATATAATTTTTTAAATTAATGAAGATAATATTGTGTTATATTTACCTATAATTCTACTCATTTTGATGTTCTCCTTTCAGTTCTGAAGTTCCAAATTTCTTCTGTTGTAAGTTCCTTTCCATTTACAGAATGTCCTTTGGTCATATTTTAGGAGATTTTCTAACCACAAATTATCCTAGTTATAGTATGTATAATAAATCATAAATTTAGGGGGCACAAAGACAGTCTTGATAGATGGAAATGTATACAGATTGAGAAAATAAAAATAAAATTATCTTTGCAGATTATTTGGTTGTCTGTTTAAAAAAAAATCCAAGGAATCAACTACAATAAAACTACCCTAAAACTATTATGAGATTATAGCACGGTTGCAGGATATGAGGTCAATATATGTGTCAATTTCTTTCTCATATACCAGCAATGAAAAACTGGAATTTGAAATTAAAAGCATACCATTTATATTATCATCAAAAGGATAATATTTAAATACAATTTTACAAAATATGACATTTATATGAGAAAAATGATAAACTATTATAAAAGACATCAAATAGGATCCAAATAAATGTTTACAGATAGGAAGATTTGATATTTTTGTAAGTTCTTCACAACTTATTCTATTGATTCAATACAATACTAATACAAATTTCAGCATGTTATTTTGTGGATACCAACCAACTGATTCTAAAATTTATATAAAAAGAGAAAAGATCTAGAGTAGACATCACAATAATGAAAGAGAACTAAGTCAGAGAACTTACACTACCTGACTTCAACTCTGAATATAAAGTTATAGCAATCAAGACAGTGTGCTATTGTTAAAATAATAGATAAATAGATCAATGGAACAGAAGCACAACCACACAAATAGAGTGAACTGATCTTTTACAAAGGACCAAAGGCAATTTAATGGAGAAAGAATTTTTTTTAGCCTGTGGTACAAGAAGAACTGGACCTACACACACACACACACACACACACACACACACACACACACACACACACACACAATGAATCTAGACACATAGTCATTACACCTTTGACAAAAATTCACTCAGAATGGGTCATAGACAAAGATTTAACCATTCTTGCATCCCAGAAAGTTTTCTTTTGCTCCTTTCCAATCAATAACATTTCATTTAGAGGTAATGACTTTTATGAGCCCTATCTTCTTGTACTTCATATAAATTGAATCATATAACATGACCATTTTATCTGATTTCTTTCACTAAACATTATCTGTAAGATTCATCCATATTCAGCTTATAAACAATTCCTTATTTTTAATGCTGTATAGTATTCCATCGTATGATGCTAATATGTATTTTTATGAGTTCTATTGAAAGAAACTTGTTTGTTTACATTTTGAAACTATTATGAATAAAATTTTTCTTAATATTCTTGCCAAGACTTTTTGTGAACCTATACACTCATATTTTTTTTGATATCAACTCATAAATGGAAATGCTGAGTTCTAGGGAAGGCATATGTTTATTTTTATTAGAAGACCAACTAAGACCAACAATGTATGATTGCTTTTTGACCCACAGTGCAATTCACACTTCCTATTGTCACTTTCTATTTTAAGTTACTTTGGTGAATATGTAGGGACATTTTCTTGTTGTGAAATTGGATTTCCTTGGTGAGACATATTGTTGTTCACCTTTACATATGTTTATTGGTCATTCAGAAATATTTTGTGAAGGCCTTTTCCTATAGTTTGGATGCTTGTCCTTCCAAACCTCATGTTGAAATTTAATTCCCAACATTGGTGGTGGGGCCTAATTAAAGATGTTTGGGTCGTGGAGGTAGATCCCTCATGAATGGCTTGGTGCTATCCTTCCAGCAATGAGTGAGTTCTCACTCTATTGGTTCCCATAAGAACTAGTTTTAAACAAGAACCTGGATCAAATGGTAGACTGGAGATACCATCCTAAGTCAACTGACTCAGAAACATAAAGCCAAACACTGCATGTTCTCACTCATATGTGAGAGCAAAATGGTTACTAAGATGTAAATAACGGGCACTGGGGACACTAATAAGGAGGTAGGCAGGAGGGGAGGCTAGGATTCAGAAACTACCTATGGGGCATAATGTTCACTATCTGGAAAATGGGCCATCTGAGACCCTGTCCCCACCACTACACAATATGTCCATGTAACAAATACACATGTGTACCCCTTGAATCTAAATTTAAAAAATTGAAAAAGAGCATGGCACCCCTCACTTCTCTCCCTGGCTTTTTCTCTCATCATTTGATCTCTGCACACATCAGCTCCTGTTTGCCTTCTGCCACTAGTAGAAGCAGTATGAGGCCCTCATCAAATGAAGATGCTGGTGCTATGCTTCTTGTGTAGCCTGTAGAACCATGAGCCAAATAAACCTCTTTTCTTTATAAATTACTCAGCCTCAGATATTCCTCTATAGCAACACAAATGGACTAAGACCCCTTGTTAACTATTCTCATTTGAAAATTGGGTGATTTCCCTATTTTTATTATTGATTTGTAGGCTTAATTATTTATGAATTCTGGCTACACATCAGAAATAGATATGAAAACATTTTCCCCAGTTAGAGGTTTGCGTTTTCATTTCCTTAGTAGTGGTTTTTTCATGCAAAGACGTTTTTATTTCAAATTTTGATGGAGTCTAATATATTGAATTTTTCTTTTATGTGTAGTGGGTTTTGTGTGTAAGAGACATTTGTCTTTATAAGTTTATGAAAATTTTTTCCTATTTCATACAAATTTTGTTGTTTTATACTTCATTTTGATCTATTGTTCAACTCATATTTGTCTTTTGTATTGTGTGGGCTTGTGGCTAATGTATGTTTTCCTCCTTTATATATGGAATTGTTCTAGCACTACTTATCAAAAAGGCACTATTTTTTAAACCTTGAATTGCATTTGCCAAGTTTTTGAAAATAAAATGATCATGTATGTGTTGTTTACATTTCCAAATAAATTTTAGAATCAGTTTGTTAATTCTTACAGAAAACCAAAAAATAATTTTGATTTTGATTATTTTCAATAGCTAGTACACTCAATACACAGTTGAAAAGAAATAGTAGACATTCTTGCTTGCCTGAACTTAGAAGGTGAAAACATTCAATATTTGAGCATTAATTATCTGATTGAGAAACATGCCTTATATTCTTTGCCTAAAGTTTTATTATAAACAGGTTTGAGTTTTATCTAATTTGCTTTCTTAATTAGATGAGATGATAGTTTTTATATGGATGTATAATTGACGTAGAGTAAATTGCACATAATTGAAATGAACACCAGGATCAGTTATATAGTATATATTTCTACCTAAAACCATCACCGATATCAAGATCATCAACCACTACTTCCAAGTTTTCTCATGCCCCTTTTCAGCCTATCCCCTTCTTTAACCCTATCTCCAGGTAACCAATGACATGCTTGATATCAATCTTTATGGTTTGCATTTTTTAGCATTTTCTATCTGGGCAACTTATTCTATTTCATTTGTAGTGATATCTCATTTTTTGCATTTGCTTAATGACTAATATTCATGTGTTTTATTTGCCATCTGTTTATCTCCTTGAATTAAGTGTCTTTCAATCTTGTGAACATTTTTATTGTTTTTTTTATATTTGAGATTTTAGAAGTGTGTGTCTATATTTTGATACAAGGCCCTCATTAGATATGTGATTTACACATGCTTTCTTCCAGTGTGTGGTTTACCTTTTCATCCTTGAAAAGTCTTTCTAAGAGACAAAAGCTTTTAATTTTGATGAAGTCCAATTTATGGCATTTTTATTGTATGGATTTTACTTTTGGTGTTAAGAAACCTAGATTATACAAGGCCACAAAGTTTTTCTCCTAAGTTTACTAAGTTACTTTCCAAGTTACATTTTCCAAGTTACATTTTGCACTTGGTGTGAGTTAAGTGTTGGTGTTGATTTTTTCCCACACATATGTCCAGGTGATCCAGGAGCATATGCTGAAAAGATTGAAAAGAACTTTTTTTATCCATTGAATTTCCTTAGTAATGTGGTAAATAAATCATTTAGTCATGTATGTGTAGGTTAATATGTAGACTGTCTCTTCCAGTTTGTTGATATCTATGTTTATCCTTTTGCTAGAACCAAACTACCTTGATGACAGTAACTTTATATTGTCTCAAAGTAAGTCCACTAAATTTGTTCTTTTTATAAATGGTTTTTGATTTTTTAATGTACTTGCATTTATGTATGAATTGTAGAATCAGATTTTCAGTTCTATGTTTACTTTTTTAAAAGACTGATAGCATTTTAATTGGATTGCAATCAAACTACACTTTATTTCTGAAGAACTGCCCTCTTAACCATACTGAATCTTCTAATCTATGGACATAGTGTTTCATTTCATTTATTTAGGTGTTTAATTTCTCTCAGCAATATCTCAGTGTTTAGTGTAGAGTCCTTGGGCCCATTTTGGTAGGTGTATCCTTAGGTATTTTTTGAAGCTAGTATAAATAAAATTGTTTACACTTTATTCACTGATTTTTGTTTTTTTCCCCAGATTTTTGTGTTTTTTTAAATTCAGAATTTTGTGTTCATATTCTATGACACTACTAAACTTGTGTATTATGGTAGTCATTGTTTTGTAAAATCTCCAGAATTTTCTCTAAATAAGTATAGAATTCTTTCTTTCTGTCCAATTTTTATGCCTTTTATTCATTTTATTCCTTTATCAAAGTGGCCAATACTTCCACTACAAATTTGAATACAAGTGGTGAAATTTTATTCCCTAGCTTTATTCTGATACCAGCAGGAAACTATTCACCTTTTCACTATTAATCATGATATTGTATGTAGATTTTTAAAAGTAGATGTTCTTTATGAGTTTGCGGAAGATCCCTGTTTTTCTTAGGAGGTAGATAATTTTTTAACATGAATGCCTATAGAATTTTGATAAATATTTTTCTGCATTCATTGAAATGATCACAGGTTTTAATTTGTTTTGTTAAAAGTGTAAAGTTCATTGATTCTTTCCAATAGTAAACCAATCTTGCAATCTTGGAATAAACTTTCCTTTGTCATAATGTACTATTATTTTATATATCATTTGAGTTTATTTTTGTGACTACATTCTAGGATATTCTTCTGTGATTTTCATAATTTTTAAAAAGACTTTTTCAGACTTTAGTAAAAGGGCCTGTCAGCCTCATAAGACAAGATGGGTACTAATCTCTCCTCTTTAGTTTTATGAAATATTTCTGGAGTATATATTTTGTTTTCTTTCTTGAAATTTACCTGTATAAGCATTTGAAACTACAGTGCTTTGTCTGGTGTTTGTGAAGAGTTATTTAAAATTTTAAACAAATACAAAGATATTCAGATTTATTATTTCAGCTTCTATGAGTTTTAGTTCTGTTTTAGTTTTGAAATGTTTTCATCTATTTAAATTGTCAAATTTATTATTATTAAGTGGATCGTTATGTTGTCTCAACACCATTTCATAACAGTTTATTGAGATGCAATTACAGTATCATAAAATTTACCCACTTAAAATGTACAATTCAATGATTTTAGTATGTTCACAGAGTTGTGTAATCACCAGTATCCAATTCCAGAACATTTTACTTACTCTAATAAGAAACTTATTTATCTATTATCAGTCACTCTCCACTTGCTCCCTCCCTCAAGCTACCAGAAACCACTAATCTATTTTCTTTCTTTTTACGTTAACATGTTGTGGACATTTAATACAAAAGGAATAATACAATATGTGTTGTTCGGTGACTGGGGTTTTTTACTCAGTATATTTTCGAGGTTCATCTTTGTTATGGCATGTATTAATAGTCTGTTCTTTTAACTGTGAATATGATTTAATTGTATGGCTGTAACACATACTGTTTATCCATTCATTATATGACAAGCATTTGGGTTGTTTTCTCTTTTCGGCTTTTATGAATAATGCTATTATGAATAATCATGTGCAAGATTTTTGTGGCCATATGTTTTTATTTTTCTGTGATATGGATCTAAGAAAGTAATTGCTCGATCATATGTTAAATCTATATGTTAAATCTATATGTACACAGGAGCTGAAAATGTTTTCCAAGACACCTGCACTATTTTACATTCCCAGAAACAATGTATGAGGGTTTTAATTATTCCACATCTTCACCAATAAAACAAATGTCCATCTTTATTTTATTTTATTTTTTAGTCATTTTAGTGTGTCTGAAGTGGTATCTCATTGTAGTTGTGATTTGTATTATCCAAAAGACTAATGCTTTTGAGCATCTTTTCATACGCTCATTGCCATTTTTATATATTCTTTCGAGAAATGTCAATTCAAATTATTTGCCCATTTTAATTTGGTTACTATTTTTATTATTATCTTGTAAGAATTATTTTTATATTCTTGATAAAAGTAACTTATAGGAGCTGGGCTCGGTGGCTCAGCATGTAATCCCGTGCCTTTGAGATTGCCTGAGCCCACCGGTTCGAGACCCGCCTGGGCAGCGAGACCTCATCTCTACAATAATTCAAAAAAATCAGCCGGGCGTGGTAGCACACGCCTGTAATTCTGGCTACTTGGAAGGCTGAGGCGGAAGGATCGCCGGAGCCCAGCAGGTCGAGGCTGCGGTGGCCGGGAGCGGCCACTGCACTCCAGTCTGAGTGACAGAGTGAGACTCCAACTCCAAAAACAAACAAAAAAGTAATTTATAGAACATATGATTTGCAAATATTTTTTCCATTCTGTGGAGTGTCTTGAATAATTCATTAGTTCAAAATTGAGTATGATTGTGTGAATTTCTTAAAGATGTTCTTCATTAAGTTAAGAAAGATATCTAATATTCCTAGGTTGTTGGAAGCTTTTTATTGTGAAAGAGTGTTGTATTATGTTAAAGCCTTTTTTTATAGCTCTTAAAGTGTTGATGAGATTTTTGTCCTTTATTTTGTTAATATTATTAATGTTAAAGCAACACCATATTCTTGTGATAAAACCCATTTGATCATGACGTAAAATATGCCTGTATATTATTGGACGGTATCTGCAGAAATCCTGAAGAGTCTTGGCCTTTTTCAGGCACAGTCCAAAGTAGGTTTTGTCAGGCATAGGCTCAAGAAATCTTTCCACATCAGCCTCCTGAGTGACTGGAACTAAAGGTGTATAGAACTGTGCCCAGCTCTGGAATACTTTTTTCTACAGTCATGCAAAAATATGCATGAAATAAATATATTTTTGAAATAAGAAGAAAATTCATAATGAGTATTTAGAACATGACAACTGAAACAAATATATTTTTGAAATAAGAAGAAAATTCATAATGAGTATTTAGAACATGACAACTGAAACAAATAATTATAAAATATTACAACATATATACCTATAAGGTCGCATATTGGCTAGGTCCATTCATATACAATGTGCAGATTAAGCAAATCCACAAACGAAGTGTAACTTCTTATTTGGAATGAGGTTTCTTCTTGAAGTTATGAAAATTTTTTGAAACTACATAAAGGCAACTGTTGTACAGCATTTTTAATGTAACTGGGTTTCTATCTCATAGAATTGTTGTGCAGATTAAAGGAGCTAATACTTATAAAGGATCTGCTTGGCACAGAGGAAGTACAAATTAAGGTTGAGTATACATCACAAAATGAATACATTCCATGCTTGTTCTTGGTCAAGATAGATGCCATAGGAAAAAACAGACACTGGGTAATAGTTATCTAGTCTCTGCATTTAAGTCTCCAGGCTCAAAATACCATACTCTGCCTTACGATGTTGAGACTTTGCTAACTCCACTTTGTCTTTACCAGCCTGCTCTCTGTTGGGCTCTGACAGCTGGACTCACCAGAGGGAGGCAGGAAGGAGAAGCAAAATGTGTCTTCCTCTCTGTTTCTGTTTCACTCATTGTCATTCCAATGAAAGCCTTACACTAAAACAGGGCCATGTGATCTCAGTAGGGACAAGTCATCCATAATATAGTTTTGTCCAAACTCAAGGACTGTCCATGTCTGGTCTCCTCAGAAAGACCAGCACCAGCACACTGGTGAACCCTCTCTTTCCTCTATGCTCTGGGTCTCAGCTGAGGGTGGCCTCCTCGAGATCCTGATGCTTTCACAGGAGCAGAGATCAGGTCACCATAATTGTAGGTAGGTGTCTTGGGTGTTAGGGGTCCTTGCTCTGATTCTCTTTAGACATTGCCTCTAGCTAGGCAGTCCCTATTCCTCAGAATCCTGTGTCTAAGTTCTGATAGCCTCCCTGTCCAAGCTTACTGGTTTTCAGCACCACCATATCTTCCCTAGTGTTTTTCCAGACTTGAAAGTGCTTATTCCTTCCTACATTGCTCTCTCTCTTTTACCTCATTGCTTCGTATTTGCCTCTTTTGGCTGCCAAATAATACTATTAAGTTCTTTCTGATTCTTTACAAAGGGAAAAAGTGGTTAATGTGTTTGTTTTGTGATTGTCTCTTTGCTTTTAAGTATTTTTTCCCCTTATGGGTTTGGTTTTTAGATGTCATACTAGGAAGAGCCTAGTTACGTGGGCATGTATGTGCATCATTCATGTGCGTTTGGTGTGTTATGCTTAAAATATTTTGCATAGCTTAAATATGCCATACAATTCTTGTTTTTTAAAAAAATTTCCTGCTGCTGTTCTTGAAAATATTCTACATCTTCAGTCTCTGCACTTGGATTCCAATGGAATATTTTTCATTTGGTGAGGTATACACATTTTAATAATAGATATGCCATTTGCTCAATATAAAATATTCCTCTCAGTACTTTTCTTTCTTTTTTTTTTTTTTTTTTGAGTTGGAGTCTCACACTGTCACCCAGACTGGAGTGCAGTGGCTGCTCCCTGCCACCGCAGCTTCGACCTGCTGAGCTCCAGTGATCCTTCCGCCTCAGCCTTCCGAGTAGCTGGAACTACAGGCATGTGCTACCACACCCGCTCATTTTGATTTATTGTAGAGATGAGGTCTCGCCAAGTTGCCCAGGCGGGTCTTGAACCCGCGTGCTCAGGCAATCCACTCACCTCAGCCTCCCAAAGGCGCGGGATTACAGGCTGAGCCACCGAGCCTGGCTCCTCTCAGTACTTTTGAAAGGCATTCTCCTTACACATTTTGTGATACCATTTTGTTACACTTGCTTTGCTTTTGCTCATTTATGTATGATTTGCATTTGCTATCTTCTTAAAAATCTCTGTTAAGTAATAGTTAGATGCATATGTACATACAAATGCATCCTCTGTTTAATCTTCAATTTGATGGGAAAAACTAAGACCATTCTCACGACCTGATTCCATCCTTTCCTCGTATATGTATGAGATGTAAGTTTATCATTCAAAACTCATTTTCCTTTTTAAAAACCTGTGATGAAAATGTGTACTGCTTTTCTCTATGTGAATGCTTTACATAAACTGTATCAATTGTACTTCATTGGCTCCTAAACTGATTTTTAGCTTTATTTTTACATTCCAAAACATTTAGATCTGTATGAGTTTTGTAATAGATAAGTAATATATCATTTCTGGTTTAGACTGGAGAATAGTTTAGTCTGATTCATACCACCTAGCTTGTATTTAATTTTATAACTGTTGCTATGATGAACTACAGTGCAATGACTTATTTTGTAAAAATAGGTAATTTCTTATTTTTGTGCACAACACTGCAAAATTAATAGTTTCTAAAAGACATACATTGTTCATGCATCAAAATGTTAGTAATTACGGATATCTTTCATTAAGGAAAATAGATTACCCCTGATTTTTTAACCCAAAATACCATTCGTTATTATTATTTTTTTTTTACATCATTGAAGTTATGGGGGATATTGGATGGCAGGGAAATAGATAATTTAAAAAAGAATCTTTGAAAGAAAATTGGCCAATTGGACTGGAGGAACAAGATTTGCAAACTAAATGGGCTTTGGAAGGGAGATTAGTCACTGTAGTCTTAAAATAATGTCCTAATGATAAGCTACCGATTTTGTAGTGTTCTTTTCCTCGAGTGCTCAAACTTGTCTTATTATATATAAGTTGAACATGACCTTCAAAGGTATTCCTAGAGGAATGGACGTTGGACTGGTTATTTGTTTCAGGAACAATTGGGAGGAAGAGATTTAATACTGAAATGTTTGGTAATTTGAATATATGTATATGTATTTATGGTGATATAATATCTTTGTGAAGCAAGAACCAAGTCTAATTTATTTATTCTTATTAGAAAACTGAAGGTCATTTCATGGTTTTTCCAGTTTGTAATAATGACTGTTAAAATAATACTATTTACAAAAAAAACCACAACTCACCTTAATTAGGAATAACCTGCATGAAGAAATATACAGAGGGGATGCCTTAAAACCCTGTAATTATTTTTTGGAGGGCAGGCCCCTTGTACAGACTTTCTCCTCTAAGTGAGTGTTCTAAGAACCCATTAGCATCACTGTACCAGCTAATGTTGAGAGAGACTGTGTTCGACTTCAGTGAATTTTTTTGAGATTCTTTCAACATGTTTGTCCATTTAATGATGGGCAATTTACAAGCACACCTGCCCACACAGCAATGAGTGTTCAGCAGTTTTTGATGCAAAATGGCATGAGTTTCCCGCCCATGCTCCAACCTCCCTATTCTCTCAGTCTCTCCCTGAGTGACTTTTTTTGTTTCTCTGATGAAAAAAGTCCTCAAAGGGAAACATTTTACCCATGTGGAAGAGTGAAACAAAAAACAGCAGAATCACTAAAAGGCTTTAAAACTGACGGGTTCAAAAACTGTTTTGAACAGTGGAAAAAGTGTCTCAATAGGTGTACTGCATCAAACAGAGAATACTTTGACGGTAGCTGAAATTTAAACATGTACTACTAAATACACAATTTTTTATTAATTTTTATTTTTTTATTAATCAATATTTTTTATTTTGATATTGTGTGGTACAGTTAAGGGTTAGGTATATAAATATGTTTTGTTGAGGCACCCTTGTTGATAAGGGATGTCTCCCCGTCCCCAGACAGATATTTACTACCGTTAATCCCACCTACCTTCCCCTCCCTCCCCCCCATAGTTTCCCACCACTGTCAATCCTTTTCTTATAGTATTATGATAGATGTTCAAGGCCCACTATATGAATGAGAAAATGTGATACTCAGATCTTTGTTTCTGTGAGAAGTCATTCAGTATTACAGACTCTAGTTCCATCTAGGTTACTGTGAAATTCAATTTTTAATAAGCAAATTTCATTTTTGGAACCTCTGGTATTATATGTTATCAACATAAGAGAAAATATGCTAAAGATATACATTTTCTAACTTGTTCTACAAATTCACTGCCAATTTTAAATGCATTTTTAAAGGTATGTGTAAAAAGTTAATGTTAAAATTAATGTACAAGTGGATAAATTCAAGATATGGCAAGAATGCTTTATGTTTATAAAATTGATTTAATAAACTGTCCCTTTATTAAAATGATTGAAATTTTTCCTCATCACTTTAGGGAAATGCATTTTTTGGTGAGGCTTTGAAATTACAAAGCCAGAGGTTGTCACGAAGATGGCAGCCAAGCCAATCAGACTATGCGAGCCCTGGTGTGAGTGAGTGAGTGTATGGAAAATTTTATGTCCTTGCTGGTGAGTGAGTGGGCATGTGAGTGGCTGAATGAGTTAAGACTAGGGAGCTAGTTGGCCAGGGCTCTCCTGATGCAGCGGCTGGTGCTGCAGCTGCTTGACTTGGACCCTAGCAATCCCCAGGACACAGAAGCCAAGCGCCATTTTTTTCAAATCAACAAAACCCTTCCTGGGAAGAAGATGCTGGAAGAGACTAACTAAGTGGGAGCTTGTGAGCAAGTGGCCAGGGCCCTTCTGGTGAAGCAGCTGGTGCTGCAGTTGCTCTGCTTGATCCCTAGTACTTCCCAGGTTGCAGAAGTCAAGCACCATTTTTTTTAAATGGACAAACGTTTTCCTGGAAAGAAGTGGTGGGGAGAGACTACTGGCTTCAGGCTCTGCCTCACCACCACAGTAGGAGAGACTGCTGGCTCCAGGCTTTGCCTCACAACTTCAATGCCTGGCTGGACACTGGCAGCAAGGACTGCAGAGGGAGCCCAGAGGCAGAGTCTCTCCAGAGAAGACGGAAGAGGTACCCCACCAACATCTTGAAAATAGGGCAGGAAAATGCTCAGACTTGCTCACCACAGAGCAACAGACCTGATCTCTGTGACTGGTGGATCAGCTACTCAGGTGTTGATCATGACCCAGAGGGAATTTACTGAAAGAACAAACTTCAAAGGGACCTGACAAGTGCTGAGTCTCAGGTGCCACTCCCCCACCCTGATCCAGTCATGGGACAATGGTTGTGGCCAGCAAATGACAGGGAAGAACTCCAAAGAGAACAGTGGTGAGTCCGGGGCTGACCCAACCCCCCTCCTCCACAGTAATCCTCTGAATGTCAGGCCCACACAACTGGGCCACGACTGAGAGGGACAAACCCAGGTGGAGCCTGGGCATCAGTCATAATAAGAAAACTCTATTTCAGGATAGACCTGTCTGGGACACCCCCACGAGTAGTGAGTACATACCTGGGGAAGAGACAATCCCCCAACTCCCCATTGGAAGGGAACTTCCTGACCATACAATAGTAGGAGGGGAGGACTGCATCCCCACCCACCCCCATTGCCCCTCCTCCTTCCCTGCTCTGGACAATGGGGAGAGAGTGACAGAGGTGGAAGTTCTGCAGGACAGAGCAGAGGAGAGGAGAGGAACAATTATAGAACCTGCAATAAGAGGACAGGGGTTTTCTTTTTTTAAAATGTTTTAAAATTTGTTGCCTTGTTGTTAGTTCATCTGCTTAAAAAAATATTTTTCCTTTGTGCATGAATGTGTATGTGGGGTTTGATCTGCATCACCCCTTTTTTCTTTTCATTTTCTTTCTTCATTTGTTTTTTGTTTACTGTTTATGTGTGTATGTGATCATCTGTTTATGTGTGTATGTGAAAGAGTGATCATCTTTCAGTTTTTTGATGTTGTTGGTTTGTTTTTGACGTTTGTTCTTCACTTTTCTATTTTTTATATTAAAGTGTGTGTCAGTATAGGTATGAGGGTTCAATCCAAATTTTTTTTCCCATGGTCTTTCTCTTTTTCTTCTCCATTCATTTTGTGCTAAGTGTGTGTATGTATGTTTAGGTTTCCTAGTTTTTATTGTTGTTTGTTTTGTTTCACTTTGTTGTTATTCTAGTTTGTTTTGGGGTGTGTGTTTGTGTATGGCTCTGTGTGTGTGTGTGTGCACAATTGTTTTTTGCTTTGGGTTCTGCTTTCATTGTTCTATGTTCTTTTTCTTTTTTTAAATTCTTGTCCTTCTTATTTCATTCTATTTTTCTCTGTGTTCCTCATTGGTGTCACTGTATCTTGAACTCAGGGGGTACACACATGTACCCATTGCATCATTATATAGAGTGATGGTGGGGAGTGGGTCTCAGAGAACACATACCACAATCAGTGAGCATCATAACTTGCAAAATTTTCTGAGTACTAACTCCCCACCCCCTACCTTATTTGACTTTTAAAACTACAAGAAACAGCAAAGCTTCCCACCCACAGCCCTGTGTCAAAATAGAACAAATCCAGAGCCCAGATCAGGGAAGAATAGAGGCCTGAGCAAACATCAGAAGGGAAAGCCTCTCCCACTGACACTGAATAATGGAACTAAAAAGAAAAGCAAGAGATCTGTCACAATTGATGAAAAGCCAAAGGAAGATCACAGGTAATTACAAGTGTAACAAAGAGAAAACTCCTGAAAAACCAGACCATGTAACCCAAACAATGGAAGTCACCAAAGACTTTCCCCAGAATATGATAGGGATTAGGGAATGGATGGCAAGAGTGACTAAGACTCAAGAAAGACAAGATGCAACACTGAAAGAACTTGTAACAGAGATTTTGGCCATAAAAAATTTCATCCAGGAAATAAATGACAAGATAACAAGCATGGAAAGCAGAATTAGTTTAGCCGAAGAAAGAATCTCAGAACTTGAAGACCAGAACATGGAATTAACCCGATCTGTAAAAAACATAGAATGAAGACTCACAAAGAAAGAACAAAGTCTACAAGAGATGTGTGATTATATCAAGAGGTCGAACCTATGCCTGATTGATATCCCAGAAGAAGAAAAGGGAATGGAGAACAACTTGGAGCAAGTATTCCAGGAGGTAATCTAACAAAACTTTCCCCATCTCACCAGAGATGTGACCAGCCAAGCACAAGAGATATAGAGAACCCCTACAAGACATCAAATGAGAAGACTAACCTCTAGACACATAGTAATATGCCTACACAAAGTAGGAACAAAAGAAACACTGCCAGCAAGAAGGAACTGGAGCCCCATATTAAAAGTCCTCAAAGATAAACAAATTCAACCAAGAATTTCCAATCCAACCAAGCTAAGCTTCATCAGTGATGGACAATTAAAATCCTTTCCAGACATCCAATCCCTAAGAGATTATGCAGCTTCCACACCAACTCTATAAGAGACACTTAAAAAGGTATTAAGCACAGAAGAAAGAAAAAAAGAATAACCACACACTTCCCAAGAGAACAGCAGAACACAGAATCAACAGAGAATACAGCACAAACAACAAAATTGAAAACATACACATACATCAACCCCAAAGCCAAAAGAAAACAAAGAAAAAACTTTATAAGAACCTCATGGATAAATAATCACATTTCAATAATCAGCCAGAATGTGAATGGAAAAAAATGCATCACCAAAAAGACCCAGAATGTTGACAAACTGGATAAGAAACCATGACCCAATTATTTACTGCATCCAGGAAACTCATCTCACCACAAGAGACACACATAGACTAAAAGTTCAAGGATGGAAAATGAGTTTTCAGGTAAATGGAGCACAGAAGTAGGCAGGAGTCGCAATCTTAATATGAGACAAAGTAACCTTTAAGCAATCAAAAATTTAAAAAGACACAAAAGGACACAAGAAATATCCATCTTAAACATATATGCACCAAACACAAGAGCACCAGCATTTATAAAGCAACTACTAAGTAAACTAAAAAAAGTTATTGACTCTAACACTATTATAGCAGGGGTTTGAATACCCCACTAACAGCCCTAGATAGATCATTGAGACAAAAAATCAACAGGGAGATCCAGAATCTAAACTTGACACTCAAACAAATGAACTTAATAGATACCTACAGATTATTCCACCCAATAACCACAGAATATACATTCAACTTATCACCATGTGGAATGTACTCCAAGACCTATCACATTCTTGGCCATAAATCTAGTGTAAACAAATTCCATAAGGTTGAAATATTGCCATGCATATTCTCAGACCACAGTGGAATAAAAATAACTATCAACACCAACAAAATTTCTCTGAAGCCCACAAAGACATGGATACTAAACAGCATGATACTGAACAGCTACTGGGTCAACACTGAAATTAAAGCAGACTTTAAAAGATTCCTGGAAACAAAGGAAAATGAAGAAATGTCTTACCAAAACCTGTGGATGCCATGAAATCAGTTCGAAGAGGGAATTTTATATATGAGCATACTTCAAGAAAATGGAAAGTTCACAAGTTGAGAGTCTAACAAATCACTTAAGGGAGCTAGAAAGCGAAGAC
This sequence comes from Cephalopachus bancanus, assembly GCA_027257055.1. NCBI lineage: Eukaryota > Metazoa > Chordata > Mammalia > Primates > Tarsiidae > Cephalopachus > Cephalopachus bancanus. The sequence continues at coordinate 657,183 of JAPVLO010000517.1, forward strand.
CACCAAAACCCTAACTTTAACTGAAGAATCCAAATCACCAAAATAAGAGTCCAAACATGGGACATAGAGGACAAACTTATCATAGAAAACATTAACAAAACAGAAAGCTGGTTCTTTGAAAGAATTAACAAGATTGATGGAGCCCTACCTGGAATAACCAAGAAAAAGAGAGGAAAAGCCCAAGTAAATGCAATCAGAAATACAAAGGATCAAATCACAACTACCCCGAAAATACAAACGATTACTATATATATCTATATGGAAACAAACTTGATAACCTACATGAAATGGAGGACTTTCTGACATCACACAACCTGCCCAGGTTGAAACAAGAAGACATTGAGTTATTAAAGAGAACAATACAAACTCTGGAAATTGACTCCATCATAAGAAAACTACCTAAAAAAAAAAAAAAACACTGGACTGGATGGCTTTCCAGCAGAATTCTACAAAATGTACAAGGAGGAGCTGATATCAATCCTATTGAATGTATTCCAGGCAATTGAGAAAGATGGAATTCTCCGCAAATCATTTTACAAAGCTAACATCACACTGATATACACAAACCTGGTAAAGATCCAACACAAAAAGAGAACTACAGGCTAATATCCCTTATGAACCTAGATGCAAACATCCTTAACAATATTCTAGCAAATTGGATCCAAAAACGCATCTCAAAAATCATCCACGATGACCAAGTAGGCTTCATCCCCAGGATGCAGGGGTGGTTCAACATTCGCAAGACCATAAATGTAATTAAATACATCAACAGATGTAAAAGCAAGAACCACATGATTATCTCATCAGATTCAGAAAAAGCTTTTGACAAAATCCAACATCCCTTCTTGATAAAAACCCTCAAACACCTAGGTATAGAGGAAATATACCTCAAAATAGTAAGTGCCATTTATGATAAACCCACAGCTAAAACACTGCCAAATGGGCAGAAACAGAAAAAATTTCCCCTGAAACTGGGACAAGACAAGGCTGCCCACCCTCACCCCTCTTATTCGATATTGTGTTGGAAGTCCTAGCTCGGGGAATTAGACAAGAGAAGGGAATCAGGGGTATCTGAAAAGGAAAAGCGGACGTCAAGCTATCCCTCTTTGCTGACAATATGATCCTATACCTTGAAAATCCAAAAGAATCTGTTAAAAACCTGCTTGCACTGACAAAGGACTTTGGCAAAGTCTTGCAGTACAAAATAAATGTGCAAAAGACAGTTGCATTCTTATATATCAACAACAAGCAGGCAGAGAAACAAATAAAAAAACAAAATCCCATTCACAATAACCACAAAAAAAAAAAAACTCCAGCATCTTCCAACCAGAGAAGTGAAAGACCTTTGCAATGAGAACTACAAAATACTGATCAAAGAAAACCAGAAAGACACAAACAAATGGAAAAATATTTCGTACTCATGGAGAGGAAGCATCAGCATTGTTAAGATGCCCATCCTACCAAAGGCAATCTACAGATTCAATGCAATACCCATTAAACTAGGAACACCATTCTTCTCAGACCTGGAAATGACAATACAGAAATTCATATGGAAACATAAATGACCATGAATTGCCAAAACAATCCTTAGCATAAGAAAAATAGCCAGAGGTATCACACTTCAAAACTTCAAACTTTATTATAAGGCTAGAGTAATCAAAGCAGTCTGGTATTGGTAAAAGAACAGGCATATAGACCAATGGAACAGACTAGAGTTTCCGGAAGCAAAGCCTCAATTTCTTAACCAACTAATCTTTGACAAAACCTCCAAGAATAACCACTGGGGAGATGAGAACCTATTCACTAAATGGTGCTGGGAAAACTGGCTGATCACATGCAGAGGATTGAAACAGGAACCCTACCTATCACCATACACAAAAAATTAACTTTAAATGGATCAAAGACCTAAACATAAAACCTCAAACTATAAGAATCTTAGAAAATGCAGGAGACACCTTTATGGAAATTGGAACTGACAAGCAATTCCTGATCAGAACCCTAAGTGCCCATACCATAAGAAATAAGATAGACAAGTGGGACCTCATCAAATTGCCGAGCTTCTGCAAAGCAGAAGAAACCTACAAGAGAGTAGGGAGACAGCCCACAAAATAGGAAAAAATATTTGCCAACTGTATATCTGACAAAGGCCTAACATCTAGGATCTACAAGGAAATCAAACATGCCAAAAGGAAAAAAACAAACAGCCCCATTAAAAAGTGGGCAAAAGACATGAAAAGACACTTCTCAAAAGAAGATATATGGGCAGCAAACAGACACATGAGAAAGTGCTCAGCCTCACTCATCATCAGAGAAATGCAAATCAAAACAACACTGAGATACCACCTAACCTCAGTAAGAATGGCCATCATGAATAAAACAAACAACAACAGATGCTGGTGAGGATGTGGGGAAAAAGGAATGCTTCTACACTGCTGGTGGGAATGCAAACTAGTGCAACCTATTTGGAAGACAGTGTGGCAATTTCTGAAAGAACTAGTAATTGACTTTCCATAAGACCCAGCAATCCCTCTACTGGGATCATATCCTGAATAACTCAAGTCATTCTACAAAAAAGATACTGCACATGCATGTTTGTTGCAGTTCTATTCACAATAGCAAAAACATGGAGCCAACCATGCTGCCCATCGAAGCTAGACTGGATAAAAGAAAAATGTGGTACATATACACAATGGAATATTATGCAGCCATAAATAAGGACAAACATAAGGACTTTGCAGCAACCTGGATGGATTTAGAGTCTATCGTACTCAGTGATCTATCACAGAAACAAAGAACAGAGTACCATATGTTGTCACTCATAAGTGGACCTTGAGCAATTGTCATGATACTATAAGAAAGGAATTGGCAATAGTGGGAAATTGCCGGGGGTGTTGAATTGACAGTTGAGGGGAAACTGCCAGGGGAGGGAGGGGCATACCTTATCAGCAAGGGTACCTGCTTAATGAACACTTGCATACCTAACCTTGAGTTGTACCCCACGTCTTTAAAATAAAGTAAAATAAAATTACAAAGCCTACAAAGTTATAGTAAGTTCCAATCAATAGGTAGGAATTACTTATCAAGGGGGAAAGGAGAAAAAAATGAACTGCTTCTTCTGAATAATGATATGGTGGGGCTCAATTGAAAAAGTTCCCTCATTTTTCTAATACTCCTTGCTAATTTTTTTTTTCCTTTTTTTCTCAGAAGATGTTAAAGCCCTTGCTTAGGAAAAGAGTTAAGAATATAGAGCTTCCAAAATAATTGTTTCAAAATGTAGGTGTTAATGGGATAAATTTAAGTAAATTGTTATCTATTTTCATTTTTCAACTAAAGAGCAAATGTATTAGAAAAACCAGGATTTCAAAAGTTGAAACTGCTCAATTTGAGAATTTTATATTTTAATGATCTTAATTGACAGTGAGTCAGTGAATTTATAGATAGCATAGTTGTCAGTTTTCGTATTTCTGTTTTATTTTAGTTTGTGTATTCTCACATTTAGGCAGTGTTTGATTTTATTATGAACTGAGCTGTTGGGCGTAGTTTTATATCCAGGATCCTCTGAGTATTTGGAGTTAGTCTGGTGCTTTACAGTGTTTTAGTATCATACTGCTAAAGGTATGCAAAAAAGGATCAATATTTATATATATTTACCAATATCTACCTATTATCTATCTATCTATATTTATCTATGTATCAGCATACCTATATACCTCTCTAGAGGCAGAGAGGAAAGTGGTATTCTTAGTAGTGCAGAATATGAAAATAAAAATATGTGCAGAAGTATATACAAACCCCTAAATAGAGAATTTTGGGGCAAAGGGCCAGAACATGTGATGAGAAGAAAATTTAACATTTTGATTTAACACAAATGCTTTCTAATTATCTATCTTAAGAAGTCATTGCTTTTGTAGTTAGAAAAATAACTGTAGTTAATAATTTTGTTGTGTGTTGAATGTTCTCTATTAAAGTATTTTATACTTAAAAAGATGTATATAGTGTCTATTCGTGGATGAATGTATAAAGAAAATGTGGTATGTATACATAGTTGAACATCAGTCAAACATAAAAAAAAATGAACTCTTGTCATTTGCAGCAACATGGATGGAACTGGAGTACATCATGTTAACTGAGATAAGCCAGGCACAGAAATACAAACATCACATGTTCTCATTCATATGTGGCAGCTAAAAACATGGATCTCATGAAGATAGAGAATAGAATGGTGGTTACCAGAGGCTGGGGGGGTAAGGAGGAGAAAGGGATAAAGGGAAAAAACCAGAATATAAATTTATTTATTTCCACAGAAGTAAGCACTTAGATATTGTGAAGATGGAAAATTTTGCATGTATATGTACCTTAATTTAAAGTGTAAAAATTTCTTTAAAAGATGTAAACAGATAGGCACATCAAATAATATTCAAATAGATTGAAAAAATGTTTTGAAAAGCTTTTTTGATATCTTACAGAAATGCATGTATAAATATAATGAAAAATCTGGAATATGTGGAGTCAAATGTTCAAACATCTCTAAGTGATTGGATCAGTAATTCTTAGTATAATTGCTTCTTATTAATTTCAAATGCTTTAGATATTCGTGCATATTTTTATAAAAAGAAAATAGATGGAGCTGAAACTTGCATTTATACTGGAAGCAAAAACATTTAAAGGGATATGTACTGTCAGTGAGTGTGGGGTATATGCACTACTATCAGGGATCTTGTGCTTCTATCATCATTGATCTGTGTGTGAAACAACAACAAGAACAGTAAAAAGTCAGAAGCACTAAATGGAATCAAAATGGACGAATTCAAAATCAGTTTTGAACAGTGGAAAAAGTGTCTTGATTGCTCTATTGCATCAGAAGGAGAGTACTTTGAGGGTTACTGAAGTTTAAACATGTAAGAATAAATGCACTTTTAAAATTAATAAATTCTAGGTGTTTGGGGGTCCTCTAGCATAGAATAAATGAATTAGGAAGTACAGACCCAGTGAAGAACAGTCTGTGGGCCGCTTGGAGCTTGGAGCCACTTGGACAGGGAATTCAGGGGCCCAGGTACCTGGAGCATGGTTGAGGGTGGGGGCCTTGGGTTCTGAGTGTGTACTTTCTCTTAACCTCACACACTGGATTCTTGGCAGCTAGCACACAGGTAAGGGTGGAAGAAGGCAGGCTTTTTGTCTCTAAAGTGTGGAGCCCATGAAAAGCCCCCTGTATCTGGGGCTTCAGAGCAGTACTATATTTAATAATTGGCTCAGCATAAGCACTGGGATAGCCAGCTTCTAAAGTTGCCACGGTGATCCCTCCCTTTTGATATTCATGTTCTGGTGTAGTGCCCTCCTTCATTTAATAGAGCTGACCTATGTGACAAATAAGGTATCGTGAAAATGATGGAGTGTGATATCAAGGCTAAGTCATTAAAAAGCGAAACAAAACATTGTGACTTTTATTTCATTCTTTCTTGAATTGTTCACTCTCAGGGAATCTATTTGTCTTTCTTGTTCTCCTTTTTTTGTGTGTGTAGGTCGGGTTCTCACTCTGTCACCCAGGCTGGAGGGCAGTGGCAGGATCACGGCTTACCACAGCCTCAACTTCCTGGGCTCAGGCGATCCTTTTCCCTCAGCCTTCTGAGTAGCTGGGCACTTGTCTCTACAACTCATCCTCACAGTAATGAGGAGGGTTATTTGTTGTTGTTGTTGTTGTTGTGACAAGGTCTCAATATGTTGCCTAGGCTGGTCTCGAACTCCTAGGCTGGAATAATCCTCTTGCCTTAACCTCTCAAAGTGCTAGGATTACAAGTGTGAGCCACTGAGTCTGTCTCACTGGCCAGCTGTCTTGTCATGAGGTTTCTTGAGTGTCCTGATTGAGAGAACTACGTGGCGAGGAAAGGATACCTCCTAGAAACAGCTTACAAGGAACTGTGGCATCATACCTTTGATTTAAGCCATAATTGGAAGAAAATTTCCTAAATCCAGACAAACTTTCAGATAGTTAACTGTACTCCAAGGTGACATATTGATTGCAACTTCTTAAGATATCCCAGGACAGAATCGCCCACCTAACTCACTCTTGAATGCCTGACCCTACAGAAATGGTGAGATATTAAATGTTTTCTTAAACCACTGTTTCAGGCTTATTTGTTATGTAGCAATAGATAATTAAAACACATTTTGGTACCAAAACTAGAGGGCTGTAGTAACTAAAACCTAAAATCTGAGAATGGCTTTGAATTGGGCAGAGGGAAGAACCTGGAAGAAGTTTGAGGAGAGTACTAGTGAAAGTCAAATAAGCTTGGGACAGATCATATTCAGAAAACTGATGGTCAGTATGAAAGCTTAAAGGGAAGTGAGGGAAACGCTAGTAGAAACTGTAGGAAAGGGATGTCTTGTCATGTAGTCTAGTGATGTAGGAAGTAGAAAATGGACCTAACAAAGTGAGTGATATAACTTAAGATATTTCCAAAGCCTTGCAGGTGCTACATGGTTTCTTCCTGCTGTGTGTAGGAGTTAAGATAAAGGAACTGTTCAATAAAAAAGGAGACAGAACTTGCTAGTTAAAAAACTTTTCAGTCTCTGTAAATGGCAGAGATTGTTAAAATCAAGAAACTACTTTCAGGTAAAGATCAAATTCAGAAGATGCCTGGAAGACACAGTTTAAAGATGAGGTCAAGAGTGTAAGTATAAAATCCTTTGTTAAGACCTCAGGAAGACCCGAGGCAGTGCCTCAGAGAAACATTCAGTAAAACAGTAGGCTTTCTAAGAAAATGAAAGTTGCTGTCCCTGAGTCCATTCTGCATTGCTAAAAAAGGGATACTTGAGGCTAAGTCATAAAGGAAAGATAATTTTTTTTTTTGGCTTACTGTGCTGCAAGACTATATAAGAAGCATGTCACCAGCATCTGCTTCTGGTAAGAACCTCAGGAAGTTTCAATCGTAAAGGAAGGTGAAGGGAAACTGGCATCACAGGGTGAGACAGGGAGACAGCCCAATTTTGCTTGTTCTTAAATCTGGAACAAATAGAATGCTTTATGTTACGCGACTACAGCCTTAAGGCTGTGTTCCCATTCATCAAGGCCCTCATACCCAGTACTCACTACTATAAAAATTATTAATTTTATTCAATCAACAATCAGTAAATATTTTATCCTTTTATAGCTTTGGCTAACATATTCTGTTCAGTGCCTATTGCAATAGCCTCTCAACTACAGCTTGTCTCTACCTCTAAAGGTACATAACACACCATTTCTAAGTTATCCATGGGGTATCTCAACAGCTTTGCCATTATACGCTGTCTCTGCAGACAAGATCTTAACTGCATCTATCTTTTTTCAGGAACATCAGTAAGACATTACATTAACAGCATTCTCTTTCAAGGAGGCTCATTTGACACAATCATTAATGATATGTAAATCCAACTACTTTTAATACCTTCTGGGTTCTGGTGGCTATATATTCCTCATTTACAAATTGTACTTACAAATGAAAATTAACAGGTATCACCTTTGTCCAATCATACTTCTACATGACTATCCATTCTTCATCAAACCTATGCATAAAAATATGCCGGTTTCCCTGTTTCTTTGGGTCTTCATTTCTGAATGCTCTTGTGTCACATAAAGCTTACTTTAGATAAATTTGTATTATTTTATCTTGTTAATCTGCTTTTTAAAATAGGCATCTTGGTCATGGGCCTAGAGATGGGTAAGAAAAGAAATTCGTTCTCCCTTGCAACTCCTATGCCTAAAGAGAAATCTGGTTGAGGTTGCTATTATCTGTACCACTCTAAAAATTAATGGATAGTCTTTACCCAAGAGGCATCTGCTTCTTATTAGTCAACTTCATGACCCCCTGGAGAAAGGACCAGTTACTCCTTGGTGCCTTCTCCTATTAACTTCCCTTTAGGTTTCCAGCATGACTTCCTGCCTGTGACTCCAGCCATAACCACTCCTTCCCCTGTATTACAGGCAAACATGCAATATTACTAATAGTTACACGTACTTTACTAATGTATCATTTCACATTCTTCAACCTTCGAGACCTGGCATCTTGACCTGAGCATATTTCTAACACACTTTACAATTCCACCAAGGTATTGTTAGAGAGCACAAAAGTTTCACATCTATTTTACTTGGCTAATACCATATAAATGGGAAACTGAGTTATGGACTGGCTGGTAGAGATTCCTTGTACTTCTACTTGTGCTCCTCCTTTCTTACCTAATAATAAAATATTTTCTATGCTATTTGGGGCAATTTGTGTTCTACTCTTTAAAAATCTCCACTATTATCACCCCAAAGTTTTATAATATGATGCCAAATTATCAGAGGACCAATTGTCTTGTTAACATTTTTAATTTTTAAATTTTCTGTATATTATGATGTTTTGACATCTAAAAGAAAAACCTTACTTGCTGGGGTAAGACTACCTCACCCTGAGCTAGTCAATTCTCAAAGATAACAATGGGTTCAACCAGAGCATGTCTTTGATATGCAAACTAACCAATCCACAGCCATACTTCCTCTATCTGGCTTTTACACCCCAGGAAGCAATATTCCTCTCCCTTGAGGACTAGGTCCCAGGCAATTAGAAACCACTCCTATAGTTTAGAGCCTCCCAAAGGGTCACTTCCTCCTGTCTTCTGCCTTCTGACCTCTCTAGTATATTTTCCATGTGACTCTGAGTGGCATGGCATGCCTTGTATAATATGCTTTGTTTTTTTCCTAGGCCTCTCCTCTGTCTTCTCTTGTGGCTGCACCCAACTGACCTTCTCCTAAAAGAATGACAAAACAGTTTTACTACCAAAGAATATGAGAAAAGGTATTAATGCTAACCATAGAGTACTGAGGTAAACTTATGTAAATGTAAAACAAGGTCTTCTACCCTCAAAATTCTGCCCTTTCCCCTTTTGTGATCCTCTGCTCTAGTCACCTATTTCACTTTTTTTCTTAAAAAGATTTCAAGTTTTAGACAAATTTTCTCCCTTTCCTCTCTAAATATTTATTTCTCATTTTTAATTAGGAAATATTGCCAACATACACAAAAGAATATAGAATACTACATCTATGTACCCACCACTAAAGTAATATAACACTACAGATACAGTTGAAGCCTACCATGTACCTTTCCCCAATTAAATTCCCTAACTTCTGTCTTCACAAGCCACAGCCACTACCTTAAACAAAGTATGTATCATTCTCTTACATGACTTAGTGCATGCTACATATGCATCATCATCATCATGCATTCCTTTTACTACATACACATGTACTCATAATTTATAGTACAGTTTTCAATGTTTTTAAATGTTTTTTATGAGATAATTCAGGGATATAACTCTTTCTACACTAAAATCTTGTGCTCTTTCCTTTACCATAAATTTTTCTTAACCTCCCAGAACTTCACTAACCCAGTCTTGACAGGGCTTGTCATGGACCCTATATTTAGAGGCTCCATACCTGCCCTCTTCCAGCCTTGCCTCACTGCAAGCGGCCCAGAGTCTAGTGTTTGGGGTGAAGGGGATGTGCACAATCAGAGCCCATGTCCCCTACTCCCAAACTTATTTCAGGTATTTGGAACCCTGAAGTTGTTTCCCAAGTGCCCTCAAGCCCCAAGAGATTTGGAGGCTCCTCTTCACCGGGTCTGTGCTTCTGAGAAGTAAGTATACTGTCAATGTATATACGCTCAACACTGATAGCTGACTAAGAGTTATAGGCTGTATGCAAGGAACAGGGGACAGGTGGGCTTCAGTATTTATAATCTATATATATGTAAAATCCTATATATACACATATACATATATGTATATATACACATGTATATATACATATATGTATTATATATAAAAGCCTCTTGATGTGAGGGATGGAGCTCAGAGTATACAGATAAGTGCTGCAGATAAGGGACACTGGGTCCTGGGTTGTAGAACAGGCGCCTAGGGTAGTGGCTCTGGTCTCCCCACATCTCTGGAACAGAACTTTGAGGAGTTCAAGTATTGTGGACAGACCCTAATCTGATCCTCAAATAATCCTCATCCCCTTGTAATCACATTCTTTTGTAATCCTCTTCTCTTTCGACTTCCTTCTAAACAATAGGGTATGGAAAAGTTGACCCATGATTATGTTATGACATATTATGTTAGCTTGATTTGCATATCATTTGTGTAGTGATTTGTTTTTCTTATTTAGTAATAGAAAACGAATACACTAGGCCCAGCAGAGGACAGTCCTGGAGATCTTAGGTGTCTGATGTGTAGTCTTGAGTTTCACTCAACTATTCCTGATATATATCTGTTACTGACAGCTTTATATTTTAAAATTTTCTTGGTAAACTAAGTAAGGAAAAAAACCCTTAAATTTGAAATTGGTCTTTTGGTCATCAGGATAGCACATTTGCCATGGCAGGGAAGATATTTCATTTAACAGTCTATTAATTGTTCTAAACTTTTCAAATGTTTTACACATGCATATAAGCCCTAAATTGTACTCTTGTCCAGAACCTTACAAATGTTACAAAAATTACAGGTGGCCCAGTTAAAACATCTGGTCTATCACCTCTGCTCCTTCCTTATTCCCTGTCACAGTTTGTTACCCAAGCACAGAAACAGTGTTGTCTGTGGGTTCCGAAATGGCCTCTTCAACTTTTTCTTGTGTAGGGCTTGGACTAATGGACCAAAGATCTTGGAAAGGCTAAAGTATAACAGCCAACCATTCTGCCTCTCTCCCAACACTCAAGAGCATCTACCCTCTCTCCCACATATCTTGCTTTCTCCCTGTATTTTGTGAAAAAATCCTCTCACTCAAGACCACTTTTCCACTACAAATAGCCACCTGGAGGCTCCCGGCCATCAGCTGGATTGGGCACACCTTGTGGAGCCCCTTTAAAATCAGTACAACCCTTCTTTAGAATATTTTACTTCACTGAAAATGGTCAGGTCTGACTGTGAATGTCCTATTTGATTTTTCACCCCATTAAATACAGACTGAGATGGGCTATAGAACAGTTTCTCTTCAGTTTTCCATAGAGCAAAGACCAAGGAAACTACAAAGAACCTAGAAACCTGTTAAATTGTGCCTCTTGGCATCTAAACATTCTTAACTTCTTCATTCAAAAACAGTTTTATTGCTACTTTTGGAAAATGGAATATTAACAGGGGAATTCTCAGAGAGAGACTCACCTTACTTTGGTTCACTTGAAGAAAACAAAAAGGGGTCAGAGTGCAAGGGCCAGCATAACACAATACCACTATTATCTGGGTTATAGTAGCAACTCAAATAAACTATTGCTGTAGGCATTTCAAGTAAATGAGATCAGAAATGATCTATAAGACCTGGAAAAATATTCCACACAGCATCCTGATTTGCCACAGTTACTGCAAATGCAATACATTCAACCCTCAGAAGCATAAAACCAGTGAAGAGGAGCCTACAGGTTTCTTGAAGCTTGGGGACTCTTGGGCAACAAATTCAGGACCCTGGGTACCTGGAGCATGTTTGAGGGAGAGAGGTATGGGCTATGAATGTGCACATTTCCTTCACACACTAGACTCTTGGCCATTGCAGAGAGATGAGGCTGGAAGAGGTCAGGAGTAAAACCTCCAAGATGTGGTCAAATGACAAGCTCCCTGCAGTCTGGGTCTCAGAGCAGTACTGTATTTAACAACTGGTTCAGCACAGGCACTGGGATAGCCATCCTCCAAGGTTGCCGCAGTGTTCCTTGCTCTTGGTATTCATGTCCTAGTGTAATGCTCTCCTTCATTTATTTATTTATGCATTTACGTATTTATTTATAACAATTAACTTATAACTGTTTTTTAATTAGTTTATTTGTTATAAAGATGTCGGTACAATTCAGGGTTAGGTATATAAACACTAATCATGCAGGTACCCTTGTTGATTAGGTATGCCCCTCCCTCCCCTAGCAGCTTCCCTCAACTGCCAGTTCCACCCCCCCCCACTCTCCTGACAGTTTTACACTACTGCCAATCGCTTTCTTATAGCATTATAATTGTTCAAGGTCACCTTATGAGTGAGAACATATGGGACTCAGTTCTTTGTTTCTGTGATAAATCACTGAGTATGATCGGCACCAAATCCATCCAAGTTGCTACAAAGTCCATATATTTGTCCTTCTTTATAGCTGCATAACATTCCATTGCGTATATGTACCACATTTTTAAAATCCAGTCCAGCTTTGATGGGCAACATGGTTGGTTCATGTTTTTGCTATAGTGAATAGAGCTGCAACAAACATACGTGTGCAGGTATCTTTTTTGTAGAATAATTTGAGTTCCTCCGGGTATATTCCCAATAGGGGAATCGCTGGGTCATACGGAAGGTCAATTTCTAGTTCTTTCAGAAATCGCCACATTGTCTTCCAAAGAGGTTGTATTAGTCTGTATTCCCACCAGGAGTGTAGAAGCGTTCCTTTTTCTCCACATCCTTGCCAGCATCTGTTGTTGTTTGTTTTATTAATGATGGTCATTCTTACAGGAGTTAGGTGAAATCTCAGTGTGGTTTTGATTTGCATTTCTCTGATGACGAGTGATGCTGAGCACTTTTTCATGTGTCTGTTGGCTGCCTGTATATCTTCTTTTGAGACGTGTCTATTCATGTCTTTTGCTCACTTTTTAAAGGGGCCGCTTGTTTTTTTGTTTTCCTTTCAGAGCGTTTGAGTTCCTTGTAGATCCTAGATGTTAGGCTTTTGTCAGTTGGCAAATATATTTCCCATTCTGTGGGCTGTCTCCCTCCTCTCTTGATGGTTTCTTTTGCTTTACAGAGCTCGTTAATTTATCTATCTGATTTTTTAAGGTATTAGCCTTAAGGGTTCTGAATAGGAATTGGTTCCCAGTTCCAATTTCCATAAGGGTGTCTCTTGCACTTTCTAAGATTCTTATAGTTTGAGGTTTTACAATCAGGTCTTTGATCCATTTAGAGTTAATTTTTGTGTATGGTGATAGGTAGGGTCCTGTTTCAATCTTCTGCATGTGGTCAGCCAGTTTTCCCAGCATCATTTACTCAATAGGTTCTCCTCTCTCCAGTGGTTGTTGTTGAAGGCTTTGTCAAAGATGAGTTGGTTGAGGAATTGAGGCTTTGTTTCCGGAAACTCTATCCTGTTCCATTGGTCTATATGCCAGTTCTTGCACCAATACCAGGCTGTTTTGATTACTGTAGCCTTATACTAAAGTTTGAAGTCTGGAAGTGTGATACTTCCTGCTTTGTTTCTTTTGCTAAGGATTGTTTTTGCTATTCATGGTCATTTATGTTTCCGTATGAATTTCTGTGCTATTTCTAGGTCTGAGAAGAACGATGTTGGTAACTTTATGGGTATTGCGTTGAATCTGTAGATTGCCTTTGGTAGGATGGCCATCTTAACAATGCTGATTCTTCCTATCCATGAGCATGGAATATTTTCCCATTTGTTTGTGTCTTCTTGGATTTCTTTAAGCAATGTTTCATAATTTTCATTGTAAAGGTCTTTCACTTCTCTGGATTGGAGATGCCAAGGTATTTTATTTTTTTGGTGGCTATTGTGAATGGGATTGTGCTTTTTATTTGGGTCTCTGCTGGCTTGTGGTTGGTGTAGAGTAATGCAACTGTCTTTTGCACATTTATTTTTACCCTGAGACCTTCCCAAAATCCTTTATCAGTGCAAGCAGGTTTTTGACAGATTCTCTTGGATTTTCAAGGTATAGGATCATATCATCAATAAAAAGGGATAACTTGACTTCCTCTTTTCCTATTTGGATACCCCTGTTTTCCTTCTCTTGTCTAATTGCCTGAGCTAGGACTTCCAACACAATATTGAACAAGAGGGGTGAGAGTGGACAACCTTGTCTTGTTCCACTTTTCAGGAGAAATGATTCTAGTTTCTGACCATTTAGCAATATGCTAGCCGTGGGTTTGTCACTTGTTGTTTTGAGGTATGTTCCATCTATACCTTGATGTTTCAGGGTTTTTATCAAGAAGGGATGCTGGATTTTATCAAAAGCTTTTTCTGCATCTAATGAGATAATCATGTGGTTCTTGCTTTTACAACTGTTGATGTATTTAATGATACTTATGGTCTTGTGAATGCTGAACCAACACTGCATCCTGGGGATGAAGCTTACTTGGTCATTGTGGATGATATTTGAGATGTGTTTTTGGATCCGATTTACTAGAATCTTGCTGAGAATTTTTGCATCTATGTTCATAAGGGATATTGGCCTGTAGTTCTCTTTCTTTGTTGGATCATTACCCGGTTTGGGTATTAGTGTAATATTAACTTCATAAAATGATTTGGGGAGGATTCCATCTTTCTCAATTGCCTGGAATACTTTCAATAGAATTGGTATCAGCTCCTCCTTGTATGTTTTGTAGAATTCTGCTGAAAGCTATCTGGTCCAGGACTTTTTTTTTGTACATAGTTTTCATATGACAGAGTCAATTTCCTGGGTTGTTATTGGCCTATTTAGTGTCTCAATGTCTTCTTGTTTTAACCTGGGCAGGTTTGTGATGTCTGAAAATTCTCCATTTCATCTAGTTTTTCAAGTTTGTTTCCATATAGGTGTACATAGTAATCTCTGATAATCTTGTGTATTTCATCAGGGTCAGTTGTGACTTGATCTTTGGTATTTCTGATTGTGTTTATTTGGGCTTTTTCTCTCTTTTTCTTGGTCATTCTGGCTAGGGGCCCATCAATCTTGTTAATTCTTTCAAAGAACCAACTTTTTGCTTTGTTGATGTTTTCTATGATAATTTTGTCCTCTATGTCCTGTATTTGTGCTCTTATTTTTGTGATTTGGATTCTTCTGCTAAAGTCGGGGTTGTGGTGGTCTTCTCTTTCTGGCTCCTTTAGGTGATTTGTTAGGCTCTCCACTTGTGATCTTTCCATTTTCTTGATGTGTGCCCATAGAGATATAAATTCCCCTCTTAAAACTGATTTCATGGCATCCCAGAGATTTTGGTAAGATGTTTCTTCATTTTCATTTGTTTCCAGGAATCTTTCAATTTCTTCTTTGATTTCAGTATTCACCCAGACGTTGTTCAGCATCATGTTGTGTAGTGTCCTTGTCTTTGTGGGCTTTGGGGAATATTTTTGGTTTTAATGTTTATTTTTAATCCACTGTGGTCTGAGAATGCGCATGGCAAGATTTCAACCTTGTGGAATTTGTTTATGCTTGATTTATGGCCAAAAAATTTGATCAATCTTGGAGTATGTTCCATGTGGTGATGAGTAGAATGTATATGCTGTGGTTGTTGGGTGGAATAATCTGTAGGTATTGATCAAGTTCATTTGGTCAAGTGTCAAGTTTAGGTTCTGAATCTCCTTGTTGATTTTTTGCCTCGATGATCTATCCAGGACTGTCAGTGGGGTATTTAAGTCCCCTGCTATAATAGTGTTAGAGTCAATATCTGTTTTTAGTTTATTTAGTAGTTGTTTTATAAATGCTGGTGCTCCTCTGTTGGGTGTATATATGTTTAGGATGGATATTTCTTGTTGATGGATTGAACCTTTTATCATTATGTAGAATCCTTTTGTATCTTTTTTAATTTTTGATAATTTAAAGGTTATTTTGTCTGATATTAAGATTGCAACTCCTGCCTTCTTTTTGACCCACTTGCCTGGAAACTCATTTTTCATCCTTTAGCTTTGAGTCTGTGTGTGTCCCGTGTAGTGAGATGAGTCTCCTAGATATAGCAAATAATGGGTCATGGTTTCTTATCCAGTCCACCATTCTGTGTCTTTTCAGTGGTTCATTTAGTCCATTCACATTCAGGCTAATTATTGAAATTTGGCAGTTTTTCCCTGTGATGAGGTCCTTATAGAGTTGTTGTTGTTCCTGTTTACTTGTTGTCATTCCTTTGGTTTTTGAGTTGATTCATGTGTGTTTTCCATCTTTTCCCTGTACTTTTGTGAAGATCGTTGTCATTGTTTTCTCCTTTTCTTATGCGTTTAATACTTTCTTAAGCATTTCTTGTAGAGATGGTCTGGAGGCAGCATAAGTTCTTAGAGATTGGATGTCTGCGAAAGATTTTATTTTATTTTTTTAACATATTTTTTATTTTTAAATTGTGGGGTACAGTTAAGGGTTAGGTATACAGATATGCGTTGTGCAGCTACCCTTGTTGATGAGGTGTGCCTCCCTGTCCCCAGACAGATATCGACTACTGTTAATCCCACCTACCTTCCCCTCCCTGCCCCCCCATAGTTTCCTGACACTATCAATCCTTTTCTTATTGTATTGTGATAGTTGCTTAAGGTCCACTTATGAGTGAGAACATGTGATACTCAGATCTTTGTTTCTGTGAGATATCACTCAGTATTAGTATTCCATCCAGGTTGCTGTGAAATTCATGATTTTGTTCTTTTTTATGGCTGTGTAATATTCCATCACTGTATATGTACCACATTTTAAAAAATCCAGTCCTCTTTTGATGGACAGCATGGTTGGGTTGGTTCCATAATCTTGCTATTGTGAACAATGCTGCGATAAACATACGTGTGCAAGTATCTTTTTTGTAGAGTGATTTGAGTTCTTCAGGGTATATTCCCAGTAGGGGGATTGTGGGGTCATATGGAGGGTCTATTTTTAGAGCTTTTAGGAATCGCCACACTGATTTCCACAGCGGCTGCACTTGTTTACATTGCCATCAACAGTGTAGAAGTGTTCCCTTTACAACACATCCTCTCCAGCATCTGCTATTTTTGAATGATTGATAATGGCCATTCTGACAGCAGTTAAGTGATATCTCAGTGTAGTTTTAATTTGCATCTCCTTGATGACTAGTGAGGTTGAACATTTCTTTATGTATCTGCTGACTGCTCATATGCCTTCTTGTGAGAAGTGTCTGTTCATATCTTTTGCTCACTTTGTAATGGGGCTATTTGCTTTTTCTTTTCAGCATGTTTGAGTTCTTGTAGATGCTAGATGTCAGGCCTTTGCCAGACACGGAGTTGGCAAATACCTTTTCCCAGTCTGTGGGCTGTCTCCCTGCTCTCTTGATGGTTTCTTTGGTTTTGCAGAAGCTCGTCAGTTTAATGAGGTCCCACTTGTCTATCTTATCGCTTATGGCCTATGCGTTTCAGGTTTTGCTCAGGAATTGGGTGCCAGTTCCAACTTCCATAAGGGTGTGTCCTGCATTTTCTAAAGTTCTTCTGGTTTGAGGTTTTACATTTAGGTCTCTGATCCATTTAGAGTTAATTTTTGTGTATGGGGATAGATAGGGGTCTTGTTTGAATCTTCTGCATGTGGTCAACCAGTTTCCCAACACCATTTACTGAATAGGTTCTCCTCTCCCCAGTGGTGGGAGGTGAAGGCTTTGTCAAAGATGAGTTGGTTGAGGAATTGATGCTTTGCTTCTGGAATCTCTATCCTATTCCATTGGTCCATGTTCCTGTTCTTGTACCAATATCACGCTCTTGTCATTTTTGTAGCCTTATAGTAAAGTTTGAAGCCTGAAAGTGTGCTACTTCCTGCTTTGTTTCTTTTGCTAAGGATTGTTTTGGCTATTCGTGGCCATTTATATTTCCACATGAATTTCTGTATTGTTGTTTCCAGGTCTGAGAAGGATGGTGTTGGTGACTTAATGGGTATTGCGTTGAATCTGCAGATTGCCTTTGGTAGGATGGACATCTTAACAGTGTTGACTTGTCTCAACCTACAAACCCAGACATCAAGACATTAATGGAGAGATTAAAACGAATTGAGGAGAGACAAGAGGAAACTAGGAAGGAGTTGATAAATGAGATAACAGTAGTAAAGAATACTGTGAATGAAATAAATAACAAACTGATAAGCATGGAAAGCAGAATTAGCCAAGCAGAAGAAAGAATCTCAGAACATGAGGACCAAAATAAAGAACTAATTCAAATTGTCAAAAACGTAGAAATGAAGCTTTAAAAGACAAAACGAAGCCTTCAAGAGATGAGCGATTACTTCAAGAGACAGAACCTAAGAGTAATTGGACTTCCTGAGGCAGAAAGAGAGACAGAGTTCACCCTGGAACAAACATTCCATGAGATTATTGAAGAAAACTTCCCTCATCTCATCAGTGATGCAAAAATTCAAACACAAGAGATTGAGAGAACCCTTGCAATATAACAAATGAGAAGACCAACTCCCAGACACATAATAATTCACCTAAACAAAGTAGGTATAAAAGAAAAAATCCTAAAGGCAGCAAGGGAAAAAGGTCAAATTACCTACCATGGAAGACCAATTAGAATAGCAGCAGATTTATCTACAGAAACCCTTCAAGCTAGGAGAGCTTGGAGCCCTATCTTCAAAGTTCTAAAAGATAAACAATTTCAACCAAGAATAACCTATCCAGTCAAGCTAAGCCTCATCAGTGAGGGAGAATTAAAATCTTTCTCAGATATCTAATCCCTAAGAACTTACGCTGCCACCAGACCACCTCTACAAGAAACACTTAAGAAAGTATTAAACACAGAAGAAAAGGAAAAAAGAGCAACAACATTCTTCACAACAGTACAGGAAAAAGATTAAAAACACATGCGAACCAACCCCAAAACCAAAAGAAAGACAACAAAAAAGTAGGAACAGCAAGAACAACTCTATAAAAACCTCATCATAGGGATCAACTCTCACATTTCAATAATTAGCCTGAATGTGAATGGACTAAATGCACCACTGAAAAGGCATAGAATGGCAAAATGGATAAAATATCACCAGGCAACAATGTATTGCCTTCAAGAGACTCATTTCACTAGAAAGGACACTCACAGACTCAAAGTAAGAGGATAGGAAGAAAATTTTCAGGTGAACAGGACACAAAAGTAAGGAGGAGTCTTAATCTTAATCTCTGACAAAATACCC
Source organism: Cephalopachus bancanus (assembly GCA_027257055.1). NCBI lineage: Eukaryota > Metazoa > Chordata > Mammalia > Primates > Tarsiidae > Cephalopachus > Cephalopachus bancanus. Next base: position 675,993 of record JAPVLO010000517.1, read on the forward strand.
TTCAAGCTATCAAAAATTTAAAAAGATACAGAAGCCCACTACATAATGATAAAACGTTCAATCCATCAACAAGAAATATCTATCCTAAACATAAATGTACCCAACGTAGGAGCACCAACTTTCATAAAGCAGCTTCTAGGTAAACTTAAAAAAGATATTGACTCTAACACTATCATAGCTGGGTACTTTAATACCCCACTCACAACCCTAGACAGATCATCAGGACAAAAAAATCAGCAATGGGATCTGGAACCTCAATGTGACTCTGGACCAAATGGACTTAATTGATACCTACAGAACACTCCAAACAACGACCACAGAATATACATTCTACTCATCACTGCATGGAACGTACTCTACGATTGACCACTTACTTGACCATAAATCAAGCATAAACAAATTTCAAAAGATCGAAATTTTGCCATGCACCTTCTTGGACCACAGTGGAATAAAAATAAACATCAACACCAACAGGGTTTCCCCCAAACCCACAAAGACATGGACACTAAATAGCATGATGCTAAACAACTCCTGGGTCAATGATGAAATCAAAACAGAGATCAAAATATACCTAGGAAAGATTTTAGTTCTCCCTCACTGATGAAGCTTAACTTGGTTGGGTAGGTTATTCTTGGTTGAAATTGTTTATCTTTGAAAACTTTGAAGATTGGGCTCCAAGCTCTCCTAGCCTGAAGTGTTTCTGTAGATAAATCTGCTGTTATTCTAATTGGTCTTCCTTGGTAGGTAGTCTGACTTTTTTCTCTTGCTGTCTTTAGGATTTTTTCTTTTATACCTTCTTTGTTTAGGTGAATTACTATGTGTCTGGGAGTTGTTCTTTTCATTTGTTTTCTTGCAGGGGTTCTCTCAATCTCTTGCGTTTGAATTTTTGCATTACTGATGAGATGAGGGAAGTTTTCTTGAATGATTTCATGGAATGTTTGTTCCAGTGTGGTCTCTGTCTCTGTTTCTGCCTCAGATATTCCAGTTACTCTTAGATTCTGTCTCTTGATGCAATCATTCATCTCTTGAAGGTTTTGTTCTGTCTTTTTAAGCTTCTTTTCTATGTTTTTAACAGTTTGGGTTAGTTGTGTATTTTGGTCTTCAAGCTCTGAAATTCTTTCTTCTGCTTGGCTAATTCTGCTTTTGATGCATATTAGTTTGTTATTTATTTGCATCACACTATTCTTTACTGCTCTTGTTTCAGTTATCAGCTCCTTCCTGTTTTCCTCTTGTCTCGTCTCAATTTCTTTATTCTCTCTTTTAATGTCTTGATGTCTGGGTTTGTTGCATGTGACCAGTCATTCTGGGGACTCTTCATCATTTGCATTCTGAAGTCGGTTTTCTCAGCGTCTGACCTCCCAGGGGTCTGTGTGAGACCTATATTCTTCTTTTGGTTTTTCTTCATTTGTGCAGATTTTTCCTCCCTACCCTCCCCCCGTCTTCTTTAGTTCTGTTCAGGGGTGGAGGGGTTGCTTTTACTTCTGTTTGTGCAATCTCCTATTCTTCCTTTTGTATATCCTGTGGCTTTGTTCAATTCTGGAGCTGGACTGTAGGTTGGGGTGGTCCTTCTTGCAGTTTTGAAATTTAATTAAGGGGGGATCTGTGATTCAAAATCTATCTGCAGATCCCATTATCTGCCGACAGGTGTATGGATAATCTGGAACCCACTTCCCACTGCCTTGCAATCTGTCCATGCAGTGGGGTTAGGTTTACTCCCTGAAAGCAAAATGAGGTTAAAAAAGGGAAAAGAATGGAGCAGGGGGTGGGGGGAAGAGGTAGATGGAGACAGAGAGGAGTGAGAGGGAAAACAGACAAATGTACTGACTAACAAATGAAAAGAGACACAAAGACTGAAACAATAAAAAGAAAAACAACAACAACAACAAACCAACCAATAACTATACGAATAAACTAAAACATACAACCATGCAAACATACAAGCTAACCAACCTCCTTATTGGTATGCTATTTCTCTATACAAAGATGGTGTCTAAAGAGGAAAAAAAAGAATAGCATAAAGTCAGTAAACTAACAGAACCAAAGCAAGTATGCAAACACTATCGACCACAATAAGAAGAGTGAAAACAAGACGGGTAAGACAAATAGACAGACAATTTTAAAAAATAGAAAAAGAAAAAAATTTAAAACAGGGAACCAGGCACACTCTGAGACTTTTCCTTTAAGTCCAATGTTCTTTCAGCTCTGATTTCTAGCTGTCTTTGCAGGCTGGTAGATTTGTTCGCAGTTGGGGTCAGTTGTCCCTGGTCTGTTGTGGAGGGTGGCTCAGATCTGGGCTGCCTGCCAAATCTGCCACTCAGATCTGGCCTGTGTCTATTTGGCAAGGGGAAGGAGCTTCTGTCCTTCCCATTTTGATGCTGTTACCTTGGATCCCAGGCCGGTGGGGCTTGTCTCACTGCTCCAGTTGATCTTTTCCTCCTACTTCAGCTGTAGACTGCGAAGCAGTGTAATCCAGGCTGGGCGGGAGTCGGAAGTTGCCCAGAATGGGAGGGAGCAGGCAATGGTGGTGCGGTGGCAGCCGCCACTTCACAGTGCATGAAAGGAGCTCCACGAGCCTGACTCTGGGCGCGGGGTAGGGCATGGCAGTGGCTGTGGCGGTGGCAATTTCTGTTAAGCGTGCTTGGGGTGGCTTCATGGTCTAGAGCCATGGGTCGCCTCAGGCATGGGCAGCGTGATGGTGGCCATGGTGGCATCGGCAGCCACTGCCGTGGCTGAGATGACTGAGGTGGTTGAGGCAGCAGCTGAGCACCTTGTGAAAAGCAGGCTGCCGACATTAGGAGCTGTAACTCCCCAGGGGAGAGCTAGAGTCTTATGTGTTTTCTTTGGTGGAGGGTCTCACAGACCAAACTGCCCTTTTGCCATCTTGCTGGAAGTCCTCTCCTCACCTTCCTGTGCTGGGAGACTCCGTGACCCACCCAGGTTATTCCTGCCTCTGCCACTGCCACCACGGTCCAAGGCGCTGCCTCTTCTTCATTTAATAATGCTAACCTATGTGACGAACCATTTGTTGTGCAACAATAAATATTGAAAACACATGTTGGTACTGAGAGTAGGTAGCTGCAGTATCTAAAACCTAGAATAGGGGGGATGATTCAGACAAAAGGTTGAAGATGGGAAGAGTTTAAGGAGAGTATTAGTGAAAGTCAAAGATGCTTAGAACACATCTTCATCAGAAACCTGATGGTAATTGGTTTAGGTTGCCTGTGAGAACTTAACAATAAATGAGGAACATGGTATTGGAACCTGGAGGAAAGGAATGCCTTGTCATGCAGTACAGTAATGTTAGGAGTAGAAAATGTGCCTAACTAAATGGATAATATAAGATTTTCAGAGTGCTGAAGATGCGCCCTGGTGTTTTCTTGACGCTTATAGTAAAAAGTGTGAAGAGAAATTTGAACTAAATGAAGGACTTTAGCTCATACACATAAAAGACAACTTTTTGCTTTGAAAATCCCTAGCTTCTCTTAGATGACAAATAATGCTAAAATTAAGAAAAGATTTTTAGGCAAAGATCAAATCCAGGAAAATAAGATATAAAGATGAAATCAAGAAGATGACTTTAAATCCTTTGTTTAAGCCTCAGAAAGATCTGGGGCAGCAACTCAGAGATCCTTTGAGTGACATTGTGCCTTCTGATAAGTTTAATCAGAAGTTTTATCCTTTAAGTAGTCTCTGCCTCAGCCCTAGTCCCAAAGGACTTATCTCAAAGAGAAGTGTGTATGTGCCTTTTTTCTAATGGAGTAAGCCCCTCTAATATTCCTAGAAGGCCCATGTAGTGCCTTAAAAACATGTTAGCAGAAAGACTGCCAGCTAAGCATAAACCTATCAGAACCATTTTAAGGCCCTTCAAATGACACTACATGGATAAAATCCAACTTGGAATGTCTTTTTATTTAAAATGATGGTGACAAATACTTTGTGATATTTGTGATTCAAACCACAGCATAAGGAACACCGCATGTTACTGCATGATTAAAAAAAACCTTCAAAATATCAACATCAGTGACAAAAAGGATTATGGATGAATTATGTTAACTTTGTTTTAGCACACATTTATCAAGTACCTACTAAGAGGAAAACACAGTGCTATAATCTTAGGAGATAGAGGTAAATAAAATCCTTTAAGACTGCAACCATTCATAAGTTCACATTAGGGGGTGAACACACATCTAGGGGATGGACACACATCTCACTCTCCTGGCCTGTTAAGTTTTGGCTGATAAATCTGCTACTAGCCTTATTGAAACTTTCTTATGTGTGATTTGATTTCTTTTTTTTCTTAGTGATTTTCAGGTCCTCTATCACTGATTTTTGACAGTTTGATTATATCTTGGTGCGGTCTTGTTTGGAATGAATCTGATTGGAGGTGCTTGACCTTACTGTATCCAAATATTTATATCTTTCCCCAGATTTAGAAAGTTTTCTGCTATTGTTTCTTTTGTTTTTTTATTTTTTATTTTTGTAGAGACTGGGTCTCGCTATGCTGCCCAGACTGGTCTTAAACTTCTGGTCTCAAGTAATCCTCCCACCATGACCTCCCTAAGGGCTGGGATTGTAGGTGTAAGCCACTGCACCTGACTCTTTAAAAACATAGTTTATCCTATTTTCTCTCTTTCTTTAACTCCTTTAACTCAAAGATTTGCTCTCTTGATTCTGTACCATAAATCTTGTAAGCTTTCTTAATTGTTTTGCATTATTTTTTCCTCTCTTGACTGTATATTTTCAAATAACCTTTCTTTGAGTTTACATATATTTTCTGTTTGATAAATTCAGTCACTGATGCTTTCTATTTTATTTTTCATTCCATTCATTGCATTTTTAAGCTCCAGGATTTCTGCTTTTTTTAAAGTCTCAGTCTCTCTGTTGAATTTCTTTTCTGATTGTTTGATATTTTTCTGATTTTTTTGAATTGTTTCTCTGTATTTTCTTGAGGTTTTCTGAACTTCCTTAAAATGAATATTTTATATTTTTCTCAGACAATTTGCATATCTCCATTTTTGGGGAGTCACATACTGGGAAATTATTGTATCCTTTTGGTGGTGTCTTTTGGTTTTTCATGTTTCCTGTTGCCTCAGGTTTATATTTGCATATTTGGAGAAGTAGGGAATTATTCTAGACTTTGTAGACTGGCTTTACCTGGGAAAGCCCTTCACCAGTCAGCCCATCGAGAGATTCTGGGTAGGTCATCTGATATGGTCCATGGGAAGGCTTGTGCTGGAATACTTGAACAGGTTGGCCTGGTGCCTGGGTTAGTAAGTTGGTAGGCCTACTATCTGGTTTGGGCTAGGAGCTTAGATACGCTGGGGTGGACCTATTTATTGAGTTTGGAGCCTGGGTCCTAAAGGGCAGGCTTTAAGCCTATAGCCTCAAAGGCTGGAATGAAACTGAAATCTGAATCCACAGGATCTGGCCTGGAGCCTGGGTGTACTAGAATAGGCTCAGGCCCTAGATCAGATGGATTAGGGCTGGATTCTAGGTCCTCTGGGCCTGGGGCCAGGGGGACCAGCTTGGAGCCTGGGGCCAGCATGCTGCTATGGCAGATGTGAAGCCTAGGTTTGTGGAGGCTGATCTGGAGCTTACTCCTGAGGGTGCTGTCCTAAAGCTTTTGGTCATAGGGAATGGCTTGGAACTTAGGTATACTGGGACAAATCTGGTGCCTGAGGCCAATGGCATTCACTTGGTACTGAGATGGGTCTGAAACCTAGGGCTGTGTGAGTTGACCTAGTTTTGGGATGTTCTGCATTCTAGGGTAAGCCTAGTGCTTGGGGTTGCAGGGGTTGGTTTGGTGTTGGGTTACCTTGGAGCCTGTATTCTAGCCCTGAGGCTGGCTCTACAGAGGCTGGCCTGGTGCTGGGTAAGCCTGAAGCCTGAGACCAGAGGGGCTATCCCAGTACTGGAGCTTAGGTTCACTGGGGCTGGCCTGGTGCTGGGTAGGAAACTGGGAGCCTGAGTCTATGGGGACTTCCCAGCACTAGGGTAGGCCTGAAGCCTGTGTCTGCTGGGGTTTGTCTAGAGGTGGGGTGGCTCAGAGATGGGGTCAGCCAGGTAAGCCTGGAGCCTGGGGTTATGTGATCCAGCCTGGTGTTGAAATGAGCCCAAAAGCTCAGTTCATGGGTATTGTCATGGAGTCTGGAGCTGCAGTCATGCCTGGTGCTGGGTTTTACTGAAGTGAGCCCAGTGTTGGAGTCCAAGGAAAAGTACAGTGCTCATTCTCCTCTCCTTCTCCCAAGTGGGGGTAATCTCTCTCCATTTTGTGCTGCTAAGAATTGGGAGATGGGTGACATGGCTAATGTATTAATGTTCTTCCTACCTTCTTCAACGTATCTTTTCTTATTTATGTGCTAAACCTATATGTTGTAATCTCTCATTTGGTTTCCCTAGCTCTTGTGAAGGTATTTTCATGCATGGAGAGTTGTTCAAGTTTATGTTTCGGGGAGGGAGGCACAAGTGGTAGAACATCCCATTCCACTGTTTTGCTGACATCTGTCTGTCTGTCTATTGCATGTCTTTCATTTTCTTTCTTTCTTTTTTTGCTTAATTGTTTTGCTAAAACTTCCAGTAAATTTTGTATAGAAGTGGCAAGAGCAGACATCTTTTCTGTTCTTGAACACAAGGAGAAATCTTTCAGTTTTTCACTAGTAAGTATGATAATACTAGTGTGATTTTTCACAAATGCTATTTAACAGATAAGAAATTCCCCTTCTAAGTTTGTTGAATGTGTTTATTATGAAAAGAGGTTTGACTTTTGTTAAATAATTGCATTTGCATTTATTGAGATCACTATGCAATTTTTGCCCTTTATTCTATGAATATGGTGCATTACGGTTCTACTATTTACTGGGTTGTCAGGCTGTGTCACAGGATAGACTATAACATGAGTGTGGCCAATATTAAAGGACAGATAAGTGCAAACCGGGAAAGAAATTGGTGTATGATTTGAAGTAGCCGAGAGCAGACAACATGCGCACCAGGCTCAAGTGATATAGTGTTTCTTACAGCAAGAAAAATGAGAGGGTGCACACAAGATTCAGCTCTTTGTAATGTGTTAGTCCCCATGGCTAGCAAATCAGTTATACAATGTGACTGTATGTACCCCATTTTATGTGCAGTAGCAGAGCCCCTGGCTCATTCCCCTGTGGGGTTTGAAGTACAGAAAACTGAGGGCCATTGAAGGATACAATTAAGTAGAAAAAAATGCTATACATCAAGCCCAGAACAGGAAAATACATCTCCTCACAAGATAATAAACCCAGCATAGACTGTGAGGGTTCTTTATAATCTGCTAAGGAAATGTTCCAGGCCGAAAGCTCATTGTTGTTCAGCCCAAGTGAGGATTGACAGACTGGGAATGACAGCCTTTTCCAATAATTTGATTTACTGATTTTTGCATGTTAATTAATATTGCATTCCTGGGATAAATTCCCCAAATTTATAGTGTGCAATCATTTTAATGTTACTATTGATAATATTTTGCTCATGTTTTTTGTGTCTGTATTTATAGAAGGTTTTGATCTGTAGGTATTTTCATGTTATATCTTTTTTTGTTGTTATCAGGGTAATGCTGATCTCATTGTGTGAGTAGATGAGTGTGTGTGTGTGTGTGTGTGTGTGTGTGTGTGTGTGTGTGTGTGTGTGTTCCTTTATCTATTTTCTGGAAAAGTTTGTAAAAGATTGATGTTAAGTCTTACGTAAATGTATAATGGAATTAACTAGTAAAGCCATTTGGACCTAGACGGTTTTTAAATGAAATTTGCAGGCATCAAGCCTTGGATCACCATTCTCAAGTGAAAAAAGTATATGCCTGAACAGAGAGACCCTGTTCCCAGACCAGCGCCACAGCCTCAGTGGACAGTAGAACCTATACATGACTTAAAGCTGCTATTTAAGCAAACAAAATGAATCTTACTATTCTTATTCTGTTTACCTATGTTATAACTACAAATGGAAATGTGTATTTAGAGTGAACCTATTCTTATGCTAGTACATTCAATTATTCAAATTGTTGGATTTGTGAGCAACTGCTAGTTTAGGCTTCCCTGATGGGTCTCAGCCCTCCAGGGCACTGACTGGAAGCAATTAAATCTGTAAACTATAAATGAACCAGGACACAATTTCACCTTTTCATACCAATTTACCATAAGATATAATATACTAATTTTTAACCAACATAATCAGTGTGAGCCTGAAACCCCAAGTCTCAATTATGGAGCCATGGAAAGTTTTCATTAGGAATAGGATGGGATTATATGACTCACACCTGAATATGGAAGATTAAACAAACCAGCCCCTTGTGTTGGCAACAAAAAAACACTCAAGGCAAAATCTTTTGAATACAATCCAACACATGGGCTGGGTTCCTTTAGAACAATGCCAAAACCTTATTGTCCTTAAGGACAGCAATTGCCACTGATTGGACTCAGAGGCTAGGAGTATACTGGTGAGCTCCCTGTGGGACTTGGTGGATCTGTGGTACTAATTTATGGCCTTGCCTTCCCCCCAGATGGATTGGTAGACATTTCAAGAGTTCAGAGTGGAAGCTGAGCAGCTAACAGTGATGACCTTCACAGCAATGATCCATTAAGGATGCACTCTGGGCTTTCCATGGGCCCAAGGACACAACTATAGTACTCTGCAAAAAGCGAACATAGCCAAGCCCTATCTACACACTCGATGGACTAGATCTATTTTTAAATGGTATGATTATGTCCTTAATTCCTTTTCACCCAATATAGGGCTTGAAAGTGTGTCCTTCCACATTGAAGCCTTAGCTAAGTTCACACAGCAAGCCTTGAATGAAAGCAAAAATAATATTGAAATGACTCTAATGGATAAGGCAGTGATATAAAACCGAATGACTTTAGATATTCTTACTGCATCTCAAGGAGACACATATGCCATTATCCATACTGAGTGTTGAATTTTCATCCCTGTTGACTCAGTGAACATCATGGCAATGCTAAGTCAAATGAAAACCAGCATTAATGCTATAGGCGATGCAGATGCTTATGCTAAGATGCCTGGAAGAGTCTCTGATTGGTTTTCCATGTTTCCCCAGTTCCCATCAGGGTTACAGGGCCTCCTTTAAGGCATAGGGAAGTTCTTCTTAACTATGTTTATAATGGCAATATTAATACATTTAGCCATCACACTTTGTACCCGATGCGTTGTTCAAAAATTCCTGTGCTCATAACCAAGTCTTTAAAGCATGAAAGCTAGCTGAGCGAAAGAACCATATGCATGTTTATGTTAAGGAAGCATGACATAGCTACTCCCATGATAGATATCATGGCTTCAACTGCCAGTGGAGAAACGAAACAGAGACCTGCTAATGTCTGTTCATATTGCAACAGCCCCCAGACAAGGGCATGGCAAGGACTCAAGCACTTCTGTACATTCCTGAACAATATTCCTGAAAGCTAATAAAAGGTTGATTGGGCATAGACTACAGGTAAATTAATCCTTGACTTACCTGTAGTCTATGCCCAATCAACTGAAAGATGCAAATCCCCATTTACTCCCTTTTGCTGAGTGTTCATAAATCTGAATAATATAGCATCAATGTAATCGTGTCTTGTGATTTGTATAACTTTTGTATCAATGTATTCATAAGTTTTGTGACTTGTATAACTTTTGCATAATCCGTGATGTCTTAGGCCTTGTAAACTCCCTTTACTCTATGGTAAGTTTGATTAACACCTCTGCTGGGCCCTAATGATAAAAGCTATGAGATGCCATAGATACCTGGCACCAGGAAAACTGGATTGAAAAATGTCACTATCGATAAATGATGCTGAAACTCAAGTTCTATACAATCCTCTGCTGGTCATGTGGCTAATGTATAGGTACTAACAACTCTGTAAAAGTGAACTGTAAAAACCTGGAGGGTGGGCAGAACCATTTTAGAAAGACCTTGAGTCTGGCTCTGTTACCTGGATTCAAACTCAAAAAAAAACTTCTTTCTACCAGTAAAACAAAAAAAAAAAAGAAAAGAAAAGTAATTTAATCTCTTGTTATAGGTCTATTCGATTTTCAATTTCCTTTTTATTTGATTTTGTGTTTTATGTTTTCCAAGTAGCTTTTATATTTTATATATGTTATATAATGTGTTGGCATACAGTTTGTCACAGTGCTCCCTTATAATCCTTTAAAATTTTGCAGCATTAGTAGTAATATTCCTTTTTTCATTCCTGATATATTTTTTGTTCTCAAAGATTTTCTTGGTCAAACTAGCTGAGGGTTTGTAACTTTTATTGTTTTTTTTTTTTAAAGAAAAAAAAGAAACTTTTGATCACTGTTTCTGTATGCTTTTTCTATTGTGTAGTTTATTTATTGCTACTCTTATCTTTATTATTTCATCCCTTGGGATAACTTTGTGTTTATTTGCTTCCCATACATTTTGAAATCTTATATTTTCCTTCCATTCATAACACATTATTTTCTAATTTCTAATGTGATTTCTTCTTTGATTTATAGGTTATTTAGGATTTTGTTGTTTAATTTTTGTGACTTTTCCATGTATTATTATTATTTATTCATATTTTCATTCCATTATGTTCAGAGAACATATTTTGTATGATTCAAAACATTTTAAATTTATTTTGGCTGTTTTGCAACCTAATATAGGTCTATTCTGGAGAATTGCCCATGTCCATTTGAGAAGAATGTGTATTCTGTTCTTGTGTAGAGTGTTCTCAATGTCTATATATTTAACTAGTTTATATTTCCTAATTTCTAGTTGATCTTCTGCCTTGTTATTCTATTCATTTGTGAAAGTGAATTATTAAAGTTTCCAATTATTAATGAATTTTGTATTTTCCCCTTTAATTGTGTCATTTATGTCTTTCCTATGTATTGGCCTTTTAATCATGAACTGTCTTTCTTTGTTTCTGTTCAACAATTCTATTTTATTGTAAGTTCTATTTTGTCTAGTATTATGATATCCAATTTGGCTCACCTTTTGTTACACTTTCTGTGGTATACTTTTGTATCCTTTTACTTCCAACCTATTTTGAATATAAAGTGCGTCCCCTGTAGTGTGTTATTGGATTATGGCTTTTACAATCTATTGTTATAAATTTGTGTTTTTACTGGAGGGTTTAGTTTATTTGCATTAAAGGCAATTAAAGGCAATTACTTATGAGATAGAATTTATGTCTGACATTTGGTTATTTCTTTTACCAATATTTTATATCTTATTTGTTCCTCTATTTCTTCATTAGTTTCTTATTTTATGTTAAACATATATTTTACTGTTCTATTTTAATTGCCTTATTGTCTGTTTTTCTATATTTTGGAGTTATTTTGTCATTGGTTCCTTTAGGATTTGCAATGGATATTTTAGCTTAAAACAATCTAGGATGGATTAATAACCAACTTCATTTCAATAGACAACAAAAGCTTTATAACTACTAGCATTTCTTCCTTCTTTCTTTGGGCTATTTCTGTTACACAAATTGCATCCTTACGTGTTATAAGCCCACCAGCGCAATTTTATAATTATGGTGTTCTTTAGCTTTTAAATCAGATTTTAAAAAATAGAGAAACAAATAAACAAAATCGCATGCATTGTCTTTATACTTACCTATCCATTTACATTTTCTGGTGCTTTTATCGTTTTGTGTAGATTAGAGTTACTGTTCTTGCAGAGTTAGTGTTCTTGCAGCTCAGCCTGAAAGATTCCCTTTAATATTGCTTGTAGAAGGTTCTGTTAGTGACAGAATTTCTGTTTTTATCTGTAAAAGTCTGAACCCTTCTTTAGTTTTGAATAATAGTGTTTCTAGATGTAGAATTGTTTGCTGACAGTCTTTTCCTTTCAGCACCTGAAATATATCTTCTCACTGCCTTTGGTTCTTCATAGTGGTTGATGAAAAGTTGGCTATTGATCTTCCTAAAAATCTTTTATATGTGGTGTTTATTTCTCTCACTGCTTTCTAAATCTCTTTGTCTTGACCTCTGAAATTTTAATTATATTATGTCTAGGTGTGTCTCCTCTGAGTTTACCCTAATAGTATGACTTCAACTTCTTGAATGCATAAGATAATGTGTTTCAACTAATTTGGGAAGTTTTGACCATTATTTCTCTATATGCTCTTTCTGTTCCTCCTCTCTTACCTCTCCTTTAAAACTCCCATTATATGTATGTGGATATGCTTGATTTTTGTCCAATGGGTCTCTGAATCTGTACAATTTTCTTCTTTTTATTTTCTGTTCCTCAGTCTAAATAATCTCAACTGACTGACCTTCAAATTTAATGAGTTTTTCTTTTGTTATTTCAAGCTTCTATTGAGCCCCTATAGAATATTTCTTTTCCAGTTATTGTATTCTAAAATTATTCTTTCTTTTTGTAAAAATAACACCTCTTCCTTAATATTATCTATTTGGTGAGATATTGTTCTCATACTTAACATGCTTTCCTTTAGTTATTTGAAAATGTTTATACTAGTTTATTTAAAATATTTGTGTGGGAAATCCAATGTCTGTACAGCAGGACCAGTTTCTATTGACTGTTTTTTTTCTTTGTTCATGGGCCATAGTTTTATGATTCTTTGCATATTTTGTAGTTTTGTTGTTGTCATTATTTTAGATGAACTTTTAAACAATATAATGTGATAACTCTGGAAATAAAATTATGCCTTCCTTCCCAGATTTATTGTTTATTCTTATTCTTGTTGTTTTCTTGAATGATGACTTTACTCAAATAACTATTTAAAACCTAGATACTTTGCCATCTGTGGCCACTGAACTTTCTTCTCTAATAACAATGAGCTAATAATTGGACAGAGGTTGCAATAAATTGCTCAAACCAATAAATCTTTTAGCTTTTACTTAGGTTCTTTGTGTGCCTATTTTGAGATGCCTTTAACACGGGGGCAGTTTACTATTCTGTATAAACCTTTATTTTCTGCTCATGCAGAGCTTCAAAATCAGCCATAGATTAGAGTTTAGGGTCTTTGCAGGTATTTCCTGAGCTTGCACACGGTTTAGCACAGACTCATGGCTTTTTAGATTGCATTTATGTTGGAACTTTTCAAAGTTTTCTGTAGACATTTCCTTTCCCAGTTTTTTATTTTAAATTTTTTGGTGCCTCTTGTTAGCCCTAACCAGTATCACCACCTCTGGAAGCTGCAATGTTAAACAATTGCTGCTGAATTCTTTTTTTTTTTTTTCCAAATGCACCGAGGACAGGACACATAAAATAGACTCTTAAGTGAGATCAAATGAAGTAATGTCTGAGAATGGAGCATTTCAGAGAGCTGCCAACTGGGTCAACTAATGATAATTTTCTGAAGATGGAATTTTTTGCTTCTCCGCTGGTTGCCAGGCTGCGGTTTCTCAGGTAACATAATTGCAAAGCTGCTCATTTTCAGTGATGGCACAGATCTGGAATGAAGGAAATCAGAACAGATCAAATTAAAATGCCACAAAGATTACTGTTCATAATTATATTTGCCTATTTTTCTTGAATAAATGCTCTTTGGATAATTGAAAACCTTTGGTTAATTTCCAGAGTTCTGAAAAGTTGATTTTGACATTTTTCCCAATGTTTTCATTGCTTTTTAGAGTTCCTTGCTCTACCATCCCCATAGTGCTTCTCTAACTCATTTACCTATTCCTTTTAAAAATTTTAGAATCATGGGGCACATGTAAGGCTTTACAACACAAGTATATTGCATGAAGGAGAGGTCTGGGCTTCTGATGAGCCCAACCCACCACCCAGAAGTGGGGATGATACTCAATGGGTGGTTTGGTGCCCCTTATCTGCCTTCCTTCCTTTAGCAGTGCCCACTGTCTGTTGTTCCCATCATTGTGCCCATGTGCCCAATTTTGGTGTCTACTTCTTAGTGAGAACATGCAGTATTCAGATTTTTGTTTCTGTGATAGTTCACTTACAATGAGGTCTCCACTGCATCTATGTTGCCTCAAAGGACATGATTTTGTTCTTTATGGCTGCATGGTATTCCATTGCGTATATATGCCACATTTTCTCTATCCGGTCTGTCTTTGATGGGCATCTGAGGTGGTTCTATGTTTTTGCTGCTATCTATGGATAGTGCTGTAATAAACATTCAAGTGCAGATGTCTTTTTGTAGAGTGATCTGTATTCCTTTGGGTATATTCTCAGTAGTAGGATTGCTGTTAGCTAGCTATTTCTTAATTTCAATATGTTCTTTTTATAGTTGTGGAATTTCCATCTGAATTTATTTCCCACTACTTTCTAGCCTACTTTATTTTATAGAATCAAAACTTATGTTGTCATGTACTGAAGTAGGTATGATGACTAGTTACTTTAGTTACACTGAAATATCTAAGTTCCTTTGAAAGCTATTTATCATAAATCATTATTTATTGTACAGACTTTGCTATATTTTGTTATTGCTCACATGTGCTCTCTATCTTCCTTCTCTTTAGAGACTTTTAAAAAGTAATATTTGGTTGCATATTTGAACTATAAGCGTATTCTCCTTATAAAGCTTTAAGTATTATAGAAATACTAAAATCCTGTTTCACCACCTATCACCATTTTCATTCTCCCTGATTTCATGTGTTCATCATGATGTAATGGGATATAATTCAAGATTTTTATTATGTGCATTAACAGAATTTTGTTTACTACAAGAAACATATGTATTTCTTTATATGTATTTGTGAGTTTTAAACAAAGGATATAATTTAGGACTTATTGGTTTACAATCTCATTTTCACCTGATTTTTCTTTCCATATGTGATATTTACGTCAGTATCATTATGAATCATTTAGAATTATATTTACATCTAATTGATGCATAATATTTTATTTTCTGGGTAGACCATTTTTTTTTATTCTTTTACACTTTGACAGACATCTTCATTATATGAAGAAATATTTTATAGCTATCACTGAAAATAGCACAGTGAATATCCTTGAAAACATCTCCTTATGATAAGACATTGTGTATCTTGAGCACCAGGGAGGACTGTACATAATAAGACAATTATACACATAACTAACTCACAGGTTATAATGACCGTCTTAACTTTAGCAAAGAATTAAATAATCTTTTAAACTCAAAACACCATTTAGCAACTAATTACAGTTGCAAGGATTTTGAAATTCTCACTGATGTCAGGGTAATGTAAACTGGAGAGTTAATTGAGGCTCTTTACAGGAAAGTTAGCCTGCTGATCTGGAGGTACAAATAAAAGTTTTGCAACAGATGATTCATTGTGAAATTTCAGTAATATATTGCAGATAACACTAGAAATAATGTAATGGAATTTCTTTCAGTGTCGGGGACCAGCCCTGACGGAGGGAAGGGTTAGGACTGCAACGGAGAATCCAGATGGTGCTAGAAGAGACCACTCAGAGGCAGTTTCTTCTGGGAACAGTCTGATCAGGACTGAAGCCAAATTTTATTTTGACTCCTTCCAACTTATATACCTTTTTCCATACCCTCCATCAGTGTGTCAATCACTTTGGGGGCGTACAAACTTTATGCAAATTACGTATCACGAGACTTGCAGGTTACAAACAAGCAATTACAATTCCATGATACATGACGTGTTTCACAAAACTTACATTAAATTTACAGGTATACAATTTTTATACAGATTGTTCAAAGTGTTCTCCACAATGTTCAATAAATCATTCACATTATACTCTTTGTTCCAGACCCTGATTAATACAAAAACTTTTCTAAGTTAAATCCAAGTTTACTGACTCCTAATGTTTTCAATGATTAATAGTATCAATTTAACACTATACTATAATCTATAAGTTTACTTAAATGACTCAGTTATTCTATTAATCTATTATGGAATGTAGTGTCCTGTAATTCTATAACAATTAAAACTTATTCTTAAATTATAAAACCTTACCATGACTTAAATGAATTTCCTATGTCTAAACTTTAGTTTTTGTAATGATTGACCTTTAATACTATGCTTTATCCTATAAGCCAATACCTTATCATTAATTCTTTTATAAATCGTATAGTAACTATTATATTTGAATAATGTAGCCAAAAGAAACAAAAAAGCAAGCATAAATTTGCTCAAATATACTCTAAAACGTAACTATAAGTGTATAAATTATATTTTATCCTAACAAGTCTACTCTAGAAATCATATAGTAGCTTTCACAGCCCTGAGTAAGGAAATGGATGGCCACATGGCCTCAGGCTGAGGTAAACAGAGGCAGACAGAGTTTCGGTATGAAACAAAGGCATAGTCGGTATGAAACAAAGGCATAGTCGCCAAGTTAATGGCTTTGACTGCAGACAGTTTTCGGTATTTAACAGCACAAAGGCAAGGAAATGTATACCTGTAATGGAACAATAGCAATCCTTTCTGCCTGGCCAGGAACAGGGCAATAAGACTATGATGGTAATTTAGTCTCTAATCTTAGCTCTAGGGGAAACTGCTTAAGAGTTGACTCACCAGAGAATAGAAGTTTGAAAAATATCTAGAAAGAAGTAAGATTTAGAAAGGACAAGGTCATTCTGCTGTATAACCTTTCATCAGACGTATAGAGATTTTTCTTATAAGTT
This sequence comes from Cephalopachus bancanus, assembly GCA_027257055.1. NCBI lineage: Eukaryota > Metazoa > Chordata > Mammalia > Primates > Tarsiidae > Cephalopachus > Cephalopachus bancanus. The sequence goes on from JAPVLO010000517.1 coordinate 692,537, forward strand.
TTACTGCCACGTATGCACACTGGTCATCAATCACACGCCAATATTATAGGTATAACTGACATCCTATGTCAGAGGCGATCTTCCAGATGGGCCTTTACAGGCCTCAGCCATGTAGCTATAGATGTTGGCTCCCAACATTTCAGTCATGCTTTTTCTCTTAAAAGTAAGATGGTTTGTGTCTCAAAACATTCTTTTGAAAATGGTTGCAAATAGGAGCTTTAATTATGAAAAATTTGGTAGTGTGAATTTTGCATGTATTTGTGTATCTAGAGCTATTTAGTTGATAGTGAGGCAAAGAGATTATTATATAACTGTTTCTATATTATGCATTTCTGTAGTTCTGAGAACTAAAATCTAACTTTTATTGTAGTCATTTAATTTTTTTAGCCAGATACCGAATAGTTTAGCCACATAGCAGAAATAAATTGTTAAAAATAAAAGGGGAGCCGGGCTCGGTGGCTCAGCCTGTAATCCCGCGCCTTTGGGAGGCTGAGGTGAGTGGATTGCCTGAGCCCGCGGGTTCGAGACCCGCCTCGGCAGGCGAGACCTCATCTCTACAATAAATCAAAAAAAATTAGCCGGGCACGGTAGCGCGCGCCTGTAATTCCGGCTACTCGGAAGGCTGAGGCGGAAGGATTGCCGGAGCCCAGCAGGTCGAGGCTGTGGTGGCCGGGTGCGGCCACTGCACTCCAGTCTGGGCGACAGAGTGAGACTCCAACTCAAAAAAAAAAAAAAAATTAAAAGGGGAAGCCGGGCTGGGTGACTCGGCCTGTAATCCCTCGCCTTTGGGAGGCTGGGGTGAGTGAATTGCCTGAGCCCACGGGTTCGAGACCCGCCTGGGCAGCAAGACCTCATCTCTACAATAAAAAAAAAAAAAAAAAAAATCAGCCGGGCGTGGTAGCGCATGCCTGTAATTCCGGCTACTCGGAAGGCTGAGGCGAAAGGATCGCCGGAGCCCAGCAGGTCGAGGTTGCGGTGGCCGGGAGCGGCCACTGCACTCCAGTCTGGGTGACAGAGTGTCTCCAACTCAAAAAAAATAAAAATAAAAATAAAAGGGGAAAATTTGAGTCTTTCATTTGGGAATTTTATTTCTCAATCAACCCAATTTGACTGTGAAGTTATTTAGTGGTGGTTGTTAGTTTTAAGTTTTTTTTTTCTTTTTTGTTATGAAGTGTCTTGTCTAACCTAGCTGATAGGGCATAATGGGATACTGAAATACTGAGGTATTTGCTAACTGAGAACACTCAAGATCCACTGAGAATTTGAGATCCTGTGTGCTATGATAATTACATACATGTGACATACATAAAATAGAATGCTAATGCAGATGTTAAGAAAATTAGAAGAGAGTGTAAGTAATGATATCAAGTAGTATAATAAAGGCATACTGCAGATTGGCCTGTATTAAATGATTTCATTTGTGGGGGAAAAGAAACCACAACAAAACTGACAAAAACATGGTACCATTTATGTACAAAGATATGAAAAAATAAGACCACCAAAACTCTAACTTTAGCAGAAGAATTCAGATCACCAAAATAGAAGCTCAAATATGAGACATAGAAGACAAAGATATAAGAAAAAAAATCAACAAAACGAAAAGTTGGTTCTTTGAAAGGATAAACAAGGTTGATTGATCACTAGCCAGACTGACTAAGAAAAAAATTGAAAAAGCCAAAATAAACACTATCAGAAATGCAGAATATCAAGTCACATGTAGGCTCCACCTGGGTCATCTAGGCTCCACCTGTCATCTAGACTCCACCTGGGTTCATCTCACTCAGTCATGTTCCAATAGTGTGGGTCTGATGTTCAGAGGATTGCTAGGGAGGAGGGCGTTGGGTCAGTCCTAGACTCACCACTGATCTCTTTGGGGGTCTTTTTCATCCTTTTCTGGTCATACCCTTTGTCCCACGGTTGAATTAGGCTAGGGGGTGGGGCGTCTGAGACTCAGCATTCATTTTGTCCCTCTGAAATTTGTGTTTTCAGAATATTCCGTCTGGGTCATGATCATCCCCTGAGTAGTTAACCCACTGGTCTCAGAGATTGGGTCTGCTGCCCCATGGTAAACAAGCTGGAAAACCCTACCAAGTTTTCAAGATGTTGTCAGGGTGCCCATTTCATCTTCTCCAGTGGGGGTCTGCCTCTGGCTTACTTGCTGGGCTCCCTCTGGCCCTTGCTGCCAATATCTGACCAGGCACTGTGGTGGTGAAGCACAGCCTGGAGGCAGCAGTCACTCCAAGCAGCTTCTTCCCGGAAAGGGCTTTGCTGATTTTAAGTAATGGCACTCAGCTTCTGCACCCCAGGAAGTGATATGGACCAAGCAGAGCAGCTGAGGTACCAGCCACTTCAACAGGAAAGCCCTGGCCACTTGCTCCCGAGTCTTCACTCAAGTCAGCCACTCACATGCCCACTTACTCACAGACACATATGCAAAATTGCCCATATACTTGCTCTCTCACACAGGGACTCGCATAATCCAATTGACTCCACTGCTACCTTCTCTTACCAGTCCTTGTCTTTTCTTTGTTGAAAGACTTTTGATTACATATTCAGTCTCTTTATTTTTAAGTCTGTTCTGATGTTTTATTGCTTTTGAATAAATTTGATATTTTTTGTGATTTTTAGAATTTGTAAATTTTATCTAAGTTGTTTTGTTTGTTTGGTGTACAAGTGTTCATAGTGTTCTTTTGTAATCCTTAACTTTTGTAAAGTCTATTGCTATGCCTCCCCTTTTGTTTTTACAGTTTCAGAAGACATTCCTTTTATTATATGAAGAAGCTATATAACTGAGTGGTCTGAAGCACTTGTTTTGAATATAAATATTCCAGAATTTAGATTCCATATCTCCCACTTTTATTTATAATTTTAGTGAGTTAAGTCTTGTCTCTTTTTTTATTGTTGTTTTTCAATCTAGATAAGCTTGGTCAGTTTTGTTGATTTTCCAATGACCAACTTTGGTTGATTATCTTTATTATTTTTGTCTCTCTATTACACATTTCTCTATTTGAAGCTATCATTTCACTGTTTTTGCTAGATGTGAGTTTAGTTTGCTCTTATTTCTTAATGTCTTAAGGTGAAAAGTTAGGTTATTGTTTTAAAATCTTTCTTCTTTTTAAATGAGTTTGCAGCTATGCATTTTCCTCTGAATGTTTTCAATGAATCTCATATTTTGATATGTTGTGCTTTTATTTCCATCCATCTCAAAATCTTTTCTAAGGTCACTTTTAATTTATTTTTTGATCTGTTGGCTGTTTAAGAGTGTGTTAATTTCTACATTTGTAAATTTTTCATTTTTATTAGAATGATAAGCATAAATATATAAAATTTATGTAAGACAGATGAGTGCATCATTATGCAAAGGTAATCACTTCTTCTGTCACACTTGGCTTTTTGAGGTTAGAAGGACAGAGTTATAATATGACACTGCTCTTTTTTAGGTTAAAAAGCGAAGCAGGAGAAATCTTCTCTGTTCATTTCTCTGGACTGTAGTACTTTAAGAAGCCATCCTGTTTCCCATGCAACAAACAGAAAAAGGAATGAAGTGAAGCGGAATTAAACCTAGAGACAAAATTAATAAAGATAATCATCTGGTTCTGAGTAGAGATAAACAGAAGAGAGATAGCAAGGATCATTATCAAACTGCTAAAATTTGTCAGGAAGGCAATATAGTAGGGGAGTTGCTTATTACAACTTTCTATCACAAAGAGAACAGATAGATAAGGATGTAAGTTTCATTATTGCAACTTACAAGCTATGTAGACTATAGTATATTCTTTAACTTTTCTGCTGTTTAGCTTATCTGTCATATATGAAGGATATTAGTGCTATCATTATAGGATAAAAAGCACATTTATTATATTAGTCAGAGTTCTCCACAGCAAAATAGAACAGGTCTATCTCTCTCTCTCACTCTCTCTCTCTCTCTCTCACTCTCTCTCTCTCTATCCTTTATATATCTACATCTCTCTCTCTCTCTCTCTCTCTCTGTGTGTGTGTGTGTGTGCTTCTTTTTTGAGATCTTCCTTCATATTTATCAGACTTCAATCTTTCCTCTTAAAGTCTTCAACAAATTGGATGAGGTCCACTCACTTTATGGATGATAATCGACTTTACATAAAGTCTACTGATTGCTTACCATATTTCAAAAATATCGTCACAGCAACACTTGGACAGTTGTTTGACAACTGGACACCATAAAGTTGATACAAAATTTGCCATTATGATAGATAGCAGCTAGTAAGAATAGCTATTAAAATTCTTTTAAAACAAATCAACCTTCCATATGACTCTGCAATTCCCCTTCTGGGAATATACCCAGAGGTACTCAAATCATTCTACAAAAAAGATGCCTTCAATGAATGTTTATTGCAGCACTATTCACAATAGCAAAAACATGGAACCCCATGCTGCCCTTCAAAACTAGACTGGATAAAAAATGTGGTACATATATACAAGGAAATATTATGCAGTCATAAGGAAGTACAAAATTATGGACTTTACAGCACCTTGGATGAATTTAGAGTCCATCATACCCAGTAATCTACAACAGAAATAACGAACTGAGTACCACATATTCTCACTCATAAGTGAACCCTGAACATTTTCATAATACTACATGAAAGAGATTGGCAGTAGTGGGTCACTGCCAGGGGAGGGAGGGGGCACATAGCATCAGTAAGGGTACCTGATCTCAAACCAGGTGAAGCGAGGACCAAAGGGAGGCCCAAACTTTACCTGTACAATGACCACTTATCTACCTAACCCTGAATTGTACCCCACATCTTTAAGATCAAATAAAATAAATAAGGAAAAATTAAAGTAAATTTAGAATTGATAAATGAAAAACCTTGAAAGAAATAAAAAATGTTTCATCAGATAAGTGAAATGAATTTTAAAAACAAATGGAAGTTTTCTATTTGAAAACTAATTTAATGAAAATGCAGTCTCACAGGATGATCTCAAAAGCAGAATGGAGATGATAGGGAAAATAGTGAAATTGAAGTGTGACACATAGAGAATATTCCATCTGAACAACAGAAAAAAACTATTGAAAAATTATTTAAAAAGCAACATGAGCTGGGCGTGGTAGCTCACTCCTGTAATCCCAGAATTTTGGAAAGCAGAGGTGGGAAGATTGCTTGAGCTCAAAAGTTCAACACTTGCTTGGGCAACATAGCAAGACCTCATCTCTCCAAAAAAAAAAAAAAAAAACAGCTGGATGTAGTGGCACATGCCTATAGTCCCAGCTATTTAGAAGGCTGAAGTAGAAGGACTGTTTGAGCCTAGGAGGTCGAGGCTGTAGTGAGCCATGATTGTGACACTGCACTCCAGCCTTGACAAAAGAGTGAGACTCTCTGACTCAAAAACAAACAAACAAACAAACAAACAAACATAAATCCATGAAAAAATAACAAAAAGCCTAACATTCATGTCTTTGGAGTCCTAGAAGTAGAGAAAATTGAGGTGTGGTAGAAACAAAAATTATGTCAATAAATTATGGCAAAAATATTCACATATTTGGTAAAATATATAAATAGTAATTTAAATTTAACATGAATAAATTCAACAAAATCAATTCCAAGTCATATTGCAATCAAATCACTGAAAACTAAAGACAAATAAACAATGTTTAAAGTATCTAGAAGTCCATAATGCAGTATCTATAGGGGGAAAACAAATGCAATGATTTTATAGATAAAGACAAACATTTTAAGACTATAAGGACAAAGGAATTTGAATGGTAGCATATATTTTGACAAAAAATTTAAAATTGGAGAAATTATATTACCCAGATTTGACATTAATATAATGCTGTCCTCAATTCTAATATAATACATACTGTAATCAAGGCACTGTGCTATTTAGACTAGAATCAACATGTAGATTAACAGAACCCAATAGACTCCAGAATACACAAACCATAAATATAGCCTTCTAATTTTTGACAAAGTTTCAACAACTATTCAATGGAGAAAAAATAATAAATTATTATCCATTCACATGCAAAACTATTAACTTCACCTTGAATCCCAGAACATACAAAAAGTAAATAAAAAATCGATCATAGATGGTAATTTAAGACGGAAAAGTGTAAAACTTTTAGAAGAAAATGTAAGAGATATGCTGTGTGATTTTGGATTTTGCAGAGTTCTTAGGTATGAATCCAAATGTATGATCCATAAAAAATGATAAACTGTATTTTATGAAAATTAAAAACTTTACTTCTGTGAAAAGATACTGCTTAGAAAATATAAAGACAAGTTACAAAAAATATGAAAATATTTGCAAATTGCACATCCAAAAGGACTTGATGCAGATAATATAAATAGGTCTTAAACTCAACAGTAAAAGACAAATATTTGATTAAGAAATAGGCAAAAATTGGAGTAGGTATTTTACTAAGGAATACATACAAATGGCAAATAGGCACTCAAAAATGTATTCAAAATTATTATCCTTAAAGAAATGTAAATTAATACCAAAATGAAATGAAATACCAATATATACCTATTAAAGCAACTAAAAAAAGCAAAACAAAACTGACAGTACTCTCAGTTGGTGATCATGTAGAACAACTTGGATTCTGATTCGTTGTTAATAAGAATGCTCAAGGAGTTAGTTTCCTTAAAAATTTAAAATACACCCACACTATGGGTCTTGAAATTCCACCCCTAAATATTTACCCTACTGAAAAGAAAACATACTGTTACACAAAAGCCTACATGAATCTTTAAAGCATTTTAGTCATAATTACTCAAACTAGAAATACCCAAATATCCATTCACAGGTGAATGGATAACTTAATTGTGGTACATCTATGCAATACAGTACCACTCAGCAATAGAAGAGAACAAACCATTAATATATGCAGCAATATGTGTGAATCTCAGGGATATCAAACTGAATTAAAAAACTCTGTGCCAAAATGTTAGATACTCTATTATTTAATTTATATGATGTTATGTATAAGAGAAAACTCTAAGGAGGAAGGATAGATTAATGATTTCCAGGGTCTAAGGGACAGGGAAAGGTTTGGTTACACAGGGATAGCTCAGGAGATTTTTTTTTTAGGTAGAATGGAAATGTTCAAAATCATTGTGTTGACGATTACATACATTTATTCAGGCCTTAGATTTCTTGCAAGTGCAAACAAACAAACATAAATATAAGACAAATGTAATTATACAAAAAATTTATATAATTATTTATCTTTGTGTATGTTGAGTATTGTGGTGGTTTGTTGCACAGATACATACATTTGTCAAAACTCATTAATCACTTGACATACTGATATAGCACTTTGAGGATTAGTTGGTTGTAGGTATTTGGGTTTACTTTTGGATCCTCTCTTCTGTTCCCTTGGTCCGTGTGTCTGCTCTTGTACCAGTATCCTGCTGTTTTGTTTACTATAGCAATGGCTAAATTTTAAAAGACTGAAACTACTACATGATGGCAAAGTTGTGGAGCAAATGGAAATCCCATACATTACTTATGGAAGTGTAAAATGGTATGACCACTATTAAACTAGCAGTGTCTTGTTAATATAAATGTACATTTGACATGATGTAGAATTTCTACTCCTCAGTACTTTTGCAAGGATCTGTGAAACTCATGGTAGTAGTCTTCATGAAAGCAAAATATGACAAACAAATGTCCTCAACAAACAGATTAGAAATTGTCAATATTTATAACAATGGAACATGACTATATAATAATTAAGAATGAACTACTGGTAATGAAATGAAATCATAAAATATGCCGACCAAAAATAACAGACACATAAAAGCACATATAATTTTTTATATGTATATAAAAGTTATTGGACAGATAAAACTAACAAAACCAATGGTAGTAATATAAATAAAATCAGTGGTCTCCTCAGAAGGAGTATTTAGAAAGAGATGAAATACAATGTGGCAGCAGTGAAATTTTTGAATGATGGAAATTTTCTATACTGCATTTATGGTATACATTTACCAAAACTAATTGATAAACTAAGTGCCAAAACAAGTGCAATGTACTCTGTGTAGATAATACCTCAATAGAATTGAATTTAAAAAAAAAAAGAAGAGTGATGCAGGGCAGGCCATCACAAGAATATTTCAAATGACACGTGGAGCCACAGTCATAACAAAATTTGATGAGTTAAATATGTATAGCAAGAGGCAACATCAAGACATAGAATAGATGGCAAAAAAGTCCAAATTTGTCACAGAACATCCATGGGTCATTGCTACATTAAGATCCATACTAGACATAATGGCTTCCAATTGCTACCTTCTTGTGAGATACCTCAATATGTTTAAAATTTGCATGGAAAAAGGCATACAATTTATTGAGATGCTGTAATTTTCTAAGATGAAATCATAAAAATTAGAATGGCCAATTAATATAAATTATAAAAGTAAACACCCATAATAATTATAGAAACACAAGTATATTTTTTTCTGGGGCAAGTTGGAGTCAGAGTGTGAGTCTCTCTGCATGGGTGAGTGCACAAAAAAATTATCTGGGTCCACTTGTGTGGGTGAGTGAATGTCCAACTGAAGGCAGACACAGGATCAAGCACCCAGGAACCCCCTTGCAGAAATGGCTACAATTTGCTACTGCTCTGAATTTGGCACCTGCTGCATGCAGAATGATCCGCCATCTTTGGGGAATCTCTTGAGAAAAGGCAGAAGAGATCAGTTGGCACCTGGCCCATACCGCCAACTGAGGCCACAGGCAAGGCACTGGAAGCAGGGACCATGGAGAAAGCACAGAAAGGAAATCTGGAGATGAACCCCACCAGAGAAAAAAACGTAGACCACCACCATTTTCTCTGTCCTGGAACTGGGCAGAGATCTGTGTTATCTCACCCAATTCTGAGCTTTCTGCATCCCGAACAGCCTACATCCTGAGACTGAGAGATGATCTCTGTACCATCTGAAACTGATCATCATTTTCCTAGGGCAGATACTCCAAGTGCTCCACTCCCACACTGGACCAAACACAGACACAGGCAATTGGAGCGGGAGACCTGGCAGCAGACAATTTGGGCACGTTCCTGAGAAGATCTGTTGGAGTGAACTGAATGCTGGCAGTGAAGGCCATGGAGCGAATGCCAGGAGGGAGCCTGAGAGGAAGCCCAAGGAAGTAGAAGGGAGAGCTCATCCTGAGTCTGGACAAGGCTCCAAAGCCTTGCCACTATGTCCCTGGATATGGAGACTGGTAACTGCTGGGAAGGGAGCAATAGCTCCTGGCAGAGAAACTGAGCAGACTCTCTAACACCTGGGAAGAGAGGTGCTGCAGGGCAGCCTCTGGGGAACAGCAGAACTGCATCTTGAGGCCGGGCGCTGATCTCTGCATTGTATTGGGGCTGCTCTTTGCGACTTCAAAGAATAATGCTCCCAGTGAACAATCCCTGGCTGGTAATGGAAGATGCAGAACCCCTGATGATCCACCTTCCACTCTGAGCCAGCTGCTGGGTGATAGACACAGACAGTGGAACTGGCCAAGAAGAAAGCTGGTGGTGGTATTGGTTTGTTTGTTAGATTATCTCATTTGGTTGCTTTGTTTTTTGGTTGGTTTTCTCTTTTCTTTGCTTCTTCTATTTCTCTTTCTTTGTTTCTCCTCTGTTTTTCGTGCTTTTTTCTTCCTTTTTCTATTTTTCTTCCTTCTTATCCTTTCTCCTCTTTTCCCTTTTTGTCCTCTGCCACCTCTCTCTTTTCCCTGTTATACCCTGCCTTAGACTCAAGGGCTATGCCAGCATACCCACTGTAAGGTCACACTGTGCGGAGACAGAGAGCGAGAGCCAGTAGGCCTATTCACCAGATAGCAAACATTATGATCTGCCAATAGGTTTTGAATCCTTGCAGCTCCCCCCATTCCCTAGTAAGTGCTCAAAATTATAAAGAGACAGCACAATGCTCCACTCCCAGCCCTACTTCATAATTGAACAAACCCGGAGCCACAGCTCAAGGAAGGCCAAAAGGTAGAGCAAATATCAGAAGTAACTGCTTCTCCATTCTCTGCTGAGCAAGGGAATTAAAAGGAAAGATAGGAGAAATGCTACAAATGAAGAATAACCAATGAAAAATGGCTGGTTACCACCAGAACTCAAGCAAACAGTCAGTGCTAGAAAGAACAGCTACTGAGGCACAAACAATGGCTATCTCCAAAAGCAACAGTACCCAGAAGGTACTTACAGAGCTCAGAGAATCATTGGATAAAATGAATAAAAAATAAGAAATTCAAGGGCTAAAACTAAATAAAGCTGCAATGGTGCTTGACAGGCTCAAGAAAGAATATTTAGACATAACAGAAATAAAGAACTCCATCCTAGAAATAAATAACAAACCAACAAACATGGAAAGCATAATTGACCAAGCAGAAGAAAGAATCTCAGAGCTGGAGGACCAAAATGTGGAATTAATCCAATCTATTAAAAATATAGAGATAAAACTTAGGAAGAAACTCGCCAAGAGATGTGCAATTTTTATCAAGAAACCAAACCTACATCTGGTCAGAATACCTGTAGTAGAAAGACAAACTGAAAATACCCTGGAACAAACATTCCATGAGGTCATTCAAGAAAACTTCCCTCACCTGGCCAGAGAATATACAAGCACAAGAAATTTAGAGAACCCCTGCAAGACATCTTATGAAAAGACCAACCCCTAGAAACATAATAATTTTCCTACACAAAGTAGATATAAAAGAAAAAATTGTAAATGCAGCAAGTGAAAAAGATCAGACTACCAACTGGGGGAGACCAACCAGAAATGCTGCAGACTTACCTTCAGAAACACTACAGGCCAGAAGAAATAGGACTCCAATCTTCAATGTTCTCAGGGATAAACAATTTCAACCAAGAATTTCTTACCCAGCCAGGCTATTCTTCATCAGTGAGGGAGAATTGAAATCCTTCCACGACATCCAGTCCCTAAGAGAATATGTTGCTTCAAGATCAGCTTTACAAGAGATGCTTAAAAAGGTATTGTGCACAGAAGAAAAAACAAACAAAAAGACCATATACCTCACAAGATCACAACACAGAAGCAGCAGAACACCCAGCATACCCAGAAAAATGAAAACACACACATGTAAGAACACAAAGTTAAACAAAAACAGAACAGTTGTAGAAGAGCATTATAGCAGGGATAAACTCACATTTCAATAATCAGCCTGAATTTGAATGGACTAAATGCACCTCTGAAAAGACATAGAAAGGAAAAGTTAATTAAAAAAAAAAAAAACATGAACCAGAAATGTGCTGTCTTCAGGAAACTCATCTCACCACAAAGGACACCCACAGACTCAAAGTTAGGGGAAGGAAAATGAATTTCCAGGCAAATGAACCACAAAAGAAGGCAAGAGTCACGATCTTAGTATTAGACAAAACAACCTTTAAGCTATTAAAATTTAAAAAGATGAGGAAGGTCACTACATAATGACAAAAGTATTAATCCATCAACAGTAAATATCCATTCTAAACATACATGCACCCAACACAGGAGTACCAGCTATGAAGTAAACTAAAAAAAGATATTGACTCTAACACTATGATAGCTGGGGACTTAAATACTCCTCTAATAGCCCTAGATAAGTCATTGAGGCAAAAAAAATCAACAAAGAGATCCATAACCTCAACTTGACGTTTGACCTAATGGACTTAGTAGATATCTACAGAACATTCTACCCAGCAACCACAGAATATGTATTCTACTCATCACCACATAGAACATACTCCAAGATCGACCACATCCTTGGTGACAAATCAAGCATAAACAAATTTCATAAGATTTAAATACTTCCGTGCACCTTTTCAGACCACAGTGGAATACAAATAAATATCAACATCAACAAAATTCCCCCCAAATCAACAAAGACATGGACATTAATCAGCATGATGTGGAACAACTCCTGAATCAACACAGAAATCAAAGCAGAAATTGAAAGATTCCTGAAAACAAAGAAAAATGAAGAATCATCTTACTAAAACCTCTGGGATGACTTAAAATCAGTACTGAGAGAGGAATTTATTCTGTACAAACACACATAAAGAAAATAGAAATGTCACTTTTATTATTATTATTATTTTATTTTTATTTTTATTTTTATTTTTTTTTTTTTGAGTTGGAGTCTCACTCTGTCACCCAGACTGGAGTGCAGTGGCCGCTCCCGGCCACTGCAGCCTCAACCTGCTGGGCTCCGGCGATCCTTCCGCCTCATCCTTCCAAGTAGCCGGAATTACAGGCATGCGCTACCACGCCCAGCTGATTTTTTGATTTATTGTAGAGATGAGGTCTCGCTGCCTAGGCGGGTCTCGAACCCACGGGCTCAGGCAATCCACTCACCTCAACCTCCCAAAGGCGCGGGATTACAGGCTGAGCCACCGAGCCCGGCTTATTATTTTATTTTTAAAAATTTATTTATTTATTATAAAGACTTAGGGTACAATTCAGGGTTAGGTATACAAACATTGATCATGCAGTTACCCTTGTTGATGAGGCATGCCCCTCTCTCCCCTAGCAGTCTTCCCCAACTGCCAGTCCCCTCCTCCACTTCCCCTGACAGTTTTCCGCTACTGCCAATTACTTTCTTACAGCATTATAATTGTTCAAGGTCACCTTATGAGTGAGAACATATAGAACTCAGTTCTTTGTTTTTGTGATAATCACTGTGTATGATCAACTCCAAATCCATCCAATTTGTTGCAAAGTCCATATATTTGTCCTTCTTTATGACTGCATAATATTCCAGTGTGTATATGTACCACATTTTTTTATCCAGTCCAGTTTTGATGGGCAACACGGTTGGTCCCATGTTTTTGCTATTGTGAATAGAGCTGCAACAAATATACGTGTGCAGGTATCTTTGTTGTAGAATGATTTGAGTTCTTTGGGGTATATTCCCGATAGGGGTATTGCTGGGTCATATGGAAGGTCAGTTTCTAGTTCCTTCAGAAATTACCACACTGTCTTCCAAAGAGGTTGTATTAGTCTGCATTCCCACCAGCAGTGTAGTAGTGTTCCTTTTTTTCCACATCCTCCCCGGCAACTGTTGTTCTTTGTTTTATTAATGATGACCATTCTTACAGGAGTTAGGTGGTATCCCAATGTGGTTTTGATTTGCAGTCCCTAATGATGAGTGAGGCTGAACACTTTCTCGTGTGTCTGTTGGCCATCCATATATCTTCTTTTGAGAAGTGTCTATTCATGTCTTTTGCCCACTTTTTGAAGGGGCTGTTTGTTTTTTCCTTTCAGCTCATTTGAGTTCCTTGTAGATCCTAGATGTTAGGCCTTTGTCAGATATACAGTTGGCAAATATTTTTTCCCATTCTGTGGGCTGTCTCCCTGCTCTCTTGATGGTTTCTTTGTCTTTGCAGAAGCTTGTCAGCTTAGTGAGGTCCCACTTGTCTATCTTATCTCTTATGTCTTGGGTACTTCGGGTTTTGATCAGGAATCTGTTGCCAGTTCCAACTTCCATAAGAGTGTTTCCTGTGTTTTCTAAGGTTCTTACAGTTTGAGGTATTACATTTAGGTCTTTGATCCATTTAGAGTTAATTTTTGTGTATGGTGATAGGTAGGGTCCTGTTTCGATCTTCTGCATGTGTTCAGCCAGTTTTCCCAGCACCATTTACTCAATAGGTTCTCCTCTCCCCAGTGGTTGTTATTGGGGGCTTTGTCAAAGATGAGTTGGTTGAGAAATTGAGGCTTTGCTTCTGGAATCTCTATCCTGTTCCATTGGTCTGTGTGCCTGTTCTTGTAATAATACCAAGCTGTTTTGATTACTCTAGCCTTGTAGTAAAGTTTGAAGTCAGGAAGTGTGATACTTCGTGCTTTGTTTCTTTTGCTAAGCATTGTTTTGGCTATTCGTGGTCGTTTATGTTTCCATATGAATTTCTGTATTGTCATTTCCAGGTCTGAGAAGAATGATGTTGGTAACTTAATGGGCATTGCGTTGAATCTGTAGATTGCCTTTGGTAGGATGGACATCTTAACATTATTGATTCTTCCTATCCATGAGGATGGCATATTTTTCTATTTGTTTGTGTCTTCTTGGATTTCATTGAGCAGTGTGTTGTAGTTCTCATTGTAAAGGTCTTTACCTTCTCTGGTTAGGAAGATTCCTAGGTATTTCATTTTTTTCGTGGCTGTTGTGAATGGGATTGTGCTTTTTATTTGGGTCTCTGCTGGCTTGTTGTTGGTGTAGAGGAATGCAACTGTCTTTTGCACGTTTGTTTTGTACCCCGAGACCTTCCCAAAGTCCTTTATCAGTGCAAGCAGGTTTTTGACAGATTCTCTTGGATTTTCAAGGTATAGGATCATATCATCAGCAAAGAGGGATAACTTGACTTCCTCTTTTCCTATGTGGATACCCTTGATTTCCTTCTCTTATCTAATTGCCTGAGCTAGGACTTCCAATACAATATTGAACAAGAGGAGTGAGAGTGGACAACCTTGTCTTGTTCCAGTTTTCAGGGGAAATGATTCTAGTTTCTGATCATTAGCAATATGCTAGCTGTGGGTTTGTCATAGATGGCACTTACTAATTTGAGGTATGTTCCTTCTATACCTTGATGTTTCAGGGTTTTTATCAAGAAGGAATGCTGGATTTTATCAAAAGCTTTTTCTGCATCTAATGAGGTAATCACGTGGTTCTTGCTTTTACATCTGTTGATGTATTTAATGATATTTATGGTCTTGCGAATGCTGAACCAGCCCTGCATTCTGGGGATGAAGCTTACTTGGTCATCGTGGATGATATTTGAGATGTGTTTTTGAATCCAATTTGCTACAATCTTGTTGAGAATTTTTGCATCTATGTTTATAAGTGATATTGGTCTGTAGTTCTCTTTCTTTGTTGGATCTTTACTCGGTTTGGGTATCAGTGTTATGTTAGCTTCATAAAATGATTTGGGGAGAATTCCATCTTTCTCAATTGCCTGGAATTCTTTCAATAGGATTGATATCAGCTCCTCCTTGTACGTTTTGTAGAATTCTGCGGGAAAGCCATCTGGCCCAGTGCTTTTTTTGGTAGGTAGTTTTCGTATGACAGAGTCAATTTCCTGGGTTGTTATGGAACTATTTAGTATTTCAGTGTCTTCTTGTTTTAAGATGAGGAGATTGTGTGATGTGAGAAAGTCCTCCATTTCATCTAGGTTTTCAAGTTTGTTTCCATATAGTTGTACATAGTGATCTCTGATAATCTTGTGTATTTCATCGGGGTCAGTTGTGATTTGATCTTTTGTATTTCTGGTTGTGCTTATTTGGGCTTTTTCTCTCTTTTTCTTGGTCATTCTGGCTAGGGGTCCATCAATCTTGTTAATTCTTTCAAAGAACAAACTTTTTGTTTTGTTGATGTTTTCTGTTATATTTTTGTCCTCTATGTCCTGTATTTGGGCTCTTATTTTTGTGATTTGAATTCTTCTGCTTAAGTTGGGGTTTTGGTGGTCTTCTCTTTCTAGCTCCTTTAAGTGATTTGTTAGGGTCTCCACTTGTGATCTTTCCATTTTCTTGATGTGTACTCATAGAGATATGAATTCCTCTCTTAAAACTGATTTCATGGCATCCCAGAAGTTTTGGTAAGATGTTTCTTCATTTCCATTTGTTTCCAGGAATCTTTCAATTTCTTCTTTGATTTCAGTGTTGACCCAGACATTGTTCAGCATCATGCTGTTTAGTGTCCATGTCTTTGTGGGCTTTGGGGAAATGGTTTTGATTTTAATGTTTATTTTTATTCCACTGTGGTCTGAAAATGTGCATGGCAAGATTTCAACCTTGTGGAATTTGTTTATGCTTGATTTATCGCCAAGAATGTGGTCAATCTTGTTCCATGTGGTGATGAGTAGAATGTGTACTCTGTGGTTGTTGGGTTGAATAATCTGTAGATATCTACTAAGTCCTTTTGGTCAAGTGTCAAGTTAAGGTTCTGGATCTCCTTGTTGATTTTTTGCTTCATTGATCTATCTAGAGCTGTCAGTGGGGTATTTAAGTCCCTTGCTGTAATAGTGTTAGAGTCAATATCTTTTTTTAGTTTATTTAGTAGTTTATTTATAAATGCTGGTGCTCCTGTGTTGGGCGCATATATGTTTAGGATGGATATTTCTTGTTGATGGATTGAACCTGTTATCATTATGTAGTGTCCTTTTGTATCTTTTTAAAAATTAACAGTTTAAAGGTTATTTTGTCTGATATTAAGATTGCAACTTCTGCCTTCTTTTTTGACCCACTTGCCTGGAAACTTGCTTTCCATCCTTTATCTTTGAATCTGTGTTTGTCCCGTGTAGTGAGATGCATCTCCTGGATACAGCAAATAATGGGTCATGGTTTCTTATCTGGTCCACCATTCTGTGTCTTTTCAGTGGTTCATTTAGTCCATTCACATTCAGGCTAATTATTCAAATTTGGTGGTTTTTCACTGTCATGAAGTTCTTATAGAGTTGTTTTTGTTCCTATTTATTTGTTGTTTTACTTTTGGTTTGGGGGTTAATTTATGTGTGTTTTCCATTTTTTTCCCTGTACTCTTGTGAAGAACATTGTTGTTCTTTTCTCCTTTTCTTCTGTGTTTAATACTTTCTTAAGTATTTCTTGTAGAGGTGGTCTGGAGGCTGTATAGGTTCTTAGGGATTGGATGCCTGGGAAAGATTTTAATTCTCCCTCACTGATGAAAGCTTGGCTGGGTCAGTTATTTTTGGTTGAAATTGTTTATCTTTGAGAACTTTGAGGATTGGGCTCCAAGCTCTCCTAGCCTGAAGGGTTTCTGTAGATAAATCTGCTGCTATTCTAATTGGTCTTCCCTGGTAGGTAGTCTGACCTTTTTCTCTTGCTCCCTTTAGGATTTTTTTCTTTTATGCTTACTTTGTTTAGGCAAATTATTATGTGTCTGGGAGTTGGTCTTCTCATTTGTTGTCTTGCTGGGGTTCTCTGAATCTATTGGTTTTCAATTTTTGCTTCAGTGATGAGATGAGGGAAGTTTTCTTGATTTCATGAAACATTTGCTGAATGAAACATTTAATGATTTCATGAAACATTTGCTCCAGTGTAGTCTCTGTCTCTCTTTCTGCCTCGGGAAGGTCAATTACTCTTATGTTTGGTCTCTTGACATAATCGCTCATCTCTTCAAGGTTTTGTTTTGTCTTTTTATGCTTCTTTTCTATGTTTTTGACAGTTTGGGTTAGTTCTATATTTTGGTCTTCAAGCTCTGAGAGTCTTTCTTCTTCTTGGCTAATTCTGCTTTCCATGCTTATTAGTTTGTTGTTTATTTCCATTACAGTATTCTTTACTGCTGCTATCTCATTTATCAACTCCTTCCTATTTTTATCTTGTCTCTCCTCAATCCTTTTTATTCTCTCTACTAATGTCTTGATGTCTGGGTTTGTAGTATGTGACCATTCATTCTGGGTGCTCTTCATTGTTTGCATGCTAAAGTCTGTTTTCTCAATATCTGATCTCCCAGGGGTCTGTGTGAGACCTATATTCCTCTTTTGATTTTTCTTCACTTGTGTAGATTTGCCTCCCCACTTTTTTCTTTTTATTTTTTTCTCAGTCTGTCTTCTTTAAATCTGTTGTTCAGGGGTGGTGGGGTTGTTTTTTGCTTTTGTTTGCTCAATCTCCTATTCTTCCTTAGGAGAATCTTCTGGCTTTTTCAATTCTGAGGCTGGACTCTAGGTTAAGGATTATACCTTTTGCAGCTTTGAGTTTTATTTGGGGGGGGGAGCTGTGATTCAAAATTTATCTGCAGATCCCAATATCCACTGACAGGTATATGGATATGCTGGATTCTGCTTCCCACTGCCTTGTAATCTGTTCATGAAGTGGGTGTATTGGTTTGCTCCCAGGAAGTAAAATGATGTAAGAAAAGGGAAAGAAATGGGACAGGGAGAGGGAGAAGCAGAAGGTGGAGACAGGAGAGTAAAAGGGAGATTAAACAGAGGTACCCACTAATACATGAAAATAGACCTGAAGGCAGATAAGAGTAAGAGAAAACAAAAATAAAAACAAACAATCAAACAAACAAAAAACAGCGATGACAACAAAAAAACTAGGACATATAATCATACAGACACACAAGCTGACCAACCTCTTTAAGATGTACTGTTCTCTTACACAACCATGAGGTCTTAGCTCCCAAGATGGAGGTTAGGCAGAGCTGGGTGGGTGAGTCACCTGCAGGTCTCTGCCTGGTCACAGGGCTCCAGCTGTCCTCTGGTACTGCTGTTGTCAGGGGTGTGTTGGAGGAAATGGATTGTGAGACTACTGGGTGTTGCTGGTCAGCATAATGGTCAGGGTGGCTAGGGGGTGGGGTGGTGTGGCCACCAAGGGAGTCCAGAGCTCTAGGGGGAAGGCTCCTTCCCTCCCTGGGCAGTGAAAGCACAGTCCTTGGACCTCCCTGGGCAGTGAAAACACAGGCACCAGGGGTCTCCGTGGGGGCAGCGGTTCAAGGCAGGACTGGGTGCTTCAGTTAGGGCAGGAGGCACAGAGTTCCTTTGGGCCTGGAGGGGTGCCCCAGGAAGAGATGGAGCCCGCAGCTCTGTGGGGTGTGTATGCCATGGTCACCCTGGGCAATGGCGGCTTCAGATGGGTTTGGGCGCCTCACACAGAGTGGGAACTGGAGCTCTGAAGGGTGGATGGTGGGCGGTGGCAGCTGCTTTGGGCCCTGTGCAGGGCACTTCAGCCAGGAATGGAGCTGATATCTCTGAGGGCGGGTGTCTAGAGCCTCCTTGGGTGACTGCGGCTTTAGATGGGGCTGGGTGGGGATCTGGAACCCCAGACAGGGACCCAGAACTCCGAGGGGTGAGCACCAGCTGTGGCTTTGGGCGCTTCACCCTGGTCAGGGGGACAGAGTTCCGAGGTGTGGTCGCAGGAGGCCTGCATGGGCAGTGGCAGCTTTTGGCCTGGTGGGGCACCCCAGGAAGGGAAGGAGTCTGCAGTTCCGAGGGGCAGGTGTGGAGGGCCTCCACGGGCTGCCACAGCCTGAGACTGAACTGGGCACCCAACCAGGGAGGGAACTGGCAGTGGTTGAATGCTGGGCAGATCTGTGTAACCAGCAAGGGAACCCAGATCTCCACAAGGTGGTATCCGAGGGCTTCCACAGGCGGTGGAGGGAAGCTTGGGAAGCTTGGGGCCAGGTGAGACAGTGTAGCCACGGAGGGAGCTGGGAGCTCCATGCAGCCGGCACCTGGTGCATCTGGAGTCGAGCAGCAGTGGCAGAGGGGCTGCTATAACCAGTCGTGCATGGGACTGAGGGTCTACAGGCCTTGGACTGGTGTGGCTGGTGGGGGGGGAGTGGGGGAAGGAGATCAAGAGTCTTTATGGAAACTCACTTTTGGAGACTCACAGTCCCACCTGGGCTGTCGCCATCTTACTGGAACTGCCGAAAGATCACAACTTAACAGCCTAACAAATCACCTAAGGGAGTTGGAAAGGCAGGACCACAAGAACCCTAACTTAAGCAGAAGAAGAATCCCGATCATCAAAGTAGAAGTGCGAATATGGGACATAGAAGACAAAAATATCACAGGGAAAAAAAAAGTCAATGAATAAAAAAGCTGTTTCTTTGAAAGCATAAACAAGATTGATGGACTCCTAGCCAGAATGACCAAGAAAAAGAGAGAAAAAGCCCAAATAAACACAGTCAGAATGCAAAATATCAAGTCACAGCTGACTCCAAAGAAATACAATTATTAGAGATTGCTAAGCACATGTGTATGGAAACTCAATAATCTAAATCAAATAAAGGAATATTCTGACATCACACAACCTTCCAAGATTGAGTCAAGAAGACATTGAGATCCTAAATAGACCAATAACAACTCAGAAATTTGACTCTGTCATAAGAAAATTACCTACAAAATAAAGCCCTGGACCATACGGATTTCCTGCAGAATTCTACAAAACATACAAGGCAGAGTTAAAACTAATCCCAATGAAAGAATTCCAGGCACTCAAGAAAGACAGAATGCTCCCAAAATCATTTTATGAAGCTAACATCACACTGGTACCCAAACTGGGTAAAGATCCAACTAAGAAAGAGAACTACAGGCTAGTATCCCTGATGAACATAGATGCAAAAATTCTCAATTAGATTCTAGCAAATCAGATCCAAGAACACATTTCAAAAATCATCCACCATGACCATATAGGCTTCATCCCCAGGATGCAGGGCTCATTCAACATCCACCAGACCACAAATGTAATTAAATACATCAACAGATGTAAAAACAAGAACCACATGATTATATAATTAGATGCAGAGAAAGCTTTTGATAACATCCAGCAGCCCTTGATAAAAACCCTTGAAAACCTAGGCGTAGAGGGAATATACCTGAAAATAGTAAGAGCCATCTATGATAAACCCACAGCCAACATACTGCTAAATGGACAGAAATTGAAAGCATTTCCTCTGAAAACAGGAAGAAGAAAAGGCTGCTCATTCTCACCCCTCCTGTTCAACATAGTGTTGAAAGTCCTATGTAGAGCAATCAGACAACAGAAGGAAATCCAGGGTATCCAAATAGGAAAAGAAAAAGTCAAATTATCCCTCTTTGTTTACAATATGATCCTATACCTCAAAAATCCAAGAGAATCTGTCAAAAAACTCTGGCACTGATAAAGGGCATTGGCAAAGTCTCAGGGAACAAAATAAATGTGCAAAAGACAGTTGCATTCTTATATACCAACAACAAACAGGCTGACAAACAAATAAAAAGTACAGTCCCATTCACAATAGCCACACACACACACAAAAGAAAAAAATAAAACAAAACAAAAAACCAGAAATACCTTGGCAACTTACTAACCAGAGAAGTGAAAGATCTTTATGGTGAAAATTATAGAACACTGTTCAAGGAAATCAAAGATGACACAAACAAGTGGAAAAATACTCCACACTCATGGACTGAAAGAATCAACATTGTTAAGATGTTCATTCTGCCCAAGGCAATCTACAGATTCAATGCTATATCCATTAAATTACCAACATCCTTCTCAGACCTGGAAACAACAATACAGAAATTCATATGGAAACATAAATGACCACGAAGAGCTAAAACAATCCTTAGCAAAAGAAGCAAAGCAGGAGGTATCACACTTCCAGACTTTAAACTTTATTATAAGGCTACAGTAATCAAAACAACCTGGTATTGGTACAAGAACAAGCATATAGACCAATGGAACAGGATAGAGATTCTAGAAAAAAGAACTCCTATCTATTATCATACACAAAAATCAACTTAAAATGGATCAAAGACCTAAACTTAAAACCTCAAATGTTAAGAATCTTAAAAAACACAGGAGGCATCCATACAGAAATTGGAATAGGAAACTGATTCCTGATCCAAAGTCCATACCATAAGAGATAAGATTGACAAGAGGGACCTCATCAAACTGAAAAGCTTCTGTAAAGCAAAAGAAACCATCAAGAGAGCAGGGAGACAGCACACAGATTGGAAAAAATATTTGCCAACTGCATATCTGACAAAGGCCTAATATCCAGGATCTACAAGGAACTCAAACATGCCAAAAGGAAGAAAAACAGACACATTAAGGGCAAGGCTGGGTTCGGTGGCTCAGTCTATAAGTCCAGCATTATGGGAGGTTGAAGCAAGTGGATTGCCTGAGCCCACGGGTTCGAGACCAGCCCAGGCAGGTCTATCTGGGTATGGTAGCGCATGCCTGCAGTTCCAGTTACTTGGAAGGTTGAAGTGGAAGGATCACTGGAGCCCAGCAGGTTGATGCTGGGGTTGCCATGAATGTGCCACTGTGCTGCAGCCTGGGTGACTGAAACTCAAAAAAAAAAAAGAGTGGGCAAAAGACATGAATAGTCACTTTTCAAAAGAAGACATATACGCAGCCAACAGACACATGAAAAAATGCTCAGCCTCACAAGTCATCAAAGAAATGCACATTAAAATCACACTGAGATACCACCTAACTCCAATCAGGATGGCCATCATCAATAACTCAAAAACAACAGATGCCAGAGAGGATGCAGGGAAAAGGAAACACTTCTACATTGTTGTGGGAGTGTAAACTAATACAACCTCTGTGGAAAACAGTTTGGTGATTCCTAAAAGATCTAAAAATTGACCTTCCATATGACCCACAATCCCCCTTCTGTGAATATACCCAGAGGAACTCAAATCACTCTGTGAAAAAGATACCTGCACATGCATGTTTATTGCAACATTATTCACAATAGCAAAAACATGGAACCAACCATGCTGCCCATCAAAAAGGACTGGATTGAAAAAAAACATGGTACATATACATGATGGAATAATACACAGCTATAAAGAAGAACAAAATTGTGGACTTCGCAGCAACTTGGATGGATTTAGAGTCTATAATACTCAGTCATTATCACAGAAACAAAGAACTGTGTACCACATGTTCTCACTCATAAGTGGACCCTGAACATCTAACATAATGCAATAAGAAAGAGATTGGCAGTAGCTGGAAACTTCTGGGAGAGGGATGGGGGCACATAACATCAATAAGGGTAGCTTATCTCAAACTAGGGGAAGTGAGGACCAAAGGGAGGCCCAAATTTACCTGTATGATGACTGCCTGTATACCTAATCCTTAATTGTACCCCACATATTTAAAATAAATACATAAAACAAAAAACCCCCACAAATATGATGATGAGATTCCACTTTGTTCACTTCTCCTGCTTGACAAATCAGAAAAAGGATAAGATGATATATCATTATAAAGAATCTGTAGACAGGGCACTGTTCAGCATGTGCCTAAGACCACAACACAGAGCAGCTTTATTCACAATAGACAAGATATGAAATTAACCTGTCCATTGATGGATGAATGGATACAGAAAATGCTGTATATATACACAGTGGAATTATATTCAGCCTTAAAAAGGAAGAATGTCCTATCATTTTCACAACATGGATGAACCTAAAGGGTATTATGTTAAATGAAATAATCCAGACACAGAAAGACAAAAATTGTATGATTCCGTTTATATGCATAAGGTAAAAAAGTTGAACTTAGAAGTAGAGAGTAGAATGGTAGTTATCAGGAGCTAGTAGTGTGGGAGATTGGGAAGATATTGGTCAAAGAATATAAAATTTCAGTTAAATATAAGGAAGCTCAAGAAATCTATTGTACAACATGGTGACTATATTTAGTAACAGACTATATTTGATAACAATGTAGTGTTCTCAAAAATGGCTGAGAGTGGATTCTGTGTTCTTACCACAAAAATGATAAGTGCATGAGTTGATGCATATGTTAATTAGCTCTAGTCACTTCACAATGTATGCATATTTCAAAATATCATGTTGTAAATAACAAATATGTATGAACTTTTCAAATAAAAATAAATTAGAAAAAATGAAAGAAAAGGCATGCAAATTAGAAAAGAAGTAAAATTATTTCTATTTACAGAAGAAGTGATTTTATGTATAGAATTCTGTAAAGAACTCACATAAAAAATATTAGAGGTAATTAATGAGTCCGGCAAGATTGCAGGATACAAGATCAATTATAAAAATCAATTCTATTTCTTTACATTATCAATGAACAGCATAATAATGAAATTAATAGATCTAGTCTGTATCCAGTAACATAAAATGAATAAAGTACTTATTAATAAATTTGACAAGTCATTGTCCACCAACAAATGGGTAAGTAAAGAAAATTAAGTATATCTGTACAATATTATTCAGCCATGGAAAGGAAGTATTGGAAAATGTTACAACATATATGAAATTTGTACATATATGCTAAGTGAAATAAACTAGTCACAAAAAGATACACATTGTGTTTTCATTTATATGAAATATTCAGAAAAAGCATGTCTGTAGAGAGAGAAAGCCTATTAGTGGTTGCCTGGGTCTGGGTTTAGGCTTAGGAGCAGGAATTGACTGAAAATGGGCACAAAAGATATTTTTGAGGTATCAGAAATGTTCTAAAATTGAATAGGATGTATAGATTTTGGTGATAGTTGCATAACTGTGTAACGTTAATACAAAATCATTGAATTTTATACTTAAAACAAGTGAATGTAATAATACCTCAATAAATATTTTAAAATGTCTCTCTTTCTAATGGCGCTTTTTATGCCATTGTCAGATAGAGTATTCTGAGTCAACTGGAGATCTTGGTGAAAGGAAAATCCTATTCTCACATATTACTAATATTTTCCTTCACTAGAATCACTTCAGTGTTTATATTATTTTTTTACTTTTAATTTTTTATTTTAAAGATGTGAGATACAATTCAGGGTTAGGTATACAAATGTTCATTATGCAAGTACTCTGGTTGATGAGGTGTGTCCCCTCTCTCCCGGCAGATTTTCAGTGTTTATATTCTAACAGATATTCTTCTGTCTCACTCATTCATTGTTCATTCACCTAGTTTTACCATTGTGAGTCATGTGCACAAGGCTATGATTCTGATTATATATTTAAAGTGCCATGGAAAGTATGTGTTAATCTTGTATACCAGGTCATCTGGAGATATTGAATGTTTGCATTGGGTTTGGGGCTGTACAGGCTTTGAGATCCCCTTCAGCACAAGTACCTGTTATTTCCATGTTCTAAGGTAGTCCTGAACAGAGACTGAAAGAGGTTTGGTTTGTCTGATATAAGACGAGAATGACTAATTTTTCTTTCTGTCTATTGTAACCAACTGTGTCAGTATCTTTTTTCTTCTCTACTCCACTGGGTATTGTTTGAGAATTGCTTGTATAACCTCTGTCTAATAGTTTATTCATTGATCGTATTGATTATGAGAATGAACTTGTGTATTCCGGTTTCCATAGAAAGCTAATATTAAGCTGATTGTTATGCTGATATTCTGGTTAAATTACAGCTGGGAAATTCTATTTAATACCTGGAGGTAGAAATAATTATTAGGGATATTTACAGGCAGGAAAGATGGCATATCTACATTTATAATGTAACTGAGTCCAAATTTGTTCTGCTTGCCGCATGGCAGCCAGTAAATCGAGAGACAAGGAGATACAGCAAGGAATGTGACTTTATTTTGGAGTACTAGCAAGATCAAGAAGAAGGAAGACTAGTCTCCTAATGTCCCACCTAATGTTGTGCATGCTTTGTTAGGTTTCTGTTTAGGTATAAGGGAAAAGGAGAGAGCAGCAATCAAGAGATAGCTGAAAATCATAGATATCTGGGCACTGGGACGGGTCTAGAAACAGTTGTGAAATCTTTTTGTCCTTGGTTAATGGTCTCCTTGTTCCTTTAAATCGTTATCAATACATAGTTAGTGCACATATTTCCCTTTTTCCCAGAGTTAGTCTCATAGCTGCATACTTGTTGTTCCTGTGTTATCTTTTCAGTGTTTCAAAATTATTCCAGTCTATGTGCAAGCATGAACAGAGCCCAGAGCCCTTTCCCCAGGTTAAAATGGAGTTAGTTACGTTAGGCTCTTGCCATTTCACTGTTACAAAAACATCCCTACTGAGAGTCTTCTATAACTGAGACTGTGTGTATGTATGAATGATTATATATGTGTGTGTGTTTGGAAGGGTGACGTATTTTTTTTTGAGAAAGCTGTGTCTGAAACTTTTGTTACTTGGGAGAAACCATTATCTCCTCATCAGTAAAGCTGGAGGGAGCTGAGTCATCAGTTGTCTATCCACTTCTCTTGTTTCTGTATCCTGGAATAGCCTGACACCTGTGCAGAGAGATCCTAGTTAGCCTTTGATAATTTTAACTGGATGTTGATGGACATAGAATAAAATTTGAATGATCAGAAAGGAGTCTAAAGTTTTCCATTATTTTAAGAAATCAGAGGTTCATTTTATGCTTTCATAAGTATTTATAATATTCTTAGTTTTAATGTTAGATATTAAAAATTTCTCTGTCAAAATGGGTATTACTTATTTGAAAAAAATGGAAACTTTAGTGAAGGCCTAAAATCTGTCTACATTGGCATATATATTGAATACCCACGTAATGAATTCTCAAAATTTATTTTTAATTATACAAGGCAATTTTAATATTCATATAGTGTCAGCAAGGTACCAGAATAATCAAAACACCTTTATTACACAGGACCATTATAGTCTGTCTTTATAATTTAATAAAGAAATTTTCTTTCTCTTTATTTTCCAGAAATATCATGTGCTTTTAAATGTATACAGGCAACATCATACAAAAATCTTCAAAATAAAAGCTTAGAATTTCTGTGGAGGGTGGGATAAAAGTGAGAAAAAATAATTTTTTTCCATGGGTCTTGGTCTTCATATAGGTAATTTAAGAAACAAGAAAAAATAAAGAGTTCTCTCTTTATTTAAAGAGTTCTCTATTTAGAGAAAACTGCATACATAGAATTTCTTTTTCTTTAAGTATATGTTAGCTAATAATCTGGCTAGGGATTATCATAATATGGCTTCTAAATTAATACTGTTATAAGATATGCATATTTATTGGGTAACTGAAAACTATTTTTTGTATAGTGATTTTATTTTTAACCTAAGATAAATGGTGGGAAATTGATTATTATTTTTGTTAAAAGTATGGAAATTAATTTGGGCATTTTATTTCTGGATGAACCTAGAAAGCTTTTAATTTATTGGGCATGGACCTGATAAGAATAATATTTATTATTGTTAATTTATTGTGGGCAGGTAAGGGTTAACTCAGCAGATCTGTGTTGTTTAAACTGTGCACATTCCAAAGAGGGACCCGCCTGTCTTCAGGACTGGCCTTTGGCTGGATCCTGGGAGATAACCTCTGAGAGTCTGGAATATTCTGAGTAATAGGTTTTTGTGGTTCTTTTAAATGTCTCAGTCTTCGAGACATGCTGTACCTGTTCGACCAGTTACATTTATCCTAACAATGATTTATTGTGAATGCCTGTTTTTACTCTGGGAGATGGATTAGAATCTGAGTAGTTGTGATCAGTCACGCAAGTGCTCCATGTCTACATGGCTGACCCACAATAAAAGCCTTGGACTGCAAGGTTCAAGTGATCTTCCGTAGTTGGCACACATCTGGTGGCAGATGGAGGCAAAATCAAAGAAACTACTGAAGTCAAGGGGGTACAGTGATAAAGAGCTGTCTCCTTTTGTGGATCAATATCATGAAACTTCCTGAAGAACTTTGAGTAAAAGTGGATTGTGATTGTGACTGACTCAGAAGTCTAGTCTTCTTGGTTTTGAATATTGCAGAATCTAGGAGTATATTTGGGCAGATGCAGAACCCACTGCTTACTATTGAATAGATAGATGTACATGATCCAAACACAAGTTGTTTGTTTGCTTGTTTGTTTCTTTGAGTCGGAGTGTCACTCCATCACCCAGGCTGGAGTGCAGTGGCACGCTCATGGCCACCCCAGTGTCAACTTGCTGGGCTCAGGCGATCCTTCTGCCTTAGACTTCCAAATAGCCAGAACTACAGTTGAACGCTACCACGCCCAGCTATTTTTAAAATTTATTGTAGAGATGAGGTCTCGCCAAGTTGCCCAGGCTGTTCTTGAACCCGCGGTCTCAGGCAATCCTCTCACCTCGGCCTCTCAAAGTGCTGGGATTACAGACTTGCATCACCGTGCCCAGTCCACAAGTGTTTTTTGTTTTCCGGAGAGGATAGTTAGCCTTGTGGACTGAAAGTTTGCTTACTCTGAAGAGGAACAATTTTCCCCCTCCTTTAGAATCTATGTGGAACTCCTAAAATGAAGCATCTGATATGCTACATATACAAGTCATGCTGAATTGGCTTTACAAGGACCAGAATGTTTACCCACTTAATACAGTTCTTATCGAGGTTGTGGTAAATTTTGTGATTAATGGGGACTTTTTGCCTGGTCACTACATGTAATCTTGCTGTTACAAAATCAAGCAATGGTGTGAGAAGCTATCTTAGATTTGTCATCTCAGCTTCTCCCATGAGTCTATCAGATGCTAAGAAAATTATAGTGATTTACAAAAGAATAGGGGAAAAAAGAAGATAGTCAAGGGACTCACTCTAACAAAGTGGAAATCTTTAAAAAATTATTAAGGAGTGCGGTTAATAAAGTGGCCTTGATGAGGTTGACATTGCTATATTGAGAAGAGATGAGGTTGTAATTGTAGATGAAATTAAGGTCAATGGTTGGATGAAGATTGAAATATTTGAACAGACTTTATGTGAAGTGGTTGCATCTTCTTTTCCTGCGTGTATTGCTGAGATATATCTTAGGTTTACTGGGTAAAATTTTATTGGGTAAAACTTTATCTGGTAAAACAAACAGCATGTAAATTAATCCTTTGCCCAGTATTAATCGGTCACACCAAGTGGAAACCTACAAAATGTCCTGAGCCCACTTAGGTTATTCATTTGAAGCAGGATAGACTACCAATAGGAAAAACAGATTACTACCTTAATTAATGACATGTGAGAAACCAAAGTGTTGTGATCAACAAATTATCTGTACTGTATCTCTGTGTGGCCTATGAAAAGGCAAATGGTTCATGGAAACTAACACTAGACAATTAAGACTTGGATAATGTAGTGCCACATATAACATCTTCAGTTGAAAACAATGAAAAAAATGCAGCTACTCAGTGATTGTCCTTGAAAGTGCTATGCTTTCCCCTTGATATGAATTGTAAAACAGAGTCAACTACAATTTTATATATGAAGTATGCCAATTTAAATTTATTATTTTGCCACATCATTATTTGAGTTCATCAGCTTATTGTCATAATTTTATTAGGAGTGATTTGGACTTGATACATATATCAAATGCAATAATAAACTACATTGAGATATAAAGATTATATCAGAAATTGAAAAACAAGCTAGAGTTTGCTTAAGTGCAATTATGACACATAACTAATAAAGGATGGTTGATAAATACAGCAAATATCTAAGTACTTGCCTAAATGATGAAATTTTTAGTAATATCATGGGTGGAAGCCAATGAGATATTTCACAGATAAGCAAAAATAAAATTCTGAGGGGTGGGGAAGATGGCAACAGAGCCAGTCAGACTATGTGAGTTCCTGTGTGAGTGAGTGAGTGTATGGAAAATTTTGTGTATGTGCTGGTGAGTGAGTGAGCATGTGAGTGGCTGTCTGAGTGAGGCCTAGGGAGCTAGCGGTCAGGGGTCTCCTGGTGCAGTGGCTGGTGTTGCAGCTGCTCAGCTTGGACCCTGGTGAATCCTGGGACACAGAAGCTGAGTGCCTTTTTAAAAAAATCTACAAAACCCTTCCTGGGAAGAAAATGCTGGGAGAGACTGACTAAATGGGGCCTCATGAGCAAGTGGCCAGAGTCCTGGTGCAATAGCTGGTGCTGTAGCTTCTCTGCTTAGTCACTGACTCTTCCCAGGTCACACAAGCCTAGCACCATTTTTTAAAACAGACAAAAGATTTCCTGTGAAGAAGCAGCATGGAGAGACTACCACCCCAGGTTCTGCCTCACCACAGTAACAGGAGAGACTGCTGGCTCCAGGCTTTGCCTCACCACTTCAGCACCTGACTGGGCACTGGTAACAAGAGCTGTGGAGGGATTTCAGAGGCAGAGTCCCAAGGAAGAAGACAAGAGAAGCACCCCACCACCATCTTGAAGGTGGAGCAGGAAATTGCTCCAACTTGCTCACCACTGAAAAACAGATCCACCTCTGATGACTGGTGGATCAACTACTCAGGGATTGTTCATGACTCAGAGGGAATATCCTGAAAGCACAAACGTTGAAGGAATCTGATGAATGCTGAGTCCCAGGCACCCCAAGGCTTACCCTGGTCCAGCCACGGGACAGAGGGTGTGGCCAGAAAAGGACAAAGAATATCTCCAAAGAGATCAGTGATGAGTCTGGGGCTGATCCAAGCTCCCTCCTCCCCAGCAATCCTCTGAATGTCAGACCCACACAGCTGGGTCATGACTAAGAGGGACAAACTCAGGCAGAGCCTGGACATCAGTCATAATAGGAGAACTCCATTTCAGGAGAGGCCTGGCTGGGGCATCCCACGTGAGTACACACCTGGGGAAGAGACAATTCTGCACCACCCCACCAGAGAAGATCTCCCTGACCATATGAGAGTGGGAGGAGAGGACTGCAGCCCCATTTACCTCAGCTGCCTCTCCTCCTTCCCTGCTGCAGACACTGTGGAGAGAGTGAAAGAAGTAAAAGCACTGCAGGAGAGACCAGATTAGAGGAACAATTGCAGAGCCTGCTACAAAAGGGCAGATTTAAAAATTTTTTAATTCAAAATTTTTTTGCCTGTTTGTCAATTCATCTATTTTAAAAATATTTTTCCTTTGTGCATGTGTGGGTTTGATCTGCATCCTCTCAATTATTTTCTTTTTTTCTTTTCTTTTTCTGTTTCTTTCTTCTTTTGTTTGTTGTTTTCTGTTTATGTGTGTATGCAAATGATTGAGTGTTCATCTTTCAATTTTGTTGTTGCTGTTGGTTTCTTTTTGCTGTTTTGTTCTTCTGGGTTTTTTATTTTTAATTTTTACAGTTTAAGGTACATGCCAATATATGTGTGAGGGTTCAGTCTGAATTCGCTTTTTTTCTGGTCTTTTTGTTTTCTTCTCCATTCACTTTGTGCTAAGTGTGTGTGTGTATGTTCAGTTTTCTTGGTTTTCTGTGGTTGTTGTTTGTTTTGTTTCACTTTGTTGTTATTCCAGTTTGTTTTGGTGAGTGTGTGTATGTCTGTGTGTGTGTGTTCAGTTGTCTTTTGCACTGTTTTCTGCATTGTATCATTATATAGAGTGGTGGTGGGGAGTAAGTCTCAGGGAACACATACCACAATCAGTGAACATTGTAATTTGCAAGTACCTTCTGAATTCTATCACTCCTACTTTATTTGATTCTCAAAAACTGCAAGAGATAGCAAAGTCTTCCACCCACAGTACTATTTCAAAACAGAACAAATCCAGAGCCTGGATAATGGAAGAATAGAGGACTGAGCAAGCATCAGATGGGAAAGCCTCTCCCACTGACACTGAATAACAGGACTAAAGAAAAAAACAAGAGATCTCTCACAAATGAAGAATAACCAAAGAAAGACTACAGGCAATTTAAGTTTAACAAAGAGAAAACACCTGAAAAATCAAACCTTGGTGCCCAAACAATGGAAATCATCAACGACTGGCCCCAAACTATGACAGGGATTAGGGTATGGATGGAAAGAGTGAATAAGATTCAAAAAAGACAAAATGCAACACTGAAAGAACTTGTAGTAGAGATTTTGGCAATAACAAGTTTCATCCAGGAAATAAATAACAAGATGACAAGCACAGAAAGCAGAATTAATCTACTTGAAGAAAGAATCTCAGAACTTGAAGACCACAACATGGAATTAACCTGATCTGTAAAAAACATAGAAATAAGACTCAGAAAGAAAGAACAAAGCTTACAAGGGATGTGCAATTATATTAAGAGGCCAAACCAATGCTTGATTGGTATCCTAGAAGAAGAAAGGGAAATGGAGAAAACTTGGAGTAAGTATTCCAGGAGGTAATCCAAGAAAACTTCCCCCATCTCACCAGAGATGCGACCAGTCAAGCACAAGAGATACAGAGAACCCCCACAAGACATCAGATGAGAAGACCAACCCCTAGACACGTAATAATTCACCTACACAAAGTAGGCACAAAAGATAAAATCATAAAGGCAACAAGAGAAAAAAGTCAGATTACCTACCAAGGAAAAACAATCAGAATAGCGGCAGAAACACTGCAAACAAGAAGGGACTGGAGTCTAGTGTTCAAAATCCTTAAAGATAAACAACTTCAACCAAGAATTTCCTATCCAGCCAAGCTCAATTTCATCAGTGATATACAATTAAAATCCCTCCCAGACATCCAATCCTTAAGAGATTACGTAGTTTCCAGACCAGCTCTACAGGAGACACTTAAAAAGGTATTAAGCACAGAAGAAAGAAAAAAAAAGAATGACCACACACTTCCCAAGAGAATAGCAGAGCACAGAATCAACAGAGAATACAGCACAACAACAGACTTGAAAACACACACATACATCAACTCCAAAGACAAAAGATTAAAGCAAACAAAGAAAAAACTTTGTAAGAACCTCATGACAGGGATAAACAATCACATTTCAATAATAACCCTGAATGTGAATGGACTAAATGCACCATTGCAAAGACACAGAATGGAAAACTGGGTAAAAAACCACAACCCAATTATTCGGTGCATCCAGGAGACTCATCTCACTACAAAGAATGCACACAGACTCAAACTTAGAGGATGGAAAACAAGTTTCCAGGCAAATGGATCACAAAACAAGGCAGGAGTTATGATCAGACAAAACAATCTTTAACCTATCATAAATTTAAAAAGATACAAAAGGACACTGCATAATGATGAAAGGTTCAATTCATCAACAAGAAATATTCATCCTAAACATATATGCATCCAACATAGGGGCACCAGCATTTATAAAGTAACTACTAAGTACACTAAAAAAAGGTGTTGACTCTAACACTATTATAGTAGTGGGACTTGAATACCCCACTAACAGCCCTAGATATATCATCAAGGCAAAAAAATCAACAAGGAGATCCAGAACCTAAACTTGGCATAATAGATACCTACAGATTATTCCACCCAACAACCTCAGAGTATACATTCTACTCATCACCACATTGAACCTATTCCAAGATCAATCACATCCTTGGCCATAAATCAAACATAAACAAATTCCATAAGGTTGAAATCTTGCCATGCACATTCTCAAACCACAGTGGAATAAAAATAAATATCAACACCAACAAAATTTCCCCAAAGTCCACAAAGACATGGACACTAAACAGCATGATACTGAACAACTACTGGGTCAACACTTAAATCAAAGCAGAAGTTAAAAGATTCCTGGAAACAACTGAAAATGTGGAAACATCTTACCAAACCCTGTGGGGTGTCATGAAATCAGTTCTAAGAGGGGAATTTATATTTCTATGAGCACACATCAAGAAATCAGAAAGATTACAAGTTGAGAGCCTAACAAATCACCTAAGAGAGTTGGAAAGATAAGACCACCAAGACCTCAACTTCACCAGATGAATCCAAATCTCCAAAATAAGAGCCCAAATATGGGACATAGAAGAGAAAAATATCATAGAAAACATCAACAGAACAAAAAGCTGGTTCTTTGAAACAATTAACAAGATTGATGGACCTCTAGCCAGAATGACCAAGAAAAACATAGAAAAAGCACAAATAAACACAATCAGAAATACAAAAGATCAAATCACAAATGAACCTGAAGAAATACAAAAGATTATCAGAGATGACTATGCACACCTACATGGAAACAAACTTGACAACCTAAATAAAATAGAGGACTTTTTGACATCACACAACCTGCCCAGGTTGAAACAAGGAGACATTGAGACACTAAATAGACCAATAACAACCCAGGAAATTGACTCTGTTTTATGAAAACTCCATACAAAAAAAAATTCCCTGGACTGGATGGCTTTCCAACAGAATTCTACAAAACGTACAAAGAAGAGCTGATACCAATCCTATTCAAAGTATTCCAGGCAGTGGAGAAAGATGTAATTCTCCTCAAATCATTTCACAAAGCTAACATCACACTGATACTCAAACCGGGTAAAGATCCAACAAAAAAGAGAACTACAGGCCAAAATACCTTATGAACATTCATGCAAAAATCCTCAGCAGGATTCTAGCAAATCAGATCCAAAAACACACCTCAAAATTCATCCACCTTGACCAAGTAGGCTTCATCTCCAAGCAAGGCTGATTCAACATTCGCAAGACCATAAAAGCAATTAAATACATCAACAGGTGTAAAAACAAGAACCACATGATTATATTATCAGATGCAGAAAAAGCTGTTGACAAAATCCAGTTTCCCTTCTTGATAAAAATCCTGAACCACCTAGATACAGAAGGAACGTACCTCAAAATAATAAGTACCGTCTACGATAAACCCACAGCTATCATACTGCTATATGGACAGAAACTGGAAATATTTCCCCTTAAAACTGGAACAAGACAGTGCTGCTCACACTCACCCCTCTTGATCAACATTGTGTTGGAAGTACTAGCTAGGGCAATTAGACAAGACAAGTAAATCAGGTGTATCCAAATAGGAAAAGAGGAAGTCAAGTTATCCCTCTTCGCTGATGATATAATCCTATACCTTGAAAATCCAAGAGAATCTGTCAAAAGTCTGCTTGCATGACAAAGGACTTTGGCAAAATCTCAGGGTACAAAATAAATGTGCGAAAGACAGTTGCATTCCTATAAACCAACAATAAAAACACAATTCCATTCACAATAGCAACAAAAATGAAATAACTCTGTGTCTTCCTAACCAGAGAAGTCAAAGACCTTTACAATGAGAACTACAAAACATTGCTCAAAGAAATCTAAGAAGACACAAACAAATCGAAAAACATTCCATGCTCATGGATAGGAAGAATCAACATTGTTAAAGTGTCCATCTTACCAAGGGCAATCTATAGATTCAATGCAACCCATTAAGTTACCAACATCATTTTTCTCAGAACTGGAAATGAGAATACAGAAATTCATATGGAATCATAAATGACCACAAATAGCCAAAACAATTCTTAGCAAAAAACAACAACAAAACAAACAAACAAACAAACAAAAAACAAAGCAGGAGTATCACACTTCCAGACTTCAAATTTTACTATAAGTCTACAGTAATCAAAAGAGTCTGGTATTGGTACAAGAACAGGTATATAGACCAATGGAACAGGATAAAGATTCTGGAAGCAAAGCCTCAATTCCTCAACCAACTCGTCTTTGACAAAGCCACCACCACCAATCACTGGGGAGAGGAGAACCTATACAGTAAATGGTGCTGGGAAAACTGACTGATCACATGCAGAAGATTGAAACAGTACCCCTACCTATCACCATACACAAAAATTAACTCTAAATGGAACAAAGATCTATACATAAAACCTCAAAGTATAAGAATCATAGAAAATGCAGCAGAAGCCGGGCTCGGTGGCTCAGCCTGTAATCCTGCGCCTTTGGGAGGCTGAGGTGAGTGGATTGCCTGAGCCCGCGGGTTCGAGACCCGCCTGGGCAGAGAGACCTCATCTCTACAATAAATCAAAAAATCAGCCGGGCGTGGTAGTGAATGCCTATAATTCCGGCTCCTTGGAAGGCTGAGGCAGAAGGATCGCCGGAGCCCGGCAGGTCGCAGCTGCGGTGGCCAGGAGCGGCCACTGCACTCCAGTCTGGGCGACAGAGTGAGATTCAGACTCAAAAAAAAAAAAAAAAAAAAAGAAAAGAAAAGAAAAGAAAAGAAAACGCAGCAGACACCCTATGAAAATTTGAATCGGCAACCAATTCCTGATCAGAACCCTAAGTGCCCAATATATAAGAAGTAAGACAAACAAATGGGACCTCATCAAACTGACAAGCTTCTGCAAAGCAAAAGAAACCATCAAGAGAGCAGGGAGACAGCCCACAGAATGGGAGAAAATATTTACCAACTGTATATCTGACAAAGGTCTAACATCTAGGATCTACAAGGAACTCAAATGTGCTGACAGGAAAAATACAAACAACCCCATTAAAAAGTGGGCAAAAGATATCAATAGATTCTTCTCAAAAGAAGATATATGGGCAGCCAACAGACACATGAAAAAGTGCTCAGCCTCACTCATCATCAGAGAAATGCAAATCAAAACCACATTGAGATACCACCTAACCCCTGTAAGAATGGCCATCATTAATAAAAGTAACAACAACAGATGCTGGTGAGGATGTGGAGAAAATGGAATGCTTCTATACTGCTGGTAGAAATTGAAACTAGTGTAACCTCTTTGGAAGACAGTATGGCGATTTCTGAAAGAACTAGAATTGACCTTCCGTATGACCCAGCAATTCCTCTATTGGGAATATACCCGGAGGAACTCAAATTATTCTATAAAAAGATACCTGCAAAAGTATGTTTGTTGCAGCTCTATTCACAATAGCAAAAACATGAAACCAACCATGTTGCCCATCGAAACTGGAATGTATTAAAAAAATGTGACACAAATACACAATGGAATATTATGCGCCATAAAGGACAAACATGTGTACTTCCAAGCAACTTGGATGGATTTAGAGTCAGTCATACTCAGTGATCTATCATAGAAACAAAGAATTAGCCGGGCTCGGTGGCTCAGCCTGTAATCCCGTGCCTTTGGGAGGCTGAGGTGAGTGGATTACCTGAGCCTGCGGGTTCGACACCTGCTTGGGCAACTTGGCAAGACCTTATCTCTACAATAAATCAAAAATCAGCCAGGCGTGGTAGTGCGCGCCTGTAATTCCAGCTACTTGGAAGGCTGAGGCGGAAGGATCGCCGGAGCCCAGTAGGTCGAGGCTGCCGTGGCCGGGAGAGGCCACTGCACTCCAGTCTGGGTGACAGAGTGAGACTCCAATTCGAAAAGAAACAAAGAAGTGAGTACCATATATTCTCACTCATAAGTGGAACTTGAATAATTATCATAATACTTTAAGAAAGGGATTGGCAGTAGTGGGAAACTGTAAGGGGAGGGCAGGGTGGGAGTGGCAGTTGAGGGAAACTGCTGGGGGGGAGGAGCACACCTCATCAACAAGGGTACCTGCAGAATCGTTCGTATACCTAATCCTGTATTGCGCCCCACATCTTTATAATAGAAAATAAAATAAAAATCTATTATTACTTACCCCTTGAAATAAGAAAGAAACACAGCACCAGACTCGGTTTTTTGGAATTTTTAGGGTCCGTATATCGCATCTGGGAATATTGCTAGCTTTCATTCAGAAAACTTTCTACAAGAAGACCATATTTGAATGAGGCTTGAATAACAGCAGACTGTCTAAAATGCAAATGCAGTGGCTAAATCAATGATTTTAGGCCCTTATACTCCGCACTCAGTTACGATTTTGAAAGTATCTGCAACTTACATTTATGCAAACTGGAGTTCATGACAAAATCCGATGAGTGTTTCCCAGAATTGACCAATGGAATTTTGGACCAGAAAGTTTTCAGACATGGAAGTACATTTTATATTGTCTGAGAGACAATTATTGTTTTGCTATTGAGTACTTATTAAAAGTGCTCTTATGACTGGGGGTCAAAAAATAATCTTGAAACCATTACCTATAATGTCTTGAGTAATGTCTAATGAGGAAGGAAGTGTTCAGAAGAGCTCCATAATAAAATGAAAATGGTTTATACAAGGACATGCCACTGGAGGAATGTAATGATGCACTTATTATACTTAATATTAGGTATTTTATTTTCTCTTAGGTGAATCTTAGAATCATCTGAGAAGATGACAGATCCTATTGCCATGTGCAACTGATCAGCAAATAGCTGCTTAAGATGGACAGCATTCTATTTGGAAGGCTGCTGCACTATAACTAACTGATGGGAAGACTTTGAAGAAAGTAAGACTAAATCAGCTCAAAGGGCTGAATTGCATGCTCTTTGCTTTAAATTGATGGAAGAATCGAACAACAATAAAATTAAAAAGTATCTGGGTTTATTCTGAATCATAAGTAGAATAAGAGGGTGAAATAGGTAGAATAAGGAGAGGGCAAATGATTTGGCCATATGGTTAAGCAGATAGGCAATGAAAAATCGAACTATTTAATGATTAATGTAAGGGTCACAGCCCTATGTAAATCACAATGAGAATTTAAGAGACACGTTAAAGAAGGACATGCTAATGCGCAACAGAAGATCTCCTTTCCTCCATTAGAAAGTGATTGGAATCTGCAAGTGGACATTCTGGTGTGCTAGTTGAGGTGGCCACCTGGGGCCATGGAATGAATGGACTTGGAGTAGTTGCAACAATGCAGATAAGTTTTTTTTTTTAATTTTTATTATTAGCATATCCTACATGCACCTTCTGAGGCACAAAATGCCTACAAGAACTACCTGTCAGCCAGTCAGAGGGACAAAGGTTGTGGCAGATTCCCTGGTGGGGGAGGGGAGTCCCAACACATAGATGGCAAATTAACTATATCAAATTACCAACAGTAACCCTTGGAGGCTGTAAATAGGTCCTATTTGGAATAGATACTGTGGACTGGGCTTTGCATACCTGATGGTAGATACATAATCTCAAAACACTATAAAGGATCGGAATAGAAGATATTGTACCAAGTTAGATCATCAAGTTATAATCCTTTGAACCAAGGACCACATTTTATAGCCCATTGGGTTCAATAATAGTCAAAAAGACATTATATCAGGTGCACATATGCTGCATACCATCCTCCAAGTAATGACTTGATAGAGAATCAGAAAGGACAATTTAAAAATATATTGTCTAAGACAGATGCAGTGGCTCAAGCCTGTAATCTCAGCACTTTGGGAGGCCAAGGAGAGAGGACTGCCTGAGCCCATGGGTTTGAGAACAGCCTGGACAACTTGGTGAGACCTCATCTCTACAATAAATCAAAAAATTAGCCAAGCATGGGAGCGCACGCCTGTAGTTCTGGCTACTTGGAAGGCTGAGGTGGAAGGATTGCCTGAATCGACGCTGTGGTGGCAGTGAGCTTGCCACTGCACTCTAGCCTGGGTGATGGAGTGAGACTCCAATTCAAAAAAAAACAAGAGAAAAAAGAAAAAATAGTATGTTGTCTAAGAAGAGTGGAGATAAGGGTATGGGAGGCTAGCTTAAACACTTTCATGAGTGTGTACTCACATTTAGCATGGGGAAGGGGGTAAAGGAAGGTCCTCACTAGGTAGACCCTTCTGCTGTTTTTTGCTGGGGGGGATTTGGAGAAGAGAGGATCTGGGAGTGTTCTGATACAACTACACAGTGCTTCCCCACATCAACACAACTTTTATTTCCCTACCTGATTCAGTGGTCCAAAGACTTCAACTGTAGGTGCCAGAAGTAGGGATGATTCCTAAATAAAATACTGTAACTATACCTTTAACTTTGATGCCAGCATTTTTAAGGATCTGATAGGATGAGGTATGCCTT
Organism: Cephalopachus bancanus; assembly: GCA_027257055.1. Taxonomy (NCBI): domain Eukaryota; kingdom Metazoa; phylum Chordata; class Mammalia; order Primates; family Tarsiidae; genus Cephalopachus; species Cephalopachus bancanus. Next base: position 731,444 of record JAPVLO010000517.1, read on the forward strand.
CATCCTTTTTGGCAAAATTCAAGTTGACATGAATGTAACTAGACTGCTTTAGTGGTCAAGAAAGCCCATTAGTTCTATCCTTATGTAACCCTACCCTATTTGAATAAGAATGGACTCAGTTTCTCCTCACACAGGCACTGTTGAAAACCATTGAGGGTAGGCACTTACTAAACTGGTATTTGTGCCAATGATTTGGACCAACTCAATGGTTGAATGCAACATTTCTTCCAAAGATGAAGAAGCTTGAGTAAAAATCAATGATAAATGGAAAGAAGAAACAATAGTAGTTGAGGGTAAGGGAATCAATAAATGAGTTATGATATAAGGAAAATTCAGTGATCCATTGGTGACTCAAAAGAGGCTCAGAGTAAGAAAAGGCTATTGTCTTTTAGCAGTTTTTACCCTCATGCTCAAAAGTATGAATCCACATATTTACCAGTAACACCCCTGAACTTAAGGTCTAATAGCAGCCAGCAAACCTGAGTTGCATAGTTGTGGGAAACATTCGGTCATACAATATGATGAACTGGTCCTAGTGAAACTCTAGTAAAGAACCAGTATCTTTTGACTCTTATTTTTCAGATTACAGCTGTTGCAAAGTATATAATTTATGAACAAATTTCTAGGAACTGCTCCACATGAAGCCAACAATTTGTGCAGTGTATAGCTCCTGGAAGACTAATTACTGTGTAAACTATAAACCTTGATGATCAAATAATCAGAAAGCTCCATGCTTATAATGGATGAAATATAGCAATAACACCCCCAACACACCAGAGTGTGCTGTAAACAAATACATATTATCCTTGTTTTGTGGATGGAAACCTATCACATAAAATAGAAAACAACTCATGGATTTCTGACAGGAAAAGCAATGACATCACATGGTAATTTCTAGTTCTTCTAAGAAATGGCCCCAACTTAAGCAACTATCTTGTGCAAACAAGTCATATGATAATACTGATACTGATGATCAAATGTATTGAGAAATTTAGCAAAAGCCTTCTCAGGATATAATACTAATAGAACATGACTGGCCCAAGGAAGAGCTAGATTTAGTTAAACATTAGTTAACTTCTATGCTAAATACTACTGCAGAAGCTTAAACAGGGTACAAATAATGTTAGATGAAGAGGAGAAACAAGTAATCAAAATAGTATAAAATGTGAAATGTATGATTTCTTTATATGTACACTTATTTGCTTATTTCATTAGATATTGCCTTTTCCTACACTGGCTCTTCTGTTAGGTATATTCTTACTGATGTTATTGCTATATTTGTCTTGTAAGTGCTATACTAAATGTAGATGCACAAGAAAACATGATAATCTTTCTGTAAGAGATTCTAGGTCAAGGGCCAGGGGAGCCAACTGGGAAGAAAATGACTAACTCAACTGATCTGGTTTCCTCAAACACAGCACATTCCAAAAAAAAAAAGGACTGTTTCGAGAACTATCCCTTGACATTTCTGGGCAATAACCTCTATTGGAATATTCTACCTCGTGAGAGAGAGAGAGAGAGAGAGAGAGAGAGAGAGTGTGTGTGTGTGTGTGTGTGTTTGCCTGAGACCTTGGACCTTACTGTACCAGTTTGACCAGACACATTTATCATTCACAGTAAATGCCTGTTTTGGCAGTAAGAGTAGATAAAGGGCTGGGGTATAAAACCAGTGAGGTCAATCACAAAGACCTTGCATGCCTATGCCAGATCTCCCCTGCCCAAAATTTCTGGATGCCAACACTCAGGTGAGCTTTCCTGGTGGCTAACACTCCGTTGCCACACATTGTTCGGTAGGGAAATACAAGCATGTCCCTGTGCAAATCCACTGGGCAGACCTTGAGTCTGGTTTCTCCTAGATTTGGACTGATGTACTTTTTGCCTTTGCATGTTCAAATCTATTTGAACTGAACTTTCACTCTAATAAGCTGTAACTGTGGGCGTAGTAGCTATTAAGTTCCATGAGTCCTTAGAACAGACCACTGAGCATAAAGGTGGTTTTACGGGCCACTGAAATACATTGTATATTTAAATATACACCAAGTGTTAGAAGAAGATTAAGGTCAAGCTATTAATAAATTGAAATATTTGGTTGTTTGTGGAAGTGCCAAAACTCTGAGAATTTGGGGATAGTTTAAAATAGGTGGTGTTCAGTATCATGTATTAATGTTCAAAGAGAACACTGTGGGGAAAGACACAGGGTGGGGGATAATAGCGTAAAATGGAGCTAGAGACAGAAAGCGAGAGAAAAAAAGGAGTGACATGTCTATGGGCACAGAAAATGAAATTTCTGAAAGTTTATATGAAACTTAGAAATAGAGGATATGCTGAAAAGGGGATGCTAAGTGGTGTGAAAGGTCATTTCAACATTTTTTATGTAAGTTATTTTTGCATTATTTGTTTATATTAAGCACACATTTTTATTGAAAAACAACCAAAATTTATATTTTGAGAGTTGCACAAATATGCCTACAGCATGGTTTACACTTTCTATAAGATATACATATATGAATAATAAAGTATGTTGGAATCTGGTGTGAAATTTTTAAACAATGACAAATCCTTTTAGTTGTAGATAAAAAATAGAAAAAACTATGGAAGTATATGGTCAATCTGGCCATATACAATTTTACATCTTTTTATTATTTTTAAAACATTTTCTATGAGCATTGCTATGGTGATGAATACTGGGGAGAGACCAAACCTGCTTTGGAAGTTGACTAACCACAGTGTAGCTTTGGGTTATCACTTCCCACCTGTATAATCTTGGACAGCGGCAACTTTCCTCTCAGTGACTGTTTCTCCAGACACAGTCAATCCAGTGTTTGGCTTTCTTCTTTTGATTTGACAATTAGAATGCATAAAAATATAGCATGCCTTTCACATTTATGTTCTTCATTGTGAAAGTATCTTTTTTGCATGTTCACTGACCCTTGTTAGTTTTGTTTCCTTATGCTGGAACTGAGGGGAAACAGTGAATCTCATTTTTCTTCCCATGTAGTGTCTGTGAAAGTTGAGATAAATACCTAAATATTTATATGTTGGCAATTTAAATTCTGGCAGTTGGAGGCCAGCATTTCTTCACTGAAATCCAATGCTCGCATGGACCTTGTGTGGTTCCCTAGTACCAGGAATTAGCTTGGATTTTTTTTTTTTTGAGGCAGGATCTCACTCAGGCTGGAGTGCAATGACATGATCATGGCTTACCACAGCCTCCAACTCAGTCTCTGAGTAGCTGGAACTATAGCCACTTGCCACCATGCCCAGCTAACTTTCAGATTTTTTGTAGAGATGAGGTCTCATTATGTTGTTCAGGCTGCCTCGGTCTTTCAAAATGTTGAGATTACAGGCATGAACTACCACGCCCGGCTTACCTTGGATTTTTGACACCTATATTTATCCTTTATATTCCAGGTGAAACACTATGCACTTTGGCGTCCTCCTATAAACACTTGTGTTGAAGAGTTATTAATGTTTTGTTTACTTGTCAGAAAAGAAGACTAGGAAACACAGCAGCTAAGGATAATACTAAATGCCACAAACCACTTAGGGAACAGAGTGTCACTCAAACATCATTAACCTTTCTGAATGACTGTCTGATTGGAAAGCTTACCCACAAAACCACCACACACTACTTGACTATAATGAGAAACTATGACTAGAATGTCAATCATAGCTGTCTTGGTTTTCTGTTCACACAGAAACTGCTAAAAAATTTGCTTTACATTGTATACAGGCATGACTCTTGTCCCAGCCCGACCTGATTCTGTGTATCCCTAGAAGAACATGGTAGCTTCTTGAATAAGGATCCACAGGATGAATTGAGGTTTTCCTTTTGCTTCTAAAAAGAACTGCATCATAGAGTAGTTGTGCCACTTTAAGATGAATTCCCAAGAGTGACAGAAGCTGCATATATTTCTGGACACTGATAAACTTGTATGCTCCTGGTCAGCCCTCATTAAATTTCTTTCTAAATATCTTGAAATATTATATCTGAAGGAGTCATGCAACTCAACATCCTTATTCACTAGTAGTGTGCATACTGCAGCATTGCCTAACAGAGGCACATTTCAAAGTGTCGCAGGTTCAAGTTCATTTGTCAGTAATTGCCAAACACCAGGCTGCCTGTGAGAGTTCAACCTCGTGTCAAGACTCTTCCTCTTCTCCTAATATCTTCATTAATATGTTTCAAAGTGTTGAACTGTCTGGTTCAGGCAGTAACTCCATATATGGCTTGTCTCCTCTGTACCAGAGGGCTTGATATCTTTACATTCTCCTATTAAGACATTGCTTCAAAGTATCCTGACAGTTCAGGGACATTCTACTCAAAACAAACTTACCCACATAACAGCCCTTAGAACTGTTATAGCAAGAGTAACTGATATCACACTTACGTGTTGTTCAGAGAAAACAATTCCTTTCCTATATATGGCCTTGGCTCTGTGTTCTGAAATAGAGTCATCAAAATTTCAGGTTCAAGCATTTTGTCTTGTAAATTCATCCAAATGTAGCAATGTGAGTCATGGGTAAGCCTTTGTGATCTGGCTCAAAGCTGATGTTCTGATGATAGATGTGAAGTGCCATGGAAAATACTTATTTATCTTTGACTCAAGTGCCAAGGCAGTTTCTCTATTGACTTGGCGCTACAATGACGTAGGCCTGGAGGTTGAGATAGGAAAGCAGTGGTGGGACTTGACTGCACCTTCTGTGCATCAGAGGCTGCTATCAGGAAGTCCCTGGACACAACTTTAGGAGAATAGGGTGTGGGCTCTTGTTGGCCAACAGGAGGAAAACACAGAAGGCAGTCCTGAGGCACGCAGAGAAGGGCATCTCAGAATCATTTCTGATGCCTCCTCCCCATCTTGAGTCTGGAGATCGGCTGTGACACCTGAGTATTGGGGATCGTTTTGGAGGCTTGTGGTTTGGGGCATCCTTTCAGGACCAAACATGCAATATGTCAGTTCCAAGTACACCTTGACGGTGGATCTGATGAGAAATCTGAGCCAACTAACAATCTAGAACGTGCTCCATTATCTACTGTTTGAAACGTGTGTTTCATGAAGTGCCTAGGATTTACATGTAGCTAGCATGTTCTTTGTGTTTCTCGTTCACTCATTACTTGGATTAGTACAGGTGTGAGTGGCTGAATACTCAGTTATGAATCAGACACTGAGCGTGAGGGTATACATCTCACTGTCCATGCAATACAACTCAAATGCAGGAAAGGTAATGTTTTGTGTTTTATAAAAACCGTCTATGTGTCCTGAGAGATGGATCAGATAGCCTTACAGGCAGGAAAGGTTGAAAATCTGAATCAATTACATGCCTATGCAAAGTCGATTGTGATGGTGTGTTTGTGTGTGTCTGTGTTTGGGAGCTGAGATACTTATTGGAAAAAGAGGATGTTTGATCTTTCCATTTGCATGGGAGATGCTGGCAGCTCTTGCTGAGAGGAGTCTGAGGAGGATGAGTCACCAGTAAGCGTTTTTCCTTCCTTGATTCTGTGGGCTAAGGTGATAGGATCCCTATGTTAGATGGACCTCATGATATTGTTTACATAAGTCTCTGGGCTTTTCTAAGCAAGCACTCTTGTTTAAGAAAACTTGTTTTCTAGTCTTTTAAAGAGGTACCATGAATCATTAAATATCTAAGTAGAATAACTTTATTTTTTAACTTTTGGAAACACACAGAGAATTGAAGTTATAAAACAGCAGTTGAGTTTTTTTTTTTTCAGTGAAGTGGCAGATATTAGGAATCGTGGACTTTGGTGGCCATGCAATCTCTGTGGCAACTACTCAGCTCTGCTATTGTATCAAGAAAGCAGCCACAAACACCAAGATTTAAAAACATGAGTCTAGCTATGTTCTAGTCAAATTGATCTGGAAAAGAAAGAGGAGCAGGCCAGATGCAGGCCTCAGGCCGTAGTTTGCTGACCTCTGATATAGAGGATTCGAGGTTTAAATGTTTGGGGAAATCGAATGTTATCTTTCTGGGCTCCAACATGTCATCATTTTGTTTATCACTGAAGTAGGTGAGTATCACTTTAGAAGGCAGCTCTCTCAAGGAAACATTGTGTCCCTCTATGGCTTTCCTGTTGTTGTGACATAAAGCCCAGGTTTCTTAGCAAAGGCTGTTTTACGTCTGTTCGAGTGCCCGCTAGTGGAGGTTGTTGGTGATGGATGGTGTTGATAACTCATTTATCCATCAGTAATGCTTCCAGAGAGATGCACCGTCTCTTCACTCCTTATTGCTGACTTCCTCGTATGAAATACGCTTTAGGAAGAAGTAGATGGTAGCTAAGAGTTATGTGAATCTCTCAGTACATTTCTTAGAGCGTGCATCGATGCTGTGGCTGGGACTCTGACGGCATTCTTTGTCTTGGACCACCTAGCTCCCTTTTGGGTCTGATCATTGATAAAGCTACATGGAGACCGGAGACCTAGGAGGGAGAGAAGCAGGTTGCAGTCCTCTTTCTGCCTCCTCTTGCTAGGAGTGTCACGCCAACAAGGACCCTTCACTCAGCCATACTTGTTGCTTTCAATGGGGACGGGAAGGACCAGATTACATTTTCTTCTAACTCAGGGACATTGGACATCAAATTCCCTCTGCTGACCCCTCCCTGTTCAAAGTCTGAGTCCCATCCCTGAGAAAGCCTCCTCTGCGATCCTGAGGCTCAGCACCCCCTGGGTAGCTAACCTTAGTCATAGATAAGTACCCAGGCTTGTGAGGCCATTTATTTCCCCCCCTTTAAAATTCGCTGGACTGCCCTTTTCCCTCAGCATCTGGTTCCCAGAAATTTGGGTTCCTCCTACCCCATCATGAGATCTGTGAACTCTCAATTTTTTTTTATTTGCCCCACTGTAGGTATGGGAATTCCTTCTAGCACTTCCAAGCTCTGTACAACATTTTTTCTCTCTCTCTTTAGGGCTATGCACATATCCCAAGCTTGTTTAACCAATTTCCTCGATTATATTCACATTCCGGAAAACCTGGTGTTTTCCCCCAAGCAGAAATCTGGCCTTGCCTGTCTGGTGTATATGTGTTTCTGACTGGATCCTGCTTTTCTTTTTATGAGTATTTCCTATATCTGCTGTTGATAATAGTCTTTCGGAACATTTCCCTACCATTTTCTCCTCAAATACTGCTGCCTTCTCTATCTTTCTCCTTAGTCTTCTAGGAATGCACTTTTGGATCTCTATGAAATTGCATTGTGTCTTGTAAGTCTTTTCTGCATTTTCTTTATTATTTCATCTCTGTAAACATTTATACCTGAATGTCATAGAATTACCTTAGAAAATACAAAGTACTTATTTGGGAATCGTATGCTTGATAATCATCAATGGACTGTGAAGTTAGGGTATGCAAATTTCCAGCCATAATACTTATCTTTTGTTAATTTGATTGTGAATTTTAACCTTTCAGGTTTAGATAATTTATCAAGGATAAGCTTAAGTATTAGATATGTGTGTTAACCCAAGGTCCTCTGAGAAATTGGGGATAGATTAAAACTAATTGGGCGATGTCAAGTACTGTAAACGCATCAGACTGTTCTCAAGGATTATATAAATCTAGCAATAGAGGACATACTGTGAAGGAGCCAAAGAATGAGGTGACAGGGCCACTTAATGGGTTTTGCTGAAGAGATTTCTCTATTATTTGTTCTCCTGAAATTTAAAAACCAAACTGGAATCCTTCGTGTCCATGCACCTTTAATCTAAAACAACGTCATGGAGCTTAAGGAGAATATAAAATATATAGAAGGATGTATAAAGAAGATAGCATGTTATAGATGTTCTCTGTTAATATGTGCATTTTCTTCCCACATATTTCTTATGCATCCACGTAGACATCCATGCACGTGATGTAACACTCTATTTACTCAACAGTATATTTGAACACCTTTTTGTGTAAATAAATGTATTTCTGATCTGGATTTTAGTGAAGCTCTTTGCAACAAGATTTCCCCAATGTTTCCAAAATTTACTTAAAGGAATTTCAGGCAATATAAAAATGTATAATGTGAAAGATCAAAATTGTTCACTCAATCTCTTCTCGTTTTCTCAGCCAGAAATTCTGCGTTAATATGTTGGCATATATTTTTCCAGTTTTCTGAATGCGTTGTAGAATTATATATTAAAATTCATTTACATATTTTAGCAAATGCGTTATTGAGTTCAGATGTTATGCTTCGTGTGTAAAACTACTTTTATAGTAAATGCTTATATGTACATGTTTGTTTACATATACTCATATACATATAGTACACCTTTGAATAGCATCTCCTACTTAGAAAAGGAAAAGTAGCACTTCAGAAAAATTCTTATATAAGATTCATGGTTTACCTTTTGGGCATTATTTTAAGACTAGATTGATTGAATATTTTCCTTTTTAAAGCCCTTTTCTCTAAAAAAGTAAAAATGTTTCTCTAGTCCAGGAGCCCAAATTTTGTCCAAAGGTGCTCTTCTAACCTTCCAGTCTCTGTTACCCTACCACAGAGGAGGTATCCACTTTGTTATGTAACTGTGATAAAGATTATACACAGTGTTTTGGGTTGAAAAGTCAAAATAGCGTCTTTTCCTGAAGGTGTGACTTCCTTATTTACTAACATGAGTGAAGAGTGTGTGTCTTTCTAAACCTACTGGTTTCTCTGAGTTGTTTGTAAGAATAAGGAGTTGCCTGTGCTCACAAAATAAGTCACTGCATTGTAGGTCATCATAATAACAACAATGAAATTGGATATAATCAGGTGCTATCTATGGGACAGACTGAACGTCTCTTTTCTAAGTCAACAATGGCATGTTATTTATCCATTACAAAGACAGATGCAGATCCAAATGCACTGACATAGAAAAAAGTTGGGTTAAAATAGTCAGGTTAGAGACCAATGCAGTAAAATTGGTGCAGGGTATGTAAAACACACGTACACGTGGAGAACAATTCTATGTATGTTGAACTTAAGATAAAAATGTAACAATGTCTTGAATGGTAAACAGAAATTGATGTGGCTACATGTGAAACAACAGAGGAACAAGGATTGGCAGATGAGGGAAACTGCTAGAGGAGGGAGGGGCATACCTCATCAGCAAGGGTACCTGCATAATCAATGTTTGTATACCTAACCCTGAATTGTACCCCACATCTTGAAAGAAAGAAAGAAAGAAAGAAAGAAAGAAAGAAAGAAAGAAAGAAGAAAGAAAGAAAGAAGAAAGAAAGAAAGAAAGAAAGAAAGAAAGAAAGAAAGAAAGAATGAAAGAAAGAAAGAAAGAAAGAGGATGATGAAACTGGACTTGACTTTCACCATCACATTTTAAAGAATTATACAGAGGATGCGTTTACATGTACATATGTACCTAAGTATTACGTTATAGAGACTCTAAGGAGATATGAAATGAAATATAAGATATATGTGAACAAAAACAAAGCAACCATAGCAGAATGGTGCCATACAAAAGAGAATGTAAGAAAAATGTCTTTGAAATATTCTTAGAATAATATTTTGTATTGATCAAAGGAAATATTATTTATTAAAATGTATATACCTAACTACATAAGTGACATGCAATTGTAGTCCCAGGAGAGTCTGGAGAATAATATATTGAAAGGAATGAAATAATGAACAATATCAAGTGGAATATTCAAGATGTGCTAGAAATCCCTCAAGTATAACATTTACACACATAGAAACAGACACAAACATACATGCCCATATACAAACGCATGCATACACACACGAATACTCATGTACCTAGGCTCTTCATAGTGAAACTCCTGGAAATGTCATAGGGAAAAATTTAAAAGAGACAAAAAATCACAAACATGATTAACCATTTTTTTATTTTATTTTTTAAATTGGAAATAACTTGATAGTATTATTTGGAGGCCAAAAGAGACAAATAGGGAGCAATGAGATAACAAAGAGAGAGCAATAGTAGGAAGGAGAAAGCACCTCTATGTCTGGAAAAAACCTAGGGAAGATATGGTGGTGCTGAAAAACAGCAAGCTTAGACGGGAGGCTCTCAGAGCTGGAACACAGGCTTTTGAAGAATGGAGGGTGCCTAGCTAGAAATGGTTTCTGTAAATCAGAGCAGGGGCCCCTAACACCCAAGACAGCTACCTATAATTATGGTGACCTGATCTCTACTCCTGTCAAAGCATCAGGATCTTGGAGGAGGTCACCCTCAAAACTGAGACCCAGAGTTCAGAGGAGAGAGAGGGCTCACCAGTGGGCTAGTCCTGGTGTTTCTGAGGAGACCAGATGTAGACACTCCTTGGAGTTGGGCCAAAATCTATGTTATGGATGATCTGCCCCTACTGAGATCACATAGTCCTGTTTTAGAGTAGGGTCTTCATTGGAATGATGTTGAGAGGAACAGGAACAGAGAGAAAGGCACATTAGAGGAAGACATTCTGTTTCTCCTTCCTGCACACTTCCTGCCCCCCTCTGGTGAGCCTGACTGGTAGAGTCCAACTGGGAGCAGGCTGGTAAAGGCAAAAATGGGGTTGGCAGAGCCTCGGCCCCAGCATCATGCAATAGAGTATAGGATTTGGAGCCAAGAGACTTATATTATTTACCTAGCACCTGTTTCTTTCTAAAACCCGTATCCTGACAAAGAATGCATGAGTAAGTCTTTTAGATGTAGTGCATTTCTTTTGAAACATAATGAATACAGAAATAACTAACATTAGCAACATTTACTTCCTAAAATGCAAAGCAAAAGTTTGAATGTTTGTTAAGGACAGTGTATCTTATGTTTATCTGATGAATGGGGAGCCCTTTGCAGATTAATTAGTGGCAAGATGGCAGAAAACTTGTCTTTTAAAGAGAAGACCTTTATTTATCCACGTGTCAGCTACTCAAGATGAGTGAGATATTGATCCTGAAGTTCCACAAATTCACATTAGAGTTTGCAATCCTACTCAGTTTATCTCATCATATGCTGATATCAAGTTTTCTTTCCCATAATGTACACTAATACTTATTTTTTACTAGAAGTAGATATAATATGAGTAAAGTACAACTTTAAGGGTACAAGCAAAGATCTTTGTTAAACAGAGGTGTCAGATTAGAAATACTTGGAAACCTCTGCTTTAATGGCATTTTAAAGGCATTGTCAGAAGACAATGTGCTCACACATCGGGTGTCATCTTAGTACACAGAATCACAGAAAGGATGACAGGTGACTCATCATCTCAGACTCCCTTCACTAGGAACTTCCAGACTCTTCAGTAAGAGAGGAAGGCTTGTAGCCCCTAGTATCTAACAGAATATGTCATCTTCCTAAAATACACACACACATAATCTCACAGTGATAGTAGACACCTACTTGGCCATGTATTTTTGCTGCTAGTCCATACTTCAAACCTGTAAATATTCGTGTTAAATATTTCTGCCTCCTGCATAAAATGGCCTATTTCAACTGTCATAGAAACTAGAATGTCATAAAAGTGTTCTTGTTGATACTAGCTTTTTAAGGAAACCAGGAAGTACATATACATCCCCAGAGGCAGAGTACTAATATTGAGTTCAGTTATTTACCCCATGCCCAATCCAATAAATAAATGAATGAATGAAATGTTAGAAACAATTCCTGAAGTTCTTCATGAAATAAGCATTTGGGGAAATGGTGCTATGGAAGAAATAAGGGGGGATGGTGCTATGGAAGCATTGCGGAAATGGTGCTATGGAAGCATTGGGGAAATGGTGCTATGGAAGAAATAAGGGGGGATGAAGAAACTCAGTTCTTCTGTTAGAGATGCAGACTAAAATTCCAATTCCTGTTACAAACCGCCTTTCAGCCTTCCATAATGCAAGAGGCTAGAACATTTGTGTGGGCTGGGTACATTTGTGCAGATGGGAGCGTGTGAGTTGTTGGTCACTCAAAAGTGACCTGTGAAGGAGTAAATGTATGAAGATAACGAACCTGGATGCCAGTGGAAGACAAACCGGAAACTGTTTTTGCCAGGGTGAAAAGAAGCCGGGCCTGTATTTGGTCAAATGTGTATTTGAAGGATTGAGAGGGAAAAATGGTTCCTGAAAATAGAAACAGCTTCCACAAAGTACCCAGTGCCCTAGGGCAACAGGGAGATAAAGCTGAGCTCCTCACATTTGGGAATTCACTCTGCCCAAGCAATGCTGAAACCACTTTGCCACTGAACAGTGTGCTTAGAGGCAGTTCTCTAAGCATGTTAATCATGCTGTCCTAACCATGTTAAGATTTTTACAAGTTCAATCAGGTTGGTGAGGTCCACAGAAAGTCATCATCAGGATACACAAGTACACACAGGTTCAGTCACACCCATTCATGTTAGGAAGACAGAGCTGCACTATAATGCATCACTTCCTCCTTCAGTTAGCTTAGAGGCTGTGACTGTGTGCTCAGTCCTGGGTAGTGGCATGCAGAAAGCAAGACCTGAGGAAAGAAGGCATGCAATTCTGATTTCTAGTGTTTCTCAGTTTTCCTGGTTGAAAAACTACCAGTGTAGCATATTTTTTTAGGTCCCAAGATGATATCACTGAACACTCAGTTGGCAAGTGATGCAGAGAATCAGCTCTCACATAATTGTCTGAGGTAGTTCCAGCACATCAGTGGACCTGTAAACTAGAACAAAACAAAATCATCCTACTCTATAAGGCATACACAAGACCCTTCTGTTCATGTGGTTTATGTCTGCTGGCATTTAAAAATTAAGAAATAATACTTAGCCATTTTAAGTATATTTACTTATTCAACAATGTTAAACCCATTTCATACTTATGTTAAAAATACACACTTTATGAAAAATAACTATATGTCCCAAAACAAAATGTTCAATTTTCTTTTGTGATGTTATCATTTTACTTGAATTAAATGGTGACTAGTTTCAGAGAGGTTTAGCAGCATACTGAAAGTCACAGCTGCTGAGTGGTGGAGCTGAAAACAACATCTGTGTTCCTGAAAGTCTCTATGATCTTTTAAGAACTATGAAAACACCCCACTATTTGATTTCCTGATAAATTACATATGTTTGATTATGGAAAGTGATGAATACCTTTATTTTCTATGCCCTAAAAACCAGGGGAATCCTTCCCTTCATGTAGTTTGCACACAGGTATATGTCTAATCCAGGATGGCCCTTTTCTTGTGTAGTCCCTATAGAGTAGGATGACTTTGTTTTGTTCTAGTTTATAGGTCCAGTGGTGAGTATATGTAAACAAACATGTACATATAAGCATTTACTATAAAAGCAGTTTTACACACGAAGCATAACATCTGAACTCAATAACGCATTTGCTAAAATATGTAAATGAATTTTAATATATAATTCTACAACGCATTCAGAAAACTGGAAAAATATATGCCAACATATTAACGCAGAATTTCTGGCTGAGAAAACGAGAAGAGATTGAGTGAACAATTTTGATCTTTCACATTATACATTTTTATATTGCCTGAAATTCCTTTAAGTAAATTTTGGAAACATTGGGGAAATCTTGTTGCAAAGAGCTTCACTAAAATCCAGATCAGAAATACATTTATTTACACAAAAAGGTGTTCAAATATACTGTTGAGTAAATAGAGTGTTACATCACGTGCATGGATGTCTACGTGGATGCATAAGAAATATGTGGGAAGAAAATGCACATATTAACAGAGAACATCTATAACATGCTATCTTCTTTATACATCCTTCTATATATTTTATATTCTCCTTAAGCTCCATGACGTTGTTTTAGATTAAAGGTGCATGGACACGAAGGATTCCAGTTTGGTTTTTAAATTTCAGGAGAACAAATAATAGAGAAATCTCTTCAGCAAAACCCATTAAGTGGCCCTGTCACCTCATTCTTTGGCTCCTTCACAGTATGTCCTCTATTGCTAGATTTATATAATCCTTGAGAACAGTCTGATGCGTTTACAGTACTTGACATCGCCCAATTAGTTTTAATCTATCCCCAATTTCTCAGAGGACCTTGGGTTAACACACATATCTAATACTTAAGCTTATCCTTGATAAATTATCTAAACCTGAAAGGTTAAAATTCACAATCAAATTAAACAAAAGATAAGTATTATGGCTGGAAATTTGCATACCCTAACTTCACAGTCCATTGATGATTATCAAGCATACGATTCCCAAATAAGTACTTTGTATTTTCTAAGGTAATTCTATGACATTCAGGTATAAATGTTTACAGAGATGAAATAATAAAGAAAATGCAGAAAAGACTTACAAGACACAATGCAATTTCATAGAGATCCAAAAGTGCATTCCTAGAAGACTAAGGAGAAAGATAGAGAAGGCAGCAGTATTTGAGGAGAAAATGGTAGGGAAATGTTCCGAAAGACTATTATCAACAGCAGATATAGGAAATACTCATAAAAAGAAAAGCAGGATCCAGTCAGAAACACATATACACCAGACAGGCAAGGCCAGATTTCTGCTTGGGGAAAACACCAGGTTTTCCGGAATGTGAATATAATCGAGGAAATTGGTTAAACAAGCTTGGGATATGTGCATAGCCCTAAAGAGAGAGAGAAAAAATGTTGTACAGAGCTTGGAAGTGCTAGAAGGAATTCCCATACCTACAGTGGGGCAAATAAAAAAAAATTGAGAGTTCACAGATCTCATGATGGGGTAGGAGGAACCCAAATTTCTGGGGAAACCCGATGCTGAGGGAAAAGGGCAGTCCAGCGAATTTTAAAGGGGGGGAAATAAATGGCCTCACAAGCCTGGGTACTTATCTATGACTAAGGTTAGCTACCCAGGGGGTGCTGAGCCTCAGGATCGCAGAGGAGGCTTTCTCAGGGATGGGACTCAGACTTTGAACAGGGAGGGGTCAGCAGAGGGAATTTGATGTCCAATGTCCCTGAGTTAGAAGAAAATGTAATCTGGTCCTTCCCGTCCCCATTGAAAGCAACAAGTATGGCTGAGTGAAGGGTCCTTGTTGGCGTGACACTCCTAGCAAGAGGAGGCAGAAAGAGGACTGCAACCTGCTTCTCTCCCTCCTAGGTCTCCGGTCTCCATGTAGCTTTATCAATGATCAGACCCAAAAGGGAGCTAGGTGGTCCAAGACAAAGAATGCCGTCAGAGTCCCAGCCACAGCATCGATGCACGCTCTAAGAAATGTACTGAGAGATTCACATAACTCTTAGCTACCATCTACTTCTTCCTAAAGCGTATTTCATACGAGGAAGTCAGCAATAAGGAGTGAAGAGACGGTGCATCTCTCTGGAAGCATTACTGATGGATAAATGAGTTATCAACACCATCCATCACCAACAACCTCCACTAGCGGGCACTCGAACAGACGTAAAACAGCCTTTGCTAAGAAACCTGGGCTTTATGTCACAACAACAGGAAAGCCATAGAGGGACACAATGTTTCCTTGAGAGAGCTGCCTTCTAAAGTGATACTCACCTACTTCAGTGATAAACAAAATGATGACATGTTGGAGCCCAGAAAGATAACATTCGATTTCCCCAAACATTTAAACCTCGAATCCTCTATATCAGAGGTCAGCAAACTACGGCCTGAGGCCTGCATCTGGCCTGCTCCTCTTCTTTTCCAGATCAATTTGACTAGAACATAGCTAGACTCATGTTTTTAAATCTTGGTGTTTGTGGCTGCTTTCTTGATACAATAGCAGAGCTGAGTAGTTGCCACAGAGATTGCATGGCCACCAAAGTCCACGATTCCTAATATCTGCCACTTCACTGAAAAAAAAAAAACTCAACTGCTGTTTTATAACTTCAATTCTCTGTGTGTTTCCAAAAGTTAAAAAAAAAAAGTTATTCTACTTAGATATTTAATGATTCATGGTACCTCTTTAAAAGACTAGAAAACAAGTTTTCTTAAACAAGAGTGCTTGCTTAGAAAAGCCCAGAGACTTATGTAAACAATATCATGAGGTCCATCTAACATAGGGATCCTATCACCTTAGCCCACAGAATCAAGGAAGGAAAAACGCTTACTGGTGACTCATCCTCCTCAGACTCCTCTCAGCAAGAGCTGCCAGCATCTCCCATGCAAATGGAAAGATCAAACATCCTCTTTTTCCAATAAGTATCTCAGCTCCCAAACACAGACACACACAAACACACCATCACAATCGACTTTGCATAGGCATGTAATTGATTCAGATTTTCAACCTTTCCTGCCTGTAAGGCTATCTGATCCATCTCTCAGGACACATAGACGGTTTTTATAAAACACAAAACATTACCTTTCCTGCATTTGAGTTGTATTGCATGGACAGTGAGATGTATACCCTCACGCTCAGTGTCTGATTCATAACTGAGTATTCAGCCACTCACACCTGTACTAATCCAAGTAATGAGTGAACGAGAAACACAAAGAACATGCTAGCTACATGTAAATCCTAGGCACTTCATGAAACACACGTTTCAAACAGTAGATAATGGAGCACGTTCTAGATTGTTAGTTGGCTCAGATTTCTCATCAGATCCACCGTCAAGGTGTACTTGGAACTGACATATTGCATGTTTGGTCCTGAAAGGATGCCCCAAACCACAAGCCTCCAAAACGATCCCCAATACTCAGGTGTCACAGCCGATCTCCAGACTCAAGATGGGGAGGAGGCATCAGAAATGATTCTGAGATGCCCTTCTCTGCGTGCCTCAGGACTGCCTTCTGTGTTTTCCTCCTGTTGGCCAACAAGAGCCCACACCCTATTCTCCTAAAGTTGTGTCCAGGGACTTCCTGATAGCAGCCTCTGATGCACAGAAGGTGCAGTCAAGTCCCACCACTGCTTTCCTATCTCAACCTCCAGGCCTACGTCATTGTAGCGCCAAGTCAATAGAGAAACTGCCTTGGCACTTGAGTCAAAGATAAATAAGTATTTTCCATGGCACTTCACATCTATCATCAGAACATCAGCTTTGAGCCAGATCACAAAGGCTTACCCATGACTCACATTGCTGTACTGGATGAATAAATTTTGAGGAAGTTGTCACTGGGAAGAAACTTGCATGTGTCCATCATCACACAAGTAGAATGAGTAAACCCAAATAACAACCTCATTTTGTCTACAAAGAAAGTGGGCACTTCTGTCTTCTCATTGCTCTTCACTTTGTGCTTGGTTTTGAATACGTGCTTGATTCTGAATACTTTCTCATGATTTTATTTAAATTATTAATCCCTCTACTCTCATTACTTGTTTTTCTATTAAAAATACAGGTCATGGTCAGAACTTGCTAGTTTATTTGAAACTGATCCTGTTACCTCCAGCTAACTACAGGCTCTGGGTCTATTTTTAGCCTTACAAGGGTGCAGAGAGAAATCCTCCAGGCTTAGAAAATCACAAGGAAGGTTATATGCAAAACCCAGTGAGACTTTATGTTATTGTCATATTTTTCTAGATATAAAATCACTTAGTACACTTAATGTCTGAATTTCTTCCTTACACATTTGACATTATTTTATTATTCTGTTGATTATGAAATCATTTTATTAATGAGGCAAACATTTTCATTTATATGCAAATGAATGCACACATTTTATATCCCATACTACATCATAAAAAATCTCAAGAGGAAGCTGCAATCTTCTTTCTCATAAGAAACCATGGAGATAATGATAAGTGGTATTTGCGTCCAAAACTATTTGTCTATATAGCGGGATGGCAAGGGAAACACTCTGATGGCAGTCAGTAAGTGGCAAGCACCAGAAAACAAATCAACAGGAATATTCTACTCTCATTTAAATACAATGCTCTGTGCGTGTGGAAAAGGGAGACCACCCCCCAAAAAACCAAATTATTTTTTGAAGCGTGGGTCCCTTTTAGTACAGCTTCTCCTGCTAGGTAAATAGTCTAGGAGCCCATCGGCATCAGTGTGTCAACTAGCATTGTTGTGAGAGGCTGCGTTTGGCTTCAGTGGATTTTTTTTCTTTGGGAGGTTCTTTCAACGCATTTGCCCATTTCATGATGGGTGATTTACAATCACACCTGCCCATACCATACTGAGTTTTCAGCAACTGTTGACCCCAAACAGCATAACCCCTGTGCCCCCATTCTCCCTATTTACCTGATCTCACCTCATCTAATTTTTTGGGCTTTTTTGTTGTTGTTGTTTCCCCGGATGAAAAGAGTCCTCAAATAGAAACATTTTGACAACGTGAAAAAGATGAACCAAAAGATGGCAGAAGCATTAGAAGGCATCAAAATTGATGAGTTCAAAAACTGTTTTAAGCAGTGGAAAAAGTGTCTCGACAGGTATATTTCATCAAACGGAGAGTACTTTGAAGGTGACCGAGGTTTAAGCATAAAAGAATACAGGCACAATTTATTTTTTTTTTTTTGAGTTGGAGTCTTACCCTGTCGCCCAGTCTGGAGCGCAGTGACCGGTCCCGGCCACAGCAGCCTCGACCTGCTGGGCTCTGGTGATCCTTCGGCCTCAGCCTTCCAAGTAGCTGGAACTACAGGTGCGAGCTACCACACCTGGCTAATTTTTTTGATTTATTGTAGAGACACAGTCTCGCCAAGTTGCCCAGGCGGGTCTCGAACCCGCAGGCTCAGGCAATCCACTCACCTCAGCCTCCCAAAGTGCGGGATTACAGGCTGGCAAGGCACAATTTTTAAAAATAAATAAATTCTGAGTTTTTTTTGGTTGGTCCTCGTGTGTGTGTGTGTGTGTGTGTGTGTGTGTGTGTGTGTGTGTGTGCACGCACATGTATGTGTAAGCATTAAGAGATAAATGATACATAGCAGCCCTCGCTAGTATATGAGAAATTTCAAGGCAGGGCACTGTGGCTCACACCTGTAAATCTAGCACTTTAGAAGACTGAGGCAGGAAGATTGTTTGAGTCTAAGAGTTCAAGAGGAGACTGAGCAAAATAGTGAGACCTTATCTCTACAAAAATATCAAAAAAAAAAATTAGCCAGGTATGGTGGCATGTGCCTGCAGTCTCAGCTACTTGGGAGGAAGAGGGGGAAAGATACCACTGCATTCCAGCCTGGGCAGCAGAGTGAGACCCCCGACTCAAAGGAAAAAAAAAAGAAAAAAAGAAAGGAAAGAAAAAGAAAAATTTCACAGTTACCAAATTGCAGGATTTTCATGTTAGAGAGAGAGTGTGTGCGTGTGTGCGTGTGTGCGTGTGTGTGTATATATTTGTACAAGTGTGGGATACAAAAGGATAAATTATATTATTGTTTTTATTTTTTATTATATATTTATTTTTAAATTATAAAGATGTGGGTTACAAATCAGGGTTAGGCATACAAATGTTGATTATGCAGGTACCCTTGTTGATGAAATATGCCCCTTCGTCCCCTAGCAGTTTCCCTCAACTGCCGGTCCCACCCCTCCTCCCCTGACAGTTTGCCATTACTACCAAATGCTTTCTTATAACATTATAACTGTTCAAGTTTCGCTTATGAGTGGGAACATATGGTACTCAGTCCTTTGTTTCTGTGATAGATCATTGAGTATGATTGTATTATTTTAAACTCACTTTATTGTGATCATATGAATGGTCATTGGGAATGCTAAAAACGAGGTAAAAATGTTTACATAACTGCAGAATTTTATTCTCTTCTTGCTTTTTAAAAAAAATTTATAGCTCATTTTATTATTTATTTATTTATTTATTTATTTATTTATTTGAGTTGGAGTCTCACTCTGTCACCCAGACTGGAGTGCAGTGGCCGCTCCCAGCCACTGCAGTCTCGACCTGCTGGGCTCCGGCGATACTTCCACCTCAGCCTTCCAGGTAGCTAGAATTACAGGTGCGCGCTACCACGCCCGGCTAATTTTTTGATTTATTGTAGAGATGAGGGCTCGCCAAGTTGCCCAGGCGGGTCTCGAACCCGCGGGCTAAGGCAATCCACTCACCTCAGCCTCCCAAAGTGCGGGATTACAGGCTGAGCCACCGAAACTGGCTTATAGCTCATTTTAACACACTTTAGTGCTCATATTTATATGTCTCTTGAAAAATGTGTATCATATTGATGGCATTTTTTTACATACTCTAAAATACAAATTGTAATTACTTTCTGATCAAATGATGCATGCCTAATATAAACATAATAGAAACATGCCTCAAATTTGTAAAAAAAAAAAAATGTTCAGTTAAATTATCCCATTACCCAGTGGCCATATCTCAATATATCCATTATTACCAAATTTGTGTAAACTTCTAGAAATTTCATTTCACTTTCTGTAACCACAGCTATCTCACTCCATTCTCTTTTTTCTTCCTCACTTCTTTCTTTGTCTCCCCATTTCATTATCTGACCACTAATATGTGATACTTAACAATTTCTAACCTATGTTAAAGTAATTCCAAAGTCTCAGAGATTTGGGGCTTCTACAAGTATCCAAATAGCTCAATTTATCCCAATTCAAATCTTCTAAAACTTGGTGTAATGCTTAAGAACACTGTCAAGTTAATATAAAAAACAAATATTAATCTTGCCCAGTCCATGCGCCATAAAGTTTTAGCTTTGTAAGGATCATCAAGACATAAGTTTTCCAAATTAAGAGTTTTTCATTTCCATGATTTTAACAAAAATAATGACTCATGTTCTGTGTTGCTGTTAAGTTGAAATGAAATCACTAATCCCAAAGTAGGTTTCAATTGGTGGCTCAGCCTGTAATCCCGCGCTTTGGGAGGATGAGGTGAGTGGATTGCCTGAGCCCGCGGGTTCGAGACCCACCTGGGCAACTTGGTGAGACCTCATCTCTACAAAAAAATCAAAAAATTAGCCGGGCGTGTTAGCGCGCCCCTTGTAGTTCCAGCTACTTGGAAGGCTGAGGCGGAAGGATCGCTGGAGCCCAGCAGGTCAAGGCTACGGTGGCCAGGAGCGTTCATGGTTCATTCATGGTCCTATGTACATAATGTGTGGTAGAATATTACTTTGGCATAAGGATTATTTTAAGTTTTCACTCAAAGGCACTTGAGTAATAGCAGATGCAGCAAGGTCATTCTCATCTCTCCTTTTGTTCCTGCAAACAGGAGATAAAATCTCCCTTGGGAAAGATGCTCTCCCTGTACCACAAAAAGGAACATTTCTCTAACAGCGAGTCACAGTTGAGAGAATTCTGTACAAACAAACCTTGTTAAAATAATGATCATCTTTCTTTAGTCTCTCTAGATAACTTAGTTGTTTTTCCATAATTGTCTTTTTTGTTCAATCTCATATACAAAATATTTAGTTTTTGCCACTTCTGTGGATCTTCATATACTTATAAGGCCTCCTGTGTCACATAAATCATATCAATTCTTGCACTTTTCTCCTGTTATTCTGTTTTATATCCATTTAATTATCAGGCCCAGCTAAAAACTCTAAAATGGTAGAAGCAAAATTTTGTCTCCTCTACATATTGCAAATATTTTAACTATTCTAGCACCTTAGTAATCCTAGATAAATTTTAGAATTGCCTTGTATAATTAAAAATAAACTTCTGATGATTGATTATTTTGGTATTAAATATATAAAACAATTTATGGAGAATTTAATTCTTCACTAACATTCCACTTTTCCCCTAATAAGTAACACCCATTTTGCAGGACAATTTTTAATATATGACATTAAGATGAAAAATATTATACAAATTTGTAAAAATCATAAAATTAATTTAGTCCTCTTTTGGATCTCCTAAATTTTATTCTACATGCACCAACAAAATCAAATTGCAAGTATCAAAGGCTGAGTAGGCTTTCTCTCCACAAGTGCCAGACTATTTTAGGATGCAGAAAAAGGGAATTGAATGGTGACTCAGTTACTTACAGCTCTTATCTCTCAAGTTACAGGGGGATCAGACCCAGCTTCCCTAATTAAATAACTCACTGCCTCAAACACATACAGAAGCACACACAAAAACATAGTCATAGTGATGGTAGACCCCCAATAGGCTTGTTATAAATGCATGTATGCCACTCTTTTTCTTGTAAATATCCTTGCAAATTTTTTCTACCTCTGGCCATTAGGGAACATATCCCAGTAGTCATAGAAACAGAATATCAGCATAACAATCAGTTTTACAGTAGCCCTCCAGGGAAATTGGGAAACTGGGAAAGTGCAAATTCATTCTCACAATCAGTGCAATGAATGAATACATAAATAAACTATTAGAAGAGATTATGCTATCAATCCCTCCCCAAAAATCACCATTGGAATAAAAGAAAAAGGATTTGAAACTATGGTTAAACTGAAAGAAAAAAGTTCCAGAACAAAATTGTGTAAACTCACTTTGCTTGCTCCTTGCATCTAAATACCATGAAAATAATTTAACGGACAATCATAAAAGGACTCTGAAGATAGACAGAAGAGGTTGACAGGCCAGGGAACTCAAGAAGTGAGGAAAGATACCACTGTGAATCTCCTGGCTTTCTTTGTATCTCTCATCTATGCCTACTGGGGTGTCAGAGAGGTCTTTAACCAGGAAGCTCCAAGAGGCATGGAAGAAAAGCAAATCAATGAGAAAAGCTGCTTTTTCTTGCCAAAGGCACTGAAAAAAGGCAGCCCAGCAAAGGCCTTGCAGAAATCCACCCTGACCAATAACCAAAGCAGTGGTGATTCAATGCACCATGGCAGTATAGTCAGTAGAGCCTAGCCTGAGCGTGCCCAATGGAAAAAAAGCTTTGATCTCTAACAACACTCAGAGCCAACATTTCATCTCATGGAACCAAAAAGACTGGGATAGACCAGAACCTGAATGCCAGAACCTTTTCAGAAGCAAGGGGTTCATTGGCCAGAAAAATTTGGTGCTGAAGTCTGCCTTATCATATCTTACCATAAATGGTCAAAGTTGAAATCCTCCAATTGGACCCTGCCAAGCCAACATTTCTAATACTTTCTCGTGTTCTCCAATCCCTTAAAACTTGCCCTAGACCCCAAACCAAGGAGATAGATTTAAGCCTTGACTCCTGTCTCTTTGTTGGTTGGCCTCACAATAGAGCCTTTTATTTTCTAAAAAGTCAGTGTCATTGCATTGGCTTCTATGCATGTCAGGTAGTGAGCCCACTGCTGGGTAATAGTCACTTCTTCTTGCTTTTGTTCACAGAGAGTATTTTTTAATTCCACAGAGAATTCTTCCAATTTAGCATTCCCTGTAACAGTTCTCTCCATAAAATTCACAATTAGTCTGGAGTTTAACAGGTCAACTTTCTTTTATTTATTCTTTTACTCCTTCCTTTTCTTATAACCTGAAAGAATGGAGATTTCAAAATGACTCAGGCATGGAGTTTAGATTTTTGAAACCGTGTTATTTTCTCTTTCTGGCGGTGGGAGGTGTCCTTCTAGTGAGTAACTTCTAGGTATTTGAACTGTGAACTGTGTGTGTGATTCCTTCAGCATCTATTGACATCTCTCTGTTGTGCTCAAGGATAATATTGACCATTGTAGCAAGATTATTAATTGTATTGTTTTCATAACAAAACAATGAAAACAACTAATAACAAAATGCCATTAGGGGATAGAAAAAGTAATCTAAGGTCTAGGCCAAAACAGAATATTACGTACTGAACAAAAGAACAAGATTAATCAAAATATAGTAACATAGAAAAAAACTAATCAGGTGCAAAACCCAGATTACTCACCAGAGACAAAACAATATCATTAATGTAAAAATTCCATACAAATAGGATTTTTTTACAACATAAAGACATATCCATATCCATAGAAAAAGGCCTTGAATAGTATATGCAAAGCTGATCAAATAAATTTGATATGAAAAAAGTGGAGAAAGAGGAAGAACAGGCAGATGGTGAGAGCCAACTCTATTATTACAGTGTTATTGTAAGATTTAATTAGAAGAATGAATTTTCATTTACTTATGCACCTAAATAATACCTTCTGAAACACCATGAAGAGATGTAAAAATATTTGTCAATAACATATTTGAAAAGTTGAACAATGGGTCAAGATTAATACAATATAAAAGATAAATCAAGGGGAATATCTTTGAAAACTACATAAAGGATATTTTATATTGATCAAATAAACTATTCACCAAAATTAAATGCAGTTAAGAACATAAGTTAAATAAAAATATAAAATACTAATAGAATTACCTAGAGATAGCCACAAAATCAACAGTAAATAAAATTTGCCAAAAATGTAAAATACAGAAATTGAGAGTTTTTAAATAACACATTAGACGGAGTGAAAAGATTAAAAAGTAACTGGATGATAGATAAAGATAACATTTACTGATAAAGGTAGAGAGTCAACAAATAAAAATGCAAAAAACATAAATGTATAGGACACACTGCAAAGGAGCACTGGGAGAGATCAGAGAGGAAGTATTATTTAAAAATAAAATGGCTCAAAATATTTACAAAAAATGATGAAAACAATCAAGCAGTGGATTTAAGAGACGATCCTGAAATGCACAGGCCAAGAAGAAAACTAAAAAGCCACCACAAGAAAAAAAGCATATAGTTATTAGGCAGATTTCCTTCAGAAACACATGTATATCAGTCATGTTGCTATCAGGGAAACTGAAACCACACAAGTTAGTAAGAGTGAGGCTTTAATACAGGAAGTTGGCTAAATAGACTTGGGAAATAGACCTAAGGGAAGACAAAAATTATACCAAGATATAAAGGGAAGGATGGAACTCCCACTCTTAGAGCTAGACAAATCAAGGGAAGATTTGATTTTCTGAGAACCCATAAGAAGAAACAAATGAATCCTCAGAGCTAACACTCAGACCTCTGTGGAAAGCAGACTGCCCAGTTGGAGTTTCTAAAGGGGCTCATGCAGGAACTCAAAAACAGAAAGCCAAACATTGCACGTTCTCCCTTATATGCGGGAGCTAAATGATCACAATGATGGAAATATTAGACACTGGGGACATCAACAAGGGGGGAAAAGGGAAGGGGGTTATGTAGTATTCACAAATTACCTATTGGGTATAATGTTCATTGTCTAGGGAATGGGCCACCTGAGACCCAATTTCCACCACTACACAATATGCCCATGTAACACGCATGCACTTGTACCTCCTGAATCTAAGATAAAAATGGATTTTTTAAAAAGCACACACGGTATATAAGGAACACACCTCAAAACAGTAAGTGCCATTTACGATAAACCCACATCTAACATATTGCTAAATGAACAGAAACTGCAAACATTTCCCACTGAAAACTGGAACAAGACAAGGCTGCCCGCTCTCACCACTCTTGTTCAACACTGTGTTGGAAGTCCTAGCTAGGGCAATTAGACAAGACAAGGAAATCAGGGTTATCCAAATAGGAAAAGAGGAAGACAAGTTATCACTCTTTGCTGATGATATGATCTTATACCTTGAAAATCCAAGAGAATCTGCCAAAAACCTGCTTGCACTGATAAAGGACTTTGGCAAAGTCTCAGGGTACAAAATAAATGTGCAAAAGACAGTTGCATTCCTCTACACAAACAACAAGCAGGCAGAGGCCCAAATTAAAAGCACAATTCTATTCACAGTAGCCACAAAAAATGAAATACCTCAGAATCTTCCTAACCAGAGAAATGAAAGACCACTACAATGAGAACTACCAAACACTGCTCAAAGAAATCCAAAAAGACACAAACAAATGGAAGAATATTTCATGCTCATGGATAGGAGCAATCAACATTGTTAAGATGTCTTTCCTACCAAAGGCAATCTATAGATTCAATGCAATACTCATTAGGCTACCAGCATCATTCTTCTCAGACCTGGAAATGACAATACAGAAATTCATATGGAAACATAAACGACCACGCATAGCCAAAACAATTCTTAGCAAAAGAAACAAAGCAGGAGGAATCACACTTCCAAACTTCAAACGTTACTTTAAGGCTACAGTAATCAAAACAGTCTGGTATAGGTACAAGAGCAGACATATAGATCAACGGAACAGGATAGAGATTCCGGAAGCAAAGCCTCAATTTCTCAACCAACTCATCTTTAACAAAATCTCTAACAACAGCCACTGGGGAGAGGAGTAAATGGTGCTGGGAAAACTGGCTGATCACATGCAGAAGATTGAAACAGGACCCCTATCTATCACCATACACAAAAACTAACTCTACATGGATCAAAGACTTAAACGTAAAATCTCAAACTATAAGAATCTTAGAAAGCGCAGGAGACATCCTTATGGAAATTGGAACTGGCAACCAATTCCTATTCAGAACACTAAATGCCCATACCTTAAGAAATAAGGTAGACAAGTGGGACCTCATCAAACTAATGAGCTTCTGCAAAGCATCAAGAGAGGAGGGAGACAGTCCACAGAATGGGAAAAAAATATTTGCCAACTGTATCTCTGACAAAGGTCTAACTAACATCTAGGATCTACAAGGAACTCAAATGCACCAAAAAGAAAAAAACCAAACAGTCCCATTAAAAACTGGGCAGATACATGAATAGACACTTCTCAAAAGAAGATATACGGCCAACCAACAGACACATGAAAAAACGCTCAGCCTCACTCATCATCAGAGAAATGCAAATCAAAACCACGTTAAGATACTACCTAACCTCAGTAAGAATTGTCATCATTAATAAAACAAGCAACAACAGATGTTGGTGAGGATGTGGAGAGAAAGGAACACTTTTACACTGCTGGTGGGAATGCAAACTGGTGCAACCTCTTTGGAAGACAGTGTGGCAATTTCTGAAATAACTAGAAATTGAAGCCAGGCTCAGTGGCTCAGCCTGTAATTCCGCACCTTTGGGAGGCTGAGGTGAGTGGATTGCCTGAGCCCGCAGGTTCGAGACCCGCCTGGGCAGCGAGACCTCATCTCTACAATAAATCAAAAAATCAGCCGGGCGTGGTAGCGCATGCCTGTAATTCTGGCTACTTGGAAGACTGAGGCGGAAGGATCGCCGGAGCCCAGCAGGTCGAGGCTGCGGTGGCCGGAAGCGGCCAATGCACTCCATTCTGGGCGACAGAGTGAGACTCCAACTCAAAAAAAAAAACCCAAAAAACTAAAAAAAGAAATTGACCTTCCTTATGACCCAACAATTCCTCTATTGGGAATATAACCAGAGGAAGTCAAATCATTCTACAAAAAAAGATACCTGCATTCGTATGTTTGTTGCAGCTCTATTCACAATAGCAAAAACATGGAGCCAACCATGTTGCCCATCGAAGCTGGACTGGATAAAGAAAATGTGGCACATATACACAGTGGAATATTATGCAGCCATAAATAAGGACAAACATATGAACTTTGCAGCAAATTTGGCTGGATTTAGAGTCAATCATACTCAGTGATCTATCACAGAAACAAAGAACAGAGTACCATAGTACCATATGTTTTCACTCATAAGCGGACCTTGAACAATTATTATAATATTATAAGCAAGGGACTGGCAAAATGGGAATCCCTAGTGGGAAACTGTCTGGGAAGTGGGGGTGGGATTGGCAGCTAAGGGAAACTGCTAGGGGAAGGAGGGACACACCTCATCAACAAAGGTACCAGCATAATCAATGTTTGTATACCTAACCCTGAATTGTACCCCACATCTTTTTAACAAAAAAAGAAAAAAATACTCATAACCTACCCAAAGGGTAAATAAACTTTAATTACTATGGTAACATCCCATTATTTTTAATTAAACAACTAATACTCAAAACACACACACACACACACACACACACACACACACACACACGCGTGCGCAAACCAGGGAATCCTATCTCTTGGAGGAGGAGCTGCCTGACTGATGCTGAGTCTTGGAACCTCTGAGGAGAACCCTACCCTACACACCAGCTTGGACACAGACTTTTGTGGATAAGGAGATTCCAGCAGGCTGCTGCAGCAGAGCTTTCTGAAAAGACATAACTGAGTGCCTTGGAGTTTGGGGACAAATTGCAAAATGGACATTCCCTATGGTCCTCTGTTTGTATGACACTAAGAAGAATGGAAAGCTCTTTCTCTCCCCTTTCCCTCCTATACTTCCCTTTCCTCCTTTCTTTTCTCCCTCCCTCCTTCTCTTCTTTGTTCTCCCACTTCCACTCTCCCTCTTTCCCTCTCAGTCTCTGTTGTACAGGCATACACAGAGTTATTAATGCCAATTGACTTTACACAACAATAACGGCAATTTGATCACTATGATATGATAATGAATAACACTAAGCTAATGTTAATTTAGCCCAAAATTCTTAGGATTGTTGAGTTTAAACAAATATCAGAATAGTCCAATGTAGCTTTAGCTCAAATCTGCTAAATCTAGCCAGAACGGTCACATATAGGTAAATATTAAAGCTAGCAAATTTGTGCCCTATTTATTTACAGTCCATTGTCAATTCCTTTCAGCCAAAGGTCACGAGGACAAACATTCAGTCAAACATATTTGGTTTATTACTTGTTGCAGAGAAAAAAAAATGAGAAGTATGGTAGTCTCAGTAAAAGACTACTCGAAGTTACATATAGGATTTAGGTTTTGGTTCCATATTTTAGAGGAGGGTGTGAGGAAGAAGGGACTCAATTTAGTTTGGATGTTGTCAAAAGGTCTGATTTTTGTGAAGGCACAGTTACCAGGGTTTTGTCTGAGCTTAGACAAAGATATAAAGTGGCCTTGTTTTGTCTCATTTTATCATGATCTCAGAGTTATGTTCTCTGAAAATGATGTTCTGTGAGATTGTTTATGTTCAATAGAAGAACATATCCTAACTTTTAAAGTGCCAAGTCAGTTTCCTTGCCAGAGGCCGCTCTCTCTTTTTTTCTCATTATTTTAAATCATTGAGATATAAGATGAGTTGTTTAAAACTTCTTATTTAAAAATTATTTAATTGATTGTATATACAGTTCCTAAGCAATTGTTTTCATTTGTTCAATCAATTGCTGTGATATATGGAAGCATAAGTTTGAAAGCTTATTATATATATTCTGATAATATAGTCTGATAATCTTTTTCAAATGGAGGCTTTACATATATCTTTGGAATAATATATCTGAAGGAAAAAAATTCTAAATAATAAATTCTCTTAAAATGAGGGCACATTAAAAAATATTTTCACCAATATCAAAACCCACAGGCAGAAATTCATTTTTTATCAGTTTTACCCCAAATCCTGAACCCAAATTATAACCTATTACTTGGGAGCTTTCTGTGTGATGTAGCATTTGGAAATTTAAAGCATGCACTATTTCCTAAAAATAAATGATCAGAAAACTTTGTTATTTTAATAAAGGAGCCATTCATGCTTACCATATGTAAAAAATATTTTGGCTATTCCTCTATCTTGTTGGCTGTGAGTGAATTTTATAACTGCCTTGTCTAATTAAAAGAAATATTTGATATATAATTAGTTTGGTATTGAATATACAAAGCAATTTAAAGACGACTCAGTTCTTTTCCCAAGTTCCATAGTGTCAGATTTATTTTAATACATAAAATTTAAAGAAAATGTTCTGCCTTTTCAAAAAGGAATAAAATTGTTCCCAATTTCTTAATGTAAAGGAAAAAGGTAAACTTTCTGATGTTCAAAATTTATTTTGTGTCCAACAAAGAATTCCATTCAATTTAGCACATTTTACAATTGAAACTTCTTTTCTCAACTCTTCTTCAGCAAACAAACAGAAACAGAAAATTATTTGCAAAGTCTATTCTTCCAGGCACAATCCTCGATGCTTTCATTCCTACAAAAATAAGTACCAGCGTGACAGACATTTACATTGAAAAAGTTCGATACACAATTCTAACTTTTATTCATAGGGCATTTATTTTACCACAAAGGCAATTCTTTCCCTCTCAAATACCATTTTCTCTGTCAAACTCATAGTTCTGCTTCCTGTTGAATAGGCAAACTTTCTTTTAAAGATGCGTTTTGACTTCTCTAATCCCTAACGCCTTATATTAAGAAAGAATCCCCCCAAAACTGCTATTCCTTTAAGAATTATGTTTAGAATTAGAAGGACAAAGGAGTCAGAGTCTCCTAAATGTCAATGTAGCAAAGATAATTTTAAATATTGTTATGGTTAATTTTACCTGTCAACTTGATTGGGCCACAGAATGCCCATGTATTTGATTTAACATTATGTCTGTATGTGTTTGTGAGGGTGTTTCTGAATAAGACTAACATTTGAATTGGTAGACTAAATAAAACAGATTGCCCTCTGATGTGGATGGGCCTTATCCAATTTATTGAAAGCCTAAACAGAATAATAGGCTGAGTAAGAAAGAATTTTCTCTCAGTCTTATTGTTTTCAAGCTGGGACACTGGTCTTCTTCTGCTGCTTTTGGACTTGAACTGGAACTTTCACTGTCAGTTCTCCCTATTCTCGTGTCTTGAAGTTAGAACTAAAACTGTATCATATAGATATTCATCTTGTTGACTCTAGATGAGTCAATTCCTGATAGTAAATTATCCTAATAGTATATTAGTAATTCATGGAGAATTGATTCCAGGACCACCCTTGGATACCAAAATCTACAGGTGCTCAGCTCCTTATATAAAATTGCATAATATTCTCATATAACCTATTCACATCCTTCAGTATACCTTAAGTCAATTCTAGATTACCTATAACACCTAATACAATGTTGCAGTGTAAATGCTATATAAATAACTGTTATACTATGGTTTTTAGCTGTATTACTTTTATTGTTGTATTGTTGTTTTAATGATTTCTAATATTTTTTATCTGTAGTTGACTGAATCCATAGATGTGAAACTCACAGATATGAAGAACCGATTGTGCATATATAAACCCACACATACACATACATCTCCTGTTGGTTTTGTTTCTCTAGAGAACCAGACTAATACAGATTTTAGTATAATTAGGAATGTTTCTAGAGGAACTGAATTTTAAGTATGAGCTTCCTGAATTGGTTCAAGAGTTTATGGATTGGCTCCTTGACTGATTAAACTTCAAGATGCTAATGACCTTTATCCAGTAGTAAAGAGAACACTGAGAGTCTGTGGCATGATTTGGAAATATAGATATGAAAAATACCTCAACTGAAAGTTACTAATCAACCACATATAAATAACAAGAATCTGGGTAACTGCATATATATTTTCAAACATTTTTGGAAACCTATCAAGTATAATAAGGTTTCTGGTTGCTACTAATGTCATTGCATAAAGAATTGAAAGAAAAAGATGAGCTCAGAGATTTGAATTTTCAATTCAAGTGCCACTATATGTGCCCTAAAGACAACCCTTATTTCCTATGACTGTAGGGCTTTGATTGCTGAAAATCAAATCAGAATATTACCCTGCAATTGGTTGAATTACTAGTTGACTCTCAGGGTATCTGCTACTAATCAGAGGGCATTGATTGAGGACAAATATGATCCTGTAAATTTGAATGTGGGCTTGTGGAAAGACCTTGATGAAGCTGAAGACATTGAATCCTAAATTCAGGTGAATCTCTTCTGCCAGTGAAATAGGCTTCCCCATTCCCAGTAGAAGTGTCCTCTCCCACAGTATCTGAGAAGATAGACCTTGAATTACCTGAGGAAACTGTAATGATCTCTGCTGAGGCAGGTGTCATGCACCTGCTGATTCTCTTCAGGACCTACCCCAATCACTCCTCTTTGCTTCTACACTTATACCTAGACTCAAGTTCCTTCAGACCTCTAAAGGTGAGGTACAAAGTATGGCCCAAGAGGAGGCACACTACATCCCAAAATAACTACTTGAGTGTTCTAATTTATACATACAGAAATCTTGGGAATTTGTGTGGAAATGGAAAGAATGTAAAGGTGAATCAGGCTGAATTTACTGATAGAAGCTCACTAAGCAGAGATTCTGCATTTAAGAAATGCCATACCTATTATGGTTTAATGTTGAGAAAGGGATTAAAAGGTTTAGAAATATTGGAATGTTAGAGTGAATTTGCTGTTTAACACCTAGTCACTCATGCTGGGAGGGTCCAGAAGACACTGCAACTGTGAGAAATAAAATTTTCAGGGGAGCTGCTGCATCCTTGAAGAGCTCTGTGATTGCTTTTCTTTGTAGGATAGACCTTACAGTGGGCACTGCTGTCACTGAATTAAGGAATCTAAATGAAGTGGGAAAATTGGATCTAGGGGTGGCAGCACTCAACTGCCAAAGGCAATGTAGGGATAGTTACTGTTATAGACAGCAGAGTCAAAGCAGCAATCAAAATAGTATAACTTTTACAGAACTATGTCATTGACTAGTTCATGATGGTGTTCCTAAAAATGAATTCGATAGAAAGACTACTAAATTCTTAATTGATCTGTAAAAGCAGAAAAGTTCTATGTTAATTGAAGAAAAGTCTAATCTGAATAATACAAACAGGAAATCATGATCTCTCAATCGATTTCCAGACTTGAGCCAGTTTACAGACACAGAACTTCTTGAATGAAGGGGAGGTCAAGTCTTCTTGAGGAAGGATTCTAATATAATGCCAAAAACTTATACTTCTAGTCTTTTTCCCAGTCTTCCCAAAAGAGACCTAAGATCAAAGTAATCACACACTTAGAAAAAGGAAATAATCAGGAACTTTTGGAGATTGCTGGATACTAGCTCTGAACTGACACTAATTCCAAGAGATCCAAAATATTTCTGGGGTTCCCAATCAATGTCGGAGCTTATGGAAATCAGGTGATCAAGAGTTTTAGCCCAGATCTCACAGTGTACCTAGTGGGTATCTGAACCCATCCTGTGGCTATTTTCCTGGTTCCAGAATGCATAATTGGAATATTTATACTCAATAGCAGACAGAATCCCCACATTGCTTACATGACCTGTGGAAATGAGGGTTATTTGATGGGAAAGACTAAGGGGAAGGCACTAGAACTGTCTCTAACTAGGAACATAGTAAACCAAAAGCAATACTACATTGCTAGAGAGATTGCAGAGATAAATGCCACCATCAAGGACTTGAAAGATGCAAGGGATTCCCACCACATCCCCATTCAACTCTCATATTTGGCCTGTCAGAAGACAGATGGATCTTAGAAAATGACAGTGGATAATCATAAGCTTAAGCAGGTGGTGACTCTAATTGCAGCTGCTGCACCAGATCTGGTTTCATTGCTTGAGCAAATTAACACATCCCCTAGTACCTAGTATGCAGTTACTGATCTGGTAAATGTTTTTTTTCTTTATGCCTGTTCATAAAGACCACCAGAAACTTTTCTTTCAGTTGGCAACATACCTTCACTGTCCTATCTCAGGGTTATATCAACTCTTCAGCCTTATGTTGCCGGGGTCAAGCTCCAGCTGGGTTCAGGGTACCCCAAAGGTGGAGATGGCGTCGGCGATTGGGGGGAAGAAGAAAGAAAGAGAGAGAGAGAGAGAGAGAGAGAGAGAGAGAGAGAGAGAGAGAGAGAGAGAGAGAATGAAAGAGACTGGACCCCTGTCTAGTGCAGAAGCCGTTTATTGGAAATTACAATGGGTCTTTTATACACAGTCAGGTGTGTGAGGGGTGTTCCCCCCCAACAGATGTTCTTTCAGGTATAATCCCATAACAGATGTTAAACCTAATCCATGAAACCTTAATCCATGACTGCCTTTAAACTCTTTTCGTACTGCCTATAAACCCTTTTCATATTACCTATAAACCTTTTTCATACTAATACCAAGTTAAACAATTCTATAGACTTAAGTACTTACTTTACAAACTAAAGTGGCCCATCCCAGAATGTTTGGAATGTGGCCCAGTCCAAAGTTCACAGTGGGCTATCTGCAAGTAACCCAGCCGCATTCTTTCAACAAAATGGCTGTCTTCTAAAACTATATTCTACAATTTACACCTTATTCAACTTCAATAAATCCTAAGATCATGACCCAGAAGCCTGTGACCAATACTAAGGCTCTTAGATGTGACATGAGTTTGAACTGTAAGTTGTGTGAAAGCCAAAACTGCAGTTTGTGGAAGAATGGGAGCAATGAGCTTTTAAAGTTAGCTTGTGTTCGTCCCGGTCTCAGAGATTTTATGTTTTGAGCTCACAGGAGCTTAATCTGGTTAGTGCTGAGTAGAAAGGGGGAGGAAATGGGGTCAATAGCTCCCAAACGAATCCTAGTGGTCTCGGGGTCAACGGCCCTTCCCGATCCCTAACACTCAGTGGGTCTCCGTGGCTGGTTCCCAACATTATGTCATAAACTAGTTGCAGAAATCTTAATTGTTTTTCTCTTTCACAAGCTATCATACTGGTTCATTGTGTTGATGATGTGCTGATCGGACATAGTGAGCAATAAGCAGAAACTATTCTAGATTTATTACTAAAGCATTTGCATGTCACAGGGTGAGAAATACATCTAAAAATCCAGGGAGCTCCTACCTCAGTGAAATTTGGGGAGGTCTAGTGGTATAAAATTGTCAAGATAGGTTTTCTTTTTCTTTTTTTTTTTTTTGAGTTGGAGTCTCACTCTGTCACCCAGACTGGAGTGTAGTGGCCGTCCTGGCCACCGCAGCCTTGACCTGCTGGGCTCCAGGGATCCTTCCGCCTCAGCCTTCCAAGTAGCTGGAACTACAGGTGCGCGCTACCACACCTGGCTAATTTTTTGATTTATTGTAGAGATGAGGTCTCACCAAGTTGCCCAGGTGGGTCTTGAACCCGCGGGCTCAGGCAATCCACTCACCTCAGCCTCCCAAGGCGTGGGATTACAGGCTGAGCCACCGAGCCTGGCTAAGATAGGTTTTCTAAGGTGAAGAATAAATTGTTGCATCTGGCCCCGCTAACAACCAAAAAAGAAGCACAATAATCCCTAATAAGTCTCACTGGATTTTGGAGGCAACATATTCCTCATTTGAATGTGTTACTCCAAACCATTTATCAAGTGACTTGAAAAGCTAGTTGTTAGTGGGGCCCAGAACAAGAGCAGGCTCTGCAACAGGTCCAAGCTGCTTGAAGTCTCAGTGGCAGACTGGGATGCTGTTTGGAGCTTTTCCCAAGCCCTTATAAGTGAATAGCCAAACAGACCCTCAGGATTTTGGAGAAAACCTTGCCATCCTTCGCAGGTAACTATTCTTTTTTTTGAGAAACAACTCTTGGTCTGCTAATGGGCCACTAAAACTAAATGCTTAGACATGGGCCACCAAGTTACCATACAAACTAAGTTGCCCATCAAACTGTGTGTTATCTGACCCACCAAGCCATAAAGTTGCACTCACATCAGCACTCTGTCATCAAATGAAAGTGATATGTATGTGATCAGGTCTGAGATGGTCCTGAAGGCACAAGTAAGTTACCTGAAGATGTGGCCTAAGTGCTTCTAGTCACCACTCCTGGCTATACTACCTTCTCCCTCTTAGCCCGCACCTATGGCCTCATGGGATGTTCCCTACAATCATCGTGGTAATAACTTCACAATGTATACATATATCAAAAAATGATGTTGTACACCTTAAGTACATGCAGTTTTTTTTTTGTCAGTTATAGCTCAATACAGCTGGGGGAAAAAGACTCCTGCCTCCAAATCAATACGCAAAGATGTGAGTTACTGTGCTGGCTGGGGTGATTGATCCTGACTCCAAAGAGGAAATTACACTTCTATTTAATAATAGAAGTAAGGAAGATTATGTCTGGAGTACAAGAGATTCCTTAGGGTGTCTCCTAGTATTAGCAAGTCATGTGAATCAAGTGAATAGAAAACTCTGACAAGCTAACCCAGGCAGGACTATTAAATGCAGGTTTCCTATATTGCCTACTGCAGATTTTGGATTTCTCAGTCATCATAATTGTATAAGCCAATTCCTTATGTCTTTGTGGTAAGTTTCTCTCTCTCGCTCTCTCTCCATATGTTATATATATAATATAAGTGTATGTATGTATATATATGAGATAAGAGATGACATGGATGATGACAGTAGGAATTAATATTCACATAATATTGTAAGATTTTACATGGTGATTCATTTGTGTTTACATAGCCACCTGAATACTACTTTTTAAAATTCCTTAGGAGATATGAAATGATATATTGAACACAAGAGAATAGGCACACCAAAGCTGCAATAAATTATATTTGACCCAAAGCAATTTAAGAACAACCACTCTCAAGTTTTTTGAGGGTTATTTCATATTAATCCAATGGATTAGTCACCATGAAAATTTATGTATCGAACAACATAGATTTAAATTTAGAGAATGAGATCTGATAGAACTAAAAGGATATTAAAAGTGATCCAAATGAAAAAATGAAAACCAGGATAAATTTTTTTAAAATGAAATACCTAAAGAGATTTTCTAAATAATTTTTCAAATGATTATATTTAATAGCAGCTTAGACATACTGAATGATACAGAAGTGATTTGCAGGAGAGATAAGATATGCTATAGACAGCAACATGGAGAGGCAACAAAATTGGAAAATGTGGAAGATGTAGTGAGTGACCTATAAAACAAAAAATTAAGAGATATGTAATTGGAGTCTGAAAGGGAGAGGGGAGAGAGAATATGAAAAATTTAATATTTGTAGGATGTGTGTCCAATAATTTTCCAAATGGGATAAAAAGCATCAAGCAGTAGATTTAAGAAGTGCTAGAAAATTCACACATGCCAGATTAAAAATAAACAAAAAGTGTTTGATTTATAATTATTATTTTAAGACTTGCCAAACTGCTTTCCAAAATGGCTGTACCATTTCATCTTGCCACCAGCAATGAATATGAGTTCCTGTTGCTCTGAATTCTCACTATCATTTGCTATTGTTAGCTACTTGGATTTTAACTATTCTAATAGAACTAAAGTAGTAAGTCATTTTGTTTGTTGCATTAAGGTCTCACTCTGTCACCCAGGCTCGAATGCAGTGGCACAAACATGGCTCACTGAAGCCTCAGCCTCCTGGGCTCAGATGCTCCTGCCTCAGCCTCCCAAGTAGCTGGGATTATAGGCACACACATACCACCTTGCTGGGCTAATTTATTATTATTTTTTATGTATTTAGAGATGAAGTCTAGCTATGTTGCCTAAGCTAATCTCAAACTCCTGGCCTCAAGTAATTCTCCTGCCACAGCCTCCCAAAATGAAGGCAGTATATGCGTGTTCTACCATATCAAGTGTAAGTCATTTATGTTGCCATAACATATGCTCTTTTGGAATTTTTGTATCTTCATAAGTGTTTGCTCAATTTTTTAAAAAAGCTATTATTGGAATATCGTCTTCTTAGAACTTATAGCTGAGATGTGTGTATATGTGTGTATCTATGTATGCATCTCTGTGTATGATATATATGTATGAAGAATTCTTCATATATATATGAAGTATTTTATTGAATATATATTTTGCAAACATTTATCCTCAGTCCATAGACTGACTTCATTTTCTCAGCTGTGTTTCTTGAAAAATGAACTTGTAAAATGTTTTGTTCTGAGGAAATATAATTTACCTTTTTTGTTTTATTATTCAAAATTTTTGTGTCCTATTTTAAACATTTTTGCCTAAATAAAGTTTAATATGATTATATGTCTTTGTTTTTCTCTAGAAATTGGATAGTTTTGTCTATTATATTTAAATGTATGATCCGTGTCAAGTTAATTTTTTAAAGTTTAAACATACTCACATACTTTATTTTATTATAATGTTTTATTAGGTCAGGCTTAGGTTCACGGTAAAACTGAGGGGAAAGTACAGAAATTTTTCATATAGTTCCTGCCCTCACACATTTGAGTTAATTTTTGTGTGCAAAGTGTGAGGTAAACAGGTCAAGGGTCACTTTTTTTACATATTAAAAGTCCAACTGTCCTAGCACCATTTGTTGAAAAGGCATCTCTTCTTCATTTAATTATCCTGGGATCTTTGTTGAATTTCAAATGACTATATGTGTATAGTTCTATTTCTGGACTCGTTCTTCTGTACTACTGTTCTACATGTTTATACTCTTGGCAATAGTACACTGTCTTGATTGCTGTAGCTTTATAAAATCATGCAATCAGTTTGTTCACTTTCAAAATTCTATATTCTTTGCTTTTCCATTGTCTTAGTCCATTCAGTGTTGCTATAAAGGAATACCTGAGGCTTTGCAAAAAGAAAAAAGTTTTCTTTGGTTCACAGTTCTGAAGTCTGGCAAAGTTCAAGATTGGGTATCTGCATTTGGTGAGGGCCTCAGGCTGCTTTTATTCATGACAGAAAGCCAAGAGAAAGCATGTGTAAAAACCACATGGTGAGTGAGAGTGGAACAAGAGAGAGGAGAGGGCAGTGCCAGGCTCTTTTTAAACAACCAGCTCTTGCAGGAACTAATAAGAAAGATAATTCACTTACCCCCTTCCCCAGGCAGAACATTAATCTATTCATGAGGGATCCATCCCCATGATCCAAACACCTCCCATTAGGTTCCAACTTCAATCAAATTTCAACATGAGGTTTAGAGGGACACACATGCAAACTATAGCATTCATGTACTTTTTAGAATCAGCATTTTTGTTTCTAGAAGTAAAAACTTGCTGGAATTTTAATTGACAGTGCATTAAATCAGTAGATCAGTTTGGGCAGAACTGATAGCTATAATTCTCTTTTTATTTAGTTCTTTAACTTCTCTGCAATATTTTGTACATTTCAGCATAGAAGTCTCATACTTTATTAGATTTATACTAACGTATTTACTCTTTTGATGCACTTGTAAAAGTACTCTGTTCAATTCAAAGTCCAATTTTTCATTGCTTGTATATTATCCTTGTACCCTGCAACCTTGCTAAACTCAATTTATTAAATAGAGTAGCTTTTTAGTAAACTCTTTGGGATTGTTAATAAGAAGGAGTCATGGCATCTGAAAATAAAGATAGTTTTATTCTTTCTCTCAAATCTTTGTCTTTTATCTCATTTTCCTTATTGCAATACCCAGGCACACCAGTATGAAGTTAAATACACATGGTGGAAGCATATCTAGCTTCATATCTAGCTTCCAAACTTAGGGGGAAAACATTCCATCTTTCATTATTTTATTCATTTATTTTTATTATAAAGATGTGGGGTGCAATTCAGGGTTAGGCATACAAACATTGATTATTCAGGTACCCTTGTTGATGAGGTGTGCCCCTCCCTCCCCAAACAATTTCCCTCAACTGCCAATCCCACCCCTCCTCCCCTGACAGTTTCCCATTACTACAAAATACTTTCTTATAGCATTATAATTGTTCAAGTTCCGCTTATGAGTGAGAACATATGGTACTCTGTTCTTTTTTTCTGTGATAGATCATTGAGTATGATCACCTCCAAATGTATCAAAGTTTCTGCAAAGTCCATATATTTGCCCTTGTTTATGGCTGCATAATATTCTATTGTGTATATGTACCACATTTTCTTTATCCAGTCCACCTTCGAAGGGCAACATGGTTGCTTCGATGTTTTTGCTATTGTGACTAGAGCTGCAACAAACATATGTGTGCAAGTATCTTTTTAAAAGAATGATCTGAGTTTCTCAGGGTATATTCCCAATAGTGGAATTGTGGGGTCATGTGGAAGGTCAATTTCTAGTTCTTTCAGAAATCACCACACTGTCTTCCAAAGAGGCTGCACTAGTTTGCATTTCCGCCAGCACTGTGGAAGCGTTCCTTTTTCTCCACATCTTTGCCAGCATCCGTTGTTGTTTGTTTTATGAATGATGGCCATTCTTACTGGAGTTAGGTGGTATCTCAATGTGGTTTTGATTTACATTTCTCTGATGATGAATGAGGTTGAGCACTTTTTCATGTGTCTGTTTCCTGCCCGTATATCTTCTTTTGAGAAGTGTCTTTTCATGTTTTTTGCCCACTTTTAAATGGGGCTGTTTGTTTTTTTTCCTTTTGTCACATTTGAGTTTTTTGTAGATTCTAGATGTTAGACCTTTGTCCGATATACAGTTGGCAAATATTTTTCCCATTCTGTGGGCTGTCTCCCTCCCCTCTTGATGGTTTCTTTTGCTTTGCAGAAGCTCGTTAGTTTGATGAGATCCCACTTGCCTATCTTATTTCTTAAAGTATTGACCTTTAGGGTTCTGAGTACGAATTGGTTGCCTGTTCCAATTTCCATAAGGGTGTCCCTTGCGCTTTCTAAGATTCTTATAGTTTGAGGTTTTAGGTTTAGGTCTTTGATTCATTTAGAGTTAATTTTTGTGTATGGTGATAGGTAGGGGTCCTGTTTCAATCTCCTGCATGTGATCAGCCAGTTTTCCCAGCACCATTTACTGAATAGGTTCTCCTCTCCCCAGTGGTTGTTGTTGGAGACTTTGTCAAAGATGAGTTGGTTGAGGGTTTCAGGCTTTACTTCTGGAATCTCTATCCTGTTCCATTAGTCTATATGCCTGGTCTTGTACCAATACCAGGCTGTTTTGATTACTGTAGCCTTATAGTAAAGTTTGAAAAAAAAAAAAAAAAAAAAAAAGTTTGAAGTCTGGAAGTGTGATACGTCCTGTTTTGTTTCTTTTGCTAAGGATTGTTTTGGTTATTCGTGGTTGTTTATGTTTCCATATGAATTTCTGTATTGTCATTTCCAGGTCTGAGAAGAATGATGTTGGTAATCTAATAGGTATTGCGTTGAATCTGGAGATTGCCTTTGGTAGGATGGACATTTTAACAATGTTGATTCTTCCTATCCATGAGCATGGAATATTTTTCTTTAGTTTGTGTCTTCTTGGATTTCTTTGAGCAACATTTTGTAGTTCTAACTGTAAAGATCTTTCACTTCTCTAGTTAGGAAGATGCCGAGGTATTTCATTTTTTGTGTGGCTATTGTGAATGGGATTGTGCTTTTTATTTGGGCCTCTGCCTGCTTGTTGTTGGTGTATAGGAATGTAACTGTTTTTTGCACGTTTATTTTGTACCCCGAGACTTTACCAAAGTTCTTTATCGGTGCAAGCAGGTTTTTGACAGATTCTCTTGGATTTTTAAGGTATAGGATCATATCATCAGCAAAGAGGGATAACTTGACTTCCTCCTTTCCTATTTGGGTACCCCTGATTTCCTTCTCTTGTCTAATTGTCCTGGCTAGGACTTCCAACACAATATTGAACAAGAGGGGTGAGAGTGGGCAACTTTGTCTTGTTCCAGTTTTCAGGAGAAATATTTTCAGTTTCTGTGCATTTAGCAATATGTTAGCTGTAGGTTTACCATAGATGGCACTTACGATTTTGAGGTACGTTCCTTCTATACCTAGATGTTTGAGGGTTTTTATCAAGAAGGGATGCTGGATTTTTATCAAAAGCTTTTTCTGCATCTAATGAGATAATCATTTGGTTCTTGTTTTTGCATCTGTTGATGTACTTAATGGCATTTATGGTCTTGCGAATGTTGAACCAGCTCTGCATCTTGAGAATGAAGCCTACTTCATTCATGGTGGCTGATTTTCGAGATGTGTTTTTGGATCCAAGTTGCTAGAATCTTGTTGAAGATTTTTGCATCTATGTTCACAAGGGATATTGGCCTTTAGTTCTCTCTCTTTTTTTTTTTGGTTGGATCTTTACTGGGTTTAGGTATCAGTGTGCTGTTATCTTTGTAAAATGATTTGAGGAGAATTCCATCTTTCTCAATTGCCTGGAATATTTTCAATAGAATTGGTATCAGGTCCTCCTTGTAAATTTTTAGAATTCTTCTGGAAACTCATCTGATCCAGGGCTTTTTTTGGTAGGTGGTTTTCATATGATGAAGTCAATTTTCTGGGTTTTTACTGGTCTAGTGTCTCAAAGTCTTTTTGTTTCAACATAAGGAGGTTGTGTGATGTCAGAAAGTTCTCCATTTCATTTAGGTTATCAAGTTTATTTCCATATAAGTGTACATAGTAATCTCTGATAATCTTTTGTATTTCTTTGGGGTCAGTTGTGATTTGATCATTTGTATTTCTGATTGTGTTTATTTGGCCTTTTTCTCTCTTTTTCTTGGTCATATTGGCTAAGAGCCCATCAATCTTGTTAATTCTTTCAAAGAAACAGTTTTTTGTTTTGTTGATGTTTTCTATGGTATTTTTGTTTTCTATGTCCCGTATTTGGGCTCTTATTTTTGTGATTTGTATTCTTCTGCTAAAGTTGGGGTTTTGGTGGTCTTCTCTTTCCAGCTCCCTTAGGTGATTTGATAGGCTCTCAACTTCTGATTCTTCCATTTTCTTGATGATGTGTGCTCATAGAGATATAAATTCCCTTCTGAGTACTGTTTTCAGGGCATCCCAGAGGTTTTGGTAAGACGTTTCTTCATTTTCATTTGTTTCTAGGAATCTTCAAATTTCTGCTTTGATTTCAGTGTTGACCCAGTAGTTGTTCAGCATCATGCTATTTAGTGTCCACATCTTTGTGGGCTTTGGGGAAATGTTGTTGGTGATGAAATTTATTTTTATTCCACTGTGGTCTGAGAATATGCATGGCAAGATTTCAGTGTTATGGAATTTATGCTTTATTTATGGCCAAGGATGTGGTCATTCTTCGAGTATGTTCTATGTGGCGATGAGTAGAATGTATATTCTGTGGTTATTGGGTGGAATAATCTGTAAGTATCTATTAAGTCCATTTGGTCGAGTGTCAATTTAGGTTCTGGATCTCCTTATTGATTTTTGCCTCAATGATCTATCTAGGGCTGTCAGTGGGGTATTCAAGTGTTGGGAGCCAGCCATGGAGGCCCACTGAGCATTAGGGATCAGGAAGGGCTGTTGACCCCGAGACCACTAGGATTCGTTCGGGAGCTATTGACCGTATTTCTTCCCCCTTTTTACTCAGCACTAACCAGATTAAGCTCCTGTGAGCTCAAAACATAAAAACTCTGAGACCGGGATGAACACAAGCTAACTTTAGAAGCTCATTGCTCCCATTCTTCCACAAACTACAGTTTTGGCTTTCACACAACTTATAATTCAAACTCGTGTCACATCTAAGAGCCTTAGTATTGGTCACAGGCTTCTGGGTCATGATCTTAGGATTTATTGAAGGTGTAAATTGTAGAATATAGTTTTAGAAGATAGCCATTTTGTTGAAAGAATGTGGCTGGGTTACTTGCAGGTAGCCCACTGTGAACTTTGGACTAGGCCACATTCCAAACATTCTGGGATGGGCCACTTTCCTTTATAAAGTAAATACTTAAGCTTCTATAGAATTGTTTAACTTTGCATAAATCAATCAGTTTAGGATGAAAAAGTTTTATAGAATATGTCAGTCATAGATTAGGTTATCCTTTGTTATGGGATTTTAAAATTATCATATGAAAAGGGTTTAAAGGCAATCATTGATTAAGTTTTCATGGATTAAGGTTTCTGGTGGGTGGGGGATGCCCCTCCCACATCTGACTTTGTGTATAAAAGACCTGTTGTAATTCCCAATAACACACATCGCTTCTGCACTAGACTGAAGTCCAGTCTCTTTCTTTCTCTTTCTCTCTCTTTCTCTCTTCTTCCCCCCAATCGCCGATGCCGTCTCCACCTTTGGGGTACTCTGAACCCAGCTGGAGCTGGTCTCCGGCATTCAAGTCCCCTGCTATAATAGTGTTAGAGACAATATCTTTTTTTAGTTTACTTAGTAGTTGCTTTATAAATGCTGGTGCTCCTGTCAGGTGCATATATGTTTTGGATGGATATTTCTGTTGATGGATTGAATCTTTTATCATTATGTATTGTCCTTTTGCGTCTTTTTAAATTTTTGATAGCTTAAAGGTTGCTTTTGTCTGATATTAAGATTGCCACTCCTGCCTTCTTTTGTTATCCATTTGCCAGGAAACTCGTTTGCCAACCTTTAACTTTGAGTCTGTATGCATTCCTTGAAGTGACATGAGTCTCCTGGATGCAGCAAATAATTGGGTCATGGTTTCTTATCCAGTTTGCCATTCGGTGTCTTTTCAGTGGTGCATTTAGTCCATTCACTTTTAGGTTGATAATTGAAATGTGATTGTTTATCTCTGTCATGAGGTTCTTATAAAGTTTTCCCTTTGTTTGCTTGTTTTCTTTTGACTTTGGGGTTAATGTATGTGTGTGTTTTCAAGTTTCTTATTGCACTGTATTCTGTGCTGATTCTGTGCTCTGCTGTTCTCTTGGGAAGTGTGTGGTCAATCTTTTTCTTCTTTCTTCTGTGCTTAATACCTTGTCAAGTGTCTCCTGTAGAGATGGTCTGGAAGCTTCATAATCTCATATGGATTGCATATCTGGGAAGGATTTTAATTCTCCATCAATGATGAAGCTGAGCTTGGCTGGATAGGAAATTCTGGTTGAAGTTGTTTATCTTTGAGGACTTTAAGTATAGGGCTCCAGTCCCTTCTTGCTTGTAGTGTTTCTGCTGATAGGTCTGCTGCTATTCTGATTGGTTTTCCCCAGTAGGTAGTCTGACCTTTCTCTCTTGCTGCCTTTAGGATTTTATCTTTTGTGCCTACTTTGTGTAGGTGAATTACTAAGTGTCTAGGGGTTGGTCTTCTCATTTGACGTCTTGTGGGGGTTTTAGGTATCTCTTGTGCTTGACTGGTCACATCTCTGTTGAGATGGGGAAAGTTTCTTGGATTACTTCCTGGAATACTTGCTCCAAGTTGTTCTCCATTTCCCTTTCTTCTTCCGGAATATCAATCAGGCATAGGTTCGGCCTCTTGATATAATTGCACATCTCTTGTAGGCTTTGTTCTTTCTTTCTGAGTCTTCTAAGTTTTTTTATCGATCGGGTTAATTTCATGTTCTGGTCTTCAAGTTCTGAGATTCCTTCTTCAAGTAACTTAATTCTGCTTTCCATGCTTGTCATCTTGTTATTTATTTTCTAGATAAAATTTTTCATTGCCAAAATCTCTGTTACAAGTTCTTTCAGTGTTGCATCTTGTCTTTCTTGAGTCCTATTCATTCTTTTCAT
This sequence comes from Cephalopachus bancanus, assembly GCA_027257055.1. NCBI lineage: Eukaryota > Metazoa > Chordata > Mammalia > Primates > Tarsiidae > Cephalopachus > Cephalopachus bancanus. Next base: position 776,063 of record JAPVLO010000517.1, read on the forward strand.
CCATTCCCTAATCCCTGTCGTTTTCTGGGGACAGTCTTTGTTGATTTCTATTGTTTGGGCACCCAGGTCTGAGTTTTCAGGAGTTTTGTCTTTGGTACACTTGAAATTGCTTGAGGTCTTCCTTTGGCTTTTCCTCATTTGTGAAAGATCTCTTGTTTTTCTCTTTAGTTCTCTTATTCAGTCAGTGGGAGAGGCTTTCCCTTCTGGCATCTGCTCAGACCTCTATTATTCCCTGATCCAAGCTCTGGCTTTGTTCTATTTTGAAATAGGATGGCGGATGGGAAGCTTTGCCATCTCTTGTAGTTTTCAAAATTTGTATAATGTGGGGGATGGGGCGCTAAGAATCAGGCACTACTTGCAAATTAAAATGTTCACTTATTGTAGTATGTGTTTCCTGAGACCCACTCCCCATTACCACTCTATACGATGATGCAAAGCAGAAACCAATGCAAAAGCAATTTAACACATATACACACACTACAAAACAAACTGGAATAACAACAAAGCGAAACAAAGCAATCAGCAAGAAAAAGACTCCCAAGAAAACTAAACACATACACACATGCCTAGCACAAAGTGAATAGAGAAGAAAAACAGGAAGACTGAAGGAACAAAAAGGATTCAGGTGGAACTCTCACACATCTATTGACATACCCCTTAAACTATAAAAAAATGAATATAAAAAAGACCCAGAAGAACAAAGAACAAAAAATCAACAACCACAAAAAAATCGAAAGATGCACCCTCAATCATTCACATACATACATAAAAAGAAAACAAGAAATAAAGAAGAAAGAAACAGAAAAAGAAAAGAAAAAAAATGTGTGTGGGGGATGCAGATCAAACCCTCACATACACATTCATGCACAAAGGAAAAATATTGTAAAAGTAGATGAACTAATAAGCAAACAGTCAAAAAAAATTTTAAATTAAACAATAATTGAAAATTTAAAAAACAAAAACAAACAAACAAAAAACCTGCCCTCTTTTGGCAGGCTCTGGAATTGTTCCTCTAATCAGGTCTCTTCTGCAGAGCCACCTTTTTCACTCTCTCCTCAGGGAAAGAAGCAAGGAAGGAGGAGGGACAGTGGAGGTGGGTGGGGCTGCCATCCTCCCCTCCTACTCTCATATGGTCAGGGAGATCTCTGGTGGGGACTGTCTCTTCCCCGGGTGTTTACTGTCACTGGGGTGCCTCAGTCAGGCCTATCCTGGAATGATGCTTTCCTATTGCGACTGACGTCCAGGCTCCTCCTGGGTTTGTGCCTCTCAGTCATAATCCAGCTGTGTGGGTCTGACATTTAGAGGATTGCTAGGAAGGAGGGGGCTTTTGGTCAACCTCGCATTCACCACTGATCTCTTTGGAGTGCTTCCTCCTTTTCTGGCCACACACTGTGTCCCACAGCCCCACAGGGTAGGGGGTGGAGCGCCTGGAACTCAGCACTTATTGGGTCCCTCTGAAGTTGGTGCTCTCACGATATTCCCTTTGGGCCATGATCAAGTCCTGAGTAGTTGATCTGCCAGTCACAGAGATTGGATCTGTTGGTCTGCGGTGAGCAAGTGAGAGCACTTGCCTGCCCCACCTTCAATATGGTGGTTGGGTGCCTCTCTTGTCCTCTTTCACAGGAACTTGCCTCTGGACTCTGTCCGCAGCCCCTTCCAGCATCCTGCAAGGTGCTGAAGCGATGAGGCAAAGCCCAATGCAGTCTCTCGCCTGCTTCAAAGATGAGGGACCACCTGGGGCAATAGTGTCTCCCCACCACTTTTCCAAAGGAAATCTCCTGTCCATTTAAAAAAAAAAAACAATGATGCTCCGCTTCCCTGACCCGGGAAGAGCAAGGGTCGAAATAGAGAAGCGGCAGCACCTGCTGTTGCACCAGGGACCTGGTCACCCACTCACGACCCCCACTTAGTCTCTCCCAGCATTTTCATGCCAGGGAGGGTTTGTTGATTAAAAAAAGAAAAGAAAAAAGGAAAAGAAAGAGAAAATAGCACTCAGCTTCTGTGTCCCGGGAATTGCTACGGTCTAAGCCCAGACATTGTGGCACCAGCTGCTGCACCAGGAAAGACCTGTCCGCTAGCTAGCTCCCTAGCCCTCACTCAGTCAGCCACTCACACACTCACTCGTTCACCAGTACATTCACAAAATTTTCCATACACTCACTCAGTCACACGGGGACTCATATAGTCCGACTGGTTCAGCCACCATCTTTCCCACCAGTTCCATCATTTTTTTTTAACAGTACCCTTTCTAAGTATGAGACAGTTCCCTTTAATTTTGAGTGTTGGAAACTTTTATTCCAAATTGATGTTGAATTTTGTGAAATGCATCTTTTGTATTGGTTGAGAATACACTTGTGTGTGTTTTGATATGATAAATTGCATTAAATGATTTTTGATCAACTTTGGATTCTTGAGTAATTCCTCAAGGATTATATATTAACCTTTATATATAATTTAAATAATTCCATTTGATAATATTTTGTTAAAGAAGTCAGTATCTACATTAATGAGAGCTATTGGTCTATAGTTTGCATTTAAAAGATTTTTTCTGTTTATATTTTCTTTTTTCTTTTTTTTTGAGTTGGAGTCTCACTCTGTTGCCCAGACTGGAGTGCAGTGGCTGCTCCCGGCCACCACAGCCTCGACCTGCTGGGCTCTGGCGATCCTTCTGCCTCAGCTTTCCAAGTAGCTGGAACTACAGGTGCGCGCTACCACGCCCAGCTAAATTTTTTTTATTTATTGTAGAGATGAGGTCTCACCAAGTTGCATGCTACCACGCCCAGCTAATTTTTTTTTGATTTATTGTAGAGATGAAGTCTCACCAAGTTGCCCAGGTGGGTCTCGAACCCGCGGACTCAGGCAATCCACTCACCTCAGCTTCCCAAAGGCACGGGATTACAGGCTGAGCCATCGATCCCGGCTCTGTTTATATTTTCAATAAAATTTTGTTCTCATAAAATGAGATGTGAAATAATCTCCTATTTCTTTTTTATGGAAGAATTTGTATTAAATTGGTAATATATATACCATAAATAATTTATAGAATTCCCTAGTGAAGACATCAGAATCTGGAATTCCAGATTTTTAAAATGCTTTTAATGCAATACTTAGAGGGAAATATACAGCATTAAATTTTGAGAATAAAAAAAGAAAGAACTCAAGTCAATGATGTAAGCTTCCACATTAAGGAACTAGAAAAAAAGTCAGGCAAATTATATCCACAGTAGACAAGAGGTATGAAATAATAAGAAATAAAAGCCGAAGTCAAAAAATGAAAAGCAGAAAAATCAATAAAGAAAATTAATGAAATCACAAGCTAATTTTTTAGAAAGATCAACATTCTAGCCTGAATGATCAAGAAAAAAGGAAGAAGAAATTATTAATTATTGAAATTAAAGGTGGAACATCACTACAGATACTACAGACATTAAAAATATAATAAAGGGGATATAATAAACAAGTTTATGTTAACAAATTTAACAATGTTAATGATATGAACTGATTCCTTAAAAGACAGAAACTACCAGAAGTTGCTAAAAAAGAAGTATGTGGCCTTTATATGTCTATATTTATTAAAGAAGTTATATTCATAGTAAAACTTCTTCCAAAAATTAAAACTCCAGATTCTGATGTCTTCACTAGGGAATTCTATAAATTATTTATGGTATATATATTACCAATTTCATACAAATTCTTCCAGCTACTCGGAAGGCTGAGGCAGAAGGATCCCCGGAGCCCAGCAGGTTGAGGCTGTGGTGGTCAGGAGTGGCCACTGCACTCTAGTCTGGGCGACAGAGTGAGACTCCATCTCAAAACAAAAAACAAAAAAAAATGATATATTTTTATAATTTTTATATTTTTATAATTTATTTCTAGTATGTTTCCACTTTGGTCAGAGTAGATACTTTGTATAATTTGAATTATTTTAATTTTATTGAGGCTTGTTTAGTAGCCTATCATGGTAAATGACCCATATGGACTTGAAAAAAATATTTATTATGCAAGGTGTTGGGTGGAGTGCTCAATAAATATCAATTAGGTCAGTTAGTTGACAGTCTTGTATGGATCTTCTTCAAACTTACTTATTTGGTTAATTTTTAATAGAGTAGTATTAAATATTTCCAACTATAACTGTATATTTTCTATTTCTTTTTTAATTTCTATTTTCTTTATGCTTAATGTATTTTGAAGCTCAGTTGTTAGGCACATACTTACTTACAATTTTTATTTTTTCTTAATCATTTGACCACTTTACCATTGTTTAAAACTTACCATTGTTATGTCTCTCTTTATCCCTGTTAGTGTTCCTTGTTTTTAAATCGAATTCTTATGATATTAATGTATCCACTCTAGCATTCTTTTGGTTAGTGTTTGAATGGTATGTATTTTTCTATCATTTTACTTTATTAAATAGCTTTATGTGTGTCTAATTGACACACAATAAACTGCATGTATTTAAATTATATAATGTAGTTTTTGACACGTATAAACCAATGAAATTATCAGCACACTCAAAATAGCAAACATTTCAATCACTAACAGACGTTTCCTCGTTTCCTTTTGTAGTCTCTCACTGTTTCTATTTCCTGCAACCCTTGTCTTTTTCCCCAGGCACCCATAGACTTTGTATTTACCATGATGCCATATTAAAGTAGTCATACAGTACGTACTTTTTGCTTGGTTTCTTTCACTCACAATAATTATTATGAGATTCATCAATATTGTAGCACATGTCAATAATTCATTTAATTGTTGAGATATATTGAAAGATGATAGATATAGCAATATCACTGCTTGTATTATATTCATTTACTTCTTTTTTTTTTTTTTTTTTTTGAGTTGGAGTCTCACCCCGTCACGCAGGCTGGAGTGCAGTGGCATGCTCATGGTCACCCCAGTATCAATCAATTGGGCTTCAGAGATCCTTTCACCACAGCCTTCCAAGTAGCTGGAACTACAGGCATGTGCTACCATGTCCAGTTAATTTTTTTATTTACTTATTGTAGAGACCAGGTCTCACCATGTTGCCTAGGCTGGTCTCAAACCCACAGGCTCAGGAAATCTTCTGGCCTCAAGCTTCCAAAAATGCTGGGATTACAGGCTTGAGCCACCGCGTCTGGCCTTTTTTACTTAATGAACATTTGAGCTGTTCCTATTTACAGTATTTGCATAACTCAATGCATGTTTCTGCAGAAATTTTTCTATGGACATATGATTTCATTTCTCTTGGGTAATATCTAGGAGAAAAAGGACTAAATCATATAGTAGGTGTGTGCTTTACTTTTTCAGAAACTTCCAAGATGTTTTGCAATATCTCTGTACCACTTTACACTTCCACAAGCAGTGTATAAAAGCTCCAGTTTCTCTATATCCTCACCAGTACTTGACATGGCCAATTTTTAAAATTTTAGCCATTCTGATAGGTGTGTGGCGGTGATACATCGTGGCTTTAATTTGCATTTCCTTAATAACTAATGGTGTAAGGCATCTTTTGATGGCTAATTTACCATCTGTATATCTTTTAAAACAACACTTATGTTGAAAATTGTCATTCCATGTTATGTTATGCTGTTTTATATCTTAAATTCTTGAGTTTTAAATTTTACTTTATGTTAGGTTGTTTATTTTCTTATTGAGTTCTGAGATTTAAAAAAATATGTTCTGGACATATCCTTTATCTGGTGTATATTTGAAAATACTTTCTCTTTTTAGCTTGTCTTTCATTCTCTTACCATCGTTGGTGGGAGTGCAAACTAGTACAAGCTCTATGGAAAATAGTGAGGTGGTAACTAAAGGAACTAGAAATTGACCTTCCACAAGATCTACAACCCTCCTCCTAGGGATATACCCAGAGAAACACAAATCATTCTATAAGAAAGACACCTGCACCTGCATGTTCATAGCTGCACTATTCACAATAGCAAAAACATGGAACCCTACTGCCCATCAAAAGTAGACTGGATAAAAAATTGTAGTACATATACACGATGGAATATTACACAGCCATAAAGAAGAACAAAATCTTGGACTTTTTAGCAAATTGGATGGAATTGGAGATGATAATTCTTAGCGATATGTCACAGAAACAAAGAACTGAATACCACATGTCCTAACTCATAAGTGGAATATGAAAATTAATCACAATACCATAAGGGAGGGATTGGCAGTCATGGGAAACTGCCAGGGGAAGGAGGAAGGGGGACAAGTAACAACACCAAGGATACCAGATCCTAAACCAGGAGAAGTGAGGACAAGTTGGAGGTCCAAACTTCACCTGCACATATCTTACTTATGTAAATAATTCTGACTTGTACCCCACATTTTTATAATAAAGCAAAAAAAAGTCTTTTGAGGAGGATAGCCTTAATTTTTATAATGTACAGTTTATTTGTTCTTTTATGAATCATGCTTTTGATGTCACATCTAAGAAAACTTTGTCTAGACTAAGGTCACAAAGATGTTCTCTTATGAAGTTTTCTTCTAGATGTTCTATAGTGTTACATTTTACATTTAATCTGATGGCACATTTTGACAAAATTTTTGTATATGGTGAGGTGTGTATCAAAGATGAAAGTAAAAGGGAGATATCTATGCTTCCTCAGAATGTTCGATAGGGAAACAAGCAGTCAGGAAAATTGAGATTTTCTAATCCACCTCCATTCCAATGTTGCACCAGTGTTTTGTTCCTTTAACACACATGGTTTAACCATTACTTAGAGTTATATTAATAGTAAACTAAATGTATAGCTGCACCATTCTGTCACCAGATCTTAATAGAGGTACCTTTTCTTTCCAGGCAGCTTATTTAAACTTTCTTATTTGTCTTTTAAACCCTGTGTTTCTGGCACTACTGCCCTGAATTGACTATAAACTTTGTCTAGCCACCTGACTGCCATGCTCTCATAAGCACGATTTTTTACTCATGTGACTGAAAACTATCCATTTACAAATATAGCCTTGCTGACTGGTGTAGTCCTAGCCTTCTCCTGTAAGTTTGCTTTGTTCTACTTTCCATCCTGAGTTATGTCCGGCTGTGTTTCTCAGTGTAGTATATCAAAGGTTCCAAGATTATAAAATCACATTTAGGTATGCCAATAATAAAATGGCCAAAATATGGAGATGCTCAAAATTTGAAAATAAAACTCCTTTTCCCATTATGAGTTTCTAATAAATAAATAAATTCTAAATAAATTAATACAATTATCTTGCTCTGTGTCAAATTAAATTTAAAACAAAAAATCTTAAATTCTTGGGCTATGGTTTCTTTTTTCTATTTAATTTTGACCAGAGATGTTCCTGTTGCCTGTGTAGTGCTTAACTTACTTCATGGGCTATATTCATCAGAATTGGTAGAGTGCTTTTAAAGTTTCAGAAATCACAGGAGCTGAATGCCATGTTTTTCATGGGCTTCTTTTATTTTCCAGCAGAGAAAGAGCAAGACTCAAGAGATATGATTTCTAGACTACTACTCCTTCATTCAATTTATTTAACAAATACTGGGAACATTGTATATGCCAGGCACTGTTCAAAGCACTTGAGATGGAGCATAAACAAAAGAAGCAAAAATCTCTATGGTCCTGAAACTGGTATTTTAGGAAGCTCTCTGTGGGTATGGGTAGAAAAAGAGAAGCAACGTCCAGATTTTAAGACAATTATTCTATGTCAAATTATGTTCCCAGAATATATTTCATGGTGTTCCCAAAGACCATAGCAGCAATTGGATACTATTTGATGAAAGGAGGGTACATAGACAAAATATTGGTTCTATTATTGCCAAGTTGTTTTGATGATAAAGCCTAATCATAAACTCAGTAGGAGATTATATTCCAGTGTTCCAAAAAAAATTGATTTGGATGGGTTCTGCCAGCATATTCATTGCTTCAGTAGAGTGACAAATCCTAGGCGTTCACTATTCCACAATTTCAGGGACTCTGATAAATATTTATTTAACTTCTATATCACACTTTAAAATCAACATTGTAAATATGCATAATATATAGCAATTATTTGCAATGATCTTGGCTAAACATTTGTTTCCTTCTTAAAAAATTAATTTACTAAGTGAAAGGAAAGTTGGTAACCACCCATCCAACAAAAAAATGCAATATAATTTTATTAAGGGAGAATCTATAAAAGGGAAATAAATCCAGAAGGATATGCCTTCAACTATCATAGTCATTGCTGTGAAAAAATATATGTAAGCCGGGCTCGGTGGCTCAGCCTGTAATCCCGCGCCTTTGGGAGGCTGAGGTGAGTGAATTGCCTGAGCCCGCGGACTCGAGACCCGCCTGGGCAGCGAGACCTCATCTCTACAATAAATCAAAAAATTAGCTGGGCGTGGTGGCGCATGCCTGTAATTCCGGCTACTCGGAAGGCTGAGGCGGAAGGATCGCCAGAGCCCAGCAGGCCGAGGCTGTGGTGGCCGGGAGCGGCCACTGCACTCCAGTCTGGGCGACAGAGACTCCAACTCAAAAAAAAAATATATATATATATATGTAAATACCATCACAAATGAAGTGAGAAGTAAACATTCAGTCAGGTCCAGGTTAAGTCATTATCATTTATTTTCACATTTAGCTTTTAAAATAAATTGACTTTCTAACATTTATTCTTACAAAATTTTATTTCAAGTTAGGATAAACAAGTTCATAGACTTCAGATTTCAATTTTTGTGTATATTTAAGCATATTCAGATACTTGTCATATTTAGTCAAATGGAGGCTTTTCCTGTAACCCATTTTCAAATTCCCAGATTTGGCTCCATCTATTCCTTATATTTAGAATGACTTCCAGTTTAGAATGACTTACCAGTTGGTATTTATATTACTGGAACCAATGGAAACTATACTGTGAATAAATCAGAAGATAAAGTATGCTTGATTTGAGACAAATGACTACGTATTTGGACATAAAAGATTCAGAAAAAAGTGTATGCTTTTTCTAAAGTTTAGATCAATTGAGGTGGGTCCTAAAGCAATCAACCTGGACTCATAGGTCTAGAGTAGCCAGATCATGAATACAATGACTCTAGTTGCCTTCTACATGGGAGCTGATATTAAGACCATCCTGTTACTGTCAGTTAGGAAGACATTGTCTGTTTAAAACAAAACATTCAATAGTTGAAGAGTAGAAATTCTCAAAAATGGAATTTCGGGAAAGTTCAGAGTGACTAATCTTGCTCAGCGTTGCCAAAATGATTTATTGCATGCTGATATTTTATTCCCACACATATAGGCTGCATACAAAAAATGCATCAACTTTATTTTTTAACTGCAGATTGTCTTCTTGCAAAAGCAACTGAAATTAGTGACAATATATTTGAAAGTTTCTGTCATTGCCTTGATGTCTCAAAGCTATTTTTAAAAAAAATAAATAAGCATAATAGGGGAAATTAAGGAATCAGCTTTTAAATAATACAACAGTTTATATTAATGAAACAACAAAAAAGAAAAAATACAATTGGTATTTCTAAAAAAATAGGATTTTAAAATTATTGTGTAATATCTGACACAAGTGCCTTTTCATGTAAAAAATGTGAATTATATATTAAAATATCAAATATAATCAAAAGAATTGTTATAAAAGATAATGGTATTTTCCTTAAAAATATTTGAGGACATACTCAATTTTATTTAAGTTATTAAATTTGTGTGCATAGTATTGTTGAGAATAGTTTTTTACTATCCTCTTCACATCCATGGTATTAGTAATGATGTGCCCTCTTATATTTCTAATATTAATATTCATAAGTTATGTCTTCTTTCTTCTTTTCTTGGTTACTCTAATGTCTCAACAAATTTATTGATCTTAAAAAACAAAACAGCTTTAGGTTTCCTTGATTTAATATATTTTTTCCATGTTTTCAGCATTGTTGACTTGAGCTTTATATTGATTCATTCTTCTGCTCATTTTAGATTTAATGTGCTTTCCTTTCTTTAGTTTCTTAAGGTGAAAAGTCAGGTTATTGATTTTAGCAGGAGGAGTAAGGGGAAATGTGCATACTTCAGCTTAACCAGAACTGGAAAACGTATAAATTTTTGATAGTTTTCATTTATGAATGTTTAAAATGTTTAATACATTACTAATACAATGGTGCATATTTATATTTTATAAAACATATACATAATTATTGCTGGTTTTTGTATCCTTATTGTCCACAACAGAGAGCCTGATATGAGAGTTTCCATGTGAATAGCTTATTTGGAAAGTGGTTTTAGTAAGTCCCAATGAGGAAAATTAGTGGTGAAACAAGGAAAGAAGAAATTTTAATCAAAGATATGTTATTAAATTGAACACTACTACAGGCAAGTGGTGTTTGATCCTATTGGATCAACATTGGTATCCATTTTTGTTCGGATGAATAACTGCCACCTCCAAGAAAGAAGGTTGCAGTGCATTCAGCATGGAACCAAGTAGCTAGATGATGTCCTTGAGGAAGGGTGCAGAATTGAGGACACAACATCAGATGTTGACCTTGAAAAGTTATATCTGCAGCAGTGGCAGTAGATTGATCATCTTGGGCAATAGAGAACTGTGCTGTTGAGCTCTTGCTTAGTTAGTCTCAATTTCTGACACCATGACAATTCATGAATCCATGTGCCAGAACTAAGATAACTGAAGAGAGAAGCTGTTTGACATTCATGACATGAATCATTAGATCCACTTGGTGGTTGAGTGCCTTCTCTACAGTCAATTCTCTTGGATGGCCATTAATATGAGGTATAGGGATGCATATGATATGTTTCTATTCCTATAGTTCCATCCACATAGTTCTTATCCAGACTTTCTTATTTTACTATTTCCAATCCTTCTCCTTTCAAGACTCTGACATGCCAGGCAAGTTAATTTACACAGTCCAGGACACAATCTCAGATCACTACTCCCTCCATGCAAAGTGAAATAGATGTACTGCTCACAGCTCTGCCAACTGGGAGTCTCCCCTTCAACACTATTCTTTAGGGCTACTCCAACTGAGACTGAAGTGTAGTGGCAGTTCATTTACACTTATCATTAATATTTAATGCTGACATCTGTGCACTGAGCTTGATATATTTCTCTTCCATTAGTTGATCGTAGATCACTTCCTACCCCATGGTTATAGGACTGTTTTGAGAGAGGGGCATCATTGCAGCAATGGTTGATGCTATGGGGGGTTTTGTGTAATTTGCTGATTTGTATTGGACTTCTCAGGCTGGATCTCAACTATAGCATTTTCTTCCTTTTTTTTTTTTTTTTGAGTTGGAGTCTCACTGTCGCCCAGACTGGAGTGCAGTGGCCGCTCCCGGCCACTGCAGCCTCAACCTGCTGGGCTCCGGCGATCCTTCCGCCTCAGCCTTCCAAGTAGCTGGAACTATGGGCGCGTGCTACCACGACCGGCTAATTTTTTGATTTATTGTAGAGATGGGGTCTCGCCAAGTTGCCCAGGTGGGTCTTGAACGATAGCATTTTCATCATGTGGTGGATTGCTGTTTAGTCTCTCTGATCATATTACTGAATGAATGTATAGCTTATGGTGGGAGGCTTCTGTCATATAGTCACTTACTGCCTTTTGATTAGGCACTCTGTATCTACTAAACCTTAATAGCTTACAAGGAGTTGTTTTCTTAAATGGCAAGGAGCTAGCAGATATGGTTTTTTTTCAGAATCTCAAAATTTTGTGTTGTAATTCCCATATGAGGGCTTGGAAGTGACTATATACTACATCCTTATCCAACATAAATACTTGAAGCATTGTCAGATACACTGAGTCATATGGTCTGAGTAGCTGGGAAACTTGCACTGAAGATCTGCAAACTTGGTCCCAACCATGATTTTCCACCGCAGCTGCTAACATTATACTTTGGATTGCAATGTCATATCTCTTCATACAAAATGATCAGTCAGCTGTCCATACAGCTGGAGAGGGAATACTATTTATAAGGTATTGCCATAGATTTATGTCAGTCAGATAGGACTGACTCTACCCTGACCCTGTTTTCCATGATGGTAATGATATTTATCCTATCCCTGAGGTTTTGTGCTGCTACCTGGGCCCTAACATTCTGAAATCTTATCATCTCCATTGAAATATAGTTTACGGCTGGGCTTGGTGGCTCAGCCTGTAATCCCGTGCTTTGAGAGGCAGAGGTGAGTGAATTGCCTGAGCCCATGGGTTCGAGACCCGCCTGGGCAACTTGGCGAGACCTCATCTCTACAATAAAAAATGTGGTAGCGCACACCTGTAGTTCCAGCTACTTGGAAGGCTGAGGTGGAAGGATCGCCGGAGACCAGCAGGTCGAGGCTGCAGTGGCCGGGAACGTGCCACTGCACTCCAGTCTGGGCAACAGAGTGAGACTCCAACTCAAAAAAAAAAAAAAAAAAAGAAAGAAATATAGTTTACATCCAATCATGGTTTGCAGAGGAGAGTCAACATTGAGCTTCTCAAAAATGTCAGTGATTCTTCTCACCAACACATGCCTTAATATCATAATGTCTTCTCTGTCCTTCCAGGAAAAATAGTTCAGAGATAAGTCATCTTGTCTCACACAATAAATCATTTTGAATACTTCCCATTCCTTTTGACCTTCTCACCAATTCCTCAGTGTTTTGGCAAGGAGGTTATGGTGGGCTGTTGTACAAGTTTAAAGAAGTCATCTCAGCAGCTTACTAAACCAGCTCCTGGTCACTCAACTCTTGAGCCACAGGTATGTGACTCCATGCCAATAAGTTCTACCCTATAATCACTTATATGAAGGGGGACCAAAGAAACTGTAATTCTCCTTTTGGAGAACAGGCACCTTGTAATATAGATTTCCTTAGGTAGGTAAGTGTTTTAGGAACCCATCAGCATCAGTGTACCAGCTAGCACTGGTGTGAGAGGCTGCATTCAGTTTCAGTTTGAACTTTTTTTGGAAGATTTTTTCAACATGTTTGCCCACTTCATGAGTGATTTCCAAGTGCACCTGCTCTACTGCACTGAGTGTTCAGCAGTTTTTGACCAAAAACAACATTCCTCCAATCTCACCCCAAGAGACTTGTTCCCCTGGATGAAAAAAGCCATTAAAGAAAAATGTTTTGTCCATGTGGAAGAGGTGAAACAAGAAAACATAAGAAGCACCAAAAGTCATCAAAATGAGTTCAAAAACAGTTTTGATAAGTGAAAAAAGCATCTCTATGGGTGTATTGCATCAAACGGAGAGTACATTGAAGGTGACTGAAGTTTAAACATGTAACAATACACAATTTTTATAACTAAATTTTTTTGGGGTCCCCCTCGTATTCTGCTCCATTTCCTTGCTTGTTTTCCATCCTAAAAATCCACTCCAATATATATTATCCTACCTCATGCTAGTATTTGGCAGTTCCTGTAGTTCCTTCTGAATATAAGGTATTTCCCACCTGTTTAGAGACTATATCTTGTTCTTTATGTGGTGAAAATACCTTATCCTTGTCATGAGTTGGAAACAATGAAAAATGTCAGTGCTGGATGTTAATACAAGCAATTTCTTTTGAGATAATTGTTTTAGATGAGGTTATTGCCTTGTCTCCAGAAACTGGGAGGCTGCTCTCCAACAGGATGAATTTAAGAAGCTGCTTCTGCCAGTCTGGGGGTTCAGGAAACTGTAGGTATTCAAGATTCTCACACTCATAGCTATTTCAGGTCTCAGGGTTATACTCTTTCTTTATCAGGAGATTAGATAGATAGATAGATAGATAGATAGATGGATAGATATATGCGCGCGTGCACGCGCACACGCACACACACACACACACACACACACATAGAGGGACCTGCAAATATTGTATATGAAGTTTCCTTGCAGCTTTACAGTCCTGGGACTGTATTCAGCACTCTGCTTTACAACTAGAGGAGACGACGGCCTTTTTAATCCAATGGGACAGACAGAATGACAGATCAGGTTTTTCCATCAGACACAAAAACCTATGTTGGAGATTCAGCTTAGGGCAATCTTAGAGTTGCCTTAACAGCTTCCTAAGCTGGAAGGGACCTGAGTTCATACTGAGTTGAAAGCCAAATTTGTCCACTTCACACCCCAAAAGCCATTCAATAACCCATTCAAAGAGGGGAATAGTTGCATGTTTGAGTCATACTTTTCTCACTTCAATAAATACCATGAGAGAAATTACATCATCTCAAGAGGATCAGATGTCACTGAAGTAACATCGCCTTTCTATAGCATCTAAACTCCTTGTAGCAGAACTTTAAACCACAGATCACTTGCTCTCCTGACTCACAATACTGAATGAATGAATGCAGTAATAAAGAAGATATAAGAACCAGGAGGTAGAGATAGTTCCACTGAAAACTGAAGGTGAGAAATAGAATCTATAGAAATAGGTCTACTGTCAATGCCATGAGGAAGGTATGGGGATGGATAGAGGCTGTACATCCAAGAAGTCTTGGTCTTCATTAGGCAGGGTCCAGAGACCATTTTGTGGGATATGCACCTTATAAAATTTGGTAGGTTTTCTTTTAAAATAATACAAGATCAACATGAAAATAAATACTTTAAAAAAGTTATACGACAATTTCTAACAAGTGTTAAAACAATGGCAATTACAAGTAAAAATGACAAATTATATATATATTTATATGTATCTGTTTTTAAATTCACATTTATATGTATATATTTTTTAGTTCATAGAATCATCTTATGTAGCTGCATAATCTGAAGTAGAATGATGTGAACATCCAAGGTGAAGAGTATAATGGTTTTATTGCAAATCGAAACACCAAACTTTTGCAACTTTTACATAAACATGTAGCCATGTAACACATAACAAGAGCCCAAGAGTGATCACTGTCTCATTCTAAGAGGCAAAAATGCAGACAGTTTTATGTAAAGTCTTTAGCATTTTTTTCGTACAAGTTTTGAAAATAAACTAACTTTTCTAACATTTTTTCACAAAAATATTATTTCATGTTAGAATAAACAATAGATTGACTTCAGACTTTTTAATTATATTCAGATAATTGTCATATTTAGCCAAATGGAGGCTTTTTATGATCCATTTTCAATCTCCCAGATTCTGGTCCATCTACTCCTAGCCGTTTGGAATGACTTAGCAGTTGGCAGTTGGCATTTATAATATTGGAACTAGTTGGAACTATACTACAAATAAGCCAGATGATAAAGTTTGCTTGGTTTGAGATTAGTGACTATGTATTTAGAGATAAAAATTCCCAGAACAACGAGTTTGCTTTTTCTACAGTTTATACCAAACTAGATGGGTTCTTAAGCAGTCATCTTGGACTAGGTCTAGAGTGGCCAGACTGTGAATACAATGACTCTAAGCTGCCTTCCATGTGTGATTACACAGCTGTATTAAGAAGACCCACTACTGGTAATGAAGTCAGCCAGAAGCCTGTCTGTTTTAAGAAACTATTGAAGGAAAGACACTCCCCAAAATGAAATTTTATGGAAATATAGAATGAACAATCCTGTTCAAGGCTACCAAAATTATTTTGTACATGCTGAGATGTTATTCATGCATTTATAGACTACATACAAATGCTTCATTTACTTTATTTTTTGAATTTCATTCTGTTGCATTGCAAAAGAAGTTATAGGTATAATATATAGCAAAGCATACCTATCTTTGGTTCTATGCTTCAGAAATTTTTTTCCCAAAAAAAATAAGCATGGTAGGAAACAATAATTCAACTATCTTAAGAGACAATCTAATATTTTATAAAATTTAAGCAAAAAATATATTGCTGATGTTTCCTGCAGACTTTTTTCTAGTTATCCTGCTTAATATCTAACACCAGTGCAATTTCAATATTAAAATAATTGTGCACACTCTATTTAACTTTTCAGAACGACATAAAAATGTCATTAAACAAAATAGCACTTTCCCCCATAAGCCATTTAGGAATTATTCATTCTAAAAACATACTGGAAAGTAGAATTGCTTTCTTTTAAAATAATACAAGATCAACATGAAAGTAAATATTTCAGTAGAATTGCAGAAATATGTCAACTTTTAAAACTGTCTTTAAGAAACACAAGGAAACAAAGATGTAACGGTAGCCACAGATCCTAGAGATCGCCAAAAAAAGTTAACACATTACTCAAACTCTCCAATTTTCAGAAAATATTTACATGCCATAAAGACTTGTTCAGAGATTTTTTAAAACTAAAATCTAGTAAAGCTTTCTTTTATAGTTTCAACTCAGAATATTTAACGAGCCTCATTTGTTACTGGTTTCCGTCTCTTTTCAAATATGATTTTTGCATCAAATAATTCTCTTTCTCTGTAGCCTAGAGATGGTCCTTTTAGATATTTTGCTTCAGCTGCCTTGTAATCTAACCCATCAACGGCAGAAATTGAACAAATAATTGCCTCTGGCAGAAGAACTTCTAGGATAAATTTAATTTTGTCATCTTTTATCAGAGTCAGCATTCTTTTATCTATTTGTTTGTAGACTTCTTGTAAATATTTTACCACTTCATCCAACTGATCTTCATCCTCTAAGTATGTTTCAATGCAGGGTGTGAACCTATTTGCATTCAAAAATGATTTCAGCCATCTGGATCCTTTTGTGCCTTTTAAAATGCCCAAAAGATGATTCTCTACTCCCTTTGCATTTACAATGAAGTCCACTATGTTCTTGTTGGCTCGGTCCCGAGCAGACTTCATCCGGTCAGGGAGAGTTTTCTGGAAGGCCATTTTTTTGGCCTGGGAAGTCACAACCATTGGTTCCACAGTATCTTCATCATGTAGCTTTGGAAATAAGTTCCTAAAAGTATCCTGTTTGATTGCTTTTCTAATTGGATAACTAATGTCAGCAGCATAATATTCAAGGATAGAGCCTGCAAAAGAACCACAACCTATTCTAACTCTGTAGTCACAAATCAGTGAGATGCACCAGTCAATACTTTCACTATAATCCTCCCTGGCTTTATCTACTAGTTTTTGTTTCTCTTTACAATCAAAATTCTTTAATTTTCTAAAAGATACTCTAACACCTTTCTTTTCAGGATTCATGTTTGCTTCAATGAAAAGCACACTTGCTTTCCTCTCTTTGCGTCTGATGCTTTTTACCACTGCTGGCCAAAATGGATATTTTTTATATTTAAACCAGACTATCATTCCTGTTTCAAATGAACGTGGCTCACAATGAAAAAGCAATTGTGGAAGTTCTTCATCTTCTTCACTGTCATCCAATATAGAAGTATTAACACGATTTAGACACAATGCGTTGTCAGAAACAAGTCCTTCTTCCTCAAATTCGTCAAAATCCAGTCTCTGAACATTTCTTCCACTATTCCTAAGAAGTGAATAATCAAAGACACAGTTAGAGGCATTAAATGAAACCTGGTGCTCCCATGAACAGCTCTTGGGGGATGTTATGGCACCCATCTCTGATTCCATGGAAGGTTGATTCTGGCTGGTATCTAAGCATGGATTTGAGGGACCCTCTCCAGGATCTTCAACATTCTCTGAGAGGATACAGCAGTCAGAGGAAACAGTTAGGGTCTTCGGGCAATCTTCTTCTTTTTCCTCTTTCAAAGTTTTGGGCTTAATATCTGATGGTAAACATGAAGTAAACTTTTCATCTTTAACACATGTATCCTCCTTTTTGACTTTGAAATCCACGGACATAACTGCTGCAATATCAATCTTTTTCTTGTTCTCTTTTTCATCATCATCTTCTGAAAGTGAAGGAAAATTTTGGCAGAGGTTGAAATCTTGTGATGGCTTTGTTTCTATTTCACTTGGAATAGTGCCAATGGTTGTATGTACCTGTGATTTATCATCACACAGGGAATCACCACTCTCTGAAGATATTAACAGTGATGTTGAGTTTTCATTTTCCTCAAGACACTCTGGTAAGTCCCCTTCGTACTTTCGATACTTTTTATGAGGTGGTGAATCAGGTGGTTTTTGTGGTACACTTTGAAATAGTGTAGTGGTCTTCTCTTTATCTGAAATGCTTGCTTCACTCAAATATGTTCTTTCATTCAGAATATCCAGTGCCACTTTGAGTGATCTTTCATAGACAGTTTCCTCTGTGAGTGAAGCACTGACCTTTGATCGTAGTGAGGAGGCAATGGCTTCAATTTGTGATTTCTTGAGGGTCTTTGTTTCTGTGGTGTCCACTTTAATTTTTTCATCTAGTGAAAGTATTTGAACTTCTAGGGAGAATGTCTTTTTTCTCTTATTATCTGATGAAGTTTCAGATCTGGACAAAACTTTTGCTGGCCACAACTGGTCTTTCCAATTGCATAAGACATACTTGTCATCCATTATGATTTAGATTTGTGTAACAAAGTTTATTATCAGAGGTTGACGTGTCTGGCTGTCTTTGTCACTGTTAAAGCAGGTCCTACGGAAACAAAACTCTTAACAAAGCCTCTTTTGTCTTAGGACCACCAAGGGTTTACAGCTTGTGTGGCCTGATCTCCTCCACCTCAATTTCCCACGGATGCTTGAATACGTTGTTTGAATAGGATGATACTGGAAAATACTGAAGTAGGGAAAAGGAAAAGAAGAAAAGTATTAGCAAATAAAATTATTTTGCAAAAATAGAATGTGAACAATTATAAATAGAGAAGAGATAAAATTAAAAAAAACAATGCTCAGCGGGCATCAGAGGAAAAAATGCAGTATAAGAGGGAATACAAACTGGTGATGTCATTTTATATTACCTCAAATTCAAGATCTTGCTCTTATTATTGCGCATGCTTATTAAGAAGTGAATGTATGTACTTGTCAACAGAGGTGGGGGAGAAAGCTTGTGGTAGCATGTCAGGAATTCTATTTCTGTTACCAGATACTCTGGTACTTTTGTACCCATAATGCTGTATCTATGGCAGTGGGTCTCCAAACTTATCAGGCATCAGAATCATCTGGAGAACTTTTTAAATTTCTAGGCCCCATACTGAAAGTTTTATTCAGAAAGTTTGGATTGAGCTCAAAATTTTGTATTTCTAAAAAGTTCTCAAGTGATTCTAATGTTACATATCCAAGAAGAAATCCTTGAAAAGTGGTATTCTAGCTGAATATATACCTTTATCATTTTTAAGCTATAAGTGCCTCACTGTTCACCCAGAGCAGGCAAAGACAATAGGGACAGTATCTCCTGGACCCAGATAAATACACAATGACTTTATTAAAAGCATAAGCTTAGAAGACAGAAATTCACAATGGCTTCTATAACCACTTATTGGATAGGGTAGTTATCAAGGATTGGAGAGTCAGGGCATTGGCAGGTAGACACCTGTAATAGTCTCTTGCATGATTTCTTCATAATGGTTTAATCCATGAGATTCTTTCCCAAAACTAAAAGTACTGACCTTTAAATATAAAATTTTATCACTGCAGGCCAGGGAGCAAAATGAATTGTACTCCAAACTGAAAACCTAACATGATTTTATCATTAAAGTGGTTTTTAATTTAAAATGTCATGGTTGCAGAGCAAGAAGCAAAATACATTATTCCCTACATTCTCAACATGCTTTTACCATGAAATGTTTTGTGAATTTGTTGAAGTCTTACCTGCTGTCACGTGGACTGTGGTGGGCCTACCTAGCCCTGTGATCCAGCTGTCTTGGATCACACCAAAAGCTTTACCCTGCTCAGCACTGCTGTGATTATACTGTCTTTCTGGGGCTCAACTGGCCATCACATGCAGACTGCCCAGGCCACGTGCTTCTTTGATATCAACCTAGTCTTTCAGAAAGGAAGGCAGGGAATCAAAATCAACTAAATAGAAAAGCTGTAAAGAAATTTCACTACCAAAACTGTAATAGGCATGTCATTCTGAAACATAGAAATGAGGCAAAATCTCATCTGTGATGTAGATTTGCCATGTTTATTTTTCTTCTTATTCTTATAATCTGAAATGCCCTCTAAAACATATATATGCTATTTGGTTCATATTGAAGGCATTTCTCTACGAAATTATGAGGTAGAGACAAGAGAGAAGGAAGGAAAAATTGCCTTATGTCTACTATAAGCCAGACTGTAGATTTGTTTGAATCTTCATCATGTGAATTTTTTCTTCTTTACACATTTTTTTTTCAGTAGAATCACAATTACAAGGTACAAGTTGTCTTATAGTCTATTAATACAAAATAGTTTTATTGTTTTTTTTTTTTTGCCTACTTCATAAAAATGATCACCTGGAGGAAAATGTAGACAATCTAGTAAATCTGGCAAGTGATGACAACCAGAACCAAAGCCTGCTCTTAAGTTAAAGGCAGGACCTCAATCACTACTAGAGTCTTCTTATGGGATAATGATGGGAACTACATTTAGCCAACCAGGTGACTTCTCAAGCTTCTAGAATTATCTACGCTGAGTTTAAGGGTTTTTTAATGTGTGGGATTATAGCTACATGATACTGTCTTCAACTGCAATGTTTTTGATTATGAAAATATTCAGAGCCGGGCTCGGTGGCTCAGCCTGTAATCCCGTGCCTTTGGGAGGCTGAGGTGAGTGGATTGCCTGAGCCCGCGGGTTCGAGACCCGCCTGGGCAGCGAGACCTCATCTCTACAATAAATCAAAAAATCAGCCGGGCGTGGTAGCGCATGCCTGTAATTCCAGCTACTTGGAAGGCGGAGGCGGAAGGATCGCCGGAGACCAGCAGGCGAGGCTGCGGTGGCTGGAAGCGGCCACTGCACTCCAGTCTGGGCGACAGAGTGAGACTCCAACTCAAAAAAAAAAAAAAAAAAGAAAATATTCAGAACATACTAAAAATTAAGAATATTTAGGATATATGCAAAACAGTACAACTTTACAAATAACAAAATTGAATATTTTCTATATATTTATAGAATTCTTTTACATATATACATAAATGTATATCATGTAAAACCAGCTTCAGACCTCACTCAAGAGTGTGGCTTGAATATCCCAGGAAATATTTTTCACATGATTTTTTAAAAAATTACTTTAAATTTGGTTTTTACAATTTTGTAACACTTGATTTCAATATTTTCCCTAAAGATGTAAAAAAAAAAAAGTAAACAAATATATACAGTAATTCCTCTACATATGAATGAGTTCCATTCTGAGAGTGTGCTTGGAAGTTCAATTTGTTCCTAAGTCCAACAAAGTTAGACTGGGTACCCAACTAACACAATTGGCTATATAGTACTAGCTATATCACTACTGCTTTTATGCTTATTTCTGGATATCCTTGGTTTGAAATAAAGATATTGTACTACTGTACTTTATACAGTTTTGTAAAGTACACAAAAGCACAACCACTTGTACAGGATGCATGGATATGACAATGTACACCTGACACATGAACTACCTTATGTGACTGGACATACGAACACATGTTTACATCTTTGAAAATTTGCTACTTGAAGGTTCATGTGTAGGTGACTTAATGTATTAATAATTTTTAAACAAACAGTAAAGCCAGCCCCTGTCACTCCAACTATGCATATAATCCTATTAACACTTTCCAGATTTGATTGCAAAAAGGGGAACCAAAAAAAAAAAAAACAGTGGATTTCTTGGAGGGTGGGCCCTTTTAGTACAGCCTTCCCTTGCTAGGTAAGTGTTCAGGAATCCTTTGGCATCAGTGTACCAGCTGTGTTCTGCTTCAGTGAATTTTTTTTTGGAGATTCTTTCAACACGTTTGCCCATTTCATGATGGGTGATTTATGAGCACACCTGCTCACAATGTGCTGAATGTTCAGCAGTTTTTGACCAAAACCAGCATGACCTCTAAGCTCCCAACCTCCCTGCTCACCTGATCTTATTCCTAGTGACTATTTTTTCCCAGATGAAAAATGTTCTCAAAGGGAAACGTTTTGCCCATGTGGAAGAGGTGAAACAAACAAACAAAGGCAGAATCAGTAAAAGGCATCAAAATTGATGAGTGAAAAAAGTGTCTATAGGTGTATTGCATCAAATGGAGAGTTCTTTGAAGGTGGCTGAAGTTTAAACATATAAAAATAAATAATCAATTTTTAATTCAATTTTGTAGGTCCCCCCTCACACATATTGTAGTAACATACATTGATATACTAACATACATTTTTATTCTTAAGTGAGATCATATGATATGTGCTATTCTGTAATTTTTTTTATCTTACACTATTTCTCAAACATTTTCAAATCAATACATGTAGAAGTTTATTTTTCTATTCACCTGATACACAAAGTACTCCATGGATGTACCATGCCATGATCTTAAAAACTGCTTCTAGAAATAAAATCCTCTTGTTGTCTTACTCTTAAAATTTAGATGATACAGAAAAATATTTCTTGCCAAACATGGTCATATCTGTGGTCTGAAAAAATGAACTGTGAAGAGGACACATGCAAGAAATTGTAGTTGATACAGCAAGCATGCTACCTACTTGATTTGGTCCAGAAAAATTTCCACTATTTTTTTTTTTTTTTTTTTTGAGTTGGAGTCTCACTCTGTCGCCCAGACTGGAGTGCAGTGGCCGCTTCCGGCCACCGCAGCCTCAACCTGCTGGACTCCGGCGATCCTTCCACCTCAGCCTTCCGAGTAGCCGGAATTACAGGCATGCGCTACCATGCCCGACTGGTTTTTTTTTTTGATTTATTGTAGAGATGAGGTCTCGCTGCCCAGGCGGGTCTCGAACCCACGGGCTCAGGCAATCCGCTCACCTCAGCCTCCCAAAGGCACGGGATTACAGGCTGAGCCACTGAGCCCGGCTAAATTTCCACTATTAACAAAAGACAAGGGAGGTATGGAAGAGAGTCTGTGAGTGCCTATGTGTGTTTATGTATCTGAAACAAAATGAGTATTCTGTTTCAGCTTCATTTTTCCTTCATGATTATAAAAATAATCATTGGGAAATCTAAAGATGTTGAAATAGGTTTAAAATAATTTTAAAATAGCACCTTGACCACACAGAAACACTCACTGTTATCACAGGAGTTTATTTTCTTCTATTTTTTTTTTTTTTTTTTGAGTTGGAGTCTCACTCTGTCGCCCAGACTGGAGTGCAGTGGCCGTTCCTGGCCACCGCAGCCTCGACCTGCTGGGCTCTGGTGATCCTTCCGCCTCAGCCTTCCGAGTAGCCGGAATTACAGGCATGCGCTACCACGCCTGGCTGATTTTTTGTAGAGATGAGGTCTCGCTGCCCAGGCGGGTCTCAAACTCGCGGGCTCAGGCAATCCACTCACCTCAGCCTCCCAAAGGCGCGGGATTACAGGCTGAGCCACCGAGCCCGGCTCTATATTTTAAAAATCACACAAATATACATGCATACACGATGTGAAAATATTTTCACAACTACATACTTAATCACTTGCCCATGCTCATGTACTTGTGACACATATAGTCTTATTACATATCAGTCAACTCGGGGGCATCCTCCCCATGTTGTCAAATACTTGTAACAGTTATTTTTCTGTGTAAATTAATACATGTTTAAAAATACAAACAATAACAGACTGTATAGCTATATAAATATAGAATGCTAACTCAATAAATTAGCATGAATGACCATGCTGCACTGAAGCCTTAATTTGGAGGTTGTAATCTGATCACCCCTTTCTCCCACTGTAGACTTATAAAGCTTGGAAGATTAAAAAATTAGAGATTATTCTTTCAAAACACCAGCAATTCCTCAAAGCCACACACCATTCCCACCACTACAAGAATGCTGCTCCTGGTTTTCTCATCTTCAATCTAGGGCCCTGAGAACTCACTAGAAAATAACTATATTTAAAATAGCCATTACCTTGAAGCTTCTTGTCAGCTTCAGCTTGGTAAAATGCAGTTTCTCCCCCAAAACTGGTCAGACACAGCTCTCTTCCATATCACTCAGCCCCTGGCTGTGAAGAGGAACAGAAGGCCCCTCCCAGAATTAGAGGAAGGATAACTGCAAAGGGAAACTGCTGAAGTGTTAAAAGTGGAGGAACACTCTTAAAAAAAACCTTTAAAGTGAAATGGTGACTAGTGTGTTTAACTTCTATTCAAATTCTCAGGGTGCATTATTTCTTGAAGAAAGGACACATCTTTAAGCCAGTATGTCCACTGGGGCTCTAATATTAGAGTATGTAATGCTTTGTGCTATAAACAACTCCTACATTTCAGGGGTTCAATCCCCCAAAAGTTTATTTTGCTGATGTCAAGGTTCAGGGTAGGTCATCATGTGGCCAGAAAGGGGCAAGGTTCTTTGTTCCAAGCAGTCATTGAAGGACCCAATTTCTTCCATCCTATGACTACCCTCTTCTTAAGCCCTGAAATCCTTCACTGTATTTTTTTGCATGTGGCTAGCTGTCTAAAGAAGAGGGAGAATGGAGAGTCCTGTGGAAGGTTTTAGGAGTCAGATCTGGCAAACATAATTTCTGCCCAGAGTTCACTAGCCAAGACTTGGGCGTGAAGTCTCAACTACCATAGAAGCTGGGGAATGTAGTCTTTCTGTGACCCCAGGAAGAAAATGGTTTGGTGTCTATCAACAGGTTTTCCCTTTCTATATATATATATATATATATATATATATATATATATATATATTTTTTTTTTTTTTTTGAGTTGGAGTCTCACTCTGTCACCCAGACTGGAGTGCAGTGGCCACTCCTGGTCACCGCAGCCTCGATTTGCTGGGCTCCGGCGATCCTTCTGCTTCAGCCTTCCAAGTAGCCGGAGCTGTTTTTACAGGCATGTGCTACCATGCCCGGCTGATTTTTTGATTTATTGTAGAGATGAGGTCTCGCTGCCCAGGCAGGTCTCGAACCCGCAGGCTCAGGCAATCCACTCACCTCAGCCTCCCAAAGGCGCATGATTACAGGCTGAGCCACCAAGCCCGGCTTCCCTTTCAATATTTTATAGACATTTGTTATTTGTTTAATGCGTTTTTTAAAATAACAGACAAGCAAGCACCATTTTCTAAAATCATCAAAGCCTTTCCCGAGACGAAGCTGCTATAAGCAACTGCCACTTGGCACCATGCTCTGCCCTACCACCTCAGCACCAGGACAGACACTGGCAGTGAAGGCTACAGAGGGAGTTCAATGAGAAAGCCAGAGGCTGAGTTCCATTGGAGGAGACGAAACAGGCACTCCACCATCATCTTGAAACCAAGCAGGAAGGTGGTCCAGCAAGAGCACCATGGAGCAAAATACCAACTCCTTGTGACTGACGAGCAAACTATATATCAATCTGGGATAGATTGTGAACCCAGAGGGAATATCTTAAAAGTACAAACCTTGGAGGGGCTGGATGAGTGTGTAGTCTCATACATCCTACCCCTGACACTAACCCAGCCATGGAACAAAGGGTGCAAACAGAAAAGAACAAGGAAGACCAATCCAGAGAAGAGCAGTGAGGATACACATACATATCTATCGCATCATCAGATAGAGTAGTGGTACGGAGTAGGTCTCAGGGGGCCCATACCCCAGTCAGGAAACATTGTGACCTGCAAGTAGTTGAATCCTAGCCCTGCCCACCTACCACCTCATTTGACTTTCTGAAATTACAAGAGACAGCACAGCTTCCCACCCCTAGGCCTGTTCCAAAATGGAACAAATTTGGAGGTCCTGCTCAGCAAAGACTGAGCAAACAACAGAAGTGAAAGCTCCTCCCACTACCACTAAATAACAAAATTAAAAAGAAGGAGGTCTGTCACAACAAGGAAAAATTAACAGAGAAACACAGGTAACCACCATAGTACCTAAGAGACAACACCCAAAACAACCAGACCTCAGAGCTGAAATAATTGAAATCCCTAATAACTGGCCTCAGAACATAGCAGGAATCAGGAAGTAGATGGAAAGAGTGAACAAAACTCAAGAAAGATGGGATGTGATACTGAAAAAACTTGTAACAGAGATTTTGGCCATAAAAACCTTTGTCTAGGAAATAGATAACAAGCTGACAAGCATAGAAGGCAGAATTAACCAAGCAGAAGATACTGAAAAAACTTGTAACAGAGATTTTGGCCATAAAAACCTTTGTCTAGGAAATAGATAACAAGCTGACAAGCATAGAAGGCAGAATTAACCAAGCAGAAGAAAGAATCTCAAAGCTTGAGGACCAAAATGCAGAATTAACCCAATTTGTTAAAAAAAATAGGAAAAAACTCAGAAAGACGAAAACATTCTCCAAAAAATATGTGATCATATCAAGAGGCCGAACTTACATGTGATTGGTATACATGAAACAGAAAGGAAAATGGAGAATGCCTTGGAGTAACTATTCCATGAGGTTATCCAAGGAAACTCCCCATCCCACCAGATATATGATGATCCAAACACAAGAGATTCAGAGACTCCCCACAAGACTTCAAATGAGAAGACCAACCCCTAGATACATAGTAATTCGCCTACACAAAGTAGGTATAAAAGAAAAAAAATTCTAAAAGCAGTGAGACAGAAAGGTCAGACTACTTATCAGGGAAGACCAAAATAGCAGCAGACTTATCAGCAGAAACACTACAAGCTAGAAGGGACTGGAGGCCAATTTTCAAAGTTATCAAAGATAATTTCAACCAAGAATTTCCTAACCAGCTAAGCTCAGCTTCATCAATAATGAAGAATTAAAATCCTTCCCAGGCATCCAATCCCAGAAAGATTATGCTGCTTCCAAACCAGCTCTACAGGAGATGCTTAAGAAGTTGTAGCATAGAAGAAAAAAAAAGTACCATGCACCTTGCAAGAGTACAAGAAAACAGAGCCAAGAGAGCATACAATGCACCTGCAAAATTGAAAACACATACATATATCAATGAAAATGTTAAAAGAAAACAAAACAGCCTTATAAGAGTCCCATGACAGGAATAAGCTCTCACATTTCAATAATCAGTCTAAATGTGAATGGACTAAATGCACCCCTGAAAAGACATAAAATGGCAAAATATATATTAAAAAAAGCAAGACCCAACAATATGCTGCCTCCAGAAAACACACATCACGGCAAAGGATACCTACAGACTTAAAGTTAGAGGATGAAAAATAAACTTTAAGTTGAACAGAAACCAAAAGAAGGCAAGTCACAATTTTAATATCAGACAAAACAACTTTCAAGCTTTCGAAAATTTAAAAAGACATGAAGGGACCCTACATAATGATAAAAGGTTCACTCCATTAACAAGAAATATCCATCCTAAACATATATGCACCGAACACAGGAGCACCAGGACTTATAAAACAACTACTGAGTAAACTAAAAGGATACTGACTCTAACACCATCATAACTGAGAACTTAAATATCCCACTAACAACCCTAAATAGATAATTGAGGCAAAAAGTCAATAAGGAGATCAGGAACTTCAACTTGACACTTGACCAACTGTATTTAATAGATACCTACAGAACACTCCACCCAAAAACCATGGAATATGCATCCTCCTCATCCCCACATGGAACATACTGCAAGATCAACCATATCCTCAGCCATAAATCAAGCATAAACAAATTCCATAAGACTGAAATAATACCATTCATCTTCTCAACCACAATGCAGTAAAAATAAATATCACCACCAATAAGACCACCCCCCCAAAACACATAACTAAATGGACACTAAATAACACACAACTAATTGACTCCTGGGTAAACATGGAAATCAAGACAGGAATTAAAAGATTCCTGGAAACAAATGAAAACAAAGATACATTGTACCAGAATCTCTGGGATACCATGAAAACAGTAATAAGAGGGAAATTTATTGCTCTACACACAATTATTAAAGAACCCCCCCCAAACAGAAAGATCGCAAATAAACAGACTAACGTCACACCTAAAAGAGTTGCAAAGGCAAGACCACCAGAACCCTAACTTGAGTGGCAGAATCCAGATCACCAAAATAAAATCCCAACTACAAGACATAGAAGACAAAAGTATCATAGAAAAAACAAAAAAGCTGGTTCTTTGAGATGGACCACAAGACAGATGGACCTCTAACCAGACTGATTAAGAAAAAAAGACAAAAAACCCAAAAAACACACTTAGGAATGCAAAAGATGAAATCACAACTGATCCTGAAGAAATTCAAAAGATTATCACAGAATACTATGCAAACCTGCATGGAAACAAATTTGAAAACCTCAATGATATGGAGGACTTTCTGACATCACACAACCTCCCAAGGTTGAAACAAGAAGAAATTGAAATACTAAATAGACCAATAACAACCCAGGAAATCAACTCCATCATATGAAAACTATTTCCAAAAAAAAAAAAAAAAAAAGTGCTGAACCAGATGGCTTCCCAGCAGAATTCTATAATAAAACATACAAGAAGGATTTGATACCAGTCCTATCAAAAGTATCCCAGGCAATCAAGATGGAACCCTCCCCAAATCATTTTATGAAGTTATCAAACCTGGCAAAGACCCAACAAGGAAAAATAACTACAGGCCAATCTTGACGAACATAGATGCAAAAATTCTCAACACGATTCTAGCAAATTCGACCCAACAAACTCATCTCAAGAGTCATCCACCATGAACCAGAAGACTTCATTCTTGTGATGCAAGGTTGGTTCAACATCTGTAAGACTATAAATGTAATTCAATACATCAACAGAAGTAAAAACAAGAGCCACATAATTATATCATTAGACACTGAAAAACCTTTTGACAAAATCCAACATCCCTTCTTGATAAAAACCCTTGAGCACTTAAGTACAGAGGGAACATTACTCAAAATACTCTATAAATGTGTGCTGAATGAGTGGGCGAATTACTTAATGAATTTGAAATAGTTATGGACTTCGATCACAGGAAATTAAAAGATAATTTTGTACCTGGTTCTGCATCTGTCTTTCCTCCCTCTCTTCTCCCCAATCTTTCATTTTTCTCCTATTTCTTCCTCCAGCATATAACATAATGTAATTATGAGAGTGAGTGACATCCCATTCCTTTTTCAAATTTCATTGAATAGAAGCAAGGTAACAGGTTCTGCCCACACTCAAAGGGGAGGGGATTATACAAAGATTGGGTCTCCTAGGGTGTGTCCACTACTGTACTCTATGACTCCATTTATATGACATTTTCAAAATATATATAGTGAAAAGATCAGTGCAGCATGGTGTTACAGGTGTGGAAGTGTGTGGTTATAAAGGGACAGCATAAGGAATTTGCAAGGGCAATGAAACTCTTGCAACTGTAGTCATGGTTTTATGAATCTATCTATATATATATTAAAATCCAGAGAACTATATACAAAAAAGGTCAAGTGAGCCGGGCGCGGTGGCTCAGCCTGTAATCCCGTGCTTTGGGAGGCTGAGGTGAGTGGATTGCCTGAGCCCGCGGGTTCGAGAACCGCCTGGGCAACTTGGTGAGACCTCATCTCTACAATAAATAAAAAAATCTGCTGCTGGGCATAGTAGCGCGTGCCTGTAATTCCGGCTACTCAGAAGGCTGAGGCGGAAGGATCGCTGGAGCCCAGCAGGATGAGGCTGCAGTGGCTGGGAGCGGTCACTGCACTCCAGTCTGGGCAACAGAGTGAGACTCCAACTCAAAAAAAAAAAAAAAAAAAAAAAGGTCAAGTGTAGTGTATAGTACTTCAGTGTATGATTTTAATGTATAGTAATTCAAATAATAAAAGTTTAAATGGGAAATGTGTTATAACCATTATATAAAAAGCAACTCTTTACAAGAATGCTTTAGAAACTATCTGCTTCTCCTATAGCATATTTAAAAACAAAAAATAACACCCACACATACATTTATTAAAAAGTACCAGTTTCACTCCCACTTAGGAAATAAAAAATCATAAAAGAATATTGCCTATAACTTAACAATAATAAATATCTAAAAAATCATAACTTTCCTTGAGCCTATTGGGGAACTGAGTTAAAGTGAATTCCAAAGGGTGACCAGTCCTTTCAAAGAGAGACAAAGTATATGTATGGGTTCACCTTTGTCAGAGCATGAAAAGAGAAGTGGCTGTCATACAAGCTGAGATTTTAGTGATTTTTTAAAGGTAAAGCACAGGATAGTTGCATCTGTATGGAGTATCTGGAGCCCCAGACACTTATATACTCACTGCCAAGTTCTTTTTTTACAGTCCAACCAGAAGCTCACAAAAATGCCTGGGCACAAAAAAGGAGACCTAAAAGAGTCCAAGTCACCATTGCAGGTATACAGGAGGCAATCAGCTGTTGCTGAGGAACACACACACAGCCCCACACAATTCTGTCCAAACCTTTCTATCATGGTGAACAAAAGTCCTAAGCAACTAGGGGTGGAACAGCAAATTCTCTCTTTCTGGACCCAGGCAAAAATCCATTGCTTCTGAAGAAGGGACAGAAGCTCAGAAAACTCATCTGCCTGGGGAGGGAGAGATAGGAAACCCTCCCTCTCCAGGACAAAAACAGATCTATTGCTGCTGGGGGGAAAGCAGAAAACCCTCTCAGCCTTGAGTAAACCCTCTCAGGTTTAGGCTCCTCTCTGAATCAAAATCAGTGGTCAGCTATTGCAGAGAAATGGGAAGAAAATAATCTCTCACCAAAGACCAGCCTAGATGAAAATCAGCGGTTAGCTGGCATGGAGAGAGGCAAGAATACTGAGAAAGTTCCACCCTTAAGGTCCAGGTTCATAAGGCCTCCCTAAGTTTGAGGCTAGATAGGACAACAGACAATATTTCCTGCCTCACTAGGAGCCTAGTACCTAATAATAAGAGCAGCCTACTGCTGTGAAGTGAGCAAGAGCATGAAGAGAGACCCTCCTTTGGTGGCACAGATATAAAGGGACTACTGAAAATTGAGGGTGGAGCATCAGTGAGGAAAATCCTCTGGTACTCCAGCCTCCAACTGAAGCACAAATAATGTAAGTTATGTGAGTCAGAAGATAATGAAATGAGAAAGTGAGGGAACAATCTCCAACATATTTTATACTACCAGCATTAACCTGATACCAAGCCCAGAAAAAAATAACAACAAAAAATTACAGACCAATATCGCTCATAAACATAGCGGAATTCTTAACAAAATGCTATCAATCAAAGCCAATAATATAGAAAATGGATAATGACCAAATACAGTTTATCCTGGCAATGTAAGATGGTTCAATATTTGCAAGTCAATTAATGTAATTCAGCAAATCAACAGACTAAAAATAATAACAAATAAATAAAAATCAATTGGTGCAAAAAAAAGAAAACATTAACAGGCAACCCCCTTGGGTCCCCTCCCACTGTGGGAACTTTTCTGTCCTCTTAATAAATCCTGTTTTCTGAAAAAAAAAGCATTAACAACATTCCAAAAACATTCATGATAAAAACACTCAGCAAAGTAAGAATTAAATGGATCCTCCTTAACCTGACAGAGGTCCTCTACTATAAAACAAAGCAAAACACTGCAATTAATATCATACTTAAAATAATGAAACATGGAATATTTTTCCTTTAAAATCAGAAACAGACAAATATGTCTGCTTTCACCACTTGTATTAAACATTATACTGAAGATTCTAGGCAATACAATAAGGCCTGAAAAATAAATTAATGACATATGAATTGGAAAGGAAGGAAACTATATTTGCAGATAACATGATAATCTATGTAGAAAATTCCAGCAAATCGACAAACAAAATTGATAAATGAGACTTAGAAACTTCTTTCAAAACAGAACAATGAGACCTAATCAGTAAGTTTAATAATATTGCTAGATTCAAGGTAAATAAAAACAATTTTATTTCTACATAATAAAAATTGTAAGTTGATGTTTTTAAAAAGAACCGTTTACAATACCATTAAAATCCAGAAAATTCTTTTTTTCTTTTGAGTTGGAGTCTCACTCTGTCGCCCAGACTGGAGTGCAGTGGCCGCTCCCAGCCACCGCAGCCTCGACCTGCAGTTGATGTTTTTAAAAAGAACTGTTTACAATACCATTAAAACCCAGAAAATTCTTTTTTTCTTTTGAGTTGGAGTCTCACTCTGTTGCCCAGACCGGAGTGCAGTGACCGCTCCCGGCCACCGCAGCCTCGACCTGCAGTTGGTGTTTTTAAAAAGAACCGTTTACAATACCATTAAAACCCAGAAAATTCTTTTTTTCTTTTGAGTTGGAGTCTCACTCTGTCGCCCAGACTGGAGTGCAGTGGCCACTCCCGGCCACCGCAGCCTCGACCTGCTGGGCTCCGGCGATCCTTCTGCCTCAGCCTTCCGAGTAGCCGGAATTACAGGCATGCGCTACCACGCCCGGCTGATTTTTTGATTTATTGTAGAGATGAGGTCTTGCCTGCCCAGGCGGGTCTCGAACCCACGGGCTCAGGCAATCCACTCACCTCAGCCTCCCAAAGGCGCGGGATTACAGGCTGAGCCACCGAGCCTGGCAAAATTCAGGAAATTCTAGGGAAGATAACTATGAGCAAGATTTGTATGCTGAAGACTTCAATACACTAATGAGAGAATTAAAAAGGATCTAAGTAAATGGTGAAGTATATCATGTTCTCCACTAGTTTTAGAATGCGCCATCTCCCTTGAACATATCTACTGCATTCTCAATAAAAATTCTAGTACAATTTTTGTAGAAATTGAGAAGATAATTCTAAAATATATATGGAAAAGCAGAGAAACTAGAATAGTCAGATCAATTTTGAGAAGAAATGTAAGTTGGAAGATTCACACTACCTGTTTTCAATTCTACAGTAAATATGACAGTGTTACTGGCATAGAATTGAGCTATACCAACAGAACACAAATAGATCAGCAAATATGATCAATATATTTTTGGCAAAAGTAATTAAATGAAGAAATGATAGTCCTTTCAACAAATGGTGCAGGAACAACTAGACAGTACATGCAAAAATATGCATCTTGATCTCTTAGCTAAGGCCATATATAAAAATTAACTCAAAATTGATTATTAACCTAAATATAAAACCAAAAATTATAATGTGTAGAAAAAACAAAGTAGAAGATGTTTGAGACTTTGGTCTAGATCTAGGATACAATAAGCATGGACCATAAAAAAATTGATAAATGGGTCTTAGAAACTTCTTTCAAAAAATTAATAATAAGAAAACACACAGTGGAAGAAAATATTTTTCAAACACATAACTGATAAAGAATTTGTATCTATACTATATAAACAACTCTCAAAATTCAATAATGAGCTAACAACCCAACAAATAAAGGAACAATTTAAAGAGACACTTCGTCAGAGAAGATGTATGAATGGCAAATGAACATATGAAAAGACAATTAGTAATTAACTATGTGCAAGTAAAATTATAATGGGACACCATTATTAGCTTTGTAAGAATAGCTAATATTAAAAGTTTAAAAAAATCCTGACAGTATCAACTTCTGGCAATAATGCAGAGCAAATGAAACTCTCATACATTCATTACTGGTGGAAATGCAAAATGTGACAGCTGCTTTAGAAAACAGTTTTGCAGTTTCTAAAGTAGTTAAACATACACTTTATCATAAAACCAAGAAACTCCATTCCTAGTGCTTACCCAAGAGAACTGAAAACTTATGTATACACAAAGACCTGCTGTGGAATGTTTAAAAACTTTAATCATAATCGCCAAAAACTATAAATTTCCTGGTGAATGAATAATCAAATTAAAGAACATCCACACAACAGAATACCTCTCAGCTATATTAAGAAATAAACTACTGATACATGCAAGTACATGGGTGAATATTTCAAAAATATATATGATAAATGAAAGAAACCAGACACAAAAGAAACTGTACTCTTTAAGATTCCATTTATATGACATTTTGGAAAACGAAAAACCAGAGGGACAAAAATCAGATCAGTGGTTGCTGGGAACTGGGACAGAGAGAAGGTAGCGGGGGCAGGAGGGAACATTTTGGAGTTACAAAAATATTCTATAGCGTGATTGTGTTGGTAGTTATATGACAGTATATGTTTGTCAAAGCTCATTAAACCATACAATTAAAAGAGTAAATTTAATACTATGTAAAGTATAACTCTTTAAGTCCAAGTCTTAAAAAGGCATCTAATCAGAATATGGCCTATATAAAACATTTGTATTTTACCGTGAGAGTCATGGGGATACGTGGGATTTGGATTTGTACTTTGGATCAATGATTATCAGAGAAGGTTATTTGTTCCACAAGGTAAGTATAAAACTATCCTCTGGAGTGCAGAAATAATATATTAAAACTTCAAATTATTTTTATCTCCTGTATTAATTTTTATAGCTTGTACTTCTGAATTTGCTTTAAAGCATGGGGGAGCATCTAAGACACTTGATTTTGGACATAGTTTTAAAACTCTTTCTATAAATATATATCTTCGCTAAATACTTCTTTCATTGAGAGTCAGTTAACACAGGACATGTCTCAAGAAACCAGATGACATCAGCATTCTACAGGGCATGAAATTTATACCTATTGGCAGAGGCTTTAACCACATTGAAATTCTCATATGCCACCCAACCACATGAATGGAAAGGGAGGAAGGAGGGAGAAAAAAAGTGAGGAAGAAAGGATTAGAAGCCAAAATGCTACAATCTGGAGATTGTGATCCAGTTAAAAATATATCCCCAGTGAAAAGCAGAAACTGCATAACATTGAGTGAGGGGTGGGTGGGTTATAGCATAAACACATGTTAATATTTTCAGTTCACGTTGTCTATATAAAGAGTGGAAATATTCCAGTTAGAACACTCCCAAATATTACGAGAGGGCAATGGGCATTGTTAAAGCAAGAAATCCTAGACATTTAATAGATATTAAAAATATTAAATGATCCCTAAGGCATAGGCATAGAAAAATAACTGAATCTGGCTGTAAACAAAGAGTTCAATCTTATTATTAATATCCACTGGCCGAATGTCAGCCCACCTGAAGAGGAAGAACATAAGAAAAGAACTTGCTAAGATTGGCCAGGTTTGGTGGCTCTGCCTGTTATCTCAGCACTTTGGGAGGTCAAGGCGAGTGGATTGCCTGAGCCCGCAGGTTTGAGACCAGCCCAGGCAACTTGGTGAGACCTCATCTCTACAATAAATTAAAAATTAGCCAGGTGTGGTAGTGTGCGCCTGTAGTTCTGGCTGCTTGGAAGGCTGAGGCAGAAGGATTGCCAGAGCCCAGCAAGTCGATGCTGGGGTGGCCATGAACGTGCCAACGTACTCCAGCCTGGGCAACACAGTGAGACACAGACACACACACACACACACACACACACACACACACACACACACACACACACACACACACCAAAAAACAAACAAGCAAAACTTACTAAGGATCAGCATCCCAAGTACAGAAAAAGGCAAGCCAGATAATGAATCAATGCCAAGGTCAAAGGGACTCTATAATCTCTGGTCAAATATATATGCATAAAATAGAAAGAAAAAATTTTCAACCGCTGACCTACATAGAGGTCACAAGGGGATAACACTATCATGTTTGGATTTTGTATTTCCAAGGCAATGCTAAAATCTACACATGCCAAAGGATAAAACTACTAGGAGTCAAGACACAGAATGATGGAATGGGAAACTTAAAAAAAAAAATTGTTATTTCAAAGATGTGAGGTACAATTCAGTGTTAGGTATACAAATGGTCATTATAAGGTGAAGTTTGGGCCTCCCTTTGGCCCCCACTTTGCCTGGTTTGGGATCAGTTACTTTATTGATGAAGTGTACTCCTGCTTCCTCCCCTGACAGTTTCCCACCACTGCCAATCCATTTCTTTTAGTATTACGATAATTGTTCAGGGTCCGCTTATGAGTGAGAACACGTGGTACTCAGTTCTTTGTTCCTATGATAGATCATTGAGCATTACAGACTCTAAACCCATTCAAGCTTCTGCAAAGTTCATAATTTTGCCCTTTTATGGCCATATAATATTCCACCGTGTATATATACCAGATTTTTAAATCCAGTCTACTTTTGATGGGCAGAATAGTTGGTTCGATGTTTTTGCTATTGTGAATAGTGCTGCAATAAACATGTGCATGCAGGTATCTTTTTTGTAGAATGATTTGAGTTCATGAGGACCTCATAACTCCATCATTACAGTGCACAAAGAAAGCTCTACTATGCTCTGAGTATTCAAGAAGAGAGACTAACCTGTAGTATCCTTCCTCGCATTAACAAGCAAAGAGGAAGACCTATCTGGGGTGCCCTGGGGAAATCAAAGAAAAAAAGAGTCCCTCTTACCCTGTCATTCTCTGAGACACCTGTAGAAAAAGATTTGGGCAAGACCAAAATTTTTCCTATTATCACTCTAAATAAAGGTACTTATCAGTTTTTTTTAATGGGAGGATATGAAAGACTGTTAAAAAATCCAGTTTCTAAACCTCAGAGTTTCTCAGGCAAGTATTATGGCAGGGTTGTTAGATATTCCAAGTTCTCAAGTGGACAGATACCCAGACATGAGTTTAGGACCAAGTTGTAACTTTACTAGCAAACTGGAGGAACAACTGCTATTACCAGATATTAAAATATATTACACAATTTAAATAATATTTTGAAGTTCAGTGACAGTTTAAGTGTGTAGCAAGAGGTAGATATAAACACAGGAAAGCAACGGGAAAGAAAAAATTTCAAACAAAGCATAGAATATCTGAATATACACGATTTGTTGGCATATCTGGATATAGACTAGAAATCAATCAGTGAACGCTCAATCATCTAAAATATCCTTAGCTCATTTGTTTGTGTTTGACTGTTTAAGCCAGAAAGGCAGTTATTTTAGAGGACCCTATTACCTTAGGGCCACTAAAATCAATTTCTTCTTCTGTGGCTTATTTATATCTCTCTGAAAACTCACAGGGAAGTTTGAATAAATAATTTCAAATGAACATTACTACCTGATACTCATTTAAAGAAAAGACAAAAACAAAAAAAGAGAACAAACAAAAGAATTTCTTCTGTCATAGGCAAAGAAAGGTGGATAATGCAAATGGAGAAGACATACCAAAAAGATGAATAAATACTGGGCACCACACAGGGAAACACAGTACGCTTGGGGAAAATATTTTAAAATTCAGGAAAAGAGAAGTAGTTTTACAATGCCCCAATCTGTAGCCTTTAATAGAGTTATCACATATAAGGAATGAATGTGATACATGTGCTTATGAATGTGTGGTGGGAGATGGGCAAGGAAAGTTGGGGACACTATTCCTGTTACTGAATATTTTTGGACTTTGGTGCCTCTTAACATTTATTCTAGGGGAATTCTTTCAACTCTTCTAAGGTGCTATTGCTGCCCTATCTACCCAAGGCAATCAGACACAGATACTGGTGTACTTCTTGGATCAATCCAGACAGCAGCATAATGACCACATTAAGATGATGTGTTTAGGAATCACAGATATGGAATGGGTCATGGGTACCCAATGCACAGGACTGTTTTCAAGGATTTCTTGAGTCAGGCAGTTGGGTTGGACCGTAATGTCTTCCATAAGTAGACATCATTATGACTGTTTGAACAATTTCTTTATAGGGATTTAGCATATTTAATTCTTTCCCAGTATTAGAATTTGTGGTTTTTAATTTAAAATGTTATGGCTACTGAGCCAGAAGCAAAATAAATTATATTCTGGATTCTCAACTTAGCATGTTTTTACCATGAAATGTTTTGTGAAATTAGATGAATCTTACCCGCCGTCATGCAGATTGTGGTGGGTCTGACCCTGTGATACAGCTGTCTTGATTCTCACTCCAACAGCTTGTCCAGCAGGGCCTTTATGTTGCTCGGCACTGCTGTGACTGCACCGTCTTCCTGGGGCTCAACTGGCATCACATGTAGATTGCCCAAGTCACATGCTTCTCTGATATTAACCTATGCTGTCCAAAATGAAGGCACGATATCAAACCAACTAAATGGAAAAAATACAAAGAAATTTCCCTACCAGAACTCTAGCAGGTAGGTCATCCTGAAACACAGGAATGAGGAGAAATTTCATCCATGATGTAATGCCATGTTTATTTTCCTTCATGTTCTTGTGGAATACTCTTTGTGTCATTGGGTTTATGCTTAAATCTCATTCTTCAGGAAAATTTCTAAGAGGAGACAAGCTGACTTGTGTCTACTATGGGTCCGACTCTACGTAGCAGAACATTTTATAATTTGTTTGGGTCAACACATCCGTTTTTGGGTGGGGCTTTTTATTTGGATGGAATTTCAATCACACTCTATATGCTGTCTCATAGTATGCTAATGTAAAACATGTTTCATTGCTTCACTTCATAAAAATAGTTGTCTGGAGAAAATTTAGGATATCTGACAAGCGCCATCTTGTGACCAGAGTCAGAACTGTCACTCAATGTCCTTGTGGGAGAAGGGCCGGAACATGCCAGCCAACAGCTTTCTCAGGCTTCTAGAATATACCATGCTCAAATTTAGAGTTGTTATGCCTTACACAAAAAATGGAATCTGAATGTCTTCACTTCCAACAGTCAGATTAAAAAAATTGTGAGTTTACTGAAAAAAGTGAAGTTACGAGAAATATAATATAAACTATAATTCATTACTTTAGACATTATTTCTCATGTATTTTCCATGTTTTTCTTTACATAAATACACAAATCAATATAATTTCAAATCAGCTTTTTATCCTGCTCAAGCTCATGGTTTAAACTTTTCTCCATACCAATAAGTATTTTCAATGTGATTTTTAGTGAATCACTTCAAATGCAATTTCCCCCCAACTTTGGAACATTTTATCTCAATCTTTTTTCTTATGTTGTGAAGATATGACTAAATATGTATTAAGGATTCTTTTTAAATAGAGATGATAAAACTTTAGTTTGTCCTGTCCCTCAACACAAATAATTAGTAGTCTGTTTTATATACATATATTTTTTCTGATTTGATATACATATTTTATTAACATAATCTTTTACCTTTAAATGACATAATATGGTGCTGCCATTCTGCAATTTGCTTTTTCTTTACTATTTTCATCTTTTCAAATCACTAAAAGTTCATACTTTTGTCAGCTATATAGCATTCTGTTGTACGGCTGCACCATACTACATAACACTTTTTAAACTGCTTATAGAAATAAACCAAATCCTCTCTGTTTCTTATTCTTAAACTTAGATGACATTGATAAATGGTTCTGGCTGACCACAGCATACCCGTGGCCTGAAAGGAGGGGTTTCAGGGAAGACATATGTAGGACTGTAGTTGACACAGCAACCCAAGACTACCTGCTTGTTCAGGTCCAGGAAAAATTCCACTATTGGCAAAAGACAAGGGAGGTCTGGAAGTACGTCGGTGTGTGTCTATGTGTGTTCATGTATTTGAAACAAAACGGGTATGCTGTTTTAGCTTCATTTTGCTCTTTTAACTATACAAATTCTCATGGAATAAAGCAACTCCAGAAATGAAGTCAGTGAAAGATTTTAAAAACCTTAGTAACTGAACACTCAGAGATGCTGTTAACACAAAGTGTCTGTGTCGTTCACTTTATATGTTTACATTTTTCTATCCGTTATTTTTTGGGGTAGATAAGTGTTTGAACCAAAATATGATAATATATGTATCAAAGATAGAATGCCATGTAAAAAATTAACAGGAACAGCATGCCACACTAAAGTCTTAATTTAGAAGCTGCAATCTGATCGCCCGTTCCCACCCTAAAGACTTTAAAAATATCGGGGCAACAAAAATTCCAGAGAATTAATTCCGTCCCAATAACAGCAATTCAAAGAAAATCATATTCCATTCCCACCTCTCCCAGGCAACAATCTCTGTTTTTTTTCCCCACTTTATCACCAAGGTCAGAAGAAATTACCAGAAAATAACCAGCTTTAAGACAGCCATTACCTTGAAGCTTCTCGTCAGCTGCAGCCTCCTGAAATGCAGCCCCTCCCCCAAGACTGGCTGGGCACAGCTCCCTTCCAAGCGGCTCTGAGGAGGCTCCGCCCTCTCCCCGTGATGGGCAAAGCTGGGGGCCTTTCCCTCAATTAGAGGGAAGAGAATCGCCAAGTTAAACTGAAACTTCCTTAAAGCGAGAAGATAGTCACTTTTAAAACACCTGAAAGCACAAGGGCGAGTGATTTGCTGGGGGAGGGGAAGGTAGAAATGAGTACGTTTATCATATAATAAAGACCCAGTGAAAAGTATCTTTTACATGTTCTTATCTCTATTCCCTTTTTTCTACAAATGATTTTAAGATCCAGCTGCTCAAGCTCTATTTAAAAGGTCCCACTAGGTCCTTGTTTGTGATTGCAAATAATGAATTAATACATTATTTTACAGATAATTAAATCCTTGCAGTTCTAATACTTCTGGCCCTGTGACATGTTATGTCTCTCTTTTTATTCAGGTCTTCTCATTCACCCTTCAGAAAGTGTCATAGAATTTTCAATTAAAGTCATTTCTAAACATAAAACATCAACCAAAATTATTAAAGAGATATATATTTGAATATACAGAAACTGAAAACAAATAATACTATCCATGGTAAAAACACATAAACTAAATTTGAAAACAGAAGAACAAACCTGACAAAACTGTTTTCACTACAAAAATACTTCTAATCTAAAGTATCTCTTACACATTAATGAGAAATAAATGACAAAGATCAAAAAGGACAGAAGACATAAATAGACACTTAAAAATGTTCAGAGGAAATAATTTTTCCCCACTCCTGATATTTATTTCGTTGAGAGCCAGCTTATACAGTACAGCTACAAGAATTTCTGTCCTTTTCTATACAGTTGCAAACCTCTAGGCTGTTTGGAAAGATTTGCTTAAATGTGAAGTTCTGTGGTCCATTTAATACTCACAGTAATCAATGCACTGCAACTTACCTTCCCCCTTGTAGTAAAGGTGACATTTTGGCTTTCATCTGCAACTCAATTTGTTTTGTATCAACTTACTAAATTTGTTCAGTGGAGAAAGGGAGGTGCTATTTACGGGGGTCCCTCAAAAACCGAAACATTTAAAATAAAAGTAAAACCGACCAAAACATAAAAAATACATTTTTCTACCTAATTTGGCCGACAAAAAAAAGCAAAGAAATAATACAACAAATGGTTATCAAGGGATCAAGAAAATGGACACTCATTCATGTTCAAGGTCACAAAGCTAGGAAGAGGGTAAGACAGGATCAGAGACAAAGTCTACCTGACTCCAAGACAGGGAGGTACACCGTCTCTCCACAGTACTCACAGGCTTGGAATCCTGTCTCTGGTAGAACCAGGGATGATGTCACTTACTTTCAGATTGTGTAGAAATTGGTGAACATAATACCAGAGTGAGCGCTGCTTAGTCTCATGTCCCTGTTGGTGAACACATTGGTGAACTACAATCATTTTCCGTAACTACCATACTTATCCTTGACTTCTTTCCATCTCTTACATACATCTACATTCCCACAATTAAAAAAATATTTTGTGCACTATACTTTTGCACAAACCATATTTATATGATAGCATCCACTTGGCCTTAGAGCAGTTATGAAAAGTCTTCTGTGTGTGTGTGTGTGTGCTGTAGAATCTTGGCAATAATTTCCCTTTCAGATATGGCTATTCCGGGACAAAAGTTAAAAATCATTTGTTATACAGAATCGTGCCATTTTCACTCCACTCTTACTAATAATAGGCAATTCCCTTTCCCTATGTTTTGTTGTTTGCAACTGCCAATTCAACATGAGAAAATCTTTTTTTTTTTTTTTTTTTTTTTGAGTTGGAGTCTCACACCGTCGCCCAGACTGGAGTGCAGTGGCCGCTCCCGGCCACCGCAGCCTCGACCTGCTGGGCTCCGGTGATCCTTCCGCCTCAGCCTTCCGAGTAGCCGGAATTACAGGTGCGCGCTAGAAAATCATATTTTAATTCTCTTTTACTGAGATTCTTTATTCATAAAATTCTCAAGATATTAAGATTTACATTTTTATTTTCTTTAACATTGAGGTGTTATTTCTCAGAAAGCATTAAAACCTACTAATTAGGTCTCTTGAGATAATGCTATGCTAAATTTAAAAATAAAAATTATGAAATTAAGTAAAGTTGGTGAGGCTCTCACAACCCTGTCCATTATCAAAGTGAACAGGTAAACACATCTACCATATTCGAAATAGAGCTGTACTATGACACAGCTCTTGCTATAATGATCAAATAGAGAGAAAGAAAACTGTCTGAGTAGGAGACTCTAAAGAAATAAAATGCCTATCGTTCTTCCCTAGACCCATAACTGAAGGGTCAGGTTAGGTCAAAATTATTCTGGTAATCACTGAAAGGGGCATCAAAGGTTCTTTGGAGAGATATGAATTTCTGTTGCCAAGAGTCAATGTTTAGCCTTTAAGACTGTGCCATTGGAGGCATTTGGCAGAGTTATATTTCTGAAGTTTTCTAACAGACAGCCAGGAAGTTAGGCAATTGTGGGTTGGAAACCTTTATTAGCTCAGTGGAGAGAAAGCCTTCAAATCTTTGACAACTTTATTTCCTTGATGTTGTCATCTCTACATCCTAGGAGCATAGTTAATACAGATGTGCATCATTAATATTAACCTAGGTTGTTCAAATATAAAATATTAATCTATATTTGATGATACAATAATAAAAAAATTTAGCTGCCTTTAGTAGTCTAAAAAAGCAGGTTTTTGTTTTTTTAATGAAGTCTCATTCTATTGACTGAGGGCTTATAAATGATTTTTCACCTACTGTAACCTCTTTTTACCCCCTTGAAACTTCATAAAGTAGTTTCAATTGAGTGTTTTCGATAGGAGATAACTGAGTTTTATTAAAACATGGCAAAAAAGAAAAGGGATCAGATAAGAAGTTTACTTTTTAAAGTAGAAATAATGTGAACAGGCCGGGTTCGGTTGCTCAGCCTATAATCCCAGCACTTTGGGAGGCTGAGATGAGTGAATTGCTTGAGCATTGCTCAAGACCAACCTGGGCAACTTGGCAAGACCTCGTCTCTACAATTAAAAAAAAAAAAAAAGCCGGGCATGGTAGCGTGCACCTGTAGTTACAGCTACTTGGAAGGCTGAGGCAGAAGGATCACCAGGGTCCAGCAGGTCGAGGCTGCGGTGGCCAAAGTGAGACTCCAACTTAAAAAAAAAAAAGAAAAGAAAAGAAAAGAAAAGAAATAATGTGAACAATGAGAATGGAGATAAGATACAAGTCAGATGAATAAATCGTATCAGAGGGGGTTAGAGACATGAAACAAGTTTGGGAGCAGGGGAACAAAAACAGACACATATTGTAACCCAAACCCAATACTCCATCTCTAGTTTTTCACACAAAGGGAATGTGTGTGGGAGGGGCTTTGATGGTATCAGGAACACTATATGTGCTCCTGGATAATTCAGGCTTTTTGGACCCCTCCGGGTTATCATAAATAGATGTTGGGTATTAATGTTTTCTAAGCTGCCACTGCTGCCTTGTCTGTCCAAGGCAACCAAAGGAAAGCTTATGGACACAGTATGGCTCAGCACCAGCAAACTCAGTGAAAGCACAACCTTTGGAGTCAGAGATTTGTGATGGTTGCTGAGAAAGAA
This sequence comes from Cephalopachus bancanus, assembly GCA_027257055.1. NCBI lineage: Eukaryota > Metazoa > Chordata > Mammalia > Primates > Tarsiidae > Cephalopachus > Cephalopachus bancanus. The sequence continues at coordinate 819,408 of JAPVLO010000517.1, forward strand.
TTACATTTGTTAAACCACTCTGAAATATTATTCAAGAGAGTACAGTCATGCATTGCATAACGACATTTTGGTGAACGATGAACTGCATATACAACAGTGGTGTCTTAGGATTACAATGCAGATGAAAAATTCCTATTACCTAGTGACATCCACTGTAGCTGTTGTAACACTGAAGCACAACACATTACTCTTGTGTTTGTGGTGACAGTGGTGTAAACAAACCTACTGCTGTGCTATTCATATAAAAGTATATCTAGCAGGTACAATTATGTCCAGAACATAATACTTGATAATAATAATAAATGACTAAATTACTGGTTCATGTATTCATTATACATAGTAATCTTTATCATGGTTTTAGAGTGTACTTCTATTACTTATTATAAAAAGTTAACTATAAAACAGCCTCGGGCAGGTCCTTCAGGAGGTATTCCAGAAGAAGACATTGTTATCATAGAAGACAGTTCCTTGCATGTTACTGCCCCTGAAGACCTTATGGTGGGACAAGATGTGGAGGTAGAGGAAAGTGATATTGATGGTCCTGACTCTGTGAAGGCCTAGGCTTATCTGTGTGTCTGTTAGTTTTTAACACAAAAGTTTCAAAAGTCAAAAAATAAAATTTAAAAAAGTAGAAAAAAACTTACAGAACAAGGATATAAAGAAATAATATTTTTGTACAGCTATACAATGTGTTTTTGTTTTCAGCCAAGTGTTACTACAAAAGAGTCAAAAGGTTTAAAAATTTAGAATTTGTAAAGTAAAATGTTACAGTAAGCTGAGGTTAATTTATGATTGAAGAAAGTAATTTTTTATAAATTTAGTGTAGCCTAAATGTACAGTATTTATAAAGTCTACAGTGGTGTACAGCAATGTCCTAGGTCTTCACATTCACTTATCATTCACTCACTGGCCCACCCTGAGCAACTTCCAGTCCTGCCAGCTCCATTCATGATAACTTCCCTATACAGGTGTACTATTTTTGTCTCTTATACTGTATTTTGACTGTCCTTTTCTATGTTTAGATTCACAAATACGTATCATTGTGTTACAATTGCCCCCAATATTCTGTACAGTAACATGCTATACAATTTTGTAGCCTAGGAGCAATAGCCTGTATCATATAGCCTAGCTGTGTAGCAAGCTACACCATCTAGGTTTATGTAAGTACACTCTGTGACGTTCACAGACAAAATCGCCTAACAATGCATTTCTCGGAAGATGCCCCTCTCATTAAGCAACACATGACTGTGTACAGGTGTCTAAGGAGGGTCATAAGATCTTAAGTAGGTCTTAAGAAGCCTTTGTAACTATGCTATCCTGTATGTGGTAATGACAACCTAGCATAGTTGTCAAGAAATGGAGAGTCAGGTCATTGGCTAAAACTTGAAGTAGACATCTGAATAGTCTCTTTCATGAGTTCTTCATAGTGATACAATACAAAGAGGGACCCAAGAAAAATGGGAATTATTTTTTAGAGGGTGGGCCCCTTGTAGTACAGGCTTCCCTGCTAGGTAAGTGCTCTAGGAATGCATCAGCATCAGTGTACCAGCTAGCATTGTTGTGAAAGGCTATGTTAGCGTTCAGGCCTTCAGAGATTTTTCTTTGGTCTTTCAATGTGTTTGCCCATTTAATGATTTTTTTTTAACCAGTATACTTGCCCACACCATGCTGAGTATTTAGCAGTTTTTTAAAAATCAAAACCAGTATGACTCCCATGTGCCTCACCTTCCCTATTTACCTGATCTCACCCTGAACAACTGTTTTTTTGTTGTTGTTGTTGTTTCCCAAGATGGTAAAAGTCCTCAAAGGAAACGTTTCGCCAGTGTGGATGAGGTTAAATAAAAAACGGTAGAAGCAATAAAAGGCATCAAAACTGTTTTGAGCAGTGGAAAAAGGGTCTCGATAGGTATACTGCATCAAATGGAGAGTACTTTGAATGTGACAAATGTTTGAACATGTAAGAATAAATACATAATTTTTATAAATAAATTCCGGTTTCTTTTGGGTCCCCCTTGTATATGAGATTCTTTTTCCAAACTAGAAGTTATAACTTTTAATTACAAACATTATGGCTGTGGAACAAGGAGAAAAATGAATTGTACCACAAATTGTAAACTTAACCTGATTTTAACATTAAATGTAGCTTTTAATTTAAAATGTTATGGTTGCAGAGCAGGAGCAAAACACATTATTCCTTATGTTCTCAACATGTTTTTACCATGAAATGTTTTGTGAAATGAGACGAGTTTTACCCACCGTCACGTGGATTGTGGTGGGTCTGGCCTTGTGATCCAGCTGTCTTGATTCTCACTTCAACAGCTTGTCCAGCAGGGCCTTTACCTTGCTCAGCACTACCGTGGCGACACCGTCTTTCTGGAGCTCAACTGGCATCACATGTAGATTGCCCAGGTCACGTGCATCTTTGATGTTAACCAAAATGAAAGCAGGGAATCAAACCAACTAAATGGGAAAAGTGTAAAGAAATTTACCTACCCAAACACTAACAGGTATGTCTCTAACAGGCATGAGTTGAAATCACAGTTGTGATGTAGTTTATTTTCCATATTTGTTTTCCTTCCTATTTTTATACTTTGCAATGCCCTTTGGGACATATTTATAGTATTTGGTTTATGCTAAAATTATCTCTCTCAAGAAATGTATGATGTAGAGACAGAAGTGTGGTCAGTAACAATTACCTTGTGTCTTCTATAGGCCATAAAAATACTTCTCTGTTAATCCTCACATCAGTCCTTATGTGGAGTTTTCTTTTCCTGTTATACACATGACATTTTTCAAAAGAATTTCAATCACACTTTACATGCTGTCTCACAGTCTGATAACACAAAATACGTTCCATTGCTCGGTTTGTCTACTTCATTAAATGGTTGCCTGGAAAAAGTTGAGGCGAACCTGGCAAGCGCCATCTTGTGACTAGAATGAAAATTGCAGACATTCAGTTCTTTAGTAGGGACGGGTGAGAACTATATCATCCAGACAGTAGCCTTCTAGAATTTTTCAGTCTCCGCTTAAGTGTTGTCTGCATGCGTTATCCAAAAATTGGATCATAATGTTCTCATTTTAATGTTTGTTATTATAATATCTCTCATGCACATTGTACATCTTTATTCATCTTTTGAATTTCCAAAGAAGAAAGCAAATCCCTAAAATACAATGCTTTGCTCTATATATTTCTATATTTTTAAATAGACACTTGTAAATGTACATATTTTTTGAAACTAGACCTTTTATCTATCTAGGAATATATTTTAACATCTTCCCACATCAATAAATATTTACCATATCATCTTTTTGTGAATTACTTTACAAGATTTTTCCATATTTCTAAAATTGTTCTTCTCATAATGAGAATCACTCAAGTTTCCTCCTTTTCAAAATAAAATGTTAAAAATGGGTAAATTTAATATATAGAAGGTTAACATGTTCTGTCTCTTCAACTACACTTACATCTCCAATTAGTAAACTAGCATGTATATTTCCAGATTTCTCTTGCATACGTTATACTAATGCATACACATGCTTTTTTGTAAAAAATGGGATTATATGATACAAGCCATTTTGCAATATGCTTTTTCTTAGAATCTACTTTGGACATCTTTTCTAATCACTGCATTTATAGTTAGCTCATTCATTTAACAGCTGCGTAGTATTCAACATTATGGATGTACTATCATACATGACTATTCCATAATATGTTTTAAACATTTTCTGAATTCTTTTTCAACGGTATGCAGATAAGTATCTTCTGCTTGAGGCAGACTCTGTACTATAGCCTAAATATTTGAATTGCAAGAAAAGCACAAGCCATCAGATAATAAGCCTTCTCAGATCCACAGAAAAATCCAACTTCAGCTAAAGACAATGGAGTGTGTGAATCTATTTTTTCAAGTGTCTGTAACAAAATGGATTATTCCTTTTTCAGTTCCATTATTGTTTCCAAAGTAATCTAAAAGTACATCAAATCTATAGAAGAAAATACACATTATTACTCCAACCCTTGAGTTATTCACTGCTTACATTTGAGTCTAATCTCTTTAAATTATCCTTCTCATATATACTTGAATATACTATTTGAAATTACATTTTCACCTATGTATTTGAACACCTTTCCATGTTTGCACTATTTTTGGAAAGGTAGGCTACCCCCCTACATGATTTTAAGCTCTCATCTCAGTTTGTATGCTGACATAGGTACTACATGCTAAGTGAAATGGGGAAGAAATAAGTAGAAAATTCCTGTTTTTTTCCCCTTGGCATCCTTTATTAGTAGTCATCCTTCATTACTGGATATTTTGTTTGTTGTGTTTTATTATATTAAGATGTGTCTATCATTTTTATGATCTTTTGGTTTTTTATATTGCAGTACAAATATTACACATCATTTAAAAAGCAATTATATTAAGACACTGAGTACCCCTTGCTTGACAAATAACTGAACTGCTAATTCTCAGACGTACTTAAATTTGCACAGTTATGCATTACTTTAGATTACTAGATAAACTCCACCAAAACAGTAAGATTAATTAGAAACACAATCAATACATGCAATTTAGCATTAAAAAAATCTCCAACTAACAATTTAATTATTCACTTATGATTATTATAAGCTTTTTTCCAAAATGAGGAAGATTAATTTCCTAAGTTTTGTTTTCTCATTTATCTCAACCACCTCTGCCTTTGATTGAAATATAGAATGCCCTATTCAAAAGTTACCTTTTGCAACCTCGTGAAGAATTTTTTTCAGCAGGTGTAATCTGATCACCACCTCCCCCACTGTGGGCTTTTAAAATATCTGGAGGAACACAAAATCCAGTTATTATTTCCCTCACAGAAACAACGACTCTCACGAAATGACACTCCTTTCCTATTACTCCTAAGCAGCAGTCCCTTCTTTTCTCACCTTTACTCCAAAACCTGGAGAAGTCTCTGAAAATAACTAGCATTTAAGACAGCCATTACCTCCAAGCTTCTCTGCGAAAGCCTCCGAAGCCCGTATGCAATGCAGCGCCTCCGAAGCCTCTGAAGCCTGTAAGTAATGCAGCTCCTCCCCCAAGACTGGCCAGACTCTGCTTGCTTCCAAGCTCCTGGAGGATGCTCCGCCCCCTCCCCGTGATAGGGAAAGTAGGAGGTTCTTCCTTCGTTTAGAGGGAGGAGAATCACCAAATTAAACCGAAATACAGTTAGAGGGAAGAAATGTTCCTCTTGAAGAACTTTAAAGCATAATGGTAACATATGTCTGTTCAATTGACATTGAAACCCCTAGGGTGGGTGATTTCGTGGGAAAAAAAGTGGTTGCACCTCTCTTTTTCATATGATAAAGATACGGCTAAATATGCTTTACATATTTTTTTCTGGCCCTCCCTTGTGCTTTATGTCTGGTAAATTTCAGGCCTACAGACCAAGCTCCACTAAAAAAGCATGCTAAGTATCTTGGCTGGGATTGTAGTTAATTAATACTTTATTTTAGGTAGAATTGATTCTTTACTGTTTTTCATCTGAACTGGGACATAACGTGTCTCTTCTTTTATTCAAGTTTCTTATACTTTTCCCCCCTAGGTTATTTCTAAAGGAATATCCTTAAACAAAATCTGATTATAGTGAAATTGGATTTGTCTGCGCGAGCGCGCGTGTGTGTGTGTATTAAAATCACCATAGGCTGAATTCACAAACCAGTCAAAACTTAGAAGTGATTTTCAAGTACTTTTTGGGTGCTTTTGTTTAGTCATATGATTAGATAAACAAAAATATTACCAAGCTAGTTCCTATATTTCATTTTTATAAATGAACAAGAAAATAGAAAATCGGGAAAGAATACAAGCAGATAATTCACAAGGTTTTTTTTTTTTTACTCTTGATATTTACTTTCTTGTGAAGAAAGCTCAGGCAGTCTAACTTGGCTCTCTGCTTCTTCTAAGACTAGAGAAACATGATTCCAGGTTGATGGATAGTTTTGCTTCAGTCTGGGGTTCTTTTAGTCCCATTTCACTTGTACACTAAGCAATGTCCTGCAATTTAACTTCCCCTCTTAATAAAGCTGACAATTGTGGTTTCATTTGCTATTGCATTTGTTTTCTATTGCAGTTTGTTCATTATATTCAAGGGATGACAATTGTAAACTTTTATAAACTCACTACATTACCTCAAAATGTGTGATAATGCAATAATGAATAGAAATATATTATTGGGAAAGTAACATTTTGATTAGCTCTTATGGAAGTGGAGGGAAATGGTGGTCAGCGCCTACCGAAGTGCTTTTAACATACAAAGCACTTTGATGTCTCCTAGGTGAAAGTCTATTTACTTTAGTTTTAAAGTGTCTCATATGATTTCTTTTTTTTTCTTTTCTTTTTTTCTTTATTTTAAAGATGTGGGGTACAATTCAGAATTAGGTATACAAATGTTCATCATGCAGCTATCCTTGTTGATGGCGTGTGCCCCTCCCTCCCCTGGCAGTTTCCCTCAACTACCAATCCCACCTCCCCTCCCCTGGCAGTTTCCCACTACTGCCAATCCTTTCCTTATAGTATTATGATAATTGTTCAAGGTCCGCTTGTGAGTCAGATTTCTTTATTTTATTCCAACTTTATTGAGCTATAATTGACAAATAAAAATTTTATATATTCAAGATGTACAATGTGATTATTTGATATATTTATACATTATGAAATGATTACTACTATTAAGCCAATTAACAAATCCATCTACTCACATAGTTACCTTTTTTGTGTGTGCTAAGAACACTTAAGATCTACTACTAAAGGAAAGAGGGATTAAAGGAGGGAAGAGGGAGGGGGAATAAGGGATGCAAAACCACCCATTGGGTACCATGCCCATGTCAGAAACCCAAATCTTGCCTTCGTGCAATATACTTATGTCACACATTCTCACAATACCCCATGATTCTAATTTTTTTTTAAGAAAGGATTAAATAAAAATGCATTATTGCAAAATAAAAAATCTCTCAGCACATTTCAAGTATACACTACATTATTATTAACTATAGCCATTATGCTATACATTAGATCTCCAGAATTTATTCATTTTATAAATGAAAGTTTGCACCCTTTGACCAACATCTTTCTATTTTCTTCAACCTCAATCCCTAGTAAACACTCTTTTTCTCCATTTCTATGAGTTCGACTTTTTTTGATTTCACATATAATTGAGGTAATGATGTATTTGTCTTTCTGTCTGGTTTATTTCACCTACATAATGTCCTTCAGTTTTATTCATGTTGTTGCAAATTGAAAGATTTCCTTCTTTTCAAGCCTGCATAATATTCCATTTTGTGTTTGTGTGTGTGGGGGGGCGATACATCACTTGTTCTGTATTCGTTCATTCCCGGATAGACACTTAGATTGTTTCCATATCTAAGCTGTTCTGAATAATGCTGCAATGAACATGAGAAGGCAGATATTTCTTCAAGGTAACGATTTTATTTCCTTTAGATATACATCTAGGAGTTGGATTAATGGATTATATGGTAATTCTATTTTTAATTTTTTGAGGAACTTCCATACTGTTGTCTATAATGGGTTATCAATTATATTCTCATCAATAATGTTCCCTTTTCTCTATATCCTTCTCAACTCTTGTTAGCTTTTGGCTTTGTGATAATGGCCATCTTAAGAGGTGTGAGATAATAACTCATTGTGGTTTTTATTTTCATTTTCTTGATGATTAGCGATGTTGACCAACTTTTCATGTACCTATTGGCCATTTGTATGTGTTCTTTGGAAAAATGTCTATCTAGGTCCTTTACTCATTTTTAAAATCTGGTTGTTTTGTTTCTGCTATTGAATTGTATGTGGCCCTTATATATTTTGGGTATTAATCCCTTATTGGATACACGGCTTGCAAATATTTTATCTTATTCTGTGAATTGCCTTTTTATTTTGTTGATTGTTTCATTTGCTGTGCAGAAAGTACTTAGTTTGATGTAGTCCCATTTGTCTATTCATGTGATTTCTAACAGTATGTTATCTCAAGGGCTTGGATAGAATTTCAAAAATCAAAGCTGAGACTCCAACTCAAAAAACAAAAAAGCTTCTCAATATCGCAACTCTCTAAAAACAATTTCTGTTCATAGGTATTTCTGCAAAATTGTGGAATCAGTTCTACTTATGTTTGCCAAGGACAGAATACTAAGAATCATTGTTCATTGAAGCATAGCAACATCAAAAACAGAGAACTAATAAACTTTGTTATTTAAAATCACAAGACCTTGAGGAACATTTCTATAAAAAAAAAAAAAGGTTCTACTCTGAGGTTGCCCCCCCCTTTTAAATCTTTTTAAGTGAGAGCAGGATTTATTGAGAGGACAGAAAAACTCCCACAGTGGGAGGGAACCTGAGATTGCCTTTTTAATGTTACTGATATTATTTTTATTTTCCCTGAAATTGAAAAAATGCTTTAAAAAACAGTGTTTGTGTAGAACACAAACAGGCCAAGATATAAAATATTGCAAATTTTAAATATTGGTGAAGATGAGGAGTAACTAGACGGTTCATACATTGGTGACAAGGATGTAGTTTGAAATTAACATTTTGGGAACTGTTTTGGCATTATTGCCTAGACCTGAACACTATAGAAGTTAACAAAAAACTATTTAAGGCTTTAAGTAGCAGAGTGGCATGTCTAAATTAGTAGTAGATAAATAGTCTCCACAGAGAGCTATGGTACCCAGGGCAAATATATAAGATGATTCAGTGGAGCAAAGGTAGTAAATGTTCAAAATTTAATGTTTTTATTTTGATCTATTTTATAAGCTTCAATTTATAAATATGGTCTTAAATGTACATAATGCATTATTTGTACTGCAATGTATTATATAATTTATAAAAATATAGAATTATTGGGGGTTTCAATTTTTTTACGGTGGTGATTTTAAAAATGTGGAAATCTCTGCTTTATGAAACTCAAAGCCCACATAGCCCTCCCACTTGTCTCCTCTTGGATATGCATGGCTTGTGATTATTTCATACAAGGATTAATTAATAAGAACTTCCTAAATTTCCTATATACTGGTTTCACTGCTCAGGAAAGCTAACATTACTCCCATTAAATTTAAGATAATAGGGATAAACTTAATTATAATAATAAGCCATGTTTTTACAAAAGGATTGGTTCATGCAAACTTCAGGCAATGTTACAAAACATATGGGCATACAGTTATTTGAAATATATAGGTGTTTGAAATATATAGGTGTTTTCACTGTAATATTATAATGCCAAAATGTTAATTCTAAACCAGGCTCGGTGGCTCAGCTTGTAATCCCGCGCCTTTGGGAGGCTGAGGTGAGTGGATTGCCTGAGCCCATGGGTTTGAGACCCGCCTGGGCAGCGAGACCTCATCTCTACAATAAATAAAAAAAAATCAGCCGGGCTTGGTAGCGCGCGCCTGTAATTCCGGCTACTCGGAAGGCTGAGGCGGAAGGATCGCAGGAGCCCAGCAGGTGAGGCGGCAGTGGCCGGGAACGGCCACTGCACTCCAGTCTGGGCAACAGAGTGAGACTCCAACTCAAAAAAAAAAAAAAAAAAAGAAAAAGAAAAAGAAAAGGAAATATATAGGTGTTTTCACTGTAATATTATAATGCCAAAATGTTAATTCTAAGCCAGGCTCGGTGACTCAGCCTGTAATCCCACGCCTTTGGGAGGCTGAGGTGAGTGGATTGCCTGAGCCCGTGGGTTCCAGACCTGCCTAGGCAGCGAGACCTCATCTCTACAATAAATCAAAAAATCAGCCGGGCGTGGTAGAGCATGCCTGTAATTCCGGCTACTCGAAAGCTGAAGCGGAAGGATCGCTGGAGAGGTTGAGGCTGCGGTGGCCGGGAGCGGCCACTGCACTCCAGTCTGGGCGACAGAGTGAGACTCCAACTCAAAAAAAAAAAAGTTAATTCTAACAATAACTATGTTTTTCTTTAATGTCAACCTAAATTTAATTTCTAAGTTCTCTATTTGACTTTGAGATTTTAAAAATCATGAGCAAATATTTTTTTGGATACCTGAAAAATTCCTATGAAAATCAGAAATCAAACACAAAGTGTCAAACTTACCAAGTTGCAGTGCAAAAATTTTTAGATTCTTACTTACATTTAAAAGTATTTATTTTTATAAAGTTCAAATTAAAATAATGAAATAAACATTATATACATGTCGTTTACTTATATGTTGAGAGGTTAATTATAATTGAAAGCTCAAATTTATACCTTTCTAGAACATGCATTTAAGTGTGTGTATCTGGGAATGTGTTTAATTATACACACATAATGGTACATTAATTTAAATAAGAGTAGTTTAGGAACAATAGAAAAAAGAAGATTAAATAAGTAAAATGAAGAATGATCTTAGAATATGTAACCTGTCCTCATAAAGAGATATTATAAACAAATTATTTATTTTTCATATATCCTATGATATAAGAAGATATAATGTCTCACCTGTATGTATATTTTCAATTCACATAAGTTAATCTGTTCCCTTTTATGCTACCTCTTATTATGATCACAGATTCTTAGGAAGAGCTAAAATTATTATTTATTGTCGTGCTTTCTGCTGTGTTTATTTTAAATATTTTACTGTCACTATAGCTAATGTGGCAACCCTGGATTAAACTGTTCCTTGTTCTTAGATGCCTATATACTAATTGTAATTGAGCAACCAGATTTCCCTGTAGTCTCTTTTGTTGTTATTTTCTTCCCCAAATCTGACCCTAAACTTAGAATAATAAGACTGTACAGGTGTTTCTTACATCCAAATCATCTTTGGCATTTTCCAGATGTCTAGAAAGTAATCCAAAAGACATACTCTCTCACTTTATAAAGGAAGGGATGAAAAATAATACGTAAGTATATTTGATGTGCTCTGTATTTTATAATTAGACCCACAGTATTAGAAGAGCTGCCATCTTTTTCCAGACACACATTGTGAAAAAATTGTCACGTCAAAAAGAGTAAAAGCACCTTCTTCTAGATTAATTTTGTATAGCTAAAGTGCTATTGAACTAAATGTTTCAGTGACTATATCTTTTTAGAATAGACAGAAGCATGCTTTTATTCATTTGCAAGGGCTGACACAATAAGATTTTACAAATTGATGTACAATATAGGACTTCATTTCTAGGTTCTTTATTTCTTGCTTTTTAGTGATAATTGTGGTCTACACTTTATAGGAAACTTTATAAAGCCCTAGAGACTTGTCAGTCACAGTTCTTACACTTACTTATGCCAATTATTACCTAAGTTATTTTTTTAAAGTCATGTTTAGGTTCATATATGTGTTACAACCAATAGGAGAATCCATGCTCCTCCGTTTTGATATATTCAATCACTTTAATAAATTAGCCCAAACCTGTCAATCTAGCATCTCTGCTCCTTAAGGGCATCTGTCACAAGCTACAAGTCAAGGATTGAGTGTTATGGAAGAAATGTCTTAGAGACACAATGAAATGTGTTGTATAAAGGACCCGAGATTCAAAATTCCCCAGACTGTTTCAGCACAGAAGCAGAGGACTTCAAACGGTAGACTGCAGTCCCAATATAAATGAAGCAAGAATTAGTTACATGAGGCTAAGGGAGAACTGAATGAAAAAAATCTAATCATGATTGTTTGCAAGGGCAGGTTTTAGGTATCGTGCTTGGTATTCTCTATTCTGACACTCCTCTACCATGACATTTTTATCTTTCTCCTTCTCCTTTCCCTTCCCTTTCTTTTTCTCTTCCTCCTCCTCCTTTTTTATATTAACTCTCAAAATCACAGGGTAACAAAAATGTCTCACTATTTAAATGATACAAATAACTTACTTTTTCCGTGGCACAATATAAGTGATTTCCAAAAAAATTCCATGAAAAGAGTGTAATGATATAACTCCCATCATCAAATTTAACTATGCAGCAGATTTAATTGTTCAGAATGTTACAGTACATAGCATAGCGCCCCCAAAATCCAGAAACACATACAATTTCCTATGTGTTTACATTGAGAAATTTTAATGTAAGGTGATTGTAAATATGAATATTCAGGGCAATAAAAAACTGAAATGATTACTCTAGATATATAAGAAACTATTCACCAAGTCTACTGTTTAGCCTTTATATATTGTCAGGAAGGCATTTGGCAGGATGGTTAAGTGTTTGATATTTTCAATATGACAAGTAGTCTGACAGATATTAATTTATTTTTCAGTTCTGCTGTGTATTAGCTTTGTAATCTTAAGTAAGTTCAATAACTGCTGTGTACCTCATTTCCTCATCTATGAAATGAATATAATTTTAATATCCACCTCTGTAACTGACAAAAATAATCAAAGCGATACTACTAAAGTTAACCAGATATCAAATTTGACTGTAACCACACCAGAAATGTCACATTTAAAGGTAAAATCACTTAATCAGAAATGACAAGTCTACCATCAAGGAACAAGACCTATACTTGTCAACAATGCTTAAAAAGACCTCTCAGGAAACTGATACTTGCTTTGTTGCTCAAAGAGTTCCTGCCTCACAAGTAGTAAAGAATTTTTTTTTTTTCAGGCAGGTTAAGAGCCTGTGGAATTTTAGAGGACCTCTGAAAATGTGAGATTGCTTCACAGTAATGGGTATTACAGAGAGATCGAGATGAATTTATTGTCTTTATTCTCTAACTTTGGAGAAGGTAAGTTCATAAAATTGGTAAATAACATCTCTGGAATAATAGGGACCATTTAAACTAGAACTTTGGATTTTTTTTCATAATCTTCTGACAAATATTATTAGGCCTTGGTAGTTTCTCACCATGAAAAGATTGATAACAATATAATGAGGTGCGGGCACGTTTAGTGACACTTATTGTACTTATGTAAACATATCAAGATATGTAGAACAATAACATACTCTAAAGACACAGGTTTATGGACAAAATTGATTTGTTATCATTAAGATTGCTTTACATTGGAATTTTACTTGGAATTTATTCCTAAATGTTAGAAACTGAGTTAAAGGAACAATTCAGTTATATAAGTATAAATATACATCTGTATATTTATAAATAAGTACAAACTTCACTGATACTTATGGTTCTAATAGCGCATAAAGCAAGCCTATGTTTAGGTTTCACTATATTTAAAAATTATGAAAATTGATCAAGCAAACAAGAAGTTAAGATGTGAATAATTATTGCTTTTGAGGTAAGAGAGCACAAAAAATGGATGGTAAAAGAAAAAAATGTCACCAAACTATATAATCTGCATCTTTATTTTCAGTTTGAAAGAAAATCGCTGGCAATAATTTGTTCTGGGGGGTGTCCTGCTTCCAATCTGTATTGACTCGATTTCATGCCCTTTTGTTAGATGTCCCGATTACACACTATTACTGAAGGATGAATACCTTTAATCTCAAGCAGATACATTTGTTACTTAAATACACTGTGCATTTTGTATTCTGACTGATAGTATATGCCATAGTGCCACAAGCTTCTTTTCTAACAACTGGCAAAGATATTATGTCTTTTAAGACTTCATGAAAGGAAACTTCCAAAATTACTATAAAGTCCTACTTGGTCATGTAAGTATCATTATTCACCAAAATCGTAATCATTCCATTTCAACACCCTTTTGACCTGGCAAATTCTCTTTTAAATGTTTTTTTTGTTGTTGTTGTTGGGGTTTTTATTTTACTGGTTCCCATGCTGGTAAGTTAATAAAATTGGACACATGCTAGAGATAAAATTGTCTAAAGCAAATTTTTATCAGGTGATATACAAAGTGTGTAACAACTTCTAAAACATAGACCTTGACCAATTATCTAACTGTGGCTATAGACAAACAATATTACCATAAGAATGCCTACTGGCCAAATGTTAGCTCACCTTAAGTGCAAGAGCAAGAAACAAATTTACTGGAGTTAAGCTCCTGGATACTGAGAAAAGCAAACTAGTCAGTGAGTCACTGCTAAGACCAAAGGGACCTGAGAAATCTTTGGCCAAATATGTGGGAACAGGGTGGAGAGAACAAAATGTTTCCAGTGAAGAGATGGGCTACTATAGAGAATCTGCTGATACATGGCCCAAAGGGTTATAAGTTTGAGTTTGCCACATTTGGAATTACTGTGCTTCTTAGTCAATCCTTAAAAACTACACACACTGCCAATGGCTAATAATACCGTGAGTTAGATTCCTTACGTTAATATAATACTTAGATTTTGAAAATGTAGGTAAAATTTCTGAAGACCTGACAAACCGCATCATTACAATGTACACGTAATTAAACAAACAAAAATTCTAGTTCTTGACACACTCTGGGATCACAGGTTAGAGAGACAGAACTGTAGTGTGGCACAGCTCTTGTTGTGTGGCACAGCTCTTGTTGGAATAGACAAGTAAAGAACAGGACCTTTTGTGATCAATCTTGGGAATTCCAAAGCAAGAAGGAGCCATCTTATTCCCTAGGAAACCCATACAAGAAGGGCCAGGCTGTACCAGAATTATTCTTGTATCTTACGCTGAATGGAGATTATTGCCATTTTCTAGTGAGGATATTAGGAGACTGTTCTCAAGGCGGGCTGTTTAGCCTTTATAAATTGTCAAGGTTGCATATGCCCGGATGGTTACATTTTTTAATATTCTTAATATGGCAGGCAATTAGATGGAGATGAATTGATTTCCCAGCTGTACCACTAGCCCTGTCATCTTAGATGGGTTTCTTCATTTTAGTGTACCTCAGTTTCCTCATGTATAAAATGTGAGTAATCTTAATACCTCTCTTTACAATTGATAGGAATAATCAAAACAATACTATAGTTCACCTGAAATAAAAACATATGAGAATTTCCAGGAAACTTTTGAAAAAGAAGTATAAGTAGGGAAGACCAACACTACCTTAGATGAAGCCATATGCAAAACTACAATGATTAAAAATGTTTCATATTAACCTACATAGGCATGTAGCAAGCAACTAATGAAGACATAGCCAGAATGAGAGAAAGGGAAAAAGAAACCCAAATGAACCACAGAGTATCTGAAGATCCCCATGGTCCATTGATATGCAGTCACATGTTGCTTAATGACAGGGATACATTCTGAGAAATGTGTCGTTAGGCAATCTTATTGTCGTACAAACATCATAGAGTGAACTTACATACACCTATATGGTCTAGCTTACTATATACTTAGGCTATATGGTATAGTCTATTTCTCTTAAGCTACAAACCTGTACAGCATGTTACTGTATCGAATACTGTAGGCAATTGTAACACAATGGGAAATATTTTTAAATATAGAAAAAGTACAGTAAAATATATTATAAAAGATAAAAAATAGTACACCTATATAGGGCACTTTCCATGAATGGAGCTTGCAGGACTAGAAATTGCTATGTAAGTCAGTGAGTGAGTGGTGAGTGAAAGTGAACATGAAGGCCTAGGGCATAATTGTAAACTTTACAAGCACTGTACATTTAGGCTACACTACATTTACAAATATATATTTTTTTATTGAATAATAAATTAGCATTAGTTTATTGTAACTTTTTTACTTTATAAACTTTAAAGTTATAAAACTTTTGACTCTTGTAATAACACAGCTGAAAACGTCACATTTTATAGTCATACAAAAATATTTCCTTTATATCCTGATTTTATAAGCTTTTTTCTATTTTTATAATTTTTATTTTTTTACTTTCTGAATGTTTTTACTAAAAATTAAGACACAGAGCCGGGCTCAGTGGCTCAGCCTGTAATCCCGTGCCTTTGGGAGGTTGAGGCGAGTGGATTGCCTGAGCCCGCGGGTTTGAGACCCAGCTGGGCAACTTGGTGAGACTTCATCTCTACAATAAATCAAAAATTAGCCTGGCATGGTAGCACGCGCCTGTAGTTCCAGCTACTTGGAAGGCTGAGGCGGAAGGATCGCCGGCGCCCAGCAGGCGAGGCTGCGGTGGCCGGGAGCGGCCACTGCACTCCAGTATGGGCGACAGAGTGAGACACAAACACACACATTATCCTAGGCCTACACAGGGTCATGACCATCAGTATCAATTGTTTTCCACCTCCACAGCTTGCCCCACTGGCAGGTCTCCAGTGGCAATAACACACATGGAGCTGTCATCTCTTGTGATAACAAGGCTTTCTTCTCGAATATCTTCTGAAGGACCTGCCTGAGGCTGTTTTACAATTATTTATTTTATAAGTAAATGGAGTACATTCTAAAATAATAATTAAAAGTATGGTATTGTAAATACACAAACCAGGAACATTGTCATTTTTTATCATTATCAAGTGTTATGTACTGTATATAGTTGTGTGTATTAAACTGTACTTTTATGTGATTGACAGTGTAGTAGGTTCGTTTACACTAGCATCACCACAAATATGTGAGTAATACATTTCTCTAGACATTAGGACAGTTACAATGGATTTCACTAGATGATGGAATTTTTTAGCTCCATTATAATCTTATGGAACCACCGTTTTACCGTCTTATCTGTAATTTGTCACTGACCAAAACATTGCTATGCAGTGCATGACTGTACATGAATTATATCCTAGAAGTTTAGCATGGATAATCTATACTCTGGAAAAATACTTGGGACATTGATCTGTTTTTGATCTTGGTTCTCTTTTAATATGGCTCTTTTGTTTTAGGACTACTAATTACTCTCACCTTGGGTGCTCTTATATTTTCCTTCTAAAACTCCAAAGGGGCTTGAAAACTTATTTCTAATGGGCAATGCTTGAGGATGCTGAATTAAGAACAAGACAGAAAACGAGAATGAACTAAAAATGTCTTTATGAAAGATGTCAATGAGGATGCAGTAGAGATATGAGAATGAAAAGAGTGACGATCATACAAAGTAGGCTTTATGCATAAAATATGCTTTTAAAAAAGAACTAGAACCGTATTATCATAACACCCCAAGACTAATGTATTCTTATTATTGTTAATTTATTTTGAGGTGTGAGTATATGTGAAAACAACATTGATGTTACAGAAACTCACATGCTCAAAGGCACCTGCCCCTTTTGACATCAGAATTAAAGCCCCTGAGTGCCCTGAAATTATGGAATCAAAGGATATAAGTGCTGTGCTTGAACGCTCACTACCTCTGTTAGTGGTAAGGCTGCTTGAACGCTCAGTACCTCTGTTAGAGCCCAAACCAGAAGCACACTGCCAGAGTATCTGTGGCTTACCAACATAGCTAGGACCATTCCACCTGAGCACACACCCAGGAGACCACACTTCTAATGAGGAGCACACACTTCTGTTGAGGAGTCTCCCTCCTTACTTCTGCTGCTGAAGTTATAGGAAGTATTTCCAAAATGAAAAAGAACTTCTCTTTTTCTTTCAGAGAGCACCATATACAATACGATTATAAGGTTTCTATTGTCCATATTTTTCTTGAAAATAATTGTTTATAGAAAATACAAAAACACAAAGCTGTAAGAAGATATATAAGGAAGACAACATAGCACACCAGACATGCTTTCTGTAAATATTTGTAGTTTTTGTCCTTCATCAACTTTCATACATATGTATCTATTACTTGATACTAGGGTTTTTAATTAAACAATGTATTCAAGCATTGTTATATCTAAATTTTTTTTCATTACTTAAAAGGTGATTTTGTACAAGACATTCTTTCTTTATGTTTCTAAAATAGCTATTTTTGGTAGCAAAACTAATGTATATTTTTAAAGAAAATTTGAACTGGGATAATGATGTAATACAGAAGTTGATATAATCCTGTATCTTCAATACCCTCACTTCCTGCCTGCCTACTTAGATATACCCTGCTAATTATTGGCATATATTTTCTAGATTATTTAGCATATTGTTCAAATACATGTATTCTGGTTCAAAAATGGGGCCATAGGATACATGACATTCTGCATTTTGCTTTTTTTTTTTTTTGAGTTGGAGTCTCACTCCGTTGCCCAGGCTGGAGTACAGTGGTATGCTCATGGCCACTCCAGCGTCGACCTGCTGGGCTCAGGTGATCCTTCCCCCTCAGCCTTCCAAGTAGCCAGAAATACAGGTGCATGCACCGCACCCAGCTAATTTTTTGATTTATTGTAGAGATGAGGTCTCGCCAAGTTGCCCAGGCTGTTTTTGAATCCATGGGGTCAGGCAATCCCCTCACCTCAGCATCCCAAAATGCTGGAATTACTTACAGGCTTGAGCCACCGCACCTGATCTGCTTTTTTTTTTAATAACACATAATATAACATGTTTTCATATCTTACATATTTCACAACTTTATTCTTTTAGAAATTACATGTTGTAAAATGTTATAGATGGACCATCTGCTATGTTTTGGAAGTGTGTTCCTTCAAAATTCATATGTTGAACTTAAACCCCAAGGTGATGGTATTAAGAATTGGAGGAGCCTTTAAGGAAGTGATTAAGTCACAAGTACTCTGCCCATTAATAGTATTAAGCCCATTAATGGGATTAATGCCCTTATAAAAGAGGTTTCCGTGGACTGCCTGGCTCTTCCATCTCTTCTGTCATGTGAGAACACAGGATTCGTTCCTTTTGTTCTTTCTACCATGTGAGGATACACCAAGAAGGTAAAGTCTTCCCAAGACTCTGAGTCTGTTGATGCCTTGATCTTGAACTCCCTAGCTTCCAGAACTGTGAGAAATAAATTTATATTCTTAATAAATTACCCAGTCTAAGGAGTTTCTGTTATAGAAGCAGGAAATGACTAAGACACCTTCTTGCTTAATGTTTCATAAACTACTTTTTCTATAAACAACTTGAGGTATAATTGACATACAATAAACTGCACATATTAAAGTGCATAATTTAACATGTTTTGACATTTGTATATATATATAAACTGTTGAAATTATCATTAAATCCAGATAATGAAGTTTTCCAGTATCGCTTTGCAATTCCTCCTGACTCAGTCCCTACCCCCAGTCAACTATGGATCTAATAATTTCCGTCACTATAGAGTTGTTCTACAATCTTATGTACATGCATGTGTAGAGTAAGCCATCTTTTTGATCAGCTTATTTTACTCAATAATTTTTGAGATTCATTTTTGTTGTATGTATCAATAGTCTATTCCTTTTTATTGCTAACTAGTATTCATTTGGATGGGTATACAACAATTTGTTATCTGTTTAGCTATTAATGGACATTTTGGTTGCTTCCAGTTTGGAGCTATTACAAATAAAGCTACTACAAAATTAATGTAAAAGTCTTTATATAGACACACGTTTTTTTCTTTTGCATAAATACCTAGAAGTAGAATGACTGGATAATATGGTAGGCTTATGTTTAACATTTTAAGAAACTGCTAAACTATTTTCCAAAGTGACTGCACCATTTCACATTCCTACCAAAAGTATGTGAGAGTTCAATTATTCACATTTTCACTAGCACTTGATATACAGTTTTTGTTAACCACTCAATTAAATATGCAGTAATTTTGATTGGCACTTACTAAAATGCAAATGAGTTGAGAAACTTTCATGTGCTTATATGTCATTCATATATCTTCCTTGGTGACATATTGAAACAAATATTTTTCTATTATTGTTATTATTATTATTATATTTTTATTATTATTATTAGAGACGAGGTATTACTATGTTGCCTAGGCTGGTCTCAAACTTCGGGGCTCAAGCAATCTTATCACCTTGGCCCCCTAACATGCCAGAATTACAGGTGTGAAACACTCTACCCAGCCATATTTTGCCCATTTTTATTGGTTCATTTGTTTTCTTATTATTTACTTTTGAGAGTTCTGTATGAATTTTGGATAAAAGTTCTGTATTGAATATATTCTTTTCAAATATTTTCTCGACCTGCTGTGTTCCGGTGATCCTTCCACCTCAGCCTTCCAAGTAGCCAGAGCTACAGGCGCGCGCTACCACACCCGGCTAATTTTTTGATTTATTGTGGAGATGAGGTCTCTCCAAGTTGCCCAGGCGGGTCTCGAACCCGTGGGCTCAGGCAATTCATTCACCCCAGCCTCCCAAGGTGCGGGATTGCAGGCTGAGCCACTGAGCCCGGCTTGTCTTGTCTTTTCATTCTATTACAGCAGGTATCTTTTAAAGAGTGTGGAGCCGGCTCGGTGGCTCAGCCTGTAATCCACGCCTTTGGGAGGCTGAGGTGAGTGGATTGCCTGAGCCCGCGGGTTCGAGACCCGCCTGGGCAGAGAGACCTCATCTCTACAATAAATCAAAAAATCAGCCGGGCGTGGTAGCGCATGTCTGTAATTCCAGCTACTCGGAAGGCTGAGGCGGAAGGATCGCCGGAGCCCAGCAGGTTGAGGCTGTGGTGGCCGGGAGCGGCCACTGCACTCCAGTCTGGGCGACAGAGTGAGACTACAACGCAAAAAAAAAAAAAAAAAAAAGAGTGTGGTTTTTAAAATTTAGATGAAGTCTATCATTTTTTTCTTTAAAGGATTGTGCTTTGGTGTCATACCTGAGACGTCTTTACTTAACTGAAAGGCATAAAGTTTTTTTTCTAATTGTTTTTAAGGTTTTATGATTTTAGGTTTCATATTTAGTTCTATGATTTATTTTACGTTAACTTTTTGTGCACAGTATGAGTTTTTATGTGAATATTCAATTATTACAGTGTCATTTGTTGTAAAGAACATCCCTTTTTCCTTTGAATTGCCTCTGCATCTTTGTACAATATCAATTGTCTATGTATGTGTAATATATTTCTGGACTCTCCTATTTCATTTCTCTATTTGTTTATTTTTACAATAATACCCACTATCTTGATTCAGGTACCTTTATAAGAAGTCAGGAAGCATATCTTCCAACTTTGTCTTTTATCAAAATTGTTTTGGTTGTTCAACTTTATTTTCATTTCCATGCAAATTTTAGACTCTGCTGGTCAATTTCTACAAAAAGACTGCTGGTATATTAATTGGAATTGTACTGACTCTATATATCAATTTGAATAGAATTGACACCTTAACAATATTGAGTGTCTTGATTAATCAACTCCTATTATCTCTCTAAAATCTATATTGTCTGATATCAATATAGCCACTTTAGCTTTCTTTTGATTAGCTTTACAATGGTATATTGTTTCCATTCTTTCACTTTTACTTTTTGGTTTGTCAATCATTACAGTGGGTTACTTGTAGACAGCCAGTAGTTTAATATTGCTTTTTTACCCACCCTTCCATTTTCTGGCTATGGAGTGTTTAGACCATTTATATTAGTTGCAGTTATTGATGTGATTGGGTTTAAACCTACCAATTTGCTAATTGTTTTCTATTTTCCCATCTCATATTTATTCCTCTTTTTCTCTTGTTCTGCCTTCTTTTGAAGTAATTGGGTATATCTATGATTCCATTTAAATACATAATTAACATATCACAATGTATCTTCAAGTTTTATTATATAATGTTATTCCTTGGTTAAGAATAATTTCAGTGGTTTCTTTTGCCCATGCCAGCTCTGGCATGTCTCCCTTTCTTTCCTCCCTTCTTTCTCTAATAAATTTTGTCTTAAAAAAATAAAGAATTTTTTCATAGTATACTTTTATTTCTCCATCCTTAAACTTTGTGCAATTGTTGTCATACATTTTACTTGTACCAATGTTTTTTTTAAAAAGCAATATCTTGATATTATTTAAACAGTCAATTTTGAAGACACTTAATAGGAAAGAAATCTGTTTGATTTATTCATGTGGTTACCATTTCTGGTACACTTATATTACTTGGTGTAGTCAGATTCCATCTGAAATCATGTTCCTTCTCCTTGAAGGAATTCCTGTAACATATCTTGTAGCAGAGTTTTGCTGTTGCTAACCACTTTCAGCTTTGCATGTCTGAAAACCAACGTATTTCACATTTGATTTTGAAAGATATTTTCACTGAGTTAGATTTCTACCTTAATTTGTTTCATTCATTAATTTAAAAGTATAGTTCCATTCTCACCTATCTTGCATTGTTTCCAATGAGAAATATAAGGTTATCATTTTTTGGTACTCTGCACATAATATGTCTTTTTTTCTTGCCTATAAAACTTACCTCATCACTAGTTTTAAGTAATTTGGTTATGACATAACTTGCCAAGTTATCTCACATCTCATTATCCCTCTTTTTCCTTTCTTTCTGTATTCATTTTGGCTAGATAGTTCTATTGCTCCATTGTCAATATCAGTAATCATTTCTTCTGTACTCTCTAATGTGTCATTAATTCCATCCAATGAATTTTCAATCTCAGGAACTCGAATTTTCACCTATTTCTGATTTGGATCTTTTTTATATCATTCATAGCTCTACTTAATATCTTCAATTGTTGCTCTAATTTAGGGTACATCTTAGTCCATTTTCTGTTGCTTATAACACAAACCTAAAACTTGATAACTTATAAGGAAAAACAATTTATTTCTGAAAGTTCTGGAGTCTGAGAAGTCCAAGGTTGAGAGATGGCATCTGACAAAAGTCTTCTTGTTGTTGGGGACGCCTCACAAAGTCCCAAGGTGATACAGAGTATCATATACTGAGCATGCAAATATGTTAGCTGAGGTCTCTCTTCCTCTTCTTATATAACAGCCTGTTCCCCTTTCATGATAATGCATTAATCATTAGCCCATTAGTCCATTAATCAGAACCCTCATGATCCAATCATTAGCCCATTAGTTCATTAATCAGAACCCTCATGATCCAATCACCTTTTACAAGTTTCACTTCTCAGTGCTACCACATTGAAAATAAAATTTCAACATGAGATTTGAAGGGGACATTCAAACCATAAAAACATATATTAAAAAAATTTTGCACTTTAACAATTCTATCATCAGAAAAATTTCAGGGTCAGTTTTGATTCTTTCCTCATTTTAGTTCATAATTTCTTGCTTCATTACGTGCATGATAATTTTTCAATGGAGGCCAAACACTGATAAATGTATCTTCTTAGGTGGCCAATATTTTTGTATTGCTATAAATATCCTTGTGTCTTGTTATGCAATGTGGTTATTGTTCTAAAAAATAGTTTGACTTTTTTAGGTTCTGTTTTTAAGCACTTCTAGTTGGAAACAAAGCAGTCTTTAACCTAGGCTAATTTGGCCCACCACTATAGAAGCAAAACTTCTGAGTATTCTGATGCCTGCAAATTATGAGGTTTCTTTCATGCTAACTGGTGGTAACAGAAAATATTCCTTGCCCTGTTTGAGCTGTGGGTATTGTTCTCTTCAATTATTTCATGTGATTCTTTCCTCTGCCAGGAGAGCATCCTCTGCATGTACACGCTGATCACTAGTTGACTAAAGACTAAAATAAGACCACTGTAGGTATCTGGAGTTGTCCATTTGTAGCTAGCTTGTCCTTTAGATGCTACTGTTTCAACTTGAGTTTTGACTTTAAGTCCAGATTCTGTCTCTTTAACTTGGGGAGATTGTTGGGTTCTATTTGGGTACCTGCCCTCTGTAAAGATCTGGAAACTTTATAGACAGCTGGAGTAATCTTAAAACTTAAATAATTTATTTCTATATTTCAAGGATTGATGTCTGTTGTTATCTAATAGCCAATGTCTTAAAAACATTTATGCAAGTATTTTATTTGGTTTTATATGTATTTCAGGAGAAAGGGTAAATCAAGCTATTGTTACTCAATTCTGATCCAAAATATAAGCTGTCACACAATTTTTCTAAGTAAACATTTTATTTCAAGATAATTGTAGGTTTACATGCAGTTGTAAGATAGCTTATGTACCCATTACCCAGTTTTCCAATGTTACTATCTTGCAAAAATATTGTACAATAATACAATCATGATATTGACATTGATACCATCAAAATAGAGAACAGTTTTATCAGCACAAGGATCCTTCATGGTGTCCCTTTTATAGCCACACCCAATTCACTTTCTTACTCCATCTTTGACCACTGGCAATCATTGAATTGTTCTCTATTTTTTATAATGTTGCCATCTCATGAATGTTACATAAGTGGAATTTTACACACCTTGTAATATTTTGGGATTGGCTTTTTTTTCATTCAGCATAATCCCCTGGAGATTCATCCCAGTTTTTGTATGTATCAATAGTTCTTTTTATTGCTGAGTAGAATTCTGTGGTGGGGAGTATACTATATTTGTTTAATCAGTTGCCCAGTGAAGGATATTTGGGTTATTTCCAATTTTTGGTATAACAAATAAAAATTCTATGAACATTTATGTACAGATTTTTTTGTTAATGTAAATTTTTTTTTTTTTTGAGTTGGAGTCTCACTCTGTCGCCCAGACTGGAGTGCAGTGGCCGCTCCCGGCCACCACAGCCTCGACCTGCTGGGCTCCCGCGATCCTTCCGCCTCATCCTTCCAAGTAGCTGGAACTACAGCCGCGCGCTACCACATCCGGCTAATTTTTTTTTTTATTATTTTTTGTAGAGATGAGGTCTCATCAAGTTGCCCAGGAAGGTCTCGAACCCGCAGGCTCAGGCAATCCACTAACCTCAGCATCCCAAGGCGAGGGATTACAGGCTGAGCCACCGAGCCCGGCTGTTAATGTAAATTTTAATTTCTCTGGGAAGAATGTCCAAGAGTAAAGTTGATGATGGGTTATATAATAGTTGAATATTTAGTATTATAAAAACTGCAAAACTTTTCCAAGTGTCTGTACCATTTTACAATCCTGGCAGCAATGTATTCAGTTTCTCTGCATACTCATCAGATTTGGTATTACCCCTTTTAAAAAAAATTTAGCCATTCTGATATGTATGTAGTGAAATCACATTGTGGTTTTAATTTGCATTTCTCTAGTGGCCAGTCTTTTTCATGAACTTATTTGCCATTTCTAATCCTGTTTAGTAAAATGTTTGGTTATATTCTAATTGGATTGCTTGTCTGTTACTGTTAAATTTTGAGACTCCTTTATGTATTCTAGATATTAGTTCCTTATCAGATGTGGCAGTGAAATATTTTATCCCAATGCATAATTTTTCCTTTCATCCTCTTAGCAGTGTTTTTATCAGAATTAAAGTTTTAATTTTAATAAATTCCAGTTTTTCAGTATTGGTATTGGTTTCAAGTCTAATAACTACTTAGCCATAAAGATTGAAGATTTTTTTCTATTTTTTTCTAAATGTCTTACAGATTTACATTTTACATTTAATCCATGATTTATCTTGAGTTAACGTTTGTAAAAGATGTGAAGTTTAAGGTGATTTTTGCTTCTTTGCCTGTGGATGTCCAATAGCTCCAGAATTATTGGTTAAATTGTTTTGCTTGTTAAAACTTCATTGAGAATATTTGTGCGGGTCTATTTCTGGGTTTTCCACTCTGTTTCCTTGATCTATGTCTATTTCATTACCAATATCACATTGTTTTGATTACTGTACTATATATTAGGTATTAATTTAAGTAGAGAGGTTCAGCTATTTAGTTCCCTTGCCTTTTCATACAATTAAAAAAAATAAGCTTTTCTATGTATGCAAAAATATGCTGGGATCTAAATAAGAAATCAATTAAAACTATAGATAGATCGGGAGATAACTGGCATCATTACTATGTTGAGACTTTCAGTCCATGAACATTGTTCATCTTTTTAAGTATTCATGTCTTTGATTACTTTCATCAGCATTTTGTAATTGTCAGCATACAGAATCTGCACATTTTGTTAAATGTATGCCTATGTATTTCCTTTTCTTTGGAGTAATCATACATAATGATTTTAACAATTTTTGGTTTCTGCATGTGTGTTGTTAGCATGTAGAAATATGATTAATTTTTGCCTGTTGATCTTTTATCTTGGAACATTGTTGAAATCATGGATTAGTTCTAGGAGTTTTTGCAGATTCATTGGGAATTTCTGCTTAGATAATTATGCAGTCTGCCAATAGAGCCAGGTTTCTTTCTTCCTTTACAATGCGTATGTTTTTTGTTTCTTTCCTTGCTTCATGGCAGTGGCTAGAAATCCCAGTATTATGTTGAATAAGAATGGTGAGAGCAGACACTCTTGCTTTGTTTTTGCTCTTGGAGGGAAAATATTGTCTTTCACCATTAAATATGATGTTAATTATATGTTTTTTAGTAGATGTTCCTTATCAAACAGAGGTAATTTCCTTATACTCCAATTTGCTAAAAGTTTTTTAATCAAGATTAGGTGATGGATTTTGTCAAAAGCATTTTCTGTATCAACAGATATGATTATATGATTATTCTTCTTTAGTTTGTTAATATGGTAGATTACATTGATTAATTTTAAATGTGGACCAACATTTGCATAATTTAAATAAATCCCACTTGATCATGTTGCATAAACCCTTTTACATATTGTTAAATTCATTTTGCCAGTATTGTGTCGAGAATTTTGCGCCTAAGCTCATGAGACATATTAGATTGTGGGTTTTTTGTTTCTATTGGTTTTTATTTTTATTTTTTAACTTTATTTTATTATAAAGGTGTGGGGTACAAGTCAGGATTAGGTACATATATAATGTATGTACAGGTGAAGTTTGGGCCTCCAACTGATGATCCTTCTGCCTCAGCCTTCCAAGTAGCTGGAACTACAAAAATGCGCTACCACGTCCAGCTAATTTTTGTTCATTTATTGTAGGGATGAGGTCTCACTATGTTGCCTAGGCTGGTCTCAACCTTGCAGGCTAAGGCAATCTCCTTACCTCAGCCTCTCAAAGTGCTGGAATTACACGCTTGAGCCACTGCACCTGGCCTGAATTTCATTTCTAATGAAAAAATTTTATTGCTATACATTCTATCTCAGTTTTGCCTATGCTGTGGATCACATATTTTATACATTGTATTTTAATTTTTATTTGGTTCTTTTTTAGACTTTTATTTGATCCAATGGATTATTTAGATCTATGTTTGCTTAATATCCAAAGGCTTTCTCATTGTATTTTTTGTTTTTGATGTCTAGTTTGATTCCATTATGGTCAGAGAACATACTATATATGATTACAATTATTTTAAGTTTGTTGAGATTCATTTTGTGGCCCAGGATACGGTGGTCCCGGTGAATGTTTCATAGACACTTGAAAATACATGCATTCTGCTATATTTGGGTAGAGTGTTATAAAATGTCAATTAGATCTTACTGGTAATGTTCAGCTCTGTTCTTCTATATCCTCGCGGATTTTCTGTTTAGTTTTTCTATCAGTTGCTCAGAGTGGGGTGTTAAAGTCCCCAATATAATAGCGTATTTGTCTATTTGTCTTTTCAGCTATGTGACCTGCTGGGCTCAGGCAATCTTTCCGTCTCAGCCTTCTGAGTACCCGAGACTACAGGCACGTGCCACCAAGCCCAGCTAATTTTTTTAAAAAATTTTTTGCAGAGACGAGGTCTTGCTAAGCTGCTCAGGTTGGTCTGGATCTTTTTGGCTCAAGCAATCCAACCACCTCAGCCTCCCAAAATGTTGGGATTATGAGGATGAGACACAGCCTATTATTTACTTGAATAACTTTTCAGTCTCACTTTCCTTTTCTTCTTGAACTCTGGTGATGTGAATGTTGAATTTTTTGTTATTGTCCCACAAGTCACTAGATTGTTCTTTTTTTTTAGTTTATTTTTCTCTGTGTTAAGACTGTGTAAATTTTATTAAACTACTCTGCTAGTTCACTAGCTTTATCCTCTATCATCTTGCTTCCACTATTAATCCTATTCAGTGAGATTTTTATTTCCATTATTGCATTTTTCATTTCAAAAATTTCTTTGTTCTTTTATATAACTTTTATTTCTCAACTAAGAATGTGTTTTTATTTGTTCCAAAACAATTCTTAGTTGATTGGTGAAGCATTTTTGTGTTAACTACTTTAAAATCCTTGTCAGATAATTCCAACATTTGATTAATCTTGGGGTTGGTATCTGTTTATTATCTATTATCATTCATGTTGTATATTTTTTCTGGTTCTTGATATAATTTGAATGAATTTCAGGTATATTTTGACCATTTTACACATTATGGTATAAAATTTTGTGTCCTATTTAAACTTAATTTTTTTTAGAAGGCTGTATTCCTGTTGAGATGTAGCACAAGGCTCAGATGTTCATGTATGTTTGGTTGGTTTCTACCTTGACTTCACTATTGACTCCTAGGCAAAAGTGGTCACTGTCTCACACTAGCTCATTGTAGATGAAAGACACGAAGGCTCAGCTTCACAATGGCCCCCACTGAAACTATGGGCAAGAACAGGATTGCCAGTTAACTACCCTTGCTTTGCATTTCCCTGTTCGCTCTTGCTACTGTTAGATAAATGCAGAGGTTCAACTCTCTACAGGCCTTCACAGACACCAGAGGTAGGGAGAAAGAGGAACACTTACTACCCTTGATTGGCACCTCCTTATTTAGATTTTCTATTGTTAGGATACCCTTTTCCAGTGCCTGACCAAGGCTTTGAAATAGGCTTTTCTTGGAGCTTTTATTATATTTTATTTTTTATCTGTGCCTGTTGGCATTTTCAAGTTGAAAGTTTCTGCAGTGCACCGTTCAAGATACATGGTGGGTAACAAGAAAGTTAAGAGGGAACTCACTGCTGTGTCCCTCAAATGTCAAGGTCCCTAGCCAATCTGCCTTCTTATTTCCACATTTCAGAGTTATTTTTGCTTGTTCGCTATCTTGTGTCCACGATTTTATGGTTGTATGTATAGAGGAAGATAATCATCATTATTAAATGTCTTAACATTTATATGCAAACATGATGTTAAACCAATGATTGCCAATCACTTTTGTTAACATTAAAAATAAATCTAATACTTTGACATAGATAAGGCATATAGAAAAAGGCACACTGTTGGGGGTATTATATACTGCTACAATGATTTTGGAGTAAAATATCTAGAAGCTTAAAAGTATCTTTCATATCTATCACTATTATAACGATTTTCTCTTAGTAATAATTTCCTTGCCATGGGTGTATAAAGCATTAAACTTATTTAAAGAGAAGAAAAATTAAGATATTTGTATATAATGACTTGTCCATATGCATAAAACGAATGTATTGATTATTAAAGCAACTTTAAAAAAAATTGTGCTTCACTTTTTCAGTTGAAGCATAATTTTCTTAATCTAAAATATACAAATATTAAATGTGCAGCTCACTGCTATTTGAAAAAATATATATATATATTGATCACACTACCACATAGTTCAAGATATACAATATAGAATAGTTTTCCCTTTATTTTCCTTTGACCCTCTTAAATCAGTAACCACTCCCCTAAGCCAACAACTTTTCTGACCTGTATCAACATATATTAGTTTTGTTTGATCTTGAACTTTATTTAAGTGGAATCATACAGCATGTATTTTTTGTGTATTTTTTCATTAACCATTATCTGTGAAATTCATTCAAGAAGAGTTTATCGATAGTTCCTTCTTTTTATCTTGCTGCATAGTATACCATTGTATGAATATAACGCAAACTTCGAGATGATTGAAACTTTTTTTTGATATAGTTTTATGATGACTGCATTAAAATCCTTGCTATATAATTTTAACATTTTATTCTTCGTGTTTTGGCATCATTTGATTGCCTCTCTTAGTCAAGTTCTGATTTTGTGGATTCTTGGTATGATGTGATTTTTAAATTTTATCCTGTAATATTTGAATATTTTAAGGTTTTGTGGATCCTGCTTAATCTTTTTTTTTTTAATTGAGAGCACTTCTATTGAAGTGTAGCATGTGTTCTGCTTTACACTGCCTCATTGCAAATGAGTGGCGGTAGAAGTTCCGCTCTCCCTGCAACCTTACTTACACTTTTCTGATCAAGTTGGGGCACTGATTCACACCACCTTTTTGTCTTTAAGTGTATTGCATACTCATTGTTTTTCTAACATGAGGAAGAATTAAAGCAAAGGGCTAACTCACACAACTTTGTTGCTGCAGGGTGTGAAGTGTGATAAAATACTTAGGCATAAATATAAATAAAAGACGTAAGACTTGTGCACTAAAACTAAAACTTCGCTGAAAGAAATTAAAGAAGGGCCTGGCACTGTGGCTCACACTTATAATCCCAGCACTTTACAAGGCCAAGGTTAGAGGATTGCCTGAGCCCACGGGTTTGAGACCAGCCAGGGCGACTTGGTGAGACCTCCTTATATCTACAATAAATCAAAAAGCTAGCTGGGCATAGTGGTGAGTGCCCGTAGTTCCAGCTACTTGGAAGACTGAGGAGGAAGGATCATCTGAACACAGCAGGTTGAGGTTGCAGTGGCCATGAGCTTACCACTGCACTTCAATCTGGGCGACAGAGTGAGACTCCAACTCAAAAAAAAAAAAAAAAAAAAAAAAATTCTGTTCCAGCCGGGCTCGGCGGGGCAGCCTGTAATCCCGCGCCTTTGGGAGGCTGAGGTGAGTGGATTGCCTGAGCCCGCGGGTTCGAGACCCGCCTGGGCAGCGAGACCTCATCTCTACAATAAATCAAAAAATCAGCCGGGCATGGTAGGCATGCCTGTAATTCCAGCTACTCAGAAGGCTGAGGAGGAAGGATCACTGGAGCCCAGCAGGTCGAGGCTGCGGTGGACGGAAGCGGCCACTGCACTCCAGTCTGGGCGACAGAGTGAGACTCCAACTCAAAAAAAATAAAATAAAATTCTGTTCCAGGCTTTCAGGTAAAATGGTGATGAAACAGGTTGGACTGTGAGAGACTCCACAGAAGCGAGTGTCCATAAAGACTCTCCACATGAGTAGGTGTGCACTGTGGGTGAGTGAAAGTCCAGTCCAGCTTCGATGGGCAGCATGGTTTGTTCCACTTTTTTTGCTATTGTGAATAGAGCTGCAACAAACATGCATGTGCAGGTATCTTTTTTCGTAGAATGATTTGAGTTCCTCTAGGAATATACCCAATAGGAGGACTGCTGGGTCCTATGGAAGGTCAATTTCTAATTCTTTCAGAAATCGCCACACTGTCTTCCAAAGAGATTGCACTAGTTTGCATTCCCGCCAGCAGTGTAGAAGTGTTCCTTTTTCTCCTCATCCTTGCCAGCATCTGTTGTGTTTGTTTTATTAATGATGGCCATTCTTACTGGGGTTAGGTGGTCTCTCAATGTGGTTTTGATTTGTAATTCTCTGATGATAAATGAGGCTGAGTACTTTTTCATGTGTCTGTTGGCTGCCGTATATCTTTTTTATTTTTATTTTTGGAAGAGTCTATTCATGTCTTTTGCCCACTTTTTTTTTCACTTTTAATTTTTGTTTTAAAATTGTGAGGTACAATTCAGGATGAGTATACAAATATTCATTGTGCAGGTACCCTTGTTGATCAGGTGTGCCTCCCCCTACCCCAGGCAGATATCGACTACTGTCAATCCCACCTCCCTGTCTCCCCTCCCCCTTCGCCCCCCTGCAGTTTCCTGCTACTGTCAATCCTTTTCTTGTAGTATTGCGGAAGTTGTTCAAGTTCCACTTAAGAGTGAGAATATGTGATATTCAGCTCTTTGTTTCTGTGAGAGGTCACTCAGTATTATAAACTCTAATCCATCCAGGTTGCTGCAAAGTTCATGATTTTGTTCTTCTTTATGACTGTATAATATTCCATTGTGTATAGATACCACATTTTTTTTTATCCAGTTCTCTTTTGATGGGCAGCACGGTTGGTCCCATGTTCTTGCTGTTGTGAACAAAGTAGCAATAAACATACATGTGCAGGTATCTTTTTTATAGAGTGATTTGAGTTCTTCTGGGTATATTCCCAGTAGGGGGATTGCGGGATCATATGGAAGGTTGATTTTTAGAACTTTTGGAATCGCCACACTGATTTTCACAGAAGCTGCATTAGTTGCCCACTTTTTAAACGGAGCTATTTGGTTTTTTTTTTCTTTTTGGTGTGTTTGAGTTCCTTGTGGATCCTAGATATTAGGCTTTTGTTGGATATACAGTTGGCAATTTTATTTTTACCACTTTGTGGGCTATCTTCCTGCTCTCTTGATGGTTTCTTTTGCTTTGCAGAAGCTCGTCGGTTTGATGAGGTCTCACCTATCTTATTTCTTATGTATTAGGCACTTAGGGTTTTGATCAGGAATTTGTTGCCAGTTCCAATTTCCATAAGGGTGACTCCTGCATTTTCTAAGATTCCTATAGTTTGAGGTTTTATGTTTAGGTCTTTGATCCATTTAGAGTTTATTTTTATGTATGGAGATAGGTAAGGGTCCTGTTTCAATCTTCTGCATATGGTCAGCCAGTTTTCCCAGCATGATTTACTGAATAGGTTCTCCTCTCCCCAGTGGTTGGTGATGGAGGCCTTGTCAAAGATGAGTTGGTTGAGAAATTGAGGCTTTGCTTCCAGAATCTCTATCCTGTTCCCTTGGTCTATATGCATGCTATTGTACCATTACAAGGCTCTTTTGATTACTATAGCCTTGTAGTAAAGTTTGAAGTCTGGAAGTGTGATACCTCCTGCTTTGTTTCTTTTGTTAAGGATTGTTTTGGCAATTCATGGTCGTTTATGTTTCCATACGAATTTCTGTATTGTCATTTCCTGTTCTGAGAAGAATGATGTTGGTAATTTAATGGGTATTGCATTGAATCTGTAGATCGCCTTTGGTAGGATGGACATCTTAACAATGTTGATTCTTCATATCCATGGGCATGGAATATTCTTCCATTTGTTTGTGTCTTCTTGGATTTCTTTGAGCAGTGTTTTGTAGTTCTCATTATACAGGTCTTTCACTTCTTTGGTCAGGAAGATGCAGAGGTATTTCCTTTTTTGGTGGCTATTGTGAATGGGATTGTGCTTTTTATTTGGTTCCATGCCAGCTTGTTGTTGATGTATAGCAATGCAACTGTCTTTTGCACATTTATTTTGTACCCCGAGACTTTACCAGTCCTTTATCAGTGCAAGCAGGTTTTTGACAGATTATTTTGGATTTTCAAGGTATATGATCATATTGTCAGCAAAGAGGGATAACTTGACTTCCTCTTTTCCTATTTGGAGACCCCTGATATCCTTCTCTTGTCTAATTCCCTGAGCTAGGACTTCCAACACAATGTTGCACAGGAGGGGTGAATGTGGACAGTCTTGTCTTGTTCCAGTTTTCATGGGAAATGTTTTCAGATTCTGTCCAGTTAGCAATATTTTAGCTGTGGGTTTATCGTAGATGGACCTTACTATTTTGAGGTATTCCTTCTACACCTAGGTGTTTGAGCATTTTCATCAAGAAAGGAAGCTGGATTTTATCAAAAGCTCTTTCTGCATCTAATGAGAAAATTGTGTGTTTCTTGTTTTTACATCTGTTGATGTATATGATGACATTTATGGTCTTGCGAATGTTGAAACACCCTGCATCCTGGGGATGAAGGCTACTTCGTCATGATAGATGATTTTTGAGATGTGGTTTTGGATTCAATTTGCTAGAATCTTGTTGAGGAGTTTTGCATCTATGTTCATAAGGGATATTGGCCTGTAGTTCTCTTTCTTTGTTGGATCTTTACCTAGTTTCGGTATCAGTGTGATGTTAGCTTTGTAAAATGATTTGGGGAGAATTCCATCTTTCTCAATTGCTTGGAATACTTTCAATAGGATTGGTATCAGCTCCTCCTTGTATGTTTTGTAGAATTCTGCTGGAAAGCCATCCGGTCCAGGACTTTTTTTCTTGTAGGTAGTTTTCGCATGACAGAGTCAATTTTCTGGGTGTTATTGGTCTATTTAGTGTCTCAATGTCTTCTTGTTTCAACCTGGGGATGTCAGGTGATGTCAGAACGTCCTCCATTTCACTTAGGTTATCAAATTTCTTTCCATATAGGTGTACATAGTAATCTCTGATAATATTTTCTATTTTTAAAGGGTCAGTTGTAATTTGATCTTTCGTATTTCTGATCGTGTTTATTTGGGCTTTTTCTCACTTTTTCTTGGCCATTCTGGCTAGGGGTTCATCAGTCGTGTTAATTCTTTGAAAGATCCAGCTTTTTGTTTGGTTGATGTTTTCTATGATATTTTTGTCTTCTATGTCCCATATTTGGGCTCTTATTTTGGTGATTTGGATTCTTCTACTATAGTTAGGGTTTTGGTGGTCTTCTCTTTCTAGCTCCCTTAGGTGATTTGTTAGACTTCTAACGTCTGATCTTTCAATTTTCTTGGTGTGTGCTCATAGAGATATAAATTCCCCTCTTAGAACTGTTTTCTTGGCATCCTAGAGATTTTGGTAATATATTTCTCCATTTTCATTTGTTTCCAGAAATCTTTTAATTTGTGCTTTGATTTCAGTGTTGACCCAGTAGTTGTTCGGCATCATGCTGTTCAATGTCCATATCTTTGTGGGCTTTGGGGAAATATTGTTGGTAGTGACACTTATTTTTATTCCACTGTGGTCTGAGAAGGTTTATGACACTATTTAAACATTATGGAATTAGTTGATGCTTGATTTATGGCCGAGGATATGATCAGTCTTGGAGTATTTTCCATGTGGTGATGAGTAAAATGTGTATTCTGTGGTTGTTAGGTGGAATAATTGGTAGGTATCTATTATGTCCATTTGATGGAATATCAAGTTTACATACTGGATCTCCTTTTTTGTTTGCTTGATGTTCTATCTAGGGCTGTTAGTGGGGTGTTCAAGTCCCCTGCTATAATAGTGTTAGAGTCAATAACATCTTTTAGTTTATTTAGTAGTGGTTTTACAAATGTTGATACTCCTGTCTTGGGTGCATATATGTTTAGGATGTATATTTCTTATTGATGGATTGAACCTTTTATAATTATGTAGTGTCCGTTGTATCTTTTTAAATTTTTGATAGCTTAATGGTTGTTTTGTCTGATATTAAGATCACAACTCCTGTCTTGTTTTGTGATCCATTTGCCTGGAAACTAATTTTCCATTCTTTAACTTTGAGCCTATGTGCATCCTTTGTGGTAAGACGAGTTTCCTGGATGCAGCAAATAATAAGGTCATGGTTTCTTATCCAGTTTGCCATTTTGTGTCTTTTCCATGGTGCATTTAGTCCGTTCACATTCAAGCTGATTATTGAAATGTGATTGTTTATCCCTGTCATGAGGTTCTTATAAAGTTTTGTTGTTGTTGTTTTCTTGTTTTCTTTTGGTTTTGGGGTTGATGTATGTCTGTGTTTCAAAGTTTGTTATTACACTGTATTCTCTGTTGATTCTGTGCTCTGCTGTTCTCTCGGGAAGTGTGGTCATTTTTTTTTTCTTTCTGTGCTTAATACCTTTGTAAGTGTCTCCTGTAGAGTTTGTCTGGAAGTTGCATATCTCTTAGGGATTGGATGTCTGGGAAGGATTTTAATTCTCCATCACTGATCTACGCTGGGTAGGAAATTGTTGAAATTGTTTGTTTGAGGAATTTTAATATTGAACTCCAGTCCCTTCTTGCTTGTATTGCTCCTGCTGATATGTCTGCTGCTATTCTGATTTGTTTTCCCTGAGAGGTAGCCTGACATTTCTCTCTTGCTGCATTTAGGAGTTTTTCTTTGGTGCCTACTTTGTGTAGGTGAATTACTGTGTGTCTACGGGTTGGTCTTCTCATTTGATGTCTTGTGGGGGTTCTTTGCATCTCTTGTGTTTAGCTGGTCACATCTCTGGTGAGATGGGGAAAGTTTTCTTGGATTACTTCCTGGAATACTTGCTCCAAGTTGTTCTCCATTTCCCTTTCTTCTTCTGGGATACCAATCAGGCATAGGTTTGGCCTCATGATATAATAATCCAGCTCTTGTAGGTTTTGTTCTTACCTTCCGAGTTTTCTTTCTATGTTTTTTATAGATGGGCTGATTCCATAATTGGGTCTTCAAGTTCTGAGATTTCTGCTTTGGATAGATTGTCTGCTTTTCATGCTTGCATCTTGTTTTTTATTTCCTGGATAAATTTTTTTTTGTGTGTGAAAAATCTCTGTTACAAGTTCTTTTGGTGTTACGTCTTGTCTTTCTTGAGTCTTATCCATGCTTTCCATCCATTCCCTAATCATTGTTGTATTCTGGGGCCGGTTGTTGGTGATGTCCATTGTTTGAACTCTGTGGTCTGATTTTTTAGGAGTTTCTCTTTATTACTCATGAAATTACCTTTGATCTTCCTTTGGTTTTTCCTCATTTGTGACAGATCTCTTGCTTTTCTCTTCAGTTCTGTCATTCAGTGTCACTGGAAGAGGCTTTCACTTCTGATGTTTGCTCAACCCTCTATTCTTCCCTGATCCAGGCTCTGAATTTGTACTATTTGAAACAGGACTGTGGGTGGAAAGTATTAATGTCTCTTGTAATTTAGAAAGTCAAATAAGATAGGGGATGGGGTGCTAGGATTCAGAAACTACTTGAAAATTGCAATGTTCACTGATTGTGGTACGTGTTTCCTGAGACCCACTCCCCACCACCACTCTATATGATGATACAATGGTATGTGCATGAACTCCCTGAATCCAAGATACAGTGACAGTAATGAGGAGCACAGAGAAAAATAGAATGAAATTAAATGGACAAATATTTTTAAAATAAAGAAAAAAGCACAGAACAATGAAAGCATAAACCATAGCAAAAAACAGTTGAACACAAACACACACACACAGACATACGCACATCCCAAAACAAACTGGAATAACAACAAAGTGAAACGAAACAAACATCAACAACAAAAAAGAGCCCAGGGCAACTAAACACACAAACACATGCCTAGCAGAAAATGAATAGAGAAGAAAAAGAGAAAGACTAGAAAAAAAAAAAGGAATTCGAAGGAACTCTTACACATGTATTGATAAACACCTTAAGATATAATAAAATAAGCCAGGCTTGGTGGCTCAGCCTGTAATCCCACACCTTTGGGAGGCTGAGGTGAGTGGATTGCCTGAGCCCGCGGGTTCGAGACCTGCCTGGGCAGCGAGACCTCATCTCTACAATAAATCAAAAAATCAGCTGGGCGTGGTAGCACATGCCTGTAACTCCAGCTACTTGGAACGCTGAGGCAGAAGGATCACCGGAGCTCAGCAGGTCGAGGCTGCGGTGGCCGAGAGCGGCCACTGCACTCCAGTCTGGGCGACAGAGTGAGACTCCAACTCAAAAAAAAAAAAAACAACAGATAAAATAAAATAAAATAAAATAAAATAAAAGAGATGAACAGAAGAACAAAACCAACAACTACAAAAAAACTTAAAGGTGAACACTCATTCACAAACACACATAAACTGAAAGCAAAAAACAAGAGAAGAAAGAAAAAAAATGAAAAGAAAAAAGGGGGGATGATGCGGAGAAAACCTTCCCATATACATTCATGCACAAAGGAAAAATATTAGAAAAATAGATGACTTAACAAAGAATCGGGCAAAAAATTTAAAAACAAATTTTTTAAGTAAAAAAACAAAACAAAACAAAAAACCCCAACCCTCCCCTCTAGTGGAAGTTTCTGTAATTGTTCCTCTCATCTGCTCTCTCCCGCAGCACTTCCATGTCTTTCACTCTATCCCCAAAGTCTGGAGCAGTTAAAAAGGAGAAGCAGTGGGGATGGGTGAGGCTGCAGTCTTCCCCTCCCACCAGCTGTGTTGGTCTGATGTTCGAAGGATTGCTGTGGAGGAGAGCTTTTGGATCAGCCCTGGACTCACCATTGATCTCTTTGGAGTTCTTCCTTGTTCTTTTCTGGCCACACCCTTTGTCCCACATTTGGATCAGGGTAGGGTGTGGGGCTCCTGAGAGTCAGCACTCATCAGATCCCTCCGAAGTTTGTGCTTTCAGGGTGTTCCCTCTGGGTCATGATCTACCCCTGAGTAGTTGATCTTCCAGTCACAGAGATGGGGTTTGTTGCTCCATGGTGAGCAAGTTGGAGCACTTTCCTGCCCCACTTTCAGAATGGTGGTGGGTGCCTCTCTTGTCCACTCCAGTGGGACTCTACTTCTGTGCTCTTTCTGTAGCCCCTGCTGCCAGTGTCCAACCAGATGCTGAAGTAGTGAGGCAAAGCTGGGAGCCAGCAGTGTCTCCTGCTGCAGTGGTGAGGCAGAGCCTGGAGCCAGTAGCATTTCCCCACTGCTTCTTCACAGGAAAACTTTTGTCTGTTTTAAAAATAAAGGCACTTGGCTTCTGCAACCTGGAAGCACCAGGGACCAAGCAGAGATGCTGCAGCACCTGGTCACTTGCTCAGTCTCTCCCAGCATTTTCTTCCCAGGAAGGGTTTTGTTGATTAAATTTTTAGAAATGGTGCTTGGCTTCTGTGTCCCGGGAATTGCTAGGGTCCAAGCCGAACAGCTGCAGCACCAGCCACTGAATCAGGAGAGCCCTGGAAGCTAGTTCCCTAGCCCTCACTCAGTGAGTCACTCACATTCCAACTCACTCATGGCACATACACAAAATTTTCCATACACACACTCACACCAGGACTTGCATAGTCCGACTGGCTCAGCCACCATCTTTCCTCTCTCTTTCCTTTTCTAATCTCATTTTGCTTTCAGGAGGCAAATAGACACCCCCACTGCATGGACAGATTGTAAGGCAGTGGGAAGTGGGTTCCCAGGGGCCCACACACTGGTAAGCAGATACTGGCATCTGCAGATAGCTTCTGAATCACAGCTACCCCCTTAATGAAACCTCAAAACTGCAAAAGGCACAGGCCCCCACCCCTAGTCCAGCTTCAGAATTGAACAAAACCAGAGGATCTACATAAGGAAGAATAGGAGATTGAGCAAACAGAAATCAAGCTATCCCCCATCACTGAACTACAGAATTAAAAAAGAGGTTAAAAAAAGGGGAGGAAAACCTACACAAATGAAGAAAAATTAAAGGAAGAATATGAGTCTCACACAGACTCCTGGAAGGTCAGTCACTGAGATTACAGACTCCAGAACTCAAACAATGAAGAACCCTCAGAATGACTGGCCTCAAACCACAAACTCAGATATCAAGATATTAATAGAGAGAATAAATAGAAATGAGGAGACACAAGAGGAAAGAATGAAGGAGTTGATACCTGGGATAACAGCAATAAAGAATACAGTGGATGAAATAAATAACAAACCTATAAGCATGAAAGGTAGAGTTAACCAAGCAGAAGGAAGCTTGAGGACCAAAATATGGAACTAAACCAAATGATTTAAAAACTCAGAAAAGAAGCTTTAAAAGACAGAACAAAACCTACAAGAGATGAGCTATTATTCAGAGGCTGGATCTAAGATTAATTGGAATCCCTGAGGCAGATAGAGACACAGAGACCACCCTGGAACAAACATTCCATGAAATTATCCAAGAAAACTTCCCTCATCTCATCAGTGACATGACCATTCAAACACAAGAGATTCAGAGAACCCTGCAAGACAACAAATGAGAAGATCATCTCCTAGATACATAGTAATTTGTCTACAAAAAGTAGGTATAAAGGAAAAAATTCTAAAGGCAGCAAGAGAAAAGGGTCAAATTACCTACTGGGGAAGACTAATTAGAATAGCAGCAGACTTTTCTACAGAAACACTTCAGACTAGGAGAGTTTGGAGCCCAATCTTCAAAGTTCTCAAAGATAAACAATTTCAACCAAGAATTACCTATCCAACTAAGCTATGTTTCATCAGTGATAGAGAAAAATTCTTCCCAGATATTCAATCCCTAAGAGATTATGCTACCACCAGACCAGCTCTATAAGAAACACTTAAGAGAGTATTAAACACAGAAGAAAGGAAAGAAGAATGAAAATGCCCATGACAAGGATTCAGGAAAAAGATTGAAAACACTTGAACAAACCCCCAAATCAAAAGAAAGACAACATATAAATAAACAAACAACAGCAGCAGCAACAACAAACTCTATAAGGACCTCATGACAGGGATAAACTTTCATATCTCAATAATCAGTCTCAATGTGAATGAACTAAATACACCACTGAAAAGACATAGAATGGCAAATTGGATAAAATATCTCGAGGCCATAATATATTGTTTCCATGAGACTCATCTCACCAAAAAGACACTGAGATTCAAATAAAGAGGATGGGAAACAAAATTTCAGGTGAATGAAACACAAAAGAAAGCAGGAGTCATTATCTTAATATCAGACAAATACCTTTCAAGCTATCAAAAACTAAAAAAAAACATATGGAAGTTTACTACATAATGATAAAAGATTATATCCATCAACAAGAAATATTCTTCCTAAGCACAACTGATCAGAATACCTGTAGTAGAAAGAGAAACAGAAAATACCCTGGAATAAACATTCCATGAGGTCATTCAAGAAAATTTCCCTCATCTGGCCAGAGAGATGACTATACAAGCACAAGAAATTCAGAGAACCACTAAAAGACATCTTATGAGAAGACCAATCCCTAGACACACAGTATTCTCCTACACAAAGTAGATATAAAAGAAAAAAGCATAAAAGTAGCAAGAAAAAAGATCAGACTACCTAGTGGGGGAGACCAACAAGAATTACTGCAGTTATCTTCAGAAACACTACAGGCCAGAATCAATTCTATCCCAATCCTTAATGTTCTCAGAGATAAACAATTTCAACCAAGACTTTCTTACCCAGTCAGGCTATGCTTCATCAGTGAGGAAGAATTGAAATCATTTCCAGACATCCAATCCCTAAGAGAATATGCTGCTTTAAGAACAGCTCTACAAGAGACACTTAAAAAGGTATTGAGCACAGAAGAAAAAAGAAACAAAAGAAAGACATTATACATCACAAGATCACAAAGAAACACAGAAGCAGCAGAACACACAACATAACCCACAAAAATGAAAACACACACATATATGAACACAAAAGCTAAACAAAAACAAAACAGCCCTATAAGAGCATTATGACAGGGACAAGCTCTCACATTTCGATAATCAACCTGAATGTGAATGGAATAAATGCACCTTTAAAAAGACATAGAATGGAAAACCGTATTAAAAAATGACCCAGAAATGGGCTGTCTCCAGGAAACTTATCTCATTCCAAAGGATGCCCACAGACTCAAAGTTAGAGGATGGAAAATGAATTTCCAGGCAAACGGGTCAAAAAAGAAGGTAGGAGTTATAATCTTAATATCAGACAAAACAACCTTTAAGCTACCAAAATTTTAAAAAGATAAGGAAGGATAGACACTACATAATGACAAAAGGTTAAATCCATCAACAAAAATATCCATGATAAACATTTATGCACCCAACATAGGAGCACTAACTTTCATAAAGCAGCTTCTAGGTAAACTAAAAAAGACATTGACTCTAACACTATCATAGCTGGGGACTTAAACTCTCCACTAACAACCTTAGACAGATCATCAAGACAAAAATTCTACAAGAAGATCCAGAACCTCAACATGACACTTGACCAAATGGACTTAATTGATACCTACAGAACATTCCGTCCAACAATGACAAAATATACATTCTACTCATACCACATGGAACTTACTCTAAGATTGATCACATACTCAGCTACAAATCAAGCTTAAATAAATTCCATAATATTGAAATTCTGCCATGCATCTTCTCAGATCACATTGGAATAAAAATAAATATAAACAACAACAGAGTTTCCCCCAAACCCACAAAGACATGGACACTAAACAGCACAATGGTAAACAACTCCTGAGTCAACATGGAAAACAAAACAGAGTTTAAAAGATAACTGGAAACAAATGAAAACAAAGAAACATCTTACCAAAATCTCTGGGATGCCATGGAGGCATTACAAAGAGAGGAATTCATATCTCTATGAACACACATGAAGAACTTGAAAAATCACAAATTAACAGCCTAACAAATCACCTAAGGAAGCTGGAAAAGCAAGACCACCAAAATCCTAACTTCAGCAGGAGAATCAAAATTACCAAAATAAAACACCACATTCAGGACATAGAAGACGAAAATATTAAACAAAAATCAGTATAACCAGAACCTGTCTTTTTAAAAGGGTAAACAAGATTGAAGGGCCACTAGCTAGATTAACTGAGAAAAAACCCAAATAAGCAAAATCAGAAGTGCAAAAGATGAAGTCACCACTGACCCTGAAGAAGTATAAAAGATTATCAGAGACTACTATGTACTTCTGTATGGAAACAAACTCAAAAACTTAAATGAAATCGAGGACTTTCTTACATCACACAACCTCCCCAGGTTGAAACAAGAAGAACTCAAGACCCCGAATAGCCCAGGAAATTGATTATGTCATAAGAAAACTACATACAAAAAAAAAAAAAAAAAGAAGAAAAGAAAAGGGAAAAAAAAAAAAAAGCCCTGGACTGGATGGCTTTGCGGTAGAATTCTATAAAACATACAAGAAGGAACTGATACCAATTCTACTGAAAGTATTCCAGGCAAATGAGAAAGATGGAACTCTCCCCAAATAATTTTATGAAAGCTGGCATCACATCGATACCTAAACTGGGTAAAGATCCAACAAAGAAAGAGAACAAAAGGCCAATATTCTTGATGAACATAGATGCTAAAATCCTCAGCAAGATTCTAGAAAACTTGATCCGACAATACATCTCAAAAATCATCTACCATGACCAAGTAGGCTTCATCCCCATGATGCAGGTCTGGTTCAACATCTGCAAGAACATAAACATAATTAAATACATCAACAGATATAAAAGCAAAAACCACATGATTATATCATTAGACACAGAAAGTACTTTTGTTAAAATTCAGCTCCCCTTCCTAATAAAAACCCTCCAGCATCTAGGCATTAATGGAACATACCTCAAAATAGTAAGAGCCATCTATGAGAAACCCACAGCCAACATACTGCTAAACAGACAGAAATTGGAACCATTTCCCCTGAAAACCAGAAAAAGATGAAGATGCCCACTCTCACACCTCCTGTTCAACATAGGATTGGAAGTCTAAGCTAGAGCAATCAGACAAAAGAAGGAAGTCAGGGATTTCCAATTAGGAAAAAAGAAAGTTAAGTTATCCTTCTTTGCAGATGACATGATTATTCTTTACCTCAAAAACTCAAGAGAATCTGTCAAAAACCTCCTTGCACTGATGAAGTTTTTTGGCAAAGTCTCAGGGTATAAAATTAATGTGCAAAAGTCAGTTGCATTCCTATACACCAACAATAAACAAACAGAAACCCAGATAAAAAAAATAGAATCCCATTCACAATAGCCACACACAAAAAGAAATACCTAGGCATCTTCCTAACCAGAGAAGTCAAAGAACTTTACAACAAAAACTATACAACACTGCTCAAAGATATCAAAGGTGAAACAAACAAATGGAAAAGTATTCCATGCTCATGGATGAGAAGAGTCAACATTGTTAAGGTGTCCATCCTACCCAAGGCAATCTACAGATTTAACACAATACCCATTAAATTACCAGCAGCATTCATCTCAGAACTGGAAACAACAATACAAGAATTCACATGGAAACACAAACAACCACAAATATCCAAAAAAGTCCTCAGCAACAAAACAAAACAAAAACAAACAAAAAAACCAAATTGGGAGGGATCATGCACCTAGACGTTAAGCTTTATTATAAAGCTACAATAATGAACAATACCTGACATTGGTACAAGAATATGCATATAGACCAATGGAACAGAATAGAGATTCTGGAAACAAAAACCTCAATTTCTCAACCAACATATCTTTGACAAGTCCTCTACCACCAACCACTGGAGATAGGAGAATCTATCTATTCAGTAAATAGTGCTGGGAAAACTGACTGACCACATGCAGAAGATTAAATCAAGACCCCTACCTGTCACCATACACAAAAATCAACTCTAAATGGATCAAAGACCT
This sequence comes from Cephalopachus bancanus, assembly GCA_027257055.1. Lineage (NCBI taxonomy): Eukaryota > Metazoa > Chordata > Mammalia > Primates > Tarsiidae > Cephalopachus > Cephalopachus bancanus. Next base: position 862,982 of record JAPVLO010000517.1, read on the forward strand.
AAACATAAGACCTCAAACTGTAAGAACCCTAGAAAATGCAGAAGGCCCTTTCATGGAAATTGGAACTGGCAACCAATTCCTGATCGAATCCCCAAGTGTCCATGCCATATGAGATAAGATAGCTAAGTGGGACCTCATCAAATTGGCAAGCTTCTGCAAAGCCAAAGAAACCATTGAGAGAGCAGGGATACAGCCCACAGACTGGGAAAAAATACTTGTCAACTGTATATTTGACAAGGGCCTAACATCTAGGATCTACAAGGAACTTAAACATGCCAAAAAGGAAAAAAAACACATTACAAAGTGGGCAAAAGATATGAATACACACTTCTCAAAAGAAGACATATGAGCAGCCAACAGATACATGAAAAAGTGCTCAGCCTCACTAGTCATCAAAGAAATGCAAATTAAAACCACACTGAGATGCCATCTAACTTCAGTCAGGATGACCATCATTGTTAACTCAAAAAACAACAGATACTGGAGAGGATGAAGGGAAAAGGGAGTGTAAACTAGTATAGCCCCTGTTGAAATCAGTGTGGTGATTCCTAAAAGATCTAAAAATCGACTTCTCATACAATCTCGCAATCCCCCTCCTGGGAATATACCTGAAGGAAATCAAATCACTCTATTAAAAAGATACCTGCACATGAATGTTTATTGCAGCATTATTCACAACAGTGGAAACATTGAACCAACTGTGCTGCCCATCGAAAGAGGACTGGATAAAAAAAGTGATACATATACACAATGGAATATTATGCAGCCATATAAAGGACAAAATTATGAACTTTGCAGCAATTTGAATGGACTTACAGGCTATACTACTGAGTGATCTATCACAGAAACAAAGAACCGAGTCACATGTTCTCACCATAAGCAGACCTTGAACAACTATTGTAATACTATAAGAAAGGGATTTGCAGTAGTGGGACACTGCCAGGGGAGGGTGGGGCTGGGATTGCCAGTAGTGGAAAACTACCAGAGGAGGGGGAGCACAGTTCATCAACAAGGGTACTTGCATAATGAACATTTGTATACCTAACCCTGAATTGTACCCCACATCTTTAAAATAAAATTTTTAAAAAATTAAAGAAAAAACACATAAGTGAGAAAATATCTTGCTTCATGGATTAGAAAGTATAATGTTAAGTTGGCATCACTCCCTAAAATTGATCTATATGTTCAATGCAAAATCTATCAAAATCCCATCGTGTTTTTTTTGCAGAAATTCACAAGCTCGTTTTGAAATTCAAAAGGAACCTCAAGACACCCAGCACAGCCAAATAAATCTTGAAAAAAAAAGGAACAAAGTTGGAGAACTCAATTTCTCAATCTCAAAACTTATTACAAATCTATAGTAAGCAAATTTGTATGATACTGGCATAAAGATTGACATATAAATGAATGCGATAAAATTAAGAGAACAGAGTTAAAGCAATATATATAATCAACTGATTTCTTCATAGGAATGCCAAGATTATTCAATAGGGAAAACATAGCATTGTAGACAAACAGTACTGGGGACAATAGCCAAATATAAAATAATTAAGTTGGGTCCCTGCTTCACACCATATACAAAAATTAACTAAAAATGAACCAATGAACTAAAGGTAAGGGCTAAAACTATATAACTCTTAGAATAAAACATAGTGTTAAATATTTATGTCCTTGTATCTGGTAGTGGTTTCCTAAATATGACACTAAAAGCACAAATGTCATAAGAAAAAAATCGTAACTTAGACTTCATCAAATTTTAAAAACATTTGTGCAACAAAGGACACTATCAAGAAAGTTAAAAGATAACTCACAGAATGGGAGAGATATTTGTAAATTATATATCTGATAAGGGTCTAGTATCCAGGATATATAAAAAATTCTTACAACACAACTAAAAGGCAAATAATTCAATTTAAACAGTGGGCAAAGTCTTGAATAGTCATTTCTCCCAAAAATATGTAAAAATGACTAATAAGCACATGAAAAGTTGATGAACATCATGGTACATCATGGAAATGCAAATCACAACAATGAGATACCACTTCAAATCCACTGTGATGCTTATAGTCAAAATCGTGAAAAGAAAGTGCTATCAAGAACATGGGGAAATCAAAATTTCCTAGTGAAAATGTAAAGTAATGCAGCTCCTGTGGCACAGTTTAGTGGTTCCTCAAAATATTAAATATAAAAATACCATATGACCTAGAAATTCAACTCCTACATATATACCCAAAAGAACTGAAAACTGGTAGAAAACAAAATTGTATGATACTGGCATAAGGATAGAATTGTAATATAAGAAATATAAGTGAATGGGATAAAATTAAGGGACTATGATTAAAACTTGTACACAAATGTTCATAGCAACCATAATAGTCAAAAAGTAGAATCAATTCAAGTGTCCATTGACTGATGAATGGATAACAAAATGTGGTATATTCATGCAATGGAATATTATTCAGTCATAAAAATCAATAAAGTGCTGATACATGGTAGAAAATGGATAAAACTTGAAAACATTATGTTAAGTAACATTATATTGTCACACCTGTATCTTTTTACTTTATATGAAATGTCCAGAATAAGCAAACTCTGCTACTAATGATTTTTGGTCAGAAAAAAAATGCCTATTAAATATTAGGCTGGGGACTGTTGAGAAGATGGTGGCAGAGCCAGTTGGACTATGCAAGTCCCTGTGTGAGTAAGTGAGTGTATGGAAAATTTTGTGTACATGCTGGTGAGTGAGTGGGCATGTGAGTGGCTGACTGAGTGAGGGCTAGGGAGCTGGTGTCCAGGGCTATCCTGGTGCAGTGGCTGGTGCCACAGCTACTGGGCTTGGACCCTAGTGACTCCTGGGATGCAGAAGCTGAGTGCCATTTTCTTTTTCTTTCTTTCGTTCTTTTTTTAAATCAACAAACCCTCCCTGGGAAGAAAATGATAGGAGAGACTGTCTAAGTGGGGGCTCGTGAGCAAGGGGCCAGGTCCCTTGTGCAACAGCTGGTGCTGCAGCTTCTCTGCTTCATCCCTGACTCTTCCCAGGATACAGGAGACAATCACCATTTTTTTTTTAATGAACAAAAGTTTTTCTGTGAAAAAGTGGCGGGGATAAACCATTGCCCCAGGCTCTCTCTCACCATTGTAGCAGGAGAGAGTCTGCTGGCTCTTGGCTTTGCCTCACCACTTCAGCACCTAGCAGGGCACTGGCAGCAAAGGCTGCAGAGGGAGTCCAGAGGCAAAGTCCCATGAAAGAGGACAAGAGAGGCACCCCACCACCATCTTGAAGGCGGGGCAGGCAAGTGCTCCAAATTGCTCACCATGGAGCAACAGACTTGATCTCTGTGACTGGTGGATCAACTACTCAGGCATTGATCATGACTCAGAGGGAATATCCTTAAAGAACAAACTTTGGAGTTCCAGGCGCCCCGCCCCCTACCCTGACCCAGCCACAGGACAAAGGGTATGGCCAGAAAAGGAAAAGGAAGAACTCCAAAGAGATGAGTGGTGAATCCAGGGCTGACCCAAACCCCCTCCACCCCAGCAATCCTCTGAATATCAGACCTGCACAGCTGGGCCACGACTGAGATGGACAAAACCAAGCGGAGCTTGAATATCAGTCGCAATAGGAGAACTCCATTCCAGGATAGACCTAACTGGGGAAGCCCCCACAAGTTCATACCTGGGGAAGAGACAACTCCGTACCTCCCCACTGGAGGAGATCTCCCTGACCATATGGGAGTGGGAGGAGAGGACTGTAGCTCCATCCCCCTTCACTGCCCCTCCTCCTTCTCTGTTTTGGACACTGAGTAGAGAGTGAAAGAGGTGGCTCTGCAGGAGAGACCTTATTAGAGGAGCAATTACAGAGCCTGCAACAAGAGGGCAGGATTTTTTAAAATATTTAATTTAAAAAAAAGTTTTTTTAATGTGGTGACTGTTTGTTAGTTCAAATATTTTAAAAATATTTTTCCTTTGTGCATGAATGTGTATGTCAGGGTTTGATCTGCATCCCCCCTAATTTTTTTTTCTTTCTTTCTCTGCTTCTTTCTTCTTTTATTTGGCATTTCTGTATATGTGTGTATGTGAATGATTGTTCACCTTTCAAATTTGTTGTTATTGCTGGTTTGCTTTTGCTCTTTTGTTCTTCTGGGTTTTTTTATTTTCATTTTTTATATTTAAGGTGTGTATCAATATATGTGTGAGGGTTCAACCTGAATACCATTTTCCCCCTCTAGTCTTTCTGTTTTTCTTCTCTATTCACTTTGTGCTAGGCGTGTGTGTGTGTTTGTGTGTGTTTAGTTTTCTTGGTTTTTCTTTGTTGTTGTTTGTTTTGTTTTGATTGTTGTTATTCCAGTTTGTTTGGGGGTGTGTGTGTATGTCTGTGTGTGTGTGTGTGTGTGTGTGTGTGTGTGTGTGTGTGTTCAATTGCTTTTTGCATTGGTTTCTGCTTTGCGTCATCACAGAGTGGATGTGGGGAGTGGATCTCAGGGAACACATATCACAATAAGTGAATATTATAATTTGCCAGCAGTTTCTGAATCCTAGTGCCCCATCCTCTACTTTATTCAAATTTCAAAAATTACAGGAGACAGCAAAGCTTCTCATCCACCATCCTATTTCAAAATAGAACAAATCCAGAGCTGGGATGAGGGAAGAATAAAGAACTGAACAAACATCAGAAGGAAAAGCCTCTCCCATTGACACTGAATAACAGAACTAAAGAGAAAAACAAGAGATCTGTCACAAATGAGGAAAAACAAAAGGAAGATCTCAGGCAATTCAAGTGTACCAAAGACAAAACTCCTGAAAAATCAGACCTTGGTACCCAAACAATGGAAATCAACAAGACTGGCCCCAGAATATGGCAGGGATTGGAGAATGGGTGGAAAAAGTGAATAAGATTCAAGAAAGACAAGACGCAACACTGAAAGAACTTATAACAGAGATTTTGACAATAAAAAATTTCATCCAGAAAATAAATGACAAGATGACACGCATGAAAAGCAGAATTAATCTAGCTGAAGAAAGAATCTCAGAACTTGAAGACCAGAACATGGAATTAACACGATCTGTAAAAAACACAGAAAGAAGACTCACAAAGAAAGAACAAAGTCTACAAGAGATGTGTGATTATATCAAGAGACTGAACCTATTCCTGATTGATATCCCAGAAGAAGAAAGGGGAATGGAGAACAACTTGGAGCAAGTATTCCAGGAGGTAATCTAACAAAACTTTCCCCATCTCATCAGAGATGTGACCAGCCAAGCACAAGAGATACAGAGAACCCCACAAGACATCAAATGAGAAGACCACCATCTAGACACATAGTAATTTGCCTGCAAAAAGTAGGCACACAAGAAAATATCCTAAAGGCAGCAAGAGAGAAAGGTCAGATTACCTACCAGGGAAAACCAATCAGAATAGCAGCAGACCTATCAGCAGAAACACTGCAAACAAGAAGGAACTGGAACCCTATATTCAAAGTCCTCAAAGATAAACAAATTCAACCAAGAATTTCCAATTCAGCCAAGCTCAGCTTCATCAGTGATGGACAATTTAAATCCTTTCCAGACATCCAATCCCTTAGAGATTATGCAGCTTTCAGACCAGCTTTACAAGAGACACTTAAAAAGGTATTAAGCACAAAAGAAAGAAAGAAAGAAAAAGAATGACCACACACTTGCCAAGAGAACAGCAGAGCACAGAATCAACAGACAATACAGCATGACAAGAAACTTGAAACACACACATACATCAGTTACAAAGCCAAAAGAAAACAAGCAAAGAAAAAATTTTACAAGAGCCTCATGACAGCGATAAACAATCACATTTCAATAATCAACCTGAGTGTGAATGGACTAAATGCACCATGGAAAAGACACAGAATGGCAAACAGGATAAGAAACCATGACCCAATTATTTGCTTCATCCAGGAGATTCATCTCACTACAAGGGATGCACACAGACTCAAAGTTAAAGGATGGAAAACGGGTTTCACAAAAGAAGGCAGGAGTTGCAAACTTAATATCAGACAAATAAACCTATAAGCTATAAGCTTATCAAAACCTATAAGCTATCAAAAATTTAAAAATGATGCAAAAGGACACTACATAATGATAAAAGGTTCACCCCATCAACAAGAAATATCCATCCTAATCATATATGCACCCAACACTTGAGCACCAGCACTTACAAAGCAACTACTAAGTAAACTAAAAAAAGTATTGACTCTAAGCTTTTATAGCAGGGGACTTGAATACTCCACTAATAGCCCTTGATAGATCATCGAGGCAAAAAATCAACAAGGAGATCCAGAACCTAAACTTGACACTTGGCCAAATCAATCTAATAGATACCCACAGATTATTCCACCCAACAACCACAGAACACGCATTCTACTGATCAGCACATGGAGCGTACTCCAAGATCAATCAACCTTGGCCATAAATCAAGCATAAACAAATTCCATAAGGTAAATCTTACCATGCACATTTTCAGACCACAGTGAAATAAAAATAAATATCAACACCAACAACATTTCCCCAAAGCCCACAAGAACATGGACACTAAACAGCATTATGCTGAACAACTACCAGGTCAACACTGAAATCAAAGTAGAAATTGAAAGATTTCTGGAAACAAATGAAAATGAAAAAATATATTACCCAAACCTCTGGGATGCCACGAAAACAGTTATCAGAAGGGAATTTATATCTCTACAAGCACACATCATCAAGAAAATGGAAGGATCAGAAGTTGAGAGCCTAAGGAATCACCTAAGGGAGCTGGAAAGACAAGATAAACAAAACTCCAACTTTAGCGGAAGAATCCACAGCTCAAAAATAAGAGCCCAAATATGGGATATAGACAAAAAAAAATCATAGAAAACATCAAAAAACCAAAAATCTGGTTCTTTGAAAGAATTAACAGGATTGATAGACCCCTGGCAGAATGACAAATGAAAAGAGAGAAAAAACCCAAATAAACACAATCAGAAATACAAAAGCTCAAAACACAACTGACCCCAAAGAAATACAAAAGATTATCAGAGTTTATTAAATATACCTATAGAGAAACAAACTTGATAACTTAAATGAAATGGAGGACTTTCTGACATCACACAACCTCCCAAGGTTGGAAAAAGAAGACACTGAGACACTAAATAGAACAATAACAACCTAGGAAGTTAACTCTGCCATACAAAATCTAGCTACAAAAAAAGTTCTGAATCGGATGACTTTTTAGCAGATTTCTGAAAATGTACAAGGAGGAGCTGGTACTAATCCTATTGAAAGTATTCTAGGTAATTAGAAAAGATATAATTCTCCCCAAATAATTTTACAAAGCTAACATCACACTATTACCCAAACCAGGTAAAAATCCAACAAGAAAAAGAGACTACAGGCCGATATCCTTTATGAACATTGATGCAAAGAATCCTCAACAAGATTCTAGAAATTTGGATACAAAAACACACTTCAAAAATCATCCACCATGACCAAGTAGGCTTCATCCCCAGAATTCAGGGCTGGTTTATTATTTGCAAGGCCATAAATGTAATTAAATACATCAACAGATGTAAAAACAAGAACCACATGATTATCTCCGTAGATGCAGAAAAAGCTTCTGATAAAATCCAGTATCCCTTCTTGATAAAAACCCTCAAAGACCTAGGTATAGAAGGAAAATACCTCAAAATAGTAAGTGCCATCTGCTGTAAACCCACAGTTAACCTATTGCTAAATGAACAGAAACTGGAAGCATTTCCCCTAAAAACTGGAACAAGTCAAGGCTGCCCACTCTCACCCCTCTTGTTCAACATTGTGTTGGAAGTCCTAGCTCAGGCAATTAGATGAGAGAAAGAAATCAGGTGTATCCAGATAGGAAAAGAAGAAGTCAAGTTATCCCTCTTTGCTGATGATATGATCCTATACCTTGCAAAGCCCAGAGAATCTGTCAAAAACCTGCTGACACTGATAAAGAACTTTGGCAAAGTCTCAGGGTACAAAATAAATGTGCAAAAGACAGTTGCATTCCTATACAACAACAACAACAACCAGTCAGAGACCCAAATAAAAAGCACAATCCCATTCATAATGGCACAAAAAAACATGAATACCTCGGTATTTTCCTAACCAGAGAAGTGAAAGAACTTTACAATGATAACTGCAAAACACTGCTAAAAGAAATCCAAGAAGACACAAACAAATGGAAAAATATTCCATGCTCATGGATTGGAGGAATCAACATTGTTAAAATGTCCATCCTACCAAAGGCAATCTACAGATTCAACACAATACCTATTAAGTTACCAACATTATTCTTCTCAGACCTGGAAATGACAATACAGAAATTCATATGGAAACATAAATGACCACGAATAGCCAAAACAATCCTTAGCAAAAGAAACAAAGTAGAAGGTACACACTTCCAGATTCAAACTTTACTATAAGGCTACAGTAATCAAAACAGCCTGATATTGGATCAAGAACAGGCACATGGATCAATGGAGCAGGATAGAGATTCTGGAAGCAAAGCCTCAATTTCTCAACCAACTCATCTTTGACAAAACTTCCAACAACAACCACTGGGGAGAGGAGAACCTATTCAGCAAATGGTGCTGGGAAAACTGGCTGATCACATGCAGAAGATTGAAACAGGACCCCTACCTACTACCACACACAAAAATTAATTCTAAATGAATCAAAGACCTAAACGTAAAACCTCAAGCTATAAGAATCTTAGAAAATGCAGGAGACACCCTTATGAAAATTGGAACTGGCAACCAATTCCTACTCAGAACCCTAAATGCCTATACCTTAAGAAATAAGATGGACAAGTGGGACCTCATCAAACTAACGAGCTTCTGCAAAGCAAAAGAAACCATCAAGAGAGGAGGGAGACAGTCCACAGAATGGGAAAAAAATATTTGCCAACTGTATATCTGACAAAGCCTAACATCTAGGATCTACAAGAAACTCAAACACACCGAAAGGGGAAAACAAACAAACAAACAAACAAAAAAAACATACAGGCCCATTAAAAAGTGGGCAAAAGACATGAATAGGCACGTCTCAAAAGAAGATATATGGGTAGCCAACAGACACATGAAAATATGCTCAGCCTCACTCATCATCAGAGAAATGTAAATCAAAACCAAACTGAGACATCAACCTAACCCCAGTAAGAATGGCCATCATTAATAAAACAAACAACAATAGATGCTGGCAATGATGAGGAGAAAAAGGAACACACTGCTGGTGAGAATGCAAACTAGTGCTACTATTGGAAGACAGTGTGGCAATTTTGAAAGAACTAGAAATTGACCTCCCATATGACCCAGCAATTTCCCTATTGGGGATATTCCCAGAGGAACTCAAATCATTCTACAAAAATAGATACCTACAAACATAAGTTTGTTGCAGCTGTATTCACAATAGCAAAAACATGGAACCAACCATTTTGCCCATTGAAGCTGGACTGTATAAAAAAAGTCGTACATATACACAATGGAATATTATGCAGCCATAAAGAAGGACAAACATATGGACTTCGCAGCAACTTGGATGGATTTAGAGTCGGTTATACTCAATGATGTATCACAGAAAGAACAAAATACCATATGTTCTCACTCATAAGCGGACCCTAAACAATTATAATACTATAAGAAAGGGATTGTCAGTAGTGGGAAACTGTCAGAGGAAGGTGGGTAGTATTGGCAGTTGAGGGAAACTGCTAGGTGAGGGGGGGGCATACCTCTTTAACAAGGGTGCCTGCATAACCAACATTTGTATACCTAACCCTGAATTGTACCCCACATATTTATAATAATAAAAAAGAAAAAAAATTAGACTGCACTTCTCCAATTAAAAGCCTTACTAGATTTTTAGATTGCAATATATAATTTGTCATCACTTCAGCCCATATAGATTATACACAAACACACACACACACATATACAGGGGCACAATTTTGGTAATGAATTGCCCCCCCAAAATAGCGACTTGACCTTAATCCCAATTCCCCAATACAACCATAGTTCCAATGTTGTAGTTCCTTTGTTTCTACTCTTTACCTCAATGTCTAAAACTTCTTGCTATTACTTTGATACTTCTTGTGAAGTACAACCTTTTGAAAAGCAGAGCTCTCCCAGATACATATTTTCTAAAAACAATATTTGGCAAACCCTTTTATTATAATAAAGACTAAGCTTTTATCATTCCCTTTAAAATTAAGATTCTTGGTTCTTGATGAACCTATACTTTGCCAGATGAATTTCAGAATAGATGATTATCAGATAATGAAACTAAGAAAACACAAGAAGGCAAAATATACTAATAAATGAGTGTAAAATAAAAGCTTTTGCATATATAAAACATTAAGTGATAAAACCACCACAAATGACATGATCATTCTTGGATATTAAGATATACCTTTATAAGAAAATAAAACATGTACACAAAATTATGTAAGAACACAAATGAGTAGAAAATATAAGGATTAAGTGTGATCTAATAGAAATATATATAACTTTGTTTCCAGAAGAGAGATAATAAACATTTCTACACATACATGTTAGGATTTTGGAAATTGAGAAAATTTGATAAGACATTCACAAATTATACCCCAGAATACCAGATGTTTGATATCATCCAGTTTGCTATTGTTGAGCACAACTTGCAAAAGAATGATAAACTACCAAACGTGTTCATTGAAAGCTGCATATATGGAAATGTAACACAGTAATACTTTTGTTTATTTTATTTTTATTTTTATTTTTTTTTTTGAGTTGGAGTCTCACTCTGTCGCCCAGACTGGAGTGCAGTGGCCGCTTCCGGCCACCGCAGCCTCGACCTGCTGGGACCTCCGGTGATCCTTCCGCCTCAGCCTTCCAAGTAGCGGAATTACAGGCATGCACTCCATGCCCGGCTGATTTTTTTGATTTATTGTAGAGATGAGAGTCTCGCTGCCCAGGCGGGTCTCAAACCCGCGGGCTCAGGCAATCCACTCACCTCAGCCTCCCAAAGGCGCGGGATTACAGGCTGAGCCACCGAGCCTGGCTTATTTTTTTATATTTTAAATTTTTTTACTATAATCTTTTTAAAAAATTCAATTATATTGATTTGCCAAGCAATTACTCTCTGGTAAATAATTTTAAAGTGTCAACTCTCCAATTTGCAAAATAGGTAGTTTTGAACTAATTTAACCACATATTTTTACAACCTTACCATTTTTTTCTTTTGACTATAAAATATTTAAAATATGTCTTGATTTTTTTTTTGCTTATCGTAATTAAATTTTCAGATTTAAAGTTGCTGAAATGTACATCTCTCTGATACTAGTCATTCTTTTAAAAACACAGTTAGCTGTTCTTTAGTTTCATCTATGTCTAGATTTGCTTAGGAAATGTATAAGTATCTGCTTTTAAAGTTTGCATATAAGCTAATATAGTTTAATATATATACACTTTCACGTGTTTAATAGATATATGTCCATAAGTTGGCATTTGAATAAATTGAAGACAAATGTATTTCCTAGAATCAAACAACTCAGTAGTCTGAAAGGGATGGTTAAGGTTACAGTAGTTTGAAAGGGATGTTTAAGGTTAATATGACACATATAGTGTCATAACACTGTCATGAAAGTCTCTGTTAAATGTCATATTCCCAGGCACAATCACCCTAGTTACTTTCACACTTGTCACATTACACAATTCCATTTTCTTCACATCACCTATAGCCTTCTCAAAGGATGTCTTTTCTCATGTACTTGCTTAATGTTTTACTGTCCCCATTAGAAAGTAAGCGCAGACATAGCAAAGGTTTGTTGTTGTTGTTCACTCTTATATCCCAACACCTAGGACAATGCCTGACATATGAAAGATGTTTGACAAATGTCAGTGAAATTGAAAAGTCTAAGTCCCTTTCATTGATTTTTTATCTTCTTTCCTTTTTTTAAATATAAAGATGTGGGTACAATCAGGGTTAGGTATATAAACATTGATCATGCAGGTACCCTTGTTGATGAGGTATGCCCCTCCCTCCCCTAGCAGTTTCCCTCAACTGTCAATCCCACCCCCCACCTTGTGACAGTTTCCCACTACTGCCAATTGCTTTCTTATAGCATTGTAATTATTCAAGGTCAGCTTATGAGTGAGAACATATGGAACTCGGTTCTATGTTTCTGTGATAAATCACTGAGTATGATCGACTCCAAATTCATCCAAGTTGCTGCAAAGTCCATGTTTTTGTCGTTCTTTATGGCTACATAATATTCCATTGTGTATATGTACCACATTTTTTATACAGTTCAGCTTTGATGGGCAATACGGTTGGTTCCATGTTTTTGTTATTGTGAATAGAGCTGCAGCAAACATATGTGTGCAGGTATCTTTTTCATAGAATAATTTGAGTTCCTCTGGGTATATTCACAATAGGGGAATTGCTGGGTCATATGGAAGGTCGATTTCTAGTTCTTTCAGAAATTGCCACACTGTCTTCCAAAGAAGTTGTACTAGTCTGCATTCCCACCAGCAGTGTAGAAGAGTTCCTTTTTCTCCACATCCTTGCCAGCATCTGTTGTTTGTTTTATTAATGATGGCCATTCTTACTGGGGTTAGGTGGTCTCTTAATGTGGTTTTGATTTGCATTTCTCTGATGATGAGTGAGGCTGAGCACTTTTTCGTGTGTCTGTTGGCTGCCCATATATCTTCTTTTGAGAAGTGTCTATTCATGTCTTTTGCCCACTTTTTAAAGGGGCTGTTTGTTTTTATCCTTTCGGCCCATTTGAGTTCCTTGTAGATCCTATATGTTAGGCCTTTGTCAGAAACAGAGTTGGCAAACATTTTTTCCCATTCCATGGGCTGTCTCCCTACTCTCTTGATAGTTTCTTTTGCTTTGCAGAAGCTCGTTAATTTGATGAGGTCCCACTTGTCTATCTTATTTCTTAAGGTATGTGCATTTAGGGTTCTGAATATAGAGATAAATTTTATATACATATAAGTAAGAAATATATAGTAAATATTCTCTGCAGAACAAGTGGTCATGAATTGAAATAGTTTAAAGCACAGACTATACCTTTAAAAAAAGTTCAATGAGGAAATGTACACACTAAAAGAATGTGGGGAAAATTGTTCAGCATTAATATTAACTGCATATTAATGGTAACAAGTATATTGAAACTGTATATTAAAACAGCAATGATGTACCACACAGCATTTATTAGGCTGAATTTTTTTGTTTCATAATATTTGAGGCGGATGTGGAGAAACTGGTACATATATAACCTGCATAACCTAAGTTGGGACCTTAATGGGGTGCCTTGAAAGGAAAATCAGTAGTGTCTACAGAAATTTTAAATTAGCCTTTGTAGCTTTCTGCTTTGGAAATGATCAACAGCCTTCTCTCACAGCAAGTCTCTTAGAAAAATTTATAGGTAAGTAGAAAAAAAGGTAACCTCCTGCTCAAAGGTATAGGAAAGCTAGTGAGACAGCCAAGATTGCAATAGACAAGAATTTTAAAAGAAAGAAAGCAAAGAGATGAGACCCACATTTCTCAGGGTATGTCCCCAAAAGACATTTGCTGATTTGAAAGCTGCAGCTGAGAGGTTGTGAAGCTGAGCAGACTTTTGGCAGTGCCAAGGAACAAAACTGGATTTTAGGGTCTGATATGAAGGAAAAGTCCTATGCATGTCCAATGATTTCAGTAAGAAATCATGAATGCTAGGTACTAAGAATAAAAATCAACTGAAAACAGATCAGCCCTCCCAAAGATTGAGTCTCAAAGATTAAATCACTTGCCTGAATTGAGAACCTCTGCCTTAACAGAGATAACAGCCTTCGTGCAAAGGACTAGTGATATGTAATTACAGTTCCAAAAGAAGAGAGGATATAGAAGGAATAAAGTTAAAAGAGCTGAGAATTTCTAAAAATGCTGAAAGGCATCAAAACACAAATTCAAAAATACTACAAGTACCAAAGCTAATACAGAGAACATCCCACTAAATACATTGTAGTGAAATTACTGAATATCAAACGCAAAAGAAAAAATATAATACACAGCAGTTATTTTAAAAGACTTTAATAATAAATTGTTTAAAATTTTGGAATCATGAAAGGGAATGAAAAATAAGAAGAAAAATGGAGATAGCTCAGAGAAAGTAACAACAGAAAGCAGCTACCATCATTAGAGTGAAAAGGGAGACAAAATCAGGGTTATCCAAATATGTTTGGGAAACTCTGCTTCTTAAAACTCAAAATCACATGACCCTTTCATCACAGTTATTATATCACCTTTAGTTACAGAAATAGAAGAATATGGGAAATGACTGGAAATTCAGTCTTCCCTTAAGAAAGGAAAACAGCTTCTGCCACACAATAGGAATGATCAGATGACATTTGTCTCCAGTTACATTTTTCCCCTCAAAAAGAAAAAAAAAAGTTCATAATAATGGTATTCTCACTCTGAAAATTCCCCATTAATATTTTTTCCCCAAAGATAGCAATACAACACTAATTTCTAATGAAGAAGTTAAGAATATCTAGATGACAAGAGGAACCTTCTGACAAGTTTACACATTCTTTGTACCTTCCTTGATCTTTGCTTTATGAAAAACTAAATTATAAAACAAAATCTCTTCTATGGACCACACTGTATGTAACATAAAAGAAAAATCAAATAGGGTGTTTACAGTCAGACTTGAGAATAGTCAGAGAAGCAAAATATTATTAGGAAAGATTGTGCTGATTGTAAAGGAGCTCTGTACAGGTGAACCTGATCCAGCTGATGGTAGGAAACCTCTGAGTGACTGTTTGCATGAGGAAGAAGTGGTCTTGAGTAAGAGGATTTGTGCAAGGAATATGGGAAGATAGCAAGATGTGTGGGAGAGAGGACGGATGTGGTTGAGTGTGGGAAGAGGGCCAGGAAAGTTAGTGGTTATACTTCAGACTTTCCAAGATTAGTCCATTGGCCCAAGCTCTAAAGAAAGAGGAGCTATAGGATCAAGCTGATAAGGCCATTTCCAAACCAAGGGATAGCACTATTATTGTGTTGGGTAGCAAAGTGTGACAGGAAGTGAGGAAGGGGAAGGAGTGAGAGACCAAGTATTTTAACTGGACCACCTGTAACCTTTGTCACATTTGCAAGGTTCAGGGCAAGAGCTATTTGGAGGCCTATATGCCATGTATAAAATATTTGAAAGGTTTAAATTAACTATACACTGTTAAATATCTTCCCTACCATGACAAATATACCTCCTTATCAATCTGAAAGACCAGGATCAAATTTAGAATACTTGATGTATTTTTAAGTTTTACTTTCTTATTTAGTCTACTGAAGAAATTTAGAAAGATAAACTTGGCAGTAACAGGCATATATCAGGAATGGTTTGATGATACTCAAGACTGCACAGCCAGATACCTGAAGTATCTGCTTTCCAATAGCTGCCCTCTGCTGAGCCCAGTGCATTAGTCTTCAATTGTTCGATAACAAATTACCAAAGGATCTCTCTAGAAACATCCAGGAAAACAATAGATTTTTTTCCTTTTTTTAATGAGTCACAATCTCTCTCTGTCACCCAGGATGGAGTGCAGTGGCATGATCACAGCTCACTATAGCCTCAACCTCCTGGGCTCAGGCAATCCTTCTGCCTCAACCTCTCAACCTCACGAGTAGCTGGGACTACAGGAGTGTCTGGCTGATGTTTTGTAGAGACAATGTCTTGCTATGTTGCCCAAGCTGGTCTCAAATATCTGGGCTCAAGTAATCCTCCTTCCCTTGCCTCCCAAAGTGCTGGGATTATAAGATTGAACCGCCATGCCCAGCCAAACAATAAATTTTCTAAAAAGTTGGCAAAAAATATTTTTTGTCTCTAAGCAGTCTCAATAGAAGCACAAGGTGAAAGGGACTTATTGGAAAGAAATATATGAATGTGCATTTTGTATAATGAAACAAACATTGATATGATTAGTTGACAGTTTACAAATTAGTTTTAAATTATATTACCAGAAATTCCAACAACATTATCCAATTAAAACCAATGTGAGGCTCTTCAAATGACACTACCTGGGTAAATTCTTACTTGGATTCTCATTTCAGTTTAATAGATGACAAAATGTCCTGTGCATTCTGGCTTACAATGTGGTCCTCTACCTTCTGCATGCCTTAACTGCATAACCCTACTTGATAATATATTTTAAAATGTCAATACACGTGACTGAAAAGAGTTATGAATGCAGTAAGTTAACTGTGTTGTAACAGATATTTATGAAATACTTACTACATGATAAACACAATGCTAGGTTATCTAGGAAAATAAATAAATTAAAACCCTTTACAGTCCCAACCGTTCAGAAACATACCCCTTGGAGGATGGTGACATTGATACACATATGTGAAAAATAATAATTGAGTTAGAACAAGAGGTATACTACCACAGAATATGAGAAAAACTATTACGGCCAATTAAAAAGTCATCAGGAAGCCTAATATAAATGCAGGAGTTCTTCTACCCTCAACAGCCCTGTCCTTTCTTCTTCACTGAACCTTTACTCAGGTTACCCATGACTTCACTTTTTTCCTTAAACAAATTCTAGTTATTAGGCCAATTTTCTCCCTTTCTTTTTCTATTTTTTATTAGGAAATATTATGAACTACACAAAGGTATGGGGAATAGTTACATCCATGTACCCAACACTCAACTAAAGCCATATAATATTAAAAATACAATTGAAGCCCACAATGCAATGCTCTTCAATTAAATACCCCTCCCTCTACATCCACAAGAGATAGCCACTAGAATGAATATTAATCATTCTCATATGTGACTTTCTGCATGCTGCCTACATAATCATTTTGCTACATATATCAATTTATAGTGATTGTCTTGCATGTTTCCAAACTTCATACACATGGTATCACAGTGTGTGCGTTCTTCTGGAACTAGTTTTGTCTGTTATTCATTTTTTTCATGTTACCACCCAATATTTTCCTTTCCAGAATGTATTTCTCTGTATCTCATACTTATGAAAAGTGTAGGCTCTTCCTCAGTTTAGTATTTATTATCCTGTTCAATTTATTTACCTGAAACAGTCTCAAGTCAGTGAATTAATGCCAGTCCTACTATAGTTGAGGCTTCAAGTTTTTCTCACATCATTAAACCAGAGATTTTCTAACTTTGATGACATTTAGAATCAACTCGAGTACTTGAAAGAGTCTGAATACTGGCCCACCTTCAGAATTTCCTATTTAGTAAGTCTGCAGTAGGGTTTAAAAATCTGCATTTTTTACAAGTTTCCAGGTAATGCTAATGCTGCTCATCCATGGCCTCCCAGTAACAATATCTGGTCAAAAGATTGAGAAAGATACAATAAATTTGAGTCACTGTTATTTATACTAAAAATACGCAGTTTATTACTCATTTACATTTATTTTTACTCTGAAAAAATGCTGTCAGATTTCACCTGAAATCAAAGAGGAGAATCAGGCATTAGTGTCTATGACGTTTTGGGTAATGAATTTTGGAACAAAACCAGTATTGATAAAATTCTCATGCATTACAAATAATCAGAAAATCTCAAATCTTTGAAGAACAAATTTATTATTTCTCATTTGATTTTTGTCTTCCTATGCCTTCAGTGTATAGAAGGATATAAAAAAATAACAATTGTACATCATTAACATGAATTGGCAATTTTCTAAAATTAAGAAAATAATCCATTGTAGCCATAATTCATTGTCTGTTGTCTCAGCAGGAAAAATGATCATTTTACTTATTTAACTCAGACCTTTGGGTATCAGGGTGCTTGTGCATCACCTGATGTTTTTATTTATCTGATCACATCAACCTCATCTCCCTGTTGCCAAATACTAAAAATGCCTGATACTTTTATCTTGAGAGCCCATCCAGGGAAATAAATGTCTTTTCCACTTAAAAACATGTGCTCTGGGCCGTGCTGCCAGCTCGCCTGAGGTGCAGCCGTGCAGCCATGAGTGGGGGCCTTCGCCTGTGCCATGGAGCCCACTGGCAAGGCAGCCAAGTACCTTCGGGAGTTGTGCTGGAGCTGCAGGCACCCAGCAGAGGCACCTCCAGGAGCTTGAGCACCATGAGGCAGACCGAGCCGCAAGGACGTCACCGGCTGGAGCCCGCTACCTGACCTGGCGTGGACCACAACCACCCCTACTCAGCGCCATCTTCGTGCTTGGCAACTGCTGCGAAAGCCCACCACCAGCCACGCTGGTCTGAGGCCTTGGGACCTTCGGTTCCACTCAGGGCCAGATATGCAGCCCCTTGCTGCTGCTGTTCCACCATATGTGACTCCCACCTGTGTGGGAGTCTTGGGTCTCGACCCCTCCCTGGCTACATCATCTCTCACCCAGCACCCAGCACCAAGCCGCCGGTCACTCAGGGAGGCTCTGGGCACCCACACCTTAGAGACACCAGTCCCATTCCTGGCTGAAGTACCCTGTGGGGGGCCCAGGGCCACTCTCGCCACTCACTGCCTGCCCTTTGGAGCTTTGGAGCGCTGGAGCTCTGGGCCCACCCTGGCTGAGGCACTCAGCACATGACCCCAAGGTTGGGGACCCAGACAAGCAGAGATAAACGGATCTGAGAAAGTGAAACTGCTTCAGCCATTCTCCAGGCAGAGATTTCCATTGCCCTACCCACCTATCAACAACCCCAGGTCAGTTCCTAAGGTAACATCTCTAAACAGGAGACAAAGCCCTACCCCTATGCTGAATCAGACAAAAGCAACTCCCAGGCAGCAGGCCAAAAAAAACCAAACAAACAAACCCAAACTGCAAGTAAATCTAGCTGCCTGCAATGAAAAACAAAGGGGAGAGACTGGAGATCAGAGGTGAAGTGACTTTAGTCTGATCTCTTATTTTGACTTTAGATTTTATCATTTTGACTGTTTTGATCACTTTTGTTGTTTGCTTTCTGACTTACACTGTTTCATGATTTTATTGGTCTGTCTCTGTGTAGCTACCAGTATTCTTTAGGGAATCTTTTTTACATGTCTTTTTTCACTTCTCTCTGGCCTTGTGTCTCTTTCTCACCTGATAGTTGGTATGTATGTCTGTTTTCCCTCTCACTTTTCTCTCTTTCTAACTTCCGATTGATACCCCCTTCCTCCATTATTTTCCTCTTTTATACCCCCTTTTAACCTAGGGACCAAGCCCACATACTGCTGCATGGACAGATTGTAAGGCAGAGGGAAATAGGTTCCAGTGTGCTCATACACCTGTTAGTGGATGCTAGAATCAGCATATACATTCTGAACCTCAGCTTCCCCCTCAATTAAACCTCAAAACTGCAAAAAGTACAGCCCGCCGCCCACACTCCAACCTCAAAAGCGAACAAAGCCAGAAGACCCTCATAAGGAAGAACAGGATATTGCAGAAGTGAAACAAAAGCAACCCCACCTTCCCTCAAAAACAGAATTAAAGAAGGAGAGGGAAATGGAGAGAGAGAAAAAAATCTACACAAATGAAGAAAAACCAAAAGAGGAATATGAGTCTCTCCCAGATCCCTGGGAGCGCAGACACTGAGAAAACTGACTTGCAAACAAGCAAACAATGAAGAGCCCCCAGAATGAAGGGTTTCAAACTACAAACCTAGATATCAAGACATTAATGGAGAGATTAAAAAGAACTGAGGAGACACAAGAAGAAACTAGGAAGGAGCTGATATCTTAGATAACAGCAATAAAGAATACTGTGAATGACATAAATAACAAACTGACAAGCATGGAAAGCAGAATTACTCAAGCAGAAGAAAGAATCTCAGAGCTTGAGAACCAAAATATAGAACTAACCCAAACTCTTAAAAACACAGAAAACAAGCTTAAAAAGAGAACAAAACCTTCAAGAGATGAGCGATTACTTCAAGAGACTGAACCTAAGAGTAATTGGCCTTACTGAGGCAGAAAGAGAGACAGAGACCACACTGGAACAAACTTTCTATGAGATCATTCAAGAAAACTTCCCTTATCTAATCAGTGATGAAAAATTCAAACCCAAGAGTTTCAGAGAACCCCTGCAAGACAATAAATGAGAAGACCAACTCCTAGACACATAATAATTCGCCTAAACAAAGTAGGCATAAAAGAAAAAATCCTAAAGGCAGCAGAGAAAAAGGCCAGATCACCTACCATGGAAGACCAATTAGAATAGCAGCAGATTTATTACAGAAAACCCTGCATGCTAGGAGAGCTTGGAGCCCTATCTTCAAAGTCCTAAAAGATAAACAATTTTCAACCAAGAATAACCTACCCGGCCAAGCTAAGCTTCATCAGCGAGGGAGAATTAAAATCTTTCCCAGATATCCAATCCCTAAGAATTTATGCTGCCACCAAACCATCTCTACATGAAATACTTAAGGCAGTACTAAACACAGCAGAAAAGGAAAAAAGAAGAACATTCTTCACAAGAGTACAGGGAAAAGAATAAAATACACATGAACCAACCCCAAAACCAAAAGAAAGACAAAAAAACCAAGTGGAAGAACAACAACTCTATAAGAACTCTATGATAGGGATGAACTCTCACATTTCAATAATTAGTCTGAATGTGAATGGACTAAACGCACCACTGAAAAGACATAGAAAGGCAAAATGGATAAAATATCACGAGGCAATCATATACTGCCTTCAAGAAACACATCTCACTAGAAGGGACAGGCACAGACTCAAAGTAAGAGGATGGGAAACAAATTATCAGGTGAATGGAACACAAAAGAAAGGAGGAGTCATGATGCTGATTTCAGACAAAATACCATATCAAAAATTAAAAAAGATACAAAGGGCCACTACATAATGATAAAAGGTTCACTCCATCAACAAGAAATATCTATACTAAACATATATGCACCCAACATAGGTGTGCCAACTTTCATAAAGCAACTCTCTAGAAAACTAAAGAAAGATATTGACTCTAACACCATCATATCTGGGGACTTTAATACCCCACTCACAACCCTAGACAGATCATCAGGACAAAAAATCAGCAAGGAGATCCGGAACCTCAATGTGATTCTGGACCAAATGGACTTAATTAATACCTACAGAACACTCCATCCAAGGACCACAAAATACACATTCTACTCATCATCGCATGGAATGTATTCTAAGATTGACCACATAATTGGCCATAAATCAAGCATAAGTAAATTTTAAAGGACCGAAATTCTGCCATGCAACTTCTCGGATCACAGTGGAATAAAAATAATCATTAACACCAACAAGGTCCCCCCAAAACCCACAAAGACATGGACACTAAACAGCATGATGCTAAATAACTCCTGGGTCAATGATGAAATCAAAACAGAGATCAAAAGATATCTGGAAAAAAATGAAAATGAAGAAGCATCTTACCAAAATCTCTGGGATGCCATGAAAGCTGTAGTAAGGGGGGAATTTATATCCCTACAAACGCACATGAAGAAAATGGAAGGATCACAAATTAACAGCATAACAAGCCACATAAGGAAGCTGGAAAAGCAGGACCACAAAAACCCTAATTTCAGCAGAAGAATCCAGATCACCAAAATAAAAGCCCAAATCCAGGACATAGAAGACAAAAAGATAATACAAAAAAATCAATGAAACAAAAAGCTGGTTCTTCAAAAGGATAAACAAGATCGATGGTCCCCTATCTAGACTGACCAAGAAAAAAAGAGAAAAAACCCAAATAAGCACAATCAGAAACACAAAAGATGAAATGACATCTGACCCTGAAGTAATACAAAAGATACAAGAGACTACTAGGTACACTTGTATGGAAACAAACTTGAAAACCTTAAGGAAATGGAGGACTTTCTGGTATCACACAACCTACCTAGGTTGGAACAAGAAGAAATCGAGACCCTAGATAGACCAATAACAATCAAGGAAATCAACTACGTAATAAGAAAACTACCTACAAAAAAAAGCCCTGGTCCAGATGGCTTTCCAGCAGAATTCTACAAGACATTTAAGGAGGAGCTGATACCAATCGTACTGAAGGTATTCCAGGTGATTGAAAAAGATGAGACTCTCCCCAAGTCATTTTATGAAGCCAACATCACATTGATACCCAAGCCAGGTAAAGATCCAACAAAGAAAGAGAACTACAGACCAATATCTTTGATGAACATAGATGCTAAAATTCTCAACAAGATCCTAGCAAACCAGACTCAACAATACATTCAAAAAATCATCCATCATGACCAAGTAGGCTTCATACCTGGGATGTAAGGCTGGTTCAACATTCGTAAAACCATAAGTGTAATTAAATACATCAACAGATGTCAAAACAAAAACCACATGATTATATCATTAGATGCAGAAAAAGCTTTTGATAAAATCCAGCACCACTTCTTGATAAAAACCCTTGAACATCTAGGCATACGGGGGACATACCTAAAAATAATAAAAGCCATCTACGAGAAACCCACAGCCAGCATACTCCTAAATGGACAAAAATTGGAACCATTTCCCCTGAAAACTGGAACAAGACAAGGATGCCCACTCTCACCCCTCCTGTTCAACATAGTATTGGAAGCAATCAGAGAAGAGAAGGCAATCAGGGGTATCCAAATAGGAAAAGAGGAAGTCAAGGTATCTCTCTTTCCAGACCATATGATTGTGTACCTTGAAAACCCAAGAGAATCTGTCAAAAACCTCCTTACACTGATAAAGTTCTTTGGCAAAGTCTCAGCATACAAAATAAATGTGGAAAAGACAATTGCATTTCTTTACACCAATAATAATCAAACGGAAACCCAAATAAAAACCACAATTCCATTCAAAATAGCCAAACACACAAAAAATGAAATACCTTGGCATCTTCCTAACCAGAGACGTGAAAGACCTTTATAATTAAAACTACAAAACACTGCTCAGAGAAATCAAAGATGACACAAACAAGTGGAAAAATATCCCATGCTCATGGATTGGAAGAATCAACATTGTGAAGATGTCCATCTTACCCAAGGCAATCTACAAATTCAAGGCAATACCCATCAAATTACCAGCAACATTCTAACATTCTTCTCAGACCTAGAAAAAACAACACAGGAATTCATTTGGAAACACAAACATCCAATAATAGTCAGAACAATCCTCAGCAAAAAAAAAAAAAAAAAAAAAAAAAAGCAGGTGCTACAATCATCAAAACAGCTTGGTATTGGTATAGGAACAGGCATATAGGTCAATGGACTAGAATTGAGATTCCAGAAGCAAAACCTCAATTTCTCAACCATCTCATCTTCGACAAAGCCTCCACCACCTACCACTGGGAGAGGAGAACCTATTCAGTAAATAGTGCTGGGAAAACTGGCTGACCACATGCAGAAGATTGAAACAGGACCCCTATCTATCCCCATGCACAAAGGTTAACTCCAAATGGATCAGAGACCTAAATGTAAAACCTCAAACCAAAAGAACCCTAGAAAATGAAGGACATACCCTCATGGAAATCGGAACTGGCATCCAATTCCTGAACAAAACCCGAAGGTCATAAGAGAGAAGACAGACAAATCGGACCTTATTAAACTAACAAGCTTCTGCAAAGCCAAAGAAACCATCAAGAGAGCAGGGAGACAGCCTACAGACTGGGAAAAAGTATTTGTCAACACCAGATCTGACAAAGGCTTAACATCTTGGATCTACAAGGAACTCAAATGTGCTGAAAAGAAAAAAACATACAACCCCATTATAAAATGGGCAAAAGATATGAACAGGCACTTTACAAAGGAAGATATCCGAGCAGCCAACAGACACATGAAGAAATGTTCAACCTCACTAATCATCAGGGAGATGCAAATCAAAACCACACTGAGATACCACCTAACTCCAGTCAGAATGGCAACCATCAACAACTCAAAAAATAACAGCTCTGGAGAGGGTGTGGCGAAAAGGGAACACTTCTACACTGTTGGTGGGAGTGTAAACTAGTGCAACCTCTGTGAATAGCAGTGTGGTGATTCCTAAAAGCTCTAAATATCAACCTCCCATATGACCCCACAATATCCCTACTGGGAATATATCCTGAAGAACTCAAATCACTCTACAAAAAAGATACCTGCACACGTATGTTTATCACAGCATTGTTCACAATAGCAAGAACCTGGAAACAACCATGCTGCCCATCAAAAGAGGACTGGATTAAAAAAATCTGGTACATATACATGATGGAATACTATGCAGCCATAAAATAGAACAAAATCATGAATTTCACAGCAACCTGGATGGAACTAGAGTCTATAATGCTGAGTGACCTCTCACAGAAACAAAGATCTGAGTATAACATGTTCTCACTCATATAGTGGACCTTGAACATCCAATGCAATACTATAAGAAAATGACTGACAGTAGTGGGAAACTATAGGGGGGAGGGAGATGGGATTAACGGTAGTATATATCTGTCTGGGGATGAGGAAACACCTCTTATCAACAAGGGTGCCTGAACGAAACATATTTGTATACCTAATCCTTAACTGTATCCCACAATATCACAATAAAAAATATTGATTATAAAAAAATAACTATTAAAAAAAACCTGTGCTCTATCCATAAACCATAATCTCTTAATCTCCTAGACCCTCAGGTTCCATATCTGTAAAAGGAGAAAGAGGGAAAAAAAGGGAAAAGATACATTTGGAAAGGGAGTGGGGGGTCAGGGCAAGATGGCTAGCTGGAAGTAGCTGCTGTGCATATCTCTCATGGAGAGAAACTAAAAGTAGGGAGTGAGTTTCTATGCTCAAAGCAAAATGAGGAAGAACACAACTTCAAGACTCAACAGAGAAATGACGGGTCCTAAAAGAGGCAGAGGAGTATAATCAGACAACCTACTCACAGACACAGACCTGGTCCCTGCAGAGATGCAGGAGTTCCTCAACATGGTGAAAGTGATGAATGGCAGAGTTAGGAAGAAATCCCCAGGATCCCAAACTGCTGCCATGGACCCTGGTAATCTGAGTCTAGGGAGAGGCTCTGTGACCTCCCTGGGCCCCCAAGCCAGCATAGAGTCCCCAGTGGTGACCATGCTGTGGCATCCTCAAGCCCACGTGGAATCTTTCAGGCCATTGACACCCATGCAGCTCAGTGCCAGTAGCTGCCACCAAGGAAGGAGGCTCAGGGTCCCTCTTTTGATGGGTAGATACTTTACAGTGGTTACAGCTCCTGCCACTGTTGTTCCTAGGCTAGGAAAGGGAAAGCACAACAGAGCAACAATGGGCAGCCCCAGCATGGGCAGGCAGTTGAAATAAACATAAGCAGTGAGGACTCAGGGTGCTCTTAATTCTACTCCATTCACTCCCCAGGTGTGGATTGCCTGCTACTAACCATGGTGCATGAAGGGACCCCCACACCCACCAAAATGTGGAGACAGAGACCAGCTGCCCCACCCATTGTGGAGGCCAGCTACCAGTGCCATTAAGTAGGTCCTTTGTGGGCTTGAGTATGCACCCCACAACACAGTCTCTATAGCCAAAATAAGTGTGAGCAGAGAGCAACCACAGTACCCTACAGTCTCTAGCTGTTCCCACTCAGTCACAGACCATCCACTCTGGGCTGGAAGGCCAAGCAGGGCTCCTGAACATGATGACACAGATTCACTTCCTGTGGGCATGCCAGCGGCCAGGTCCACTAGGCTGGTCCTGTGAAAGGTGAATCTAAAAGCTGAAACAAGAGGGTCAGAAAAGTGTCAGTCCTGGCCTTTACTTAAATGATTAAGCAACATCCCCATGTCTGCAGCCTGAGCTACAACACCTACCAAAAAAAAAAAACAACTCCATAATTAGTGGCCCCTGAATGAGAGAGAGAGAGAGAGAGAGAGAGAGAGAGAAAGAGAGAGAGAGACAGAGAGAGAGACAGAGACCAAAGCACCAGCACCCTCAGATGGGAAAAAATCAGCACAAGAATTGGAGCAACACACACACAAATAGAGTATTTTTCCACCTCCACATGATTGTACCAACTCCCAAGTAATGGATAATATACAGAACAAATTATCTGTAATGATGGACATAGAAGTTAGAATATGAATAACAAATAAACTCTTTGAGACCCAAGAGAAAGTAGACTCCTGATCAGAGAGGTCATAAAAACAGTTCAAGAATGTAAAACTGACATGGTCAATCTAAGAATGAACCACACTGAACTCCTAGAAATGAAGAACTTACTACAAAAATTTCAAAACACAACCATAAGCTTTAGCAACAGACTTGACCAAGGAGAGAAAAGAATTTCAGAGCTTGAAAACCAATCCCTAGAGGCAACCCAGTCACATAAAAATAAAGAAGAAAGAATTTCAAAAAATGAACAAAGCCATTGAGAGGTATGGGATTAAGTAAAGAGACCAAATCTATGTCAGATTGGCATTCCTGAGAGAGAAGGAGAAAATAGGAGAAATCTCGAGAATATAGTTCCAGTTATAATCCAAGAAAACTTCCCTTATCTTGCTAAAGAGGTCAATATGCAGATATAAGAAACTCAGAGAACCTACAAGATACTATATGAGATGACCATCCCCAGGACATATTGTCATTACACTATCCAAGATCACTATGAAAAAAAATCTTATAGGCAGCTGGAAAGAAGGGACAAAACACCTACCAAGGGAGACCCATTAGAATAACAGCAGCCAGGCTCGGTGGCTCAGCCTGTAATCCCACGCCTTTGGGAGGCTGAGGTGAGTGGATTGCCTGAGCCCGCAGGTTCGAGACATGCCTGGGCAGCAAGACCCCATCTCTACAATAAATCAAAAAATCAGCTGGGCGTGGTAGCGCATGCCTGTAATCCCGGCTACTGGGAAGGCTGAGGTGGAAGGATCGCCGGAGCCCAGCAGGTTGATGCTGCGGTGGCTGGGAGCAGCCACTGCACTCCAGTCTGGGTGACAGAGTGAGACTCCAACTAAAAAAAAAAAAAAAAAAAAAAAGAATAACAGCAGACCTCTCAGCAGAAAACTTACAAGCCAGAAAAGATTGAGGGCCCATTTATGATAGTCTTAAAGAAAAAATATTCCATCCAGGAATTACCTGATCTACCAAACCGAGCTTCATAAATGAAGGTGAAGCAAAGTCCTTTCCAGACAAGCAAGTGCTAAGGGAATCCATCACCTCTAGACTGGCCTTATAAGAGATGCTTAAGGGAGTTTAAAACATGGAAACGTAAGAGATGTTATCTACCTGAAAAGCACAAGTGAGCACACAGCTTACAGACCATATAAATCATCCCCAAAAATGAGACCCATAAGCAACTCCTCAACTACACTATGATGGGTATGAACCCTCACTTATCTATAGTAGTCCTGAATGCTAATGATGTTAATACCCCGTTTAAAAGACATAGAGTGATAACCTGGCTTAAAAACAAGAGCCACCCTTTTGTTGTCTCCAGGAAACCCATCTCACCCATAATAACACTCATGGCTTCAAGATAAAGGGATGGAGAAAGATCTATCATACAAATAAAAAACAAAAAAAAAAAGCAGAGTTTGTTATTCTTATATAAAATAGACTTTAAGTGAATAAAAGTATAAAAAGAATAATGAGGGGCACGACATAATGATAAAGGGCTCAATTAAACAACGAAAGTTACTTATCTTAAATATATATGCACCTAATATCATAACACCCAGATTTATTTTTTAAACGCACTACATTTTTTTATGCATTCCACTGCTGGGAGTGAGGGGCATATAACATCACTAAGGGTACCTGATCCTAAACAAGGGGATGTGAGAACCAGAGAGAGGCTCAAACTTCACCTGCATGTAGACCACTTATGTACCTAATCCTGACTTGTACCCCACATTTTAAAAATAAAATAAAGAAAAAATGCTACTTAACCTTCGAGAGGGCATATATATTTGCACCATAATAGTGGGGGATTTTAACATCCCACTAATAGCTTTAGGCAGATCAAGTCAGAAAACAAACAAATCTTGTATTTAAATTCAACATTCAACCAAATCAATCTAACATACTTCTACAGAACAATTCACCCAACAATTACAATTACAAAATATACATTGTTGTCATCTGCACATGGTTAATACTCCAAGACTGACCATATACTTGGTCATAAATCAACTTTGAATAAATTTCAAATAATTGAAATCATGCCAATGTTTTCTCTGACTACAGCAGAGTTACACTAGAAATCATCACCAAGAGGGATCCTCAAAAACACATACACATACATGGAAATTAAGCAACTTGTTCCAGAACAATTTTTGTGTAAACAATGAAATCAAGACTGAAATTTTAAAAAATATTTGAAACAAACAAAAATGAAGATGCAACATACCAAAACCTCTGTGACTCTTCCAAAGTAGCACAGAGAGAAAAATTTGTTGCACTGCATGCTCACATCATGAAAAGAGAAAGCTCTCAAACAAATAATCTCACATTTCACCTAAGGGAACTGGAAAAACAGGAACAAACTAAAACCAAAGGTAGCAGAAGAGAAATGACCAAAATCAGAACAAAAATAAATGGAATTAGGACTGAAAAAACAGTACAATTGATCAACAAGTCAAAAAGCATATTCTCTGAAAGGATAAATAAGATAGACAGACCTCTAGCTCAACTAACAAAAACGCGAGAAAGGAAAAAATCCCAATAAATACACTCAGAAACAAAAAAAGGCAAGATTAAACCTGGCCCAGAAGAAATACAAAATATTTTCAGATATGATTATAAACATCTGTATGTGTTCAAATTAGGAGATGGATAAATTCCTGGAATCACATAACCTCCTAATGTTGAAACAGAAATAAACTGAAACACTGAGCAGACCAATAACAAGTCATGAAATTGAATCAGTAATAAAAAACTTACCTACCAAGAAAAGTCTGAGACCTAATGGCTTCACAGCTGAACTTTGCCCAGTGTATAAGGAAAAACTAGTACCAAATCTACTAAAATTATTCCAGACAATTGAAAAGGAGGGACTCCCCCAACTTATTCGATGAAGCCAACATAATCCTGATTCAGAAAAATGGTAAAGATACAACAAAGAAAGAAAAGTACAAGCCAATTTCCCTGATGAACATAGATGTAAAAATTCTCAATAATATCCTAGCAAATGACATCCAGCAGTACATCAAATAATCATCTATCATGATCAGGTGGAATTTATTGCAGGTATTCAGGGCTGGTTCAATATACACAAATCAATAAAAGTAAAATTTAACATCCCTTCATGATAAAAACTTTCAACCACCCAGGCATCAAAGAAACATTCCTCAAATTAATGAGAGCCATCTATGACAAACCTGCAGCCAACATCATACTTAATGGGCAGAAATTGGAAGAATTCTTCCTATGAACTGGAACAAGACAAGATGTCCACTCTCATCATTCGACATAGTACTGGAAGTCCTAACCAGAGCAATCAGGCAAGAGAAAGAAATAAAATGTATACAAATAGGAAAAGAGAAAGTTAACTTATCTCTCTTCACAGATGATATGATTCTGTATCCAGAAAAACTCTAAAGATTCCACCAAAAGATTCCTAGCACTCCTATGCAACTTCAGTGAAGGCTTGGGTTGCAAAATCAACACTCAAAAATTAGTTGCATTTTTATACACCAACAATGTTCAAACTAACAACCAACTCAAGAACACAATCCAAATTTACAATAGCCACAAAAAATACCTAGAAATACACCTAACCAATTAAGTGAAAGATATCCACAACAGGAGCTGCAAAACACTGTTGAAAGAAATCAAAGATGATACAAACAAATGGAGAAAAACATTCCATACTCATGGATTGGAAGAACCAATATTGTTATTATGTCCATACTGCCTAAAAAAAATCTACAGATTCAATGAAATCCTTATCAAATTAGAGGCATCATTTTTCACAAATCTAGAGAAAATGCTTAAATTCATATGAAGGCATAAAAGAGCCTGAATAGTCAAAGAAATCCTGACCAAGAAGCACAAAGCTGGAAGCATCACATTCCCAAATAGCATGGTACTGGCATAGAGCAATGGAATAGAATAGAGAACCTAGAGATAAGAGTACTGTCTTATAACCATGTCATCTTTGACAAAGCTGACAAAGACACACTGAGGAAAGGAAGCCCTATTTAACAAATGGTGCTGGGAAAACTGGCTAACCATATGCAGAAGAATGAAGCCAGACCCTTTGCACTCATTATTTACAAAAATTGACTCAACATGGATTAACAACTCAAAATATTAAAATCCTGGAATAAAGCCTAGGAAATACTCTTCTGGACATCAGCCTAAGCAATGAATTCATGAACAAAACCTCAAAAGCAAAAACCAAAATTTATAAGTGGGATCTAATCAAACTAAAGGGCTTCTGCACAGCAAAATAAATCATCAATTGAGTTAATAGACAACCTACAGAATGGGACAAAATATTTATGAGCTATGCATCTGACAAAGTACTAAAACATCTAGAATCTACAAAGTACTCAAACGTATTGACAGGGAAAATCAACAACAAAAACAGCCCCAGTAAAAAGTGAGCAAAACACATGAACAGACACTTCTCAGAGGAAGACATATAAGTGGCCAACAAACATATGAAAAAATGTTCAACATTACTAACCATCAGGAAAATGCAAATCAAAATTATAATCAGATACCATTTTATACTAATCAGAATGGCTTTTACTATTAAAGTAAAAAACCAACCAACCAAACAAAAACAACAACAGATATTGGGGAGGATGCAGAGGATTACAACACCAGTATGCTGTTGGTGGTGATGTAAGCTATTCAACTCTGTGTTAAGCAGTTTGGAGATTTCTCAAAGATCTAAAAATAGGAGCACAAATCACTCTACCAAAAAGACACCTGCCCTCACATGGTTATCATAGCACTAACCACAATAGCAAAAACATAGAACACATGTGCACATCAATGGTAGACTGGATAAAAAAAAGTGGTACATATACACCATGGAATACTACACAACCATAAAAAGGAACAAAATCATGTCCTTTACAGCAACATGAATGTAGTTAGAGACCATAATCTGAAGCAAATTTTCACAAAAACAGAAAACTGAATATCACATGCTCTCCCTAATAAGTGGGAGCTATAAACTGAGTACATATGGGCACAGGGGTAGAATCAACAGACACTGGAGAATTCCTAAAGGGGAAAAGGTGAAAGGGAGA
Source organism: Cephalopachus bancanus (assembly GCA_027257055.1). Classification (NCBI taxonomy): domain Eukaryota; kingdom Metazoa; phylum Chordata; class Mammalia; order Primates; family Tarsiidae; genus Cephalopachus; species Cephalopachus bancanus. Next base: position 894,122 of record JAPVLO010000517.1, read on the forward strand.
AAAGGATTGAAAAACTACCCACTAGGTACCATGTCCACCGTCTGTGACAGGCTCAGTAGAAGCCCATAATGCTACAAGGCTACACACCTATGTAACAAACCTGCATATATACCACTTGAATCTTAAAAAAAAATTTTTAAATAAGGATAGATGAGATATAGGTTAAATTAATTACCAATTCAGTGACAACCAAAATCTTAGTACAACTAATTTTATTTTCTTTAGACTTATACATGAAACACACAAATTTAAAATTGAATGAATACTTAGGTATCAATCATTAATTGTGATCCTACTTTAAAAGTTTAACTTTTTACAACTGTGTTGGTAGTTGCATTCTCAAAAGCATTGCCTCCTAGTTGACAAAAGATACCATATTTCTGTGGCCATCAAATGATGCAGGCCTCTCTAGTATATGTTCCAATTGCTTTAGCCACTTGTTCTGGTAACTGTGTTATAAGCAAATACTGGTCTTGGCTAATAACGCTGATAAATTTCCCACCTGTAGAAGTCTTGTAGCTATAGTTCAAAGGACTTCTGACTGTGAAAGTACATTTAAGGATATACTGTATTCTATATTATGAAGTAAACACATATATTATTAAGATAAAAATAGTATATAAAGCTGAATTTAAAAAAAATCATTATTTAGTTTACTGAAGAAATGTGAAAATATAAAATGTGTATATCAGGAATGGTTGAGTGATAGACAACCTAGATTCTTCCAGGTCGCCCTCTACTAGGCCTAAAACTGTTTCAGGTCATTCTTCTCATTCTTCATTTTCATCCTTCTCTTTCTCCTCCTCACCTGTAGCTTCTTGGGCTTCATCATCAGAGTTTTCAAAATATGCAAAGCTGCATCATTAGTGAAAAGTAATACAGAATTTAGAACCAGACTTCATGGAAAAATATCCCTATTTATAATCAGGAGCAATATCCAGTACTCTACCCTCAGGAGGATAGAAGTAGGTGAAAAAGGAATGGGGGGGCATTTCCATGTCCCTCACATTTCTGCTGCTTGAATAGTTTTTACCATGATGTCTTTCCTCTCTTTCCAGTAGATCTCACACCCTGTGCTGCTGATTACCTTTGGCCCTTTTGACATCCTGTAACTTGTATATTGTCATGCAAAATTAACTACAATGAATGCACCTTGTATAAATAGGAAGGAATAGATCAAAAAGAAAATGGAAGAAAATGGTTAATAAAAACAAAGACACATGGATAACATAAGAAAGAAATACTCATAGCCATTACAGTTCTGAGTTTTGCAACTGCTCAGGTGTCCGTAAGTGGTGTTTTTATCTACCTTTTTCCACTAACCTATTCTACATTGCCTTCAATAAGCATGTTAGCTGGTTGGGTTTTCTTACCTGGGGAGGTAACTCAGTTCTTCATTTCAGGAAGGTCTGAGATATTAGCATCCTGTTTGTTTGGATTGCTGTAGTTTTCCATTGACTTTACGCACAAGACAAGAGTAGAGGCAACCCCGAAAGCTCCTGCATTACAGATTTCCATTTAATATAGCAATGAAATTTCCTCTTGTTGGAATTTACCCCCTTAATCACTATTGTAACCCAATTATTTCCTTACTGATACAGTGGCAATCTATTATCAAAAGTGGTCAAGTGGCAATCATAACCATAAGTTTAATGGAATTCTTTTTACATCCTTGATAGAACCATTCAACTATTTGAATTAAGACCTCGGAACCAGAAAAACCTATGTCACAGAGATGTAAAGTCAAAATTTTACTAGTGGATCAGCAGGGGAATAGTGAGTAGATCCACACACAATTTTACTTCTTGATTTCTAACCTGTGATTCCAGACTATGATAGAAATAGCATAATATTTTGTACACTGACTTAGAGCATATGGATTACAGGACATTGCCCAGCCCTGCAAGATATTGTCACCTAGCTGGCACTGGAACTGAGTTATCAAAGCCATTCCATTCTCTATTGGCCAGGTGCTTCAAGGTGATGGGAAACATGGTAAGGTCTGTGAATTTTATGAGTATTTGCCCATTGCCACACTTTGGTGTAAAATTCATTGTTTTGGCAGAAGGGATTCTGGATAAAATACCATAATGGTGGAGTATAAGGCCGTTGGTAGGGCCTTGGATGGTAGTTTTGGTACAAGCTTTGCAGGCAGGTAAGACAAAGCCACATTTAGAGTCATTATGTATTCTTGTGAGACTAAACCAATGCTCTTTCTGTAATGGAAGTGGTTCAATGAAATCAAGCTCAAAACAGGTAGCTTGCCAGCTTCTGGTATGATCTTGAAGTCTAGAACAAAGTGAGTTATTGACCACAGGCCCCCCAAAGCAAATATAACCTTAACTGCTCATAATGAACCGGTTATTACTCAAGTCACTAAACTTGAAGGTGAACAGTGCATTTCATCAACAAATGCCAGTGGTATGGTTAGGAAGCAGAAGACTGGGCTTGAGCGGGTTCTGAAGGGACAAAAAAAGCTTTATTAGCATAATGGGAATATATATATTTGAGAATGTATATTTGATATTTGTCCCTGGTTCCTGGCACAGAGGTCCTAAAATGCTTGGAATTTCCTGAGTGATAAGAATGTATTTTGCCATTCATAACAAATCCTTTTCAACCACACATGAGTTTATGCTAATGAGGTGACTAGTGGCTGACCCTTAGATAGCTTTTGGATGGGGGCAGAACAGAGCCATGATTTGAGAGCTGGAACTTTTAACTATACCTTCTGACCTCCAGGAGTGGAAGAGGGGCGTTAAGATTAAGTTTAATCACCAATGTCCAAAGATTTGATCAATCATGCTTAACTAATAAAACCTCCATAAAATCCACTAAAAGACAGGGCTCAGAGAGCTTCTAGGTTGGTGAACACATCAAAGTGCTGGGAGGTTGGCACACCTGGAGAAAGCATGGAAGTTCTGTGTACCTTATATATTTCTTCCATTTGGCTGTTCCTGAGTTGTACCCTTTATAATAAATAAGTAAATATAAGTAGTGGTTTTCTGAGTTCTGTGAATAATTATAGCAAATTATGAAACCCAAGGGGTTGGGTCATTGGAACCCCTAAATTAGTAGTTGGCTGGAAAGAAACATGAGAAATCTGGGCACCCCATTTGTGACTGGCATCTGAAGTGGGGGCAGTCTTGTAAGACTGAGCCTTTTTTTTTTTTGCTTTTTTTAGACTGGATCTTATCGCTGAGACTGGAGCACTATCATAGTTTACTGCAGCCTCAACCTCCTGGGTTTACGCTATGTTCCTGCCTCAGTCTCCCGAGTAGCTAGGACTACAGGCACACACAACCACAACTGGATAACTTAAAAAATATATATTTTGTAGAGATGGAATCTCACTATGTTGCCCAGGCTGGTCTCTAACTCCTGGCCCCAAGCAAGTGATCCTCCCACCTCTGCTTCCCAAAATACTTAGATTACAGGCATGAGCCACCTCATCCAGACAGATGAGCCTTTAACCTATGAGATCTTTTTGAATTTAATTGTTGAGTATCCAGTTGGTGCTGAAGAATTAGAGATCTGGTGTTGGGAAAGATAGAACTTACATGATGTGAGGGGAAAAACACCTCTAAACAAGCAAATGCCCGAGATCTACCTTAGCCATGTTCCTGTTTCCCTGGCTTCATTCTCTCAATCTTCACCTATAGCCTCTTGAGGAGATCCTTGTAATGAGTTGAATAAGTAAGAAATCATCAGCCTTGATTTACAGATGCTTCTGCACAATACGAGGATACTATCTAAAAGTGGATGAGTGTGCACTAAAACATATTCTGAGGTCAGGGAGCCAGGAAACACAGAATTGCAAAAGATGTGCCTAATGTGGGCAATACAGTGAACTGCTTGGATCTGTTTGTGCACATCAAGTCCAATTCACTTCAGAGTCCTATTTACCATGCTAGCTGAAATCTTGGCAAAGATTTATGCAAGAGTTTTAGTTGAAGAGTCACAGTACTAGATGTTAGTAGAGAGTCCAGTGGAAATAAATGGTATTTATCTTTGGTATGCCTGGCAGGTTGTCTCAGACCTTCGTTCCCAAAATATCTAAATTCATCATTTCATCTCCTTTTTCAAGCCATGGCTGCCACAATTTCCTGTTTATCATTGTAACTGGGCACAGAAACACCAAATTTTTACCAGTCAATCCTCTTGGTTTCAGACATATCCTTCCCTATGTCCACTATGTAGCATCAACCCTAGCTCTGCATGGTAGTCAGGGGTTACTTGTCCTAGGAGTATATCAACACCTTTCTTTGCCTAGTGATGCATTCATATGAGGAGACTGATGTGACCAGGTGGTAGCTATAGTTTCAAATTCAGTAGAACCCAAGTTCTATCCCTTAGTAGAAGCACTCCCTCTGGGGACCAGGACATCTATTCTGTCAGAGCCTTAAGCCTGATGATAATGATGTGTGAAAGGAGACAATCCAATTTTCACCCCATTTGTTTCCAGATTCATGCACAACAGATTTGGAAGACACAGCACCAAAAATCAGTGTTTGGTTTGATGCTAGAGGAAAATGTCACAGCTTTGTAGAGTGTTGTATCTAAACTTATGAGTTAGTTACACCGTTCCACCTGGCTAGTAGAATTTAGTTAAACAAGAAGGAGATGATGATGATCATAAATATACTTTCTGTTCAACCTAAATGAACCTAAGGCTAGACTTCCGTTAAAACTTATGTAAGCAAGTATAGATAGATTTATTGATCTTTTAGAGCATATGCCATCTTTTTGGCAATAGTAGCTAAAGTTAATGATAGCTTCCTGACCATTGTCTCTAGAGTGAAAACACTGATTTCAGGGAACAGTATTCACACTGCTGTATGAAACCAGGAGTCAATATATCTCCTCGAGTAGGACAGTCCTCTTTACCTAATGGCCCAACAAGGGGTCTGAGGAATGAAGATACTATCAATAATTAAAGGGAGTGATGCATGCAATAAAATGTCATCCACATTCCCAATGTAAAGATGCCCTGTGGCCCACTCTACTACATATATAAACATATAGCCCAAAGGGACGCAAGACACTTCAGTTTGAAATTTTTTGTGACACTTAAATTGAATCAGCTTTATATTTATTTGGTTAAGTCGCAAGAACGGTGATCCTGAGTAGATACAGCATTGATAGGCATACATGGCATACCCCAAAGCTACTCAGACATTATGAGATACACATGAATTTCCCTAACATGTGAATGGGAATGACAAAACTAGCAAAAGGTCAAATCATCAGCCACTTTTGCTACTCGACTAAGGAAGATCATGGTGTTGTTATGCCATGCTGGGGTATTAAATCCAAGGAACAAAAAGCATTGGCTGCTCCCCAAACTTTGTACTTTCCAAGGGCATGAAGCTCCACTCCAGGTACTGAGGTGGCTGTTCTCCCTCAATAGCCACATAATCTCTTTGAACTTATTTGGTAACCATTACTTCTCCTGTCACACAGCCATCTCCCACCTACATCCAAACCTACCTATGTGGGTCAGTAGAGACGATGACTGGGGCACAATGTTGGAACATTAAGTGGCTCATAATATCCTCTATTGCTGCTGCAGCAGACCACTGAAAACTTCACAAATTCCACCAAAAAATATTATTATTCTCAGATTTGTTATACACCATATCCATCAACTGAAGCCAAGTAAGAAAATGTAAGAAACAATAGATTGGAGTTATCATACATTTATTGTCTAACTGCCACCTTACATTGACAATAGCTTTTTGTTTTCCATTTCTGTATTCCCTCTTTTGTTTTTTCCATTTCTGTATTCCCTCTTTCTCTTTTTATTGGTGAATCTATCTAAAATTTTGTCAATTTTATTGATCAAGAACAGGCTTTAGTTACATTGATTTTCTCAATTGTTTTTCTATACTCTGTTATTAACTTTTGCTCTAATCTTTATTATTTCATTCTTTGGCTTGCTATAGGTTGAGCTTTGTCTTCTTCCAGTGTCTTTATGTGGAAAGTTCAGTAATTGATTTAAGATCTTTATTACCTTTTAATATATTTATTTACAGCTATAAATTTTCCTCTAAGCACTGATTTACTTATAATTAATACATTTTGGTCTGTTGAGTCTTTGTATTCATTCATCTTCAAGTATTTTCTATATTTCCTTTTTGATATTTTTGAGTTGTTGGTTATTTAATAGTATATTGTTCATTTTCCACATATTTTGTGAAGCTTACAATTTTTATGGATTTTGATTGCTAATTTCATTCCATTATAATCAAAGAACATACTTCAAATTACTTCTTTTATTTTAAATGTATTGTGGTTTGTTTCATGATATGCCACATGGTGTATTCTGGAGAATGGTACATGTGCATTTGAGAAGAATGTATATTTTGCTATTTTGGTGTATTCTATAGATTTCTATGATGGCTAGTTAGTTTTTACTGTTATTTTAGTATTTATTTCCCTGTTAATCTTCTGCTTATTTGTTCTATTCAGTATTGAAACAGAGGCATTGAACTCTCCTGAGAGGTATTGAACTCTCCTGATATCATTGTCAAATTGTTTATTTCTCTCTTCTTTTCTGTCAGTTTTTGCTTTATGTATTGGTACTCTGTTTATAATTATTATATCTTCCTGATAGATTCATTCCTTTATTATTATGAAATGTTCCTCTTTATCTCTAGTAATATTCTTGTTTTAAAATCTATTTTGCCTGTTAGTATAGTCATTACAACTTTCTTATGTTCACTGTTTCCATGATATATCTTCTTACATATGAGAGGATCTCCCCCCCTCCAAAAAAATGGACTTAATTTTTTGGAGGGTGAGCCCCTTGTAGTACAGGATTTTTCCACTAGCTTAGTGTTCTAGGAACCCGTTGTCATCAGTGTAACAACTAACATTGTTGTGAGAAGCTTCAGTGAAATTTTAGGAGGCGAGCCTTTCAATGTGCTTGCCCACTTCATGATGGGTGATTTACATGAACAATTTGCCCACACTGCACTGAGTGTTTAGCAGTTTTTGAACGAAAATGGCATGACCTCTGTGCCCCACTCTCCCTATTCTCCCGATCTTGTCCTGAATGACACTTGTCTGTTTGTTTTCAAAGGTGAAAAAAGTTCTCAAAGGGAAATGTTTTGCTGAGGTGGAAGAGATGAAACAAAAAACAGCAGAAACACTAAAAGGCATGAAAACTGATGAGTTCAAAAACTGTTTTGAGCAGTGGAAAAAGCATCTGGATAGGTGCATTGCATCAAATGGAGAGTACTTTGAAGGTGACTGAAGTTTTAAAATGTAAGACTGAATATACACTTTTTATAAATAAATTCTGTTTTATCCACATCTCTTCCATTCTCCATTCTCCATTCCTCTCATATTTTGACCTCAATCTATTTGTATTTTTAATTCTAAATTCTTTAATTCTAAATGTATTCAAATCATATATTTATCCATTCTAAGAATTGCTGTCTTTCAATTGGAATGCTTAGTACATTCACATTTAATGTTCTTATTAATATATTTAGATTCATATCTACCATTTACCTTTATTTTTTATGTCCTGTGTAATTCTTATTCTTCTATTTTTCTTTTGTTGTTTTCTTTTGGATTAAGTGAATATTTTCTAATGTAACATTTTAACTTTCTTAATGATTTTGGTATCAGGAGCTCAGCTGAGCTGGAGAGAGTGCTGAGTTGCCAGGTATCAAAACAGCTGATAAAAAATCCTCTTACTGCAAGAGTCTAAACCAGACAAAGTGTGAACCCTCCAGTTTTAATTTTCTCTGTGAAATGATACCTACCGGTGGAGGATCAGGTGGATCATTACACACATGGGGTTTGTCTCACTGATGAGGGAGCTTTGAACTAAAAGTTCTTACAGTTTTATAAGCCCATGGGCCTTGTAAAGGGGGAGAGGGAAGTGCTAGAGGTGGAAAGTACTGATTACCGAATTAGAGTAGAAGGAAAAATCAATCCACATCTCTTCCATTCTCCATTCCTCATACAAAGTTTTTGATTTGGTACCAGAGGAAGTCCTCTGCAGACGGCTCCCATTAAAAAGGTCTCCAAATGAAGGTGACTGGGCTAGGAATACAGCCATGCATAAAAGCATGGCCAGCAAGATAGGCATGAGCCCTTGACTGCACCTTCTTTCTGAGATCACAATACAAAGAAAGTCTCTGTATTTAGCTGACAAGCACAGTCTGCTTATTGATTGTGGTTTCACTTGTCAGCATAGGAGCTTTTCTAGCAAACATCTTTATAAATAACAAAAAGCTTATTAGGAGCAGAATTAATTTTTAATCTAAAGCCTTTGGCTCTACTGGGGAACTTGTTTTATATGTCAGTCTGAGACTTGGCAGTGGCTTGATCAAATAGCCATATCATTAACTATAACCCATGGGTCAGATAAGTTTATAGTTTTCCACATGTCCCACTAAAGTCATCCTAACTGTAGCAAGTCCCAGAATGACTTTAGGGTTCAATGTTAGCAGAGGTGTACATATATAATATATCAATATCAATAAAACATTTAGTAATGAAGTTTATAACAATAGAGATTTGCAGAGGCCTACAGGGACCTACCCATAGTGGGGCTTGAGTAAGAGACTTGTGATTGGCTTTAGACTCCAAACCAGAAAGTATTATCTACTTTCCTCTTATCTTGGTGACGGGGGTTGTGAAAACTTCAGTCACCCAGGAAACAATACCCAGACGGCAAAAAAGTTAAACTTTAAAATTTTTCTCTTGAGTCTTAACCTTGGTATAGGGACTCTCATCCTCCCTGTGGACAGAGGAACATTGGCTTGATCCCTAGTCTTGTTTGTTTTTGAAAGCTTAGTGGTCTTGGCAAAAGCTGTTAGGTCTTTTGATCTATCTTCAGGCTTGTGGGGAGGAATGGAGGGAACGGGACCTGCATCAATCACATAGGCTACCAATGTGCAGACCCAAGTAGAGTCACCTTCTGGATTTGACCATAGTTTTTTGGTGAGAGAGAAGGAACAGAGAGTGGGGTACAGCAATGGGCTGAAGTGGATAGCTGTTTTCTGGCTGAGACTCCTGGGGCATGCAAGGCAGGTCTGTTCAAGCAGAGCTTGGTCTTTTCTGGAGGGGGATGACATCCAGATGGCTACAGCTGTTGTTACTGCTGTTGTTCGCATTCTGTTATCCTGTCAATGGCTACTGTTAGCACACTCTAAAGAAAGGAGTTTATCGTAACATACCCCATGCCTTGACTCTCCTTTATTAACTTTAGCAAAATTACCTCTGTGGGGAGGGGATTTAATTAAATTTCTAAGGTGTCTCTTCGAGGCTCCTAGGCAAAGAAATGGGGAAAGCTATTATAATATTTTTTTCTCTTGAAGTGTCAACTACTTACTGTGCTGTAGGGTATTTATTGGCACTAAGGACATACTCAGAATTACTCAGCTTGTGAGGGAGCCGCCACCCCAACTTCTGGTCCCATTGTCAGATAGTCCTTAGGGTGGCTAGGACAGTGCTTCTCTAGCTTTCTTTTAATTCCTCTGTTGAATCCCTGGTGTGAACAACCAGGCCAGCTCAGCTGAGGTTTCAGAGATTAAAAAGATAAAGGTCTCCCTTGGAACTAAAAAATTTACATAAAAATTTGTGGAAACCTTTTTTAAATGTCCCATAGCATTTTTTATCACATCCCAAGACCCATGTATATGGCTAGCAAAGTGCCCCATGGGACTCTCAGACTCTTGCAAACAATCCACTAGATACCTCTTGTTATGCCCTGCAGACTTTGCTCACACCTACCAAAAAGACTGCTATGGTTTGAATGTGACTGATTCTTAAAAAGCACATGTTGGAAACTTAATCACCAATGCAACAGTGTTGGAAGGTAAAGCCCAATGGGTGGTATTTGGGTCATGAAGAGTCTACTCTCATGAATGGATTGATGCTGATTATAAAAGGGCTTGAGACTGTGAGTTTGATTTGCTGCTCCTTCTCTCTGTTATGTTATGGCACAGCAAGAAGTCCCTCACCAGATGTGGTCCCTTGATCTTAAACTTTCCAGTCTCCATAACTGTAAGAAATAGTTCTGTGTTCTTTTATAAATTGCAGATTCTGTGATATACTGTTATAGCAGCACAAAAAAAACTAAGACAGAAAATTGATACTGAGAAGTGGTATATTACCATAACAAATATATGAAAATGCAGAAGTGGCTTTGGAACAGGGTAATGAACAAAGGATGGAAGAATTTGGAAGAACATGTCAGAAAAAGCCAATATTGCCATGACCAGAGTGTTAAAGGCAACTCTGGTGATGACTCAGAAGAAGACAAGAAATGTAGGGAAAGTTTCAATTTCTTAGAGATTACTTAAGTAGTTGGTTGACATACGGGGCAGTAAAGGTCATTCTGACGAGGTCTCACATGGAATTTAGGAATGAGTTACTGGAAGCTGGAGTAAAGCCAATCCTTGTTGTACATTTGCAAAGAACTTGGCAGAATTGTGTCTTTGTCCTGGAATTTCCTGGAAGGCTGAATATAAGGGCAATAAATTAAAATCTTGACAGAAGAAATGTCAAAGCAGCAAAGTATTCAAGGTACTGCATGACTTCTTTTGACCATTTAGAGTAAAATGAGAAAACAAATGACTTAAAGACGGAATTTATAATTGGAAGCAGAATGGAAAGATTAGGAAAACTCAACCTGAACCTGTAAAGAATAGAAAAGCGTGTTTTGGAGAGAATACTAAGGGTATGGCCAAGCAACCGTTTTCTAAAGAGATTCATAAGGATAGAAGGAAGCCAGGGTATAGTCATCAAATCAATGGGAGAATGATAACAAAGACTTTTCATAGATCTTCAAGGCAAGCTAGGACCTTGAAGGCAAGACTTCCAGAGAGGTGGTGGCCATGGGACCTGAACATTTGCTGACCTTTACCACCTTGGTACTCTGCTCCTTTAATTTCTATGTAACATTCCTCAGTCTCTCCAGCCATGGCTCAAGTGGGCCCAGGTGTAGCTTGCTTTGTTGCTCCAAAAGAGATAGACCACAACCATTGGTGACTTAGACACAGTGCTAATTCTGTAGGTACAAAAATGCAAGAGCTGTGGGGCCATAACAGCCTCCACCTAGATTTTAAAGGTTGTTGTAGACTGCTTGGGAGGTCAGAAAGAGATTTGTCATAGAAGTGAAGCCACTGCAGAGAGCTCCCACTAGGGCAGTGCTCAGTAGAGACAAAGGAGTGAGTCCACTGCAAAAAGTCCACACAAGGGCAATGCCTAGTGGAGTCATGGAAATAGGGTAGCCCCCAAGATCTCAGGACGGTAGGACCAGCCATATGAAACTCTAGCCTGGGAAAGCTACAAGCATGAGACTCTAATTTGTGAAAGTTGCTGTGTCGGCTGAGTTCAGCAAAGTTATAGGGACAGAGTTGCCTGGTACCTTGGGGGCCCAACCTCCACTCCAGTGTGCCCAGGATGGAGGGCATGGAGTCAAAGGAGGTTATTCTGTTATCTTAAGATTTGATATTATTTTTCTTCTTGGGTTTTGAACTTACTTGGGACCAGTTACCTCTTGCCTATTGCTCTCTTTTGGAATTGGAATATTTAATTTATGCCTGTCCCACTTTTGTATTTTGGAAGTAGATAACTTGCTTAATTTCACAGAAATTTTGCCTCAGGAAGAATTGTGCCTTGAGTATCACTCATGTATGATTTAGGCAAGACTCTGGACTTTCAACTTTTGAGAAAGAGTTAGGATTTGAGGCTATTGGGATGGAATGAATGTATTTTGCATGTGAAAGGCACATTAATTTGGGGAATAAGGGACAAAGCGCTATAGTTTAAGTGAGTCTCCCAAAGAGCAGATATTGACAACTTAACTTCCAATGCAACATGTTGAGAGGTGGGGCCTAATGGGAGGAGTTTAGGTCAGAGGGCTCCACTCTCAAGAATGAATTAATGCCAATTATTAAAGGACTTGAGCCTGCAAGTTTAATCTGTTACTCTCCCTCACCATGTGATGCCTTCTGCCATGTTATGATGCAGTAAGAAGTCCCTCACCAGATATGGCTTCTTGATCTTGGACTTCCTAGACTCAAGAACTATAAGAAATAAATATCTGTTCTTTACAAATTACCTAGTCTGTGGTATTCTTTTATAGCAGCACAAAACAAACTAAGACAAGGACCATCTGGGTCTTTCAGGCTTTTTTGTCTTCCAGACTAGCATTGTAGTAAATTGACTATTTGGGTCACAGTACCAATTTGATAGGAGTTCAGCTGAGCTGGAGAGAGAGCTGAGCTGTCAGGTGCAAGAGTAGCTGCTTAAGACAACAGATAAAAATAAAAGAAACAACAAGGCTTTAACCACTTATTACAATAAGGTAAGCTAAAAGCTAACCTTAGAAAGTACAGAGTCCTTTCTGTTCCATTTTTGCCCATGAAAAAGCACGGGTCGAGGGTCAGATGGCTGAGCACAAATGTGGAGGTTATCTCACTAATGAAGAGCCCCGAAAAAAATGTTCCTGCAGTTTTATGGACCCAGAGCAAAAGAGAGGGAAGGGCTAAGAGTGAAAAGGTACTGAGTACTTATTTTAAATGAAGAAAAAGTATCTTCATGGTTCTTCTCCTCTCTCCCCACAAAAGGAAATTCTAGCAAAAGATTTAGAGAAAGGCCTCTGTCAAAGGCACCTGATAAAGAAGTCTCTAGATGGAGGCAACTGAGCTAAGAATGAAGCTATCTATGTAAGGGCACTGCTGGCCAGGGGGCCTTGTTCTTTGACAGCAACTCCCTTCAGAGACCGCAATGCATTGATTGTACACGTCTGGTGTGGGAAGAGCAGCTTTATCCCATGAGGTCTGCCAAGTAAAGCCTTTGTAATTGCCTGCAGCTTTCTTCCATGAAGTCTGTCAAGTAAAGCCTTTATAACTGTTTATGGTAAGGCCTGAAAAATCACACATGTTTTTAGCCAGGATCCAGACTCCACATTGTTATTATATATAGTTTGTTATTTATTATTTAATTTTAGTGATTGCTCTAGGGCTTACCATATACTTTTCAGAATTAGCTTAAGATTTAGACTAACTTAATTCCAGTTAGATGCAAAAAACGTTACTTCTAAATAGCTATCTTCTCTTTACCCAATTTTGTGGTATTATTGTTATATATGTTACATATATAAGTGTTAAAACTTCAAAAATATGTTATAATTATTACTTTATAAAATGTTATATCTCAAAGAATCTGAGAAAAGAGACTAAGTATGTATTTATAGCTTTTATTATATTAACCTTCTTATTTATCAGGACCGTTTTCTTTATTTGATTCTGTGAATTCAAGTTACCACCTGGGGTCATTTCCTTACTCAATACAGCTTTGCTCAGTGAATCACATTTGTGATAGATTATTAGCAAATATATCTCCATAAGTTATAAGTCAAGCAGTGTATGAAGAGATCCCAAAAACCTGGAGTTTATTTATAAAATATTGTATTTATTCTTACACATGTAAACTTCAGTCACCTTCAAAGTACTCTCTGACACAATACACCTGTTGAGGTGCCTTTTTCACTGTTCAAACCAGTTTTTGAACTCGTCAATGTTGATGATGCCTTTTAGTGCTTCTCCTGTTTTTTTGTTTTACCTCTTCCACATAGGGAAACTGTTTCCCTTTGCGGACTTATTTTCATTTGGAGAAACAAAAAAAATTGCTTTGGGTAAGATCAGGCTAATAGAGAGGGTGGGGCATGGGGGTTATGCCATGTGGGCAGGTTGTATGTGTAAATCACCAATCATGAAATGGGCAAATGCAGTGAAAGAACCTCCTCCAAAAAAATTCACTGAAGTTCAATGCAGCCTCTTACAACAATGCTAGCTGGTACACTGATACTGATGGATCCCTAGAACACTTTCCAACGGAAGCCTGTACTACAAGAGGACTGCCTTCCAAAATATTTCATTTTTGGGTCCCCCTCTTGTATATATATTGTAATATACAATTGCTTTTTAAATTATTTGATAAAACAAAAGATTGTGCATTTATACATTTTACATTATAATTACATAATTATTCTTTCTGATGTCTTTTGTGTGTGTGGATTCAAATTATCATCAGAGGTCACACACTGTTAGCCTGTAAAACTTAATATTTTATCTGTATGTCAGATAGACTAGAAACAAACACTGCAAGCTTTTGTTCTTATAGAATATGCTTATTTCACCTTCACTTTTGAAAGATAGCTTTGCTATATGTAAAATTCTTGGTTTTATGTGTTTTTTGTATTTGAGAACTTTGACTATGCCTTCTGGCCTTCATTGTTTCTAAAAAGATAACTTTAACATCTTACTGAGTTTCTCTGGTAAATGATAAGTTGTTCTCTCTTGTTGATTTTGATAGTTTTCCTCCTGGATTTTAAATTTCAGCCTTTTATTGTTATCTGTTTGTTATTTGTTTGCATGTATTCTACTACGAGTAAGTTGAGCTTCCTGGATATGTAGATTAATGTTTTTCACCAAATTTGAAAAGTTTCCAACCATGATTTCTTCAAATATTTTTTCCATCTCCTTTCTATTTCCTCTCTTTTACTTCTAGCACTCTCTTTACACGCATGTTGGTTCATCTGATGTTGTCTCACACTTCTCTGACACTCTATGTTTATTCTTTTATCTCTATTATGAGTCAATCTATCAGCCAGTTTGCTAATTCTTTCTTTTGACAGTTCTAATCTACTGTCGAACATTTCTAATGAACATTTCATTTCAATTATTGTATTACCAACTCCAGAATTTCCATCTGACTCTTTTTTATCATTTCTAACTCTTCATTGATACTCTATATTTAATGAAGCATTATTATCACACTTTTGTTTACTTCTTTAATTTTGATTTCTTTAGTTCTCTGAGCATACTGATAATGGCTCATTTGAAGTCATTGTCTACTATGTCTCATCTCCAGTTGTTTTCATGGATTATTCCTTTTTAAAACAAAACAAAAACATTATGTACATTTTATTTCAAAAAAGACAAAAGACAATTGGAAGAATCAACATTGTTAAGATGTCCATTCTACCTAGAGGCCACCTACAGACTTAGCGCAATACCCATCAAATTACCAGCAACATTCTTTTCAGACCTAAAACAAAAACAAAAACAAAAACAGAAGGTTTCATACTTCCAGACTTTAAACTTTATTATAAAGCTACAATAATCAAAACAGCCTAGTATTGGTACAAGTACAGGCATATAGACCAATGGGATAGAATTGAGATTCCAGAAGCAAAACCTCAATTTCTCAACCAACTTATCTTCGACAAAGCCTCCACCACCCACTACTGAGGAGAGGAGGACCTATTCAGTAAATGGTGCTGGGAAAACTGACTGACTACATGCAGAAGAAAATGACCCCTACCTGTCACCGTACACAAAAAATAACTCTAAATGGGGAGAGACCTAAATGTAAAACCTCAAACTATAAGAACCTTAGAAAATGCAGGAGACACTCTTATGGAAGTTGGAACTGACAACCAATTCCTGATCAAAACCCAAAGTGCACATGCCGTGAGAGATAAGATAAACAAGTGGGACCTCATTAAACTGACATGCTTCTGCAAAGCCAAATAAACCATCAAGAGAGCAGGGACACAGCCCACAGACTGGGAAAAAATATTTGCCAGCTTCATGTCTGACAAACGTCTAACATCAAGGATCTATAAGGAACTCAAACGTGCTGAAAAGAAAAAAATGAAACAGCCCCATTACAAAGTGGGCATAAGATATGAATAGACAGTTCTCAAAAGAAGACATACGAGCAGCCAATAGATACATGAAAAAATGTTCAGCCTCACTAGTCATCAAGGAGATGCAAATTAAAACTACACTAAGATACCACCTAACTCTTGTCAGAATGGCCATCATCAATAACTAAAAAAATAACCGATGCTGGAGAGGGTGTGGTAAAAAGGGAACACTTCTATACTGTTGGTGGGAGTGTAAACTAGTACAGCCTCTGTGGAGAACAGTGTGGCAATTCCTAAAAGTTCTAAAAATCGACCTTCCATATGACCCTACAATCCCCCTACTGGGAATACACCCGGAAGAACTCAAATCACTCTATCAAAAAGATACCTGCACACGAATGTTTATCACAGCGTTGTTCACAATAGCAAGAACATGGAATCAACTGTGCTGCCCATCCAAAGAGCACTAGATTAAAAAAAAAGTGGTACATATGCACAATGGAATATTATACAGTCATAAAGAAGAACAAAATCATGAACTTTGCAGCAACCTGGATGGAATTAGAGTTTATAATACTGAGTGATCTTTCACAGAAACAAAGATCCAAGTATCACATGTTCTCATTCATAAGTGGACTTTGAACAACTACTGTAATACTATAAGAAAATGATTGGCTGGGCTCGGTGGCTCAGCCTGTAATCCCGCGCCTTTGGGAGGCTGAGGTGAGTGGATTGCCTGAGCCCGCGGGTTCGAGACCTGCCTGGGCAGCGAGACCTCATCTCTACAATAAATCAAAAAATCAGCCGGGCATGGTAGCGCATGCCTGTAATTCCGGCTATTTGGAAGGTTGAGGCGGAAGGGTCGCTGGAGCCCAGCAGGTCAAGGCTGCGGTGGCCGGGAGCGGCCACTGCACTCCAGTCTGGGCGACAGAGTGAGACTCCAACTCAAAAAAGAAAAGAAAAGAAAAGAAAATGATTGACAGTAGTGGGAAACTGTGGGGGTTGGGGAGAGGAGTGGGGAGGTGGGATTGACAGTAGTCGAAATCTGCCTGGGGAAGGGAGGACACACCTGATCAACAAGGGCAACTGCACAATGAATATTTGTATACCTAACCCTGAATTGTACCCCACAATTTTAAAATAAAAAAACAAAGCCAAACAAAAATTTATGTACATTTTATTTAAAAAAAGACAAAGGACAAAAAGCATAAAGTTGCCCTAAAGGTAAATACATTTAAAATACTCTTATTAAAATAAATGTAAGGTGTTATTTTCTGGAAGCAAAATATCTTTTCTGTGTAAATAATCAGTATTCTGAATTGCAAATGCTTTATTTTTTTTGAAGATTTTTTTAATAATAAATAATTTTCCTTTTTTTTTTTTTTTTTTTTTTTTTTGAGTCCGAGTCTCACTCTGTCATCCAGGCTGGAATGCAGTTACATGATTATGGCCACTGCAGCCAGATCTGCTGGATTCAGGCGATTCTTCTGCCTCAGGCTTCCAAGTAGCCAGAACTACAGGCACGCCCTACTATGCCCGGCTATTTTTTTTTTTATTTATTGTAGAGATGAGGTCTTGCCAAGCTACCCAGTTTGGTCTTGAGCCAACAGGCTCAGTCAGTCCTCTCACCTCTGCCTCCCAAAGTGCTGTGATTACAGGCATGAGCTACATGAAACAACCTTGGTCTATATGCTAAATTTTTAAGCAGTTCAGCCATTCAATGCACTAACTACATACGCAATAAATAATACAGTAAGAAATTACTGCATTTGATGAAAAGTTAAAATTGTTATGAATACACTGAAAATGGACATAATTTATGTCTTTAAAATAAATAATACAAAAGCTAAATTTTTAAAATAAGGCTTCCTTGTTTGGAGGATTCATTTGAAAATAAAAGTGCATCTATGTACAATAAGTTATATAAATGAACCACTAATTTACATAAAAATTAATTGACGTACTTCTCAACTATAAGTTGTCTGCCTTTTATTTCTCATACTGCATTTTCTTAATAAGCATACAAAATTTTAGACTTCTCTTTTAAAAACTTTGCCATTGTTTAACACCGTTCCTACAAAAATAGTTTGAACATGTGCTAAATTAATGAATTAAAAGACAAAGCATACTTTCACAAATTATGCCTCCCATTAAAAAGACCCCAGTAAAAATAGGTTACATGCTACTATAAAAACATCAACTTCTTATGGTTGCTTCAGTAGAGAACCAAGCCTTAAGGACTGTTTTCATATAGCATCAAAAACCACTATGAGAGCATATAACTGCTTTGGTGGTGTGACAGAATGTTGTGCCATAGATTATGTCTAGGTACGTTAGTTACCAGCACTGTTATACAGAGTTTTAAATTGACTGTAACCAAGAGCATAATAGAGTAACTATCAGTCCATGCAAAATAACTAAAAATACTGACTTACTGTGCTGAGTGCTTAATTCCTGGAGGAAACCAAGGGCAGTAGTGACCAAATCAAGTCCAACAGGTGGCCACACCCATTCTTTCCAAAGATTGGTAAGCACATTGAAGTCTGAAGTATACTTTTATCTATTAAATCCATGTGCCATTGCAAGATATTACCATCTTAAATACATACCATTACAATGGTTTAAATCTTTTGAGTATTAGGCATCCATAACTTCTTATCTAGTCTGAATCAGCCTCTTGATTTTTAAAAGATTTTACCTACAATAGAATATTACAGAAACAAAATACAAATGCATATATTTTTAAATGAAATTTGCATGGCAATTTCTTTCACCCATGCCAACTCTGGCATGTCTTTGTTTCTTTTCTCTCTTGTTTCTCTAATAAACTGTTTTTGAAACTTAAAAATAAAGAGATTTACATGGACTAGAAGTAGAGAATATTTTTTAAAACAAATATGCAATATGCTGGCAAATGAAGCACAAAAATGGCATTTAAATGCATAATAAAAAGTTGACTAATTCCAAAAAACTATGAAGTACTTCAACTAAAGGGATTACATAATGAAATTCTAATTTAATGCAGGCCAAAAATGTAAAAAAGGTTATAAAGCAGGAAAAATAAAACAACTTTTACTGGAAATTTCTGTTGAGATAAGAATCTTAAGCAACAGAAAAGTGTCTTAGAAAACTCATTTAGAAAACAAAACATTGTACCCCACATCTTTAAAATTAGATAATAATTTTAAAAAGAAAAGAAAACAGAGAGAAAACGCAAGTCCATTTTCATCTATGTTTTATTACAAAATTCTGTTTGACTATGGATAAAATTGCTGTGGCAAAAACAGAATTCTTTATAAACTGCAGATGTCCTGTACATAAAAAAATGCTGTAGTTGGACTAGTTCTAAAGACTCTTTTATTTTTAGCCTACCTCCTGAATCTATTCTATCTGAGATGGATTTTTCTAAGCATGATTGTTATTGGACACCAAAGAGGAAAAGCAAAATGGGGTACAAAACACAAGATTTCAATAATAATGACAAAATTTTTGTGTTAGTATAAAAGGGCCTTACATTCTCTTTTCTTTCAGTGATTTGACAAATCTTTGTGTTTAATTTGGTGACAGCAAATCATGTAAGTGAAACCTGTCTCTGATTTGAGGTTAAACATTTTAATTCACTTTTACAAGATTCTCCAGAAACGAAATCACTTTAAGTTGTTCATTGACCTTTTTATATATAAACTATCTTTCTATAGGAATTTCATTAGGAGACTGATATGCAAAGACTGGTGATGGTCCTTTATATAGGTTCCTTGTACACAAACATAAAGGCTTGTGCCTGACTAGTGCCTTTTCGGGTCCAATATGTTCAGTAATTTGTCTGCATATATCTTTTTAGAAGCAGTAAAATGACTAATACATCTGAGAAATTCATCCTAGGAATTCTTTCAGGCATGGTCTTAATTTCACATAAACCCGATAAATGATATCTTGGCAAAAACTGGAAAAGTAAGTGATGCATCTTCTAGCTCATTTAGATTTACTGCAGTACACTAGTGTTTTACCCATGTCCAAAAAACGGAAGAATTCTGGTTTTTTTCTTGTTTTTAATGGAAGAGCAGGTTTCCTATTTAGTTGTTTTGCTATAAGTGATATAACATGCTTGATAATATAATAGTGGTCAAATACTTTTCACTTATTCATAGGTGGCCTCTGCATGAGCTGATAAGTTACCAGTGTCTGGAGTTACTAGTGATTAAAGGGTGAAATATTACAATAAACTGTTTATTCTGCTTCTTCTAAGACATTATGTATTGATAGTATCACTTGAACTGCTTGATTCAGAGTTGCTTCATTAGCTGATACTGTAGTGTCAGCAGTGATTTCATCTCCCATTCTGTATCACACTGTGTTCCTATCTCTTCAGCTTTCACACCCTGTCCTGGAGAATCTGATCTTGGTGTTTCATTTTTATTTCCTGGTTAAAAAAGCAATTGAAGATAGGAGAAAATCTAGTCCTTGGAATGTAGCCCTTGGGGGACTGCAATAGGAAGGAGTATCTAATTTTACATTTTGCTTTACCTATTAATGCATCATTTCATAATGACCAGTTTTCTAGGCATGTGCTAGACTTTTCTCCTGTTCTTGGCATTGATGTGACCAAATTATTATCCATATCATGTCCAATTCTACTCCATTTTGAAGGATTTCCTCTCTCTTCTATGTGCTTCCTTTAATGAATTTTTCAAGTCAACTAGCTAGTGTCCTTCTTGGGTGGATTGTCTCATCCTGAAGACAGGCTATCCTTAACTTCTAAATATTTCCTCTTTGCTCTGGGAGTACATTGTGTTTGAATTTTATTTAACTGCTGAGAATTTTTTCACGCTCTTAGCCTCATCTTTTATGAGTGCCTCATGTAAAATTAACTATGGCACCAGAGAGGTGTCCTTAGGACCTGGAGACTGTTTTTAACTGCTTGGTGTGTGAGATCTTTCCTGTTTAGCCTGCAGCAGAGACAGAACCAACTCCTTTGGTCAGTTGCAATTTCTCACTTACCGCTCTGCTGCACTGTATGCACCCAATGAAACAAAAAGCTGATTCTTCAAAAGGATAAACAAGATTGATGGTCCTCTAGCGAGACTGACCAAGAAAAAAAGAGAAAAAACCCAAATAAGCACAATCAGAAACACAAAAGATGAAGTGACATCTGACCCTGAAGAAATACAAAAGATCATTAGAGACTACTATGTACACTTGTATGGAAACAAACTTGAAAACCTTAAGGAAATGGAGGACTTTCTGACATCACACAACCTGCCTAGGTTGGAACAAGAAGAAATTGAGACCCTAAATAGACCAATAACAATCAAGGAAATCAACTACATAATAAGAAAACTACCTACAAAAAAAAAGCCCTGGTCCAGATGGCTTTCCAGCAGGATTCTACAAGACATTTAAGGAGGAACTGATACCAATCCTACTGAAGGCATTCCAGGTGATTTAAAAAGATGGAACTCTCCCCAAATCATTTTAGGAAGTCAACATCACATTGATACCCAAGCCAGGTAAAGATCCAACAAAGAAAGAGAACTACAGGCCAATATCTTTGATGAACATAGATGCTAAAATTCTCAACAAGATCCTAGCAAAACGGATTCAACAATACATCTCAAAAATCATCCAAATGGAGAGTCAACCAATTTATTTTGACCACTTGTGTCCCTAGTGTATGACTTTGTATCACAAGCCTAAACTTTCATGTTTTGTCTTGACATCTTTGAGCTAGTTCTCCTATCAGTCAGACCAACTACACTCTACCTAGTCCTCTGCTAAAGAGTTTCATTTCATTGCCAGGCTGAAAAATTATTCAAACAAACTAATAACATCCTTCTGCAGAAACTCGGGCTTGTTTTAACCTCCTTTTTATGAAAAAGCTTGCCTTCACAGTCCCTGCTTGTTCACTCTGTTCCTGAATGCAACCCTCATGTGGCCCTGCATTGCATGCTATGTTCTTCTTCAGGACTATATGTTTGATCAATAAACTTTAGTTTGATTTCATATATACATGTCAGGTGTTGTGTGTTTGGCCATTGCTTACTATTTAAGGTAGAGGAATCCAATGGGGGTGGATAGGAGTACATAGATTAAAACCAGGGCTAGATTCTCCTGTTTTGTTTTGTTTTGTCTTGTTTTTGTTTGCATGTCTCATACTGTTTGTGTAGAAAACTGCATATTTTAAACAATATATTGCAGCAGCTCTGGGTATTGGTCTCTCCCCTTGGGGTCTGTTACTGTATTTGCTTTGTGCTTTGTTTAGTGATCTGTTGAATTATTTAGATGAAGTCAATTCCCCCTCCCTCAAAGTGTGGGAATGCTGGTGTTCCTCCTCAGAAAGTGAAAGTGTGGATGTGCCCAGAGTCACCCTAGGATGACAGTGGTTTTGTCAGGGACCACTTTGATTGTCTGAGTATCTAACCAAACTCAGCTATTAATCTTTACTAATTGCTGGGTAGGGCATAAATTGCTCAACAAACTAATCCAATTATATTCAGACCCTTTAAAGGGATTAATTTTTAGGTTGCATTTGAGACGTACTGATCCTAGGAGAACTCGTCTTAGTTGTCTCTTTTTCTTTCTCTCTCTCTCTCTCTCTCTCTCTCTCTCTCTCTCTTTTTGTAAACTAGCTTGGCTATAGCTTAACTTTTATTCTAATAATTCTGCCAATTTTTCTTACTTGCTTTTAACCACAAATGCTATTAATCTTTAGAGAGCCAGAGGCTTTAACTTCTTGACACTCTGTTGCAAACCGATTCACTTTATTTGGGAAAACTCTGTTATGTGACCTGCTTTGTTCCCTGGACAAAATCTTGATCTGTGTATCTGAATCCTGGGACAATGGCGTGCTTTTCAATGAATGACATTCCTGCTTCAGAAGCTGGTTATTCTGTGACAGGGGAAGTTGTTTTCAGGGTTTTTTGGCTTGCATCTCCCAGTGTGGAGCCTCTTACCCTATTGGGAGCCTAATATTAGAATCAGTGTTGTGTCCAAGGTAGATTATTTATCTTATGAGTGAAGGTTGCATGAATAATGGGAGCCACCACCAAAAGACTGCACTCACTTGGAACTCAGTCTCAGCAAAATGCAGATGGGAACAGGATAATCAATGCTACTGCCATACCCTTTTTGGAAAAATTGCTACAGAGGTAGAGTGATGGAAATCCCTGTTTTTGTGGCTACACCAGTCTGGTGGTGTTTCCATTTTGCTGATATAAAGGAGGAAGAGTATGTAACCAAACTCAGGTTCAGCTGCTCATCTCTTGAAAACCCAACTTGAAAGACAAAGGTTGGTGAAAGAAAAACAGGTTTTATTCAAGAGTCAGAAACCTAAGGGGTAGCAGACTGATGTCTCAAGGACCATTTCCTCGTAGAGTTTTGTGCTGAGGCTTTTAAGGAGATTGTGGAAGGTGGGGAGCTGGAAAATCAGGATCATTGATTATTGGGATAAGAGAACTTAAATCACTAGGGTATGGGAACTGCATTCTTGTGGAGTCCTTCAGACCAGATGCTGTCAGTTGTTTTTTTGGTATATAGGACCTGAAAGAATACCACAAATCAAAACCTATTTTTTTTTTTTTTTTGAGTTGGAGTCTCACTCAGTCGCCCAGACTGGAGTGCCGTGGCCGCTCCCGGTCACCGCAGCCTGGACCCGCTGGGCTCCGGCCATCCTTCCACCTCAGCCTTCCAGGTAGCCAGAATTACAGGTGCGTGCTACCACGCCTGGCTAATTTTTTGATTTATTGTAGAGATGAGGTCTCACCGCCCAGGTGGGTCTCGAACCCGCGGGCTCAGGCAATCCACTCACTTCAGCCTCCCAAAGGCGTGGGATTACAGGCTGAGCCGCCGAGCCTGGCTTTTTTTTTTTTTTTTTTTGAGTTGGAGTCTCACTCTGTCACCCAGACTGGAGTGCAGTGGCCGCTCCCGGCCACTGCAGCTTCGACCTGCTGGGCTCCAGCGATCCTTCCGCCTCAGCCTTCCGAGTAGCTGGAATTACAGGCGCGAGCTACCACGCCCAGCTGATTTTTGATTTATTGTAGAGATGAGGTCTCGCTGCCCAGGCGGGTCTCGAACCCGCGGGCTCAGGCAATCCACTCACCTCAGCCTCCCAAAGGCGCGGGATTACAGGCTGAGCCACCGAGCCCGGCTCCTTGTTCTTTTTAAGTCTTTAGGAGAACCCAATCTCCCAGTTGAAAAGGATGTATGGCCACATCTGTAGGATAAATGGTACTGCTAGAAGCAAATTCATGAACATAAGTTAGTATCATGTCTAGAGTCTTTACATATTTGTCCATGCTTCTGTTTAGAGTATGGTTTATCTTTTTATTTTTTTTTTTCACATTGATTGTGGTCTCCAAGATGATAATCTAAAGGTTGTAGGAAAGGTTGAGTCACAGCTTTCCCTGACATTCTTGTAACCATTATAGTCTTCTTTAGATAAGGGGATAGATGGGTCCTGACTACATAATATGTACCTCCACACCGATAAGAAAGTCAGTAAGTTTGCTTGTCACAGTTGATTGTCCCCGAGGCTCCTGTGGAGATAAGATGAAAGGTTGTTTAAGCATATATATTTAACAGGTTACAAGAGGAGTTATGAATATTCATGATGGTGGTTCTGACAAATACATATTGAATAAACATGTATGTAATGTATGACTTATGCTTACCTTGTGGTAGAGATTTAACCTTTGCCTAGCATGGTATTAGGTTTTATTTATACTCTGATATTTTACTGCCTCAAAAAGCCTGTTAAATCAGTCTTTTGATCTCTACTCTAACAATTATCCTGCTGAGTTGTTTTGTCTAAACTCCAAAAGGGAGTGAGTTATAATGAGGTGTGTTTGACCTTCTTGTCCCATCATGCCTGGGAACTAAGTTCTTAAAGTTTTTTGGAGGGTTCTTCTTGGCCACAAGAGGATCCATTCAGTTAGTGGAATGGGGGCTTAGGATTTCATATTTTTAGTTTATATTTCCACTTTTTGGTCAAGATGTACCAGAGGCAGCATCAATGACCTAGCTTTTATTTTGTCCTATATCATTGCTGGTATGGTATTGCTACCTGCCGTGGGTCCATCTTGCATCTTGGTAACAGTCTTATGACCAAGGAACTTAGAGCCAAAAAAAAAAAAAAACTTATCACCAATCAAACATTCTACACCAGATGGGAACGGAAGTGGGCAGGCACTCATTAACCCCTAACACCTTTAAAGTAAGATAAGAGCCAGAAACAAAAAAACAAAAGGCAAGTTAACAAACCCGACATTATCTATAAGTGACATGTGCTGAACCATTAGCTGTTTGAGTATCTGTGTACCCATCTTTGTTTTGGAGGGTCTGAATTAATTTTATTCCTCTAAACTGGACCTTACAATCTCACATACCCATATTTTCTGCAATAGTCCCTGGAGCTATAGGGAAGGTGCTTGATATTGCATAGCTTTAGCAGCAGTATGTTGGTAATAGAAAATAGATTAGCATAGTGGGAATGAATAGTTGTCTAATTCTGGGGATAAAACAAAGCATAAAAGATTAGCAACTTTCAAGCAAAAAACTCATGAGCCCTGTTTAGTTTTGAAAATGACAAGAAAATGAAGTTTACAGGTATCTGAACATTCAAATTATTTAGCATCAAGGATCCAGATAGAAGCAGAGCTATTAAATGAGTCATAGTGTGTTTGCATACAAGCTTTTCCCTGTGTCTCATGAAAGTAGGTTATTTTGCATGTCACCTTCTCCCAGGTCTGAAGATGAGGCTTTGGTTAACTTGAGTTTGGTGTGAGGAATCTTCTTTGTCCTTGGTCAGGTCAAATGTTCCTGTAAATCTTTTTAAAAACATAGTGTACATATTTCCTTTTTTCTCAGAGTTATTCTTCACAGCTATATTCTTGTTCATCCTACATTATCTTTTCAGTATTTCAAAATTATTCTAGCCTTTATGCAAGCATGAACAGAGACCAGGGACTCCTCCCATCCAGTCTGAAATGGAGTTATTTATGTCAGTCTTTTACCCTTTCACTGTTACAGATACAAGTCTTGGCTAAAGTACCACAGATTTTTACTATTCTTATCAAGTTTCAATAGATTATCTTCAATAAATGTTTATTTGCTTGTTGCATGCCCTTAGGAACATTTCTAGGAAATATAAATGGTTGAGAGTTTTAAAAAATAATTTCACCAGTTTTACTAGGGAGAGGATCCACAGAGCTCCTCGTGCTATTATGCCAGAAGTGGAACTTCTAGCACTCATTATTAGTCAATTATTTAAAAGGTCATTCCACTTCTTAAAAAAAGTCACCAGCACAAATATAAAAAGGAGTAGGAAATGGTCATTGAATGGCATGTCTAGTAGTGAACTGTTAAGTCACCTTTACCATGAATAACATATCTGGGTGTAAATGTCCTAGTTACCCAAAAATGTGGCAGAACTTGAATTCAAGAACTACCGTTGTGTGACTAGAATCTACCACTGACATAGGAATGGCAACTGTATAGCAGAAATAAGTTTCAATACTTGTTAGAAACCAGTAGTAGCCACAAAATGGAGTGAGATAACCCATGTAGTCTATTTGTCGAGGATGAACCCAACCAATTCCTTAAACTCTATGTTTTAAGTATTTGTAATACTTCTTTATATTATATAAAGAGCACCATAATTGTGACAATGGTAGTGGGACAATTGCACAACCAGGAACCCATCTGGTTCTTATAACCTAGTTATGTGGATAGTGTGAAGCAGCACTAAGCACCAAGAAAGGCCTAAAGGCTCACTATGTAATAAATAGACCAAATATTTAACAGGCACACCTGTAACATTTCTAAAATTTGCAGGGTTCAAAGCAACACTTCAATTGGAGACCTACATGCCTACATATACTTATTTACTTAAAATGTTTAAATCAACTAATAACTGTTAAATGAAACATTATACATCTTCTTCCATAACAAATATAACTTTATAATGACCTGAAAGGTTAGGTTTAAATATAGAATTTCTGGACTGCTATACCATCTGCACTATCGGTATGGGAAGAACTACTACTACTCTTCCAGGCCATGGCCCCAGACAAGCCTGAACCATTCTCTTCCAACCCTGAGCTCCATCCTCACCATGAGAGAATTCATCTGTGTGCATGTGGACATGCCAACCCATTCTTCAATGGCTCCCCACGTACAACCACTCTATAGCCAACTGGGAGTAAATACACCAACAGTCTAGTTAGTCCTCAAAAGAACACACTCACTGTTGAGAAGCATGTGGGTGCTGGAAGCAGACTTGAGGTTACTTGGGTAAAGAATTTGGGGGAGGGGGGCTGGGATCTTAAGGATGAACTGGAGTGGGCAAGAACTGTGAGTGTGAACTCATTTCTCTGGACCCACAAACTGGGCTGATGGCACTGTGGGAAGGGTATAGCAGGAAGATAGCCAAATGGGGTCTCTTAAGCATGGAGTTCAGAACAAGGACCTCTCCTGACAGGGTATAAGATAAATACTATATTTAACAACTAGTACAGCATAAGTCCTAACTAATCATAAAATTTGAGAGTCTTCTCATCATACTACATGGGTCATTGTCCTTTTCAATTTAAATAATAGTGATAAAGGCCCTGTGCTTTCTGTTTCACTATGTGGTCACCATAAAGAATATTATATGATAATACATTTTAGAATGTCAATGTTTGTGATAGAAAAAAGGTGCTGTGTGTGCATTACATTTATTTTACCTTAATAGATATTAATGGAGCATCTAAAAAGAGAAAAACAAAGTGCAACATACTTTGAGAAAGGGTAAAACCATTTAAGATTACCTTTTGAGATTACAATTATTCAGAATTTTACAATATATGGAATGCCCGAAGGGGTGGGGAAGTAGATACACAAGTTTTTAAATGGTTATATTAATAGAATATGAGATATGCTGCCTTGGAGTATGAAAGAAAGTATAATACTAATTAGAGAGCACTTTATATAAATGTAGAAACAGGGACTTCTACCATCAAATCCCTGGTCTTTGACCTTCTGATTTTCTACTTTGGTCAAGTAAGACTTCATTTTCCTTAAATGGCTTCTAGACATTAGGCACATTTCCTCCCCCTCCTCTTAATTTTTTTTCCTTTTTTTCCCTAGGAAATATTTCAGACCTACACAGAAGTAGAGAGGATACATTACGTACTCACCACATTACTTAATTCATATAATATTACAAGGACAATTGAAGCCCTGTGTCCTTGCAGTGGGCAGAATTTCATTCTCCAAAATAAATGTCAATGTCCTAATCTCTAGTGCTTGTGAATGTGACCTTATTTTTAAATAGGATCTTTACAGACCTGTACATTTACATTTAAATTTAAATCCTGGAGACCTTATGAAACAAGGAAAAGTAAAAGTCACAGGGAAGAAGGTCACATGAAATGGACACAGTCACAAGCCAAAGAATGTCAGGAGCTACCAGAATCTGGAAGAGGCAAGACGTCTTCTTCTCTAGATCTATGGAGGGGGGTATGTCCATGCTGGCAACTTGATTTCACACTTGTGACTTCTGAGACTGCAAGAGTATAAATTTTTGTTGGTTTAAGCCACCCACTTTGTGGTACTTTTGTTACGACAAATATAGAAAGTTAAGAGTATCTTTCCCAATTGAATTATCTTCCCTCTTTACAAGACGTAGCTACTATCCCCAATAAGATTATTTTCATTCTCATGTATGCCTTTTTGCATGCTACATCTGCATGCATCCCTCTTATGTGTGTCTTTTAATACATATATATGAATCCATAATCAATACATTGTTTTGCATGTTTTTAAACTTTGTAAGCATGGCATCTTAAAATTTGTATCCTTTCAGAACAAAAAAAAAAAGTATCCATTTTCCACAGCTACTACTTAATCTTTGTGCCTCCAGGAGGTCTTTCTCTGTCTCATCTCCAGTCCAGCCATTACTATCCTGTTCAATTTATCTGAAACAGTTTCAAGTCAGTAAATTAACATTGGTGAAACTCAAAGTTTTCCACCATTGCTCTAAACCAGCAATTTTCAAATTTCAATGTCTTTCAAAATCACCTGAAGAACTTGTAACACTCTAATTACCGACCCACCATCAGAATTTTCTGTTCAGTAAGCTGCAGTGGAATTTAAGAATCTGCATTTCTTACAAGTTCCCAGGTGATGCTGGTGTTGCTCATCCATGGAAGCCCAGTAGCAGCATCTGGCCTCCAGACAAGTTGAGTCATCCATCAGTTTCTTTACATAAAATGCATCTCTCTCTTTACATAAATGGTTAAAACTTGATATTTTACTTAATTGGAAGGCTGCAATAAGGGAAGCTAAAATATGCCTAAAAGTGATCCTTTTTAATTACAGTAAAGTGAACCCAAACAAAAAGAAAGATGTAATAGATGTCACGATTGTTTATCCAAAATATCTGCAGCCCAGTCATTTCAAAACACTTTTATTTTTGACCTGAACAAATGCTGTCAGATAAAAATATATGAGAAGAGTCAGATATCAGTAGGTATGACTTTTGGGTGACGAGCTTTGGGACAAAATCAGTGTTGATAAAATCTTCAGTACTACTGATAGAAAAATCTCAAATCTGTGATAAATTCATTGTTTCTTGCTTCATGTCTTTCTATGCCTTCAAACTGTAGGATGAAATAAGAAACAATTAACAATTTTACCCTGTTAACATTTATCAGTGACTTTCTAAATATATAACAGTCAATTCTATATACGTCTGTTATCTCAGTAGAATAAATTAGCATGTTTTCCTATTATAATTCAGACCTTTAGATAGCAGGGTGCTTGAGAATAATCTGTCTTCAGTCCTCTGATTGAAGCAACCTAATATACTTTCCAAACACCAAAGCCGCTTGTTCGGTTTGGTTTTAAGAGAACATCCCGGGATTTAAGAATATCTTTCCATTTAAAAATACTGTAATATATCCATAAACCATACTCTTTTAACTTCCCTGATCCACATCTGTAAAATAAAAAAAAGGTAGATATGTTAACTTAATTATCAGTTCAATAAAAACAAAATCTATGACTAATAATCCTAAATTCTTGGTTTGATACCAAGTACCCTAAATATCTGACACAAGCCTGAGTAAATTGGAGTTTTTCTCTGGAAATTTTATGGCCTTTGTCTGCAAGAAGTTTAAGGAGATGAACATTATCATGTTCACAAGCCTCTTTAGAGAAGGAACAAAGAAAGTCATCAACATACCAAAAGAGAGTCAATCCTTGGAGGAAAATGCTTGTTATATCTGCTTTAGTATCTGTGAAGAGGGGCTTCAGTATACCCTTGAGGCATTACTGTCCAGGTATATTTTTGTCCTTCCCATGTGAAGGCAAATAAAAATGGACTCAAAGTCCTTAGGAGTGCTTAAAACAAAAAAAACACTAAAAAGGTCTATCACTGTGAAAATGTACTTTCTATGAGGATGGAAGTCAGGAGGTTATGGTAATTTGAAACAACAAGGTATTAAGGAATGGCAATATTATTAATGGCTTTTAGGTCTTGTACAACTTTTCATCCATTAAGTTTCTTTACAGGAATGATTACAAGTATTTCAGAGACTAACAAGGCACTATAAGATTCTTGACTTTATATCCTTCTATAATTTGTTTAATTATTGCAAGAACTTCATGGTTTATGCGGCATTGTATGATATTAGAAAGGGGCTTGTTTGGATCTATTTAAATCTTTATTGGAGGAGCTGAATAAATTTGTCCAATGTCTATTGATGATTTGGTCCAAAGTTCCTCAGTAACCTCTTTTATAAGAGCTAAGTTCTCAGCATTTTTGTTATTTAGGTTAAAGGTAAAAATGGGTAAGAATGTTGAAAAGTTTTTGGTTGTGAGTTAAAGTGGAAGTTGTCAATTTTAAGAGTTGTTTCCGTCTTTTAGGGAAAAAAAAAATGACAATATGATATTTTCCCAAGAATTCTCTGGAAAGCTGTTGAAGCTATATGTTTAATATTTTCTTTGTCTTCACATTATTGATCTTATAAACTGTTCCAGCTAATTGGTTGGCCAGGTTAACTAAATCAGAGGTGAATTTTTTTTTTTTTGAGTTGGAGTCTCACTCTGTCACCCAGACTGGAGTGCAGTGGCCGCTCCCAGCCACTGCAGCCTGGACCTGCTGGGCTCCGGCGAGCCTTCCGCCTCAGCCTTCCGCCTCAGCCTTCCAAGTAGCTGGAACTACAGGCACGCGCTACCACACCCGGCTAATTATTTGATTTATTGTAGAGACGAGGTCTTGCCAAGTTGCACAGGTGGGTCTCAAACCCACGGGCTCAGGCAATCCACTCACCTAAGCATCCCAAAGAGCAGGATTGTAGGCTGAGCCACTGAGCCCGGCTAGAGATGAATATTTTATTCCAATTAAGTTAAGCTTGTTTAACAAGAATTGCAAGATCTTCACCTAAGCCATTTATGAACAAAGAATTAAAAGCCACTATGGTGAATTTGGTATCCAAGGCGGGTCCAGAGTTTTCCTTGAAAATGATTTCAAATCTACTGCAATATTCATGTACTGCCTCATCTCCTTTTGGGTGCAGACCTCAATCTCGTTCCAATGCACTGGTGTGGAGAATGCTAAAGGAATGGCTCCATATAAGGGTTTGGCTCTTTCTTGGGCTTTTTCCCTATCAGGAGGGATATTGTATTGGAGGTGCATGAGAGGTTTGTTCCAACTTCCTTTAGGCAACCAATGTTGTGCTTGATCATCTCCAACAAACATATGTATTAATTGATAAAGTCAGAGAAACCAGGTTCATAAGTTTAGATATCAATTTGAAGTTCTTCAGGAATTTTATGAGGGTTTTCATTAACCTTTGAGAACACTTTAGCCATAGCCCTAAGTTAGACTTTTGTTCAGGGTGTTTAGAAAATGTTTGACACAGCATCCTCATTATTTAGATAGAGATTGAAAGAGTAAATGTGAACAGGTTTAGCAGAAATGGGGGAATCAAGGGAAGCTTAGGTGTTAGATGAATAGAAGTTCAGATTGTGTAGGATGTAGGGGCAAGGGAGTAGAAAAAAATGGAGACTGAGAATTGGTGGAAGAAACTTGAACCTCAATGACTTTTTTCTCTTTTATTTTTCATTAGTTTCTGTGAGTTTAGAGACTGTTTTGGAGAGAGGAAGTTTTAGTCTGGAATGTATTTGGATGCCGCTAAATGGTAATTAAAATATGCACCCTATTTAGGTCATTTTGTTTTAGACCAATGGCTTCTGATTTAGTTTGGAGAATGCCCAGTTTTGATATATCAAAGATCCTCAATTTGGTAATTGTTATTCTAAAGGATCCTTTTTATCTAATGCCCACTTTTCCAGCTCAATATAGATGAAGCGCTTATAATTTTTGAACATATAACCACATGGAGTTCCAGAAGAGGGACAGTCATTACCCTCTAACAAACTGGGAAAATTCCCACATAGGCTAATAGCCTTTGCATGTATAAATGGAATAACCATCCCCAAATTCTCAAGTAAAGGCATTGACCTCAACCAAAGGGAGGGAAGTTGGAGCCTGAGAGGACTCAGGAGAGACAATGCCAGCAATATGAGAAGGGGGAGAGCAAAAGGGACTCTGTTGTGGGTACCTCACCTGATTCCAGAGAATGCTGATACACTCCAAGGTAATATCACATTTAGTTCCATTTCTGACATCAGCTGTGTTAACACAACATCAAAGAAAATAGCATTTATTTGGGAAATGGAGAATTGCAACTCAGGTACACTGAATCAGAGAAGCCCTAAATAGTGTCCCATAAGGCAAGTGCAGGAGAGGGTTTATTTAAGCATTGTCTTCAGAGGCAGTTCATTGTTTGGGAATAAACCCTAAATAGTAAACCCATTCTGATTGACTAATTCATTTGGGTGCTCCCAGCCCAAACTAATGGAAATTTGAAGGCCAGCAGATACTGATTTTAGTTGTTTATCCAAGTCTGTTAGAGCATTTTGTGGTTGATCATTAGCAGGTGTGAGTGCAATCCTCTAAAAATGTCCTTGACTACACTTTAGAAAGTCTTAGTCTTAGTTACTTCATTTTCTTTCACAGTACCATTCTTGAATACTTGGAAACAAACTATTCATTAGTCTCTTAGGCCTTCAGAACCATTTTTCTAATTTGGCTTTGGAAGAATCAATTGTTGCTAAGCACATGGGGCTTAAATATTTATTCCCTGGTTTTGACTGTTATAATTTATGCCTTGTCCTTAGTCAAGTTTTGAGATAGGCTGGTATGAGATTGCAATAATGATATTAACCACAACCCAAAATGTTTTTTCTAGTTTGTTTTTTTATACTCTAAGTATATTAATATTTCTTTTCTTTTCTTCTTCTTCTTCTTTTTTTTATTTTTTGAGCAAAAGTCTCATTCTGTTGCATAGACTGGAGTGCAGTGGCATGCTCATGGCCACTGCAGCCTTCACCTGCTGGGCTCAGATGCTCCTTCCACCTCAGCCTTCCAACCGGCTGGAACTACAGGTACATGCCACCACACCCGGCTAATTTTTTTGATTTACTGTAAAGACGAGGTCTCACCAAGTTGCCCAGGTTGGTCTCAAATCCTGGGTCCAGGCAATCCTCTAAGCTTCATCTCCCTAAGTGCTGGGAGATGTGTTTCTAAGATGTTTTTCATTTTTATGTTTCAAAATCTATAAACAGTTTTTGAAATGTGTTGCTTTCTATAATTAATAAACTTCCAAATTCTCTCATCCAAAGGTAAAATACATCATATATCTTATTCTATATTTTCTTCTTGTTTTGAGGTTTTCTGGATTTTTTTCATACAACTTCTTAATCCATCTGCAATTAATATTGGCACATGGTATGAGATTAAAATCTCAGTTGATTTTTATTTTAAATAGTTAACACACAACACTGTTCGTTGATTAAGTCTTTTCCTCCTCCTGATGTGTGTCTACACACTCCTTTGCATTTTTTTTTTTATAAAGAGAGGAGGCATGGTAGAGGAACCTTAGATTATTCCAGAATGCCAAAGCTAGAAGGTGCTTTAGAGACTGCATTCAACTCATTTGTTTAAAATGGAGAAACTGAAGCCTAGAGCAGCTGACTTTCCAAATGTCATGATAGTTAGTGGCAGAGTCAAGTCTCAAACTAAGTTTTTCTAATGTCCAATTTGTATTTGAAGCATTGTCGATTATTTTCTATCGAGCTTCTGGGACAACTTGACAGCTGAAGTTAGTTAACCAACCACACAAAAAGTCAATGGCCCCAAATTGGGGAATTCTGAAAGGGCTAGATCAGCCTGCCTCTATCACTCTACCCCAACCTTGATCAAAAACATTGTCAAAGAGAGAAGCAGGTGCCACATTCTCTGGAAAAACGGGTTTCAAAGTTGAATTGGGGGAAATGGTTGAATGTGAAATGAATGATTAAAGCATTTTACATGAAATATGTTGACTATAAAAACCGTGTAGCTAAAGGAATCAGGAGGGATCACAGTGTGTGGACTTTTCTTGGGAAAGAGAGAGGAAGAACCTAAGGTGGACTTCAAAAGATAGGCTACATACCCTTGAATGGGAGCACAGTTTTCACTTTGTCCCTTTCAAAATATGCTTGCTGTCTAACAGCTTTTATTTTACTCTCTAGAAGAATATATTTGGTATTTATAATAAAGATACAATCTAAGTTTAGCTGCGTCTTCAGGGTCTGGTGCTAATCCTTAGCTCATAAGGCATGGGGTCAGAAAGGAAGAATGAATGTGGGCGAGGGAAATGCATAGAAAAATGGAACATGCCAACAAGATGGAAACTGTATCTCTCTCTCCCTGAAACCTGTATAGGGCTTTCTCCATCTTCAAGTCAACTAATTTACTGCCATACATGACCTGCAAGAGAAATGGAACTTTTGCCACAAAGCCCCTCTAGAACTTGAACTAGAAATTAAAGAAGCTGGAGGAATAGGATCCTGGTAGCTGGGACTGTTGCTATTGCCAACAAGGTGTACTAGCATATACACAAAAATGTGTGT
The DNA here is from genome assembly GCA_027257055.1 of Cephalopachus bancanus. Lineage (NCBI taxonomy): Eukaryota > Metazoa > Chordata > Mammalia > Primates > Tarsiidae > Cephalopachus > Cephalopachus bancanus. Next base: position 928,806 of record JAPVLO010000517.1, read on the forward strand.
GATTTGCAATATAGTTATGACTTACATCATCCTTGGAAGAGTAAAACATGAGTACTGTTTCATTTCTGCTTTCCAAATACTAGGGAAATTTCTATTATGAACTACCCTAACCATAATCACAAAGATTTATGGGAAATATAATTGGGTTTAGCCAAGTTGATACATTAGAAAGCTCCCACAGTCTAGTACTTGGCACCCATATACACCTCTTTAATGCATATTTTACTTCTAACTAAAGAGGAGAACATGGCCATACTTCTGCCTATCATGATGCAGCTATCTCGTGTACAACTGAAAACATGCCAAACCTCTCCACAAAAGAAGATACAGAGTCCTTGCTATGGCCTAAATGTGAGTCCTCCCAAAATGTTGTGTTAAAATTCTAACCCCCCAAGATGATGATATCAGGAGACAAGGCTTTTGGAAAGTGATTAGGTCATAGGGGACTAGCCCTCATAAATAAGATCATCGAATTTTTCAAAGTAGTCTATGAAAGACCTCTCACCACTTTCACCGAGAGGACATAAAGGGAAGGTATTATCTGTGACCTAGAATGCATTCCTTCAAAAGACATTGAATCTGCTGATACCAAGATCTTGGCCTTCTGAGCCTCCAGAACTGTGAGAAATAAATTTCTGTTTATGGTAATTTTTTAATCCTATTTTATTTTTATTTTAAAGATGTAGGATACAATTCAGGGTTAGGTATACAAATGTTCATTATACAGGTACATACACTTGTTGATGAGGTGTGCCCCCCACCCTGGCAGATTCCCACTACTGCCAATTTTTTTCTCATACTATTACAATAATTTTTCAAGGTCTGCTTATGAGTGAGAACATGTGATACTCAGTTATTTGTTTCTGTGATATTATAGACTCAAAGTCTATCCAGGTTCCTATGAATTTCATGATTTTTGTTCTTCTTTATGGCTGCATAATATTCCGTTATGCATATGTACCACATTTTTTTAACCAGTCCTCTTTTGATGAGAAGCATGGTTGGCTCCTTGTTCTTGCTATTGTGAACAGTGCTGCAATAACATACATGTGCAGGTATATTTTTAATAGAGTGATTTGAGTTCCTCTGGGCATATTCCCAGTAGGGGGATTGCAGGGTCATATGGAAGGTCGATTTTTAGATATGAATAGACACTTCCTAAAAGAAGACATAGCAGCAGCCAACAGATACATGAAAAAATGCTCAGCCTCACTAGTCATCAAAGTAATGCAAATTAAAACTACACTGAGATACCAACTAACTCCAGTCAGGATCAAGATGGCCATCATCAATAACTTAAAAAACAACAGATGCTGGAGAGGATGCGGTGAAAAGGGAGCACGTCTACACTGTTGTTGGGAATGTTAACTAGTACAGCCTCTGTGGAAAACAATGTGGCAATTCCTAAAATATCTAAAAATTGTTTGTGGTATTTTGTTGTGGCAGCTTAAGTGGATTAAGATAGTCCTTTTATCCATCTTTGTGTGATATCTATTTCTCCTCTGAATATCCTTTGATATTCTGTAACTTATATATTGTCATACAAAAGTACAATTAGCACATCTTATGTAAATAGGAAGAAATAGTGAAATAGTGAGGAAGAGCAATTCAGTTAACAGAAACAGATATCTTAATATCTACATAAGGAAGAAATACACATAACTATTATAGTACGGGGTTATACAACTAGTCAAGAGGTAATAACTAATTTTTAAAAGACATCTTAAACTTTATTGCTTAATTTTTAATTTTATTTTATTGTAGAGATGTGTGGTATAAGTAAGGATTAACTACACAAGTAGGCTGCAAACAGGTGAAGTTTGGCTCTCCAACTGGCTCTCACTTCTCCTGGTTTAGGACCAGGTACCCTTTGTGTTGTTACATGCTCCCCTCCCTCTCTCTCTTCCCTGGCAGTGCCCAGCGACTGCCAATCCCTCCATTGTGCTAATGTAATTAGTATTCAGGTACTCCTTATGATTCAGAACGTGCAATATTCAGTTCTTTGTTTCTGTGATTGATCACTATGTATGATGGTCTTCAAATCCATCCATTTTGCTGCAAAGACCATGGTTTTGTTCTTTAGAGCTGCATAATACTCCATCATTATACGTATCATATTTTCTTTATCCAGTGCACTTCTAATGTGCAGTAGGGTTCTTCCATGTTTTTGCAATTGTGAATAGCACGGCTGTAAACATGCCCGTGCAGGTGTCTTTTTTGTAGAGTGATTTATGTTCCTCCAGATATATTCCTAGGAGAGAGATTGCTGGATTGTATGGAAGGTCAATTTTTAGTTCTTTTAGGATTTGCCACACTGCTTTCCATAGAAGTTGAACTAGCTTGCACTCCCACCAACTGTGTAGAAGTGTTCTCTTTTCTCTGCACCCGTGCAAGCATCTATTGTTTTTTGATTTATTAAAGATGATTAACCTTACTGGAGTGAGGTGGTATTTCATTACAGTTTTGATTTGCATTTCTGTAAAAATTCGTGAGGCTGAGCATTTTTTCCTGTGTCTGTTGCCTGCTTGTAGGTCTTCTTTTGAAAAGTGTCTATTCATGTCCTTTACCCACTTTTTATTAGGGTTGCTTGTTTTTTTCCTTTTGACTCATTTGGGTTCCTTGTAGATCTTGAGTGTCAGATACATAATTTCCATTTTTTTTCCTATTCTAAGGATTATCTCCCCACTTTCTTGATGGTTAATTTTGCTGTGCAAAAGCTTTTGAGGTTGATGAGGTCCCACTTGTCTTAGTTTTTATGGCATTTACTTTAGGGGATTTGATCAATAATTCATTGACTACTCTGATGGGCATAAGAGTGTTTCCTACATTTTCTTCTAGGATTCTTATAGTTTTAACATTTAGGTCTATGATCCATTTAGAGGGGTTTTTTGGGGGGGAGGGAGTGGTGATAGGTAGGAGTGCTATTTCATTCTTCTGCATATGATCAGCTGGTTTTTCCAACACCATTTGCTAAATATGGTTTCCTTTACCCAGTTGTTGTTATTGATGGCTTTGTCAAAGATGAGTTGGTTGAGAGATCAAGTTTTTGCTTCTGGAATCTCTGTCATGTTCATTTGGTCTATGTGCCTATTCTTGTACCAATACTAGGCTATTTTGGATACTGTAGCATTGTAGTAAAGTTTAATGTCTGAAAGTGTGATATCTCCTGCTTTGTTCCTTTAACTGAGAATTGTTTTGTCTATTCATGCACTTTCTGTTTACATATGAATTTCTGTATTGTCATTTCCTAGTCTGTGAAAAATGATGTTGGTAACTGAATGGGTATTGCATTTAATCTGTAGATTGTCTTTGGCAGGATTGACATCTTGAAAATATTTGTTCCTCAAGTGTTGAGAAGATGGCGACTGAGCCACACAGACTATGTGAGTCCTGGTGTGAGTGAGTGCGTGTATGGAAAATTTTGTGTATATTCTGGTGAGTGGGCATGTGAGTGACTGAGGGAGGGCTAGGGAGCTAGCCACCAGGGCTCTCCTGGTGCAGCAGATGGTGCCATAGCTGCTTGGCTTGGACCCTATTAATTCCCAGATGCAGAAGCTGAGCACCATTTAAAAAAAAAAAGTTAACAAAACCCTTGCTGGGAAGAAGATACTGGGAGAGACTGACTAGGTGGGGGCTTGTGAACAAGTTGCCAGGGCCCTCCTGGTGAAGTAGCTAGTACTGTAGCTGCTCTGCTTGGTCTCTAGTGTTTCCCAGGTGGCAGAAGCTGGGCACTGTTTTGTTTTTTTTTAACAGACAAAAGTTTTCCTGCAAAGAAGCAGTGGGAAGAAACTACCAGCTCCAGGCTCTGCCTCACCACTGCAGTAGGAGAGACTGCTGAACGCAGGCTTTACCTCACCCCTACAGAGCCTGGCTGGACACTGGCAGCAAGGACTGTGGAGGGAGCCCAAAGGCAGAGTCTCTCCAGAGAAGATGAAAGAAGCACCCTACCAACATTCTTGAAATCAGGGCAGGAAAGTGCTCCGACTTGCTCACCACAGGGCAACAGACCCAACCTCTGTGACTGGTGAATCAACTGCTCAGGTGTTAATAATGACCCAGAGGGAATATCCAGAAAGCACAAACTCCGGAGGGACAAGACAAGTGCTGAGTCTCAGGTGCCCCACCCCCACCATGATCCAGCCATGGGACAAAGGGTGTGGCCAGAAAAAGACAGGGAAGAACTTCAAAGAGATCAGTGGTGAATCCAGGGCTGACCCATCCCCCTCCTCCCTAGCAATCATCTGAATGTTAGACCCACATAGCTGGGGCATGACTGAGAGGGACAAACCCAGGCAGAGCCTGAACATCAGTTGCAATAGGAGAACTCTATTCCAGGACAGGCCTGACTGGGTAGCCCCACGGGAGTTCATGCCTGGGGAAGAGACAGTCCTGCACCTACCCATCAGAGGGGATCTCCCTGACCATACAAGAGTGGGAGGGGAGGACTGCAGCCACCCACACCCCCACTGCCCTTCCTCCTTCCCAGCTCCAGACACTGGGAAGAGAGTGAAAGAGGCAGAAGCTCTGCAGGAAATAACAGAATGACAAGATGAACAGTTACAGAACCTGCCACAAGAGGGCAGGATTTTTTTCTTTTTTTTCTTTTTTCTTTTTTTTTTGGGGAGTCTCAATCTGTCACCCAGACTGGAGTGCAGTGGCCACTCCTGGCCACCGCAGCCTCGACCTGCTGGGCTCCGGCGATCCTTCCGCCTCAGCCTTCCGAGTAGCTGTAATTACAGGCATGCACTACCACGCCCAGCTAATTTTTTGATTTATTGTAGAGATGAGGTCTCGCTGCCCAGGCGGGTCTCGAACCTGCGGGCTCAGGTAATCCACTCACCTCAGCCTCCCAAAGGCGTGGGATTACAGGCTGAGCCACCGAGCCCAGCTAAATATTTTCTTTTTTTAATTGTTAATTTTTAAAAACAATTTAAAATTTTTTTCCCTGTTCATCTATTTTTAAAAATATTTCCTTTTTGTATGAATGTGTATGTGAGGGTTTGATCTGCATCACTCCCTCTTTTTCCTTTTTTTCTTTCCTTTGTCTTTCTTCTTTTGTTTCTTGATTTCTGTTTATATGTGTATGTGAACGATTGGGTGTTCATCATTCAGTTTTTTTGTTGGTGGTGGTTTGTTTTTGCTCTTTTGTTCTTCTCTTTATTTATTTATTTTTTGCTTAAGGTTTGTGTGAATATGTGTGAGGGTTCAATCTGAATTCTTTTTTTTTTCAATCTTTCTCTTTTTCTTCTTCATTCATTTTGTGTTAGGCGTGTGTGTGTGTGTGTGTGTGTGTGTGTGTGTGTGTGTGTGTGTGTTTAGTTTTCCTGGGTGTTTTTTGTTTGTTTTTGTTTTGTTTCACTTGGTTGTTATTCCAGTTTGTTTTTTGGGGGGTGTTGTCTCTGTGGGAGTGTGTGTTCAATTTTTTTTTTTTTAATTTAGTTTCTGCTTTCATTGTTCTGTGTTTTTTTTTTTTCTTTTTTGAAAAAAAGTATAGTCCATCTTATTTCATTCATTTTTCTCTGTCCTTCTCATTGCTGTCACTGTATTTTGGACTCAGGGGGTACACACACATACCCATTGCATTGTCATATAGAGTGGTGGTGAGGAGTGGGTCTCAGGGAACACATACCACAATCAGTGAGCATTGTGATTTGCAAGTAGTTTCTGAATCCCCTACACTGTTCGACTTTCAAAACTAAAAGAGACAGCAAAGCTTCCCATCCACAGTCCTGTTACAAAATAGAGCAAATCCAGAGCCCATATCAGGGAAGGATAGAGAGCTGAGCAAACATCAGTCATTAAATTCTCTCCCACTGATGCTGAATAATGGAACTAAAGAGAAAAGCAAGAGATCTGTCACAAATGAGAAAAAAACAATGGAAGACCACAGATAAGTTCAAGTGTAACAAAGAGAAAACTCCTGAAAAATCAGACCTTGGAGTCTAAACAATGGAAGTCACCAATAACTGGCCCCAGAATATGACAGGGATTAGCGAATGGATGGAGAGAGTGAATAAGATTCAAGAAAGACAAGATGCAACACTGAAAGAACTTGTAACAGAGATTTTGGTTTGTTTTTTTTTTTGAGTTGGAGTCTCACTCTGTTGCCCAGACTAGAGTGCAGTGGCCACTCCCGGCCACCGCAGCCTTGACCTGCTGAGTTCTGGCGATCCTTCCGCCTCAGCCTTCCAAGTAGCTGGAACTACAGGCGCACGCTACCATGCCCAGCTCATTTTTTTTGATTTGCTGTAGAGATGAGGTCTCGCTAAGTTTTCCAGGCAGGTCTCAAACCCGCAGGCTCAGGCAATCCACTCACCTCAGCCTCCCAAGGCACAGGATTACAGGCTGAGCCACCGAGCCTGGCTGTAACAGAGATTTTGTCAAGAAAAAATTTCACCCAGGAAATAACAAGATGACAAGCATGAAAAACAGAATTAAAATAATGGAATAAAGAATCAAAGAAATTGAAGACCAAAACATGGAATTAGCCTGATCTGTAGAAAACATAGAAAGAAAACTCAGAAAGAAGAAAGCCTAGAAAAGATGTGCAATTATATCAAGAGGTCAAACCTACACCCAATTGGTATCCCAGAAGCGGAAAGGGAAATGGACAATACCTTGGAACAAGTAATCAAAGAGGTAATCCAAGAAAACTTTTCCCATCTCATGAGAGATGTGACCAGCCAAACACAAGAGATACAGAGAACTCCTACAAGACATCAAATGAGAAGACCAATCTCTAGACACATAGTAATTCATCTACACAAAGTAGGAACAAAAGAAGAAAATTCTAAAGGCAGCAAGAGAGAAAGATCAGGCTACTTACTGGGAAAACCAATCTGAATAGCAGCAAACTTATTGGGAGAAACACTACAAGCAAGAAGCGACTGGAGTCCAATACTCAAAGTCCTCAAAGAAACAATTTCAACCAAGAATTTCTGACCTAGTCATGCTCAGCTTCATCAGTGATGGAGAATTAAAATCCTTTCCCAGACATCCAACTCCTAAGAGATTATGCAGCTTCTAGACAAGCTCTACAGGAGACACTGAAAAAGGTACTAAGCATAGAGGAAAGAAAAAAAAGGGAATGACCACACACTTCCCAAGAGAACAGCAGAGCACAGAATCAACAGGGAGTACATCGCAATAACAAATTTAAAAACACACACATGTATGAACCCCAAAGCCAACAGAAAACAAGAAAATGAAGAAAAATCTTTATAAGAACCTGTCAAAAACCTGCCTGCACTGATAAAGAAAAGGACTTTGGCAAAGTCTCAGGGTACAAAATAAATGTATAAAAGACAGTTACATTCTTATACATCACCAACAAGCAGGTAGAGAGCCAAATAAAAAGCACCATCCCATTCACAATAGCCACAAAAAAATGAAATACCTTGGCATCTTCCTAACCAGAGAAGTGAAAGACCTTTACAAGGAGAACGACAAAACACTGCTCAAAGGAATCCAGAAGACATAAACAAATGGAAAAATATTCCATGTTCATGGATAGGAAGAATCAACATTGTTAATATGTCCATCCTCCCAAAGGCAATCTACAGATTCAACACAATACCCATTAAATCACCAACATTATTCTTCTTAGACCTGGAAATGACAATACAAAAATTCATATGAAAACATAAATGACCACGAATAGCCAAAACAATCCTTAGCAAAAGAAACAAAGCAGGAGTTATCACACTTCCAGACTTCAAACTTTAGTATAAGGCTACAATAATCAAAACAACCTGGTATTGGTACAAGCACAGGAATGTAGACCAATGGTACTGGATAGAGATACCAGAAGCAAAGCCTCAATTTCTCAACCAACTCATCTTCAGTAAAGCCTTTACCAACAACCACTGGGGAGAGGAGAACCTATTCAGTAAATGGTGCTGGGAAAACTGACTGATCACATGCAGAAGATTGAAACAGGACTACTACCTAACCCATACACAAAAACTAACTCTAAATGAATCAAAGACCTAAACATAAAACCTCAAACTATAAGAATCTTAGAAAATGCAGGAGAAACCCTTATGGAAATTGGAACTGTAAACCAATTCCTGATCAAAACTCTAAGTGCCCACACCATAAGAAATAAAATAGACAAGTGGGACCTCATCAAACTAAATAGCTTCTGTAAAGCCAAATAAATCATCAAGAGAGTGGGTAGACAGCCCACTAAATGGGAAAAAAACATTTGCCAACCGTATATCGGACAAAGGCCTAACATCTAGGATCTATAAGGAACTCAAATGCACCAAAAGAAAAAAACAAACAACCCCATTAAAAAGTGGGCAAAAGACATGAATAGACACTTCTCAAAAGAAGATTTATGGGCAGCCAATAGACACATGAAAAAGTGCTCAGCCTCACTAATCACCAGAGAAATGCAAATCAAAACCACATGGAGATACTACCTAACCCCAGTAAGAATGGCCATCACTAATAAAACAAACAACAACAGATGCTGGCAAGGATATGGAGAAAAAGGAATGCTTCTATACTGCTGGTGGGAATGCAAACTAATGCAAACTCTTTGGAAGCAGTGTGGTGATTTCTGAAAGAACTAGAAATTGACCTTCCATGAGACCCAGCAATTCCCCTATTGGGAATATACCCAGAGGAACTCAAATCATTATATAAAAAGGATACCTGCACATGCATGTTTATTCCAGCTCTATTCACAATAGCAAAAACACATGGAACCAATCATGCTGTCCCTTGAAGTTGAACTGGATTTAAAAAATGTGGTACATATACACAATGGAATATTATGCAGCCATAAAGAAGGACAAACATATGGATTTCACAGCAACTTGAATGTATTTAGAGTCTATCATACTCAGTGATCTATCAAAGAAACAAAGAACAGAGTACCATAAGCAGACCTTGAACTATTATTATAATACTCTAAGAAAGGTATTGGCGGTAGTAGGAGGCTGCCAGGGGAGGTGGGGAGTGGGAGTGGCAGTTGAGGGAAACTGCCGGGGGATGGAAGGGCACACCTCATCAACAAGGGTACCTGTGTAATGAACATTTGTATACCTAACCCTGTTCTCTACATTTTTAAAATTAAATAAATGAATGAACATTTTTAAAAGTCACAAAAAAAGAGAGAAAAAAAAGAAAGTATTTGCTCTTTCTATCCCTAAGCTTGGGATGTTTTATCATTTATTTGTGTCATCCTTAATTTCTTTGAGTTGCGTTTTGAGTTATGATTGTAAAAGTCTTTCACGTCTCTGATACAGTGATTGCCAAGGTATTTAATTTTTTCCTGTGGTAATTGTGAATATGGTTGTGCTTTTTGTTTGGTTTTCTGCCTGCTTGTTTTGGGTGTATAGAAATGCAACTGTCTTTTGCATGTTTATTTTGTAACCTGAGACTTTACCAAAGTCATTTATCAGTGAGAGGAAGCTTTTGACAGACTCCCTTAAGTTTTCTAGGCATAGAATCATACTGTTTGCAAAGAGAGATAGCTTAACTTCCTCTTTTTTATATTTGGATACCCCTGATTTCCCTCTCTTGCCTGATTTCTCTGGCTAGGACTTCCAGCACTATTTTGAACAGGAAGGGTAAGAGTAAGCATCCTTATCTTGCTCCAGTTCTTACAGGGAATGCTTCCAGCTTCTCTCCATTGAGCAAAAGGTTGACTGTGGGTTTATCATAGATGGCTCTTACTGTCTTGAGGAATGTTTCTTCTATGCCCAGGTGCTCAAGGGTTTTTATCAAGAAGGGATGCTGAATTTTGAAATATTTTTCTGTGTCTAATGATATAATCATGTTCTTGGTTTTACATCCATTGAAATGCTGAATTACATTTATGGTCTTGTGAATGTTTAACCAGTCCTGCATCCCTGGAATGAAACCCACCTGGTCATGATGGATGATTCTTGAGATGTGATGATGAATCCAATTAGTTAGAATCCTGTTGAGAATTTTTTCATCTATGTTCATAAAGAAGATTGGCCTGTAATTCTCTTTCCTTGTTGGGTCTTTGCTAGGCTTGGGTATCAGTATGGTGTTGACTTCATAAATGAGTTGGGAAGACTTTCATCTTTCTTAATTGCCTGGAATACTTTCAATAAGATTGATATCAGCTCCACTTTGCGTGTCTTGTAAAATTCAGCTGAGACACCACTGGGTCCGATACTTTTTTGATGGGTCAATTTCCTATGACTGAGTAGATTGCCTGGATTATTATTGGTATGTTTAGAGTTTCAATTTCTTCTTCCTCTTTGATATTAGAAAGTGCTCCATTTCCCTTAGGTTTTCAAGTTTATTTTCATACAGGTGTTCATAGTAATCACTGATAATCTTTTGAGTTTCCTTGAGATCAGTTGTAACCTTGCCTTTTGCATTTTTAATTGTGTCTATCTGGGCATTCTCTCTCTCTCTCTAGTCAATCTGGCCAGGGGAACACCAATCATATTTATTCTTTCAAATAACCAGCTTTTGGTCTTTTTGATCTTTTCTCTGATATTTTTGTCTTCTATATCCTGCAACTGATTTTCTCTTGATAATCTGGATTCTTCTGCTGGTGTTAGGATTTAGGTGATCTTGCCTTTCCAGCTCCTTTAGCCGTGATGTTAGGCTGTCTATTTGTAATCTTTCTGTTTTCTTGATTTGTGCTCACCATGCTATGCATTTTCCTCTTAATGCTGTTTTCATGGCATCCCATAGATTCTGATAAGATGTGTCTTTGTTTTATTTATTTCCAAGAATCTTTTTATTTTTGTCTTGATTTCCATATTGACCCAAAAGTCGTTCAACAGCATGTTTTTTAGTGTCCATGTCATTGTGTGTTTGGGGGGAATCTTGGTGGTGGTGATATTTATTTTTATTTCACTGTGAATTGAGAAGATGCATGGTATTGTTTTTATCTTTTGTAATTTGGTCATGCTTGTTTATGTCTGAAAATGTGATTGATCTTGGAGTATGACCATGTGCTGCTGATGAGTAGAAATATACTCCGCAGTTGTTGGGTAAAGTATTCTGTAGATGTCCATTAAGTCCATTTGATAGAGTGTCACATTGAGGTTACAGATCTCTTTTTTGTTTTTTTTACTTGGTGATCTATCTAAAGATTTTAGTGGGGCATTATGTTTCCAACTATGATTGTGTGAGAGTAATGCCCTCTTTTAGTTTGCTTAGTAGTTCTCTTTTAAAATCTGGTGCTCTATTGTTGGGTGCATATATGTTGAGGATGGATATTTCTTGCTGGTGAATTGAGCCTTTTATCATTTTGTGGTGTCCTTCTATGCCCTTATTAATTTTTGATGGTTGAAGACTGCTTTGTCTGATATTAGAATAGCGGCTTTCTTCTGTCTTCTATTCATCTGAAAGGTCGTTTTCCAGTCTCCAACCTTGAGTCTATGAGTGTATTTTGTGGTGAGATCAGTTTCCTGAAGGCAGCAAATTATCAAATCATGTTTCTTTATCCAGTTTGCCACTGTGTCTCTTCAGTGGTGAATTTAATCCATTCACATTTCCTTTTAACTTTTGCATTTATATGTGTGTGTGTGTGTGTGTGTGTGTGTGTGTGTGTGTGTGTGTTTTCATTTTTTGTGGGTGCTCTATATGCTCTGTTAACTGTGTGTTTGCCTATACTTTTGTGATGTGCATGGTCATTCTTTTTTTTTTTCTGCACCCAACACTTTCTTAAGCATCAGAAGGGCTGATCTGGAGGTGGCATATTCTCATAGGGACTGAATGTTTGGGAAAAATTTTAATTCTCCACCACCGACAAAGCTTAGCTTGACTGGATAGGACATTCTTTGTTGGAATTGCTTACCTTTAAGAATATTACAAATTGGACTCCAATCCCCTTTGGCTTGTAGTGTTTCTGCAGTTAAGTTCAGAGTGATTTTGATGGGTTTTCTCTGGTAAATAGTCTGACATTTCTCTCTTGCTGCCTTTAGGATTTTTTCTTTTATGCTTACTTTTTGGGGGCAGTTTACTGTGTGTCTTGGGGATGGTCTTCTCAAGTAATCCTTGCAGGGGTTCTCTGAATCTCTTGCCCTTGGATGGACATCTCTCTAGCAAGATGGGGAATATTCTCTTAAATGACATCATGGGATATTTGTTCTGTGATGCTCTCATTTTATTTTTCTGCTTCAGGAATACCAATGAGGCATAGGTTTGGTTTTTTGACAAAATCACACAATTCTCAGAGGCTTTGTTCCTTCTTTTTGAGTTTTTTCCCCCCATGTTTTTAACAGATTGTATTAATTCCATATTTTGCTTTTCAAACTCTGAGATTCTTTCCTTTGCTTGGCTAAGCCTGCTCCCAATGCTTGTTATTTTGTTATTGATTTGAGGATGAAACTCTTTGTTTCCATTATTTCAGAATAGGCTTTTTTTGAAGTTGGCTAATTCTACTTTTACTTCTTATATGATATCTTTGAGTTTTGCTTTATGTTCCTCTTGTTTCTTGTTCATTTTTGCCATCCATTCTCTGATTTCTGTGGCTGTCATCTGGGGCAGGTCATTCTTGGGGTTTCCCTTGTTTGTGCTCTGATGGCTGCTTTTTCATGCACTTTCTCATTAAGACTCTGAGGGTTGCTTGCTTTTCTTCATAGTTTTTTTTTTCTCATTTGTATCAGATACCTCTTTACTCAGTGAGAGAGACAGGCTCTCCACCCTGTGGCAAGTTCTTGTTATTGAAGATTTTTTTCTCTCACTGCTAAACTAGTTGGGCCAGTTTTCAGCCACTTCTGCATGTGGCTGATGTATCACACTAGCTGGGATGGGATGAACTGACCCAGTGCATCCCAGAATCATTCACCCCCTCCCACCCAGCATGATTCTTGTTCTTGTGCATGCCTAGCTCACAGTGGGGGATAAGGTGACTGGATTCCTGCACCTGCTTCTTTTTGGTCTCTCTGTGTTCAAGGAGACCCCTGCATGGTGTGAGGAGTTTCACCCTTCAAATGTCAGGGTGCCTCGGTCAACTGGCAGTTGGAACCCCATTCTCTGCCCTGCCCTACAAGAGAGACACCAAGTCTATTTCTCAGCAGATGCTGGCAGTGGGTGTGTCAGTCAGATTCACCCCACAGGTGGGCCTTCCCCATGCAAGTTCCACTATCTTTTCCACCTGGGCTCTGGCACCCATCATTGCACCCAATCAGGCCTCCTCCCATGTGAAACTGTTGTTTCACACAATGTTGGGAGGGGTGAATTGATTCAAAGCCTCTTTTAATCATTCACCACTCTCTTTCTCTGCACAGATCCTCCTTTTCTGTTCTTGACTGGTACAGAACAGGAAGTGGTGCACCTGGAATTCTGTGCCTGTCATGATTTTCTGGACTCTGTGTGCTCAGAGAGATCTTCGCTGGGTTCAAGATGTTTAACCTGTCCAAAAATGCTCGGAGTATCTCCATCTAATGTTGGTGAAATCCCAACTGTCTGTCTTTCTAAGTGAGAGCAGCATGGATCTGCTGCTCCAAGGTGGCCATCTTGCTTCCACCCCCCACTAACTTTTTTCAACTTCCTTCTTAACTATCTTCTTCCATTAAGCCATTTCAGATTCCTTTTTCTTCAATCAGCACTTTAGCTAAATGAGCTTCCTTGCCTGGTGGGGTGACCCAATCTTCATTTCTGGACAGTCTGAGCCATTATAAGTCCTGCTTGTATGGGTCGTTGTAATTTCTTATTGACTCTAGTCATAGAACATGGGAGTACTAAGAAGGATCTCTAGGAAATACCTGCATTACAGATATTCATTGTCTGCATTAATAAAATTTTCTCTTGATATTCAAGATCTACCACTCCAACAAGTGCTATAACTGTCTTATTTTGCTATTTATTCAATAGCATGAATTGCCTAAAGTGGCCAGATGGCAATCTCAGCTACAAATTCAATAGAATTGTTGCACCCTATGGTAAAATTATGCAACCATTTGAATTAAGACCTCTGAACCAGGAAAACCTAGAAAACAGAGATGTGAAGCCACAATTTTACTAGGGGAATAATGAATAGACTTACACCCATTTTCACTCTTTGATTATCTAACCTGTGATTTCAGAATATGAGAGAAACAGCATCATACTTTGGACATTGACTTAGAGCATATATCACATCTCAGAAGACATGGCCCAGTTCTGTAAGATGTTGTCACCTAGCTGGCTCTGGAACTGAGTCATTAAAGCCATTCCGCTCTCTGAAGCCAGGTGCTTCAGAGTTATGGGAAAGATAGTAGTGCCTAATGAATTCTATGAGTATTTGCCTATTGCCATAGTTTGATGTGAAATTAGTAATTTGGTCAAAAGGGACTCTGTGCCCAATACCATGATGGTGAATAATGTAGTCATTACGTCCTCAGATGGTAGTTTTGGCACAAACTTTGCTGGCAAGAAAGGCAAAGTCACACTTAGAGTCAGTTTGCATTCTCATGAGAATAAGACAATGCCCATTTCACGGAAATGGTCGAATGTAATTAAGCTCCAAACAAGTAGCTTGCCAGTCCCACTGATGGATAGTATCGGATTTGAATCTCGGTTTTGGTATCTGCTGAAGTTGTAGCTAAATTGACATTGATGTGTGGATGTCCGTGTTTCTGAGTCCATTTGTAAAATTCACCTTGTCTGGTATGAACATTTTATTCATAAACCCATGAAGCAAATACAGGAATGTCTTGGAAAGAGGCTGACATCCACAGAATGCACTATCTTATCTAGCAGGTTATTAAACTTCTAACTATGCTGAGGTTGCTCTTTGGTGAGTATTCACATAAGATGCAAATATCTTCACACTATATGCTTATTTGTAGAGGTCACCACATATACCTCTTCCTCACACTTCTTTGTCATCTATGTTATAATTATGTCCTTTCCAAGGGACATGCAGGCAAACCATTAACCAATACCCATGAAGCAAGGAAGATTCATACCTCTGTCTCCATAGCTCCCTCCTTGCAAAATGAAAAAGTTTTTCTGGCCTTCCTTTTAATTATCAGTAAAGTCATATCCTCCAATATATGTCTTTTATGTTAAGGTTAACCAACAGTAGTTACTGTTTTTTGAGTCAAGTACTGTAACTGATACTGACTTAGATAACAGAAATTAGGTTTTATGCAGCAAAATTTTTGGAAATTGTAGAACTTTGAAATTGTGGCAATTGTGGCAATTATGGCCTAGTATGTCTAAAGGCAGTTAAAAACTCCATTTGTGTTCTAGAAGAGAAATATGGCATCTTATGGAATGAAATGATGTCAATTAATTAAGTAATCATCTGAAATGTAGAATCTTTGGAAGATCTCATTGATGCCCCAGAGAACTTTGAGGAATGTATGTAGTTCATAGATTGTGGCATGAAGTGGACACCTCTGATGGCACTAGAAGGCTTAAAACAAGAATGACATTATCAAAACTCTAAACTTTTGACTTAAATGCTCAAGGAATAAAATGAATCTAGGCAACATGTAAATCGAATGTCTGAATGACTAAATTACCCGAATCTTAGAGTTAACATTTGATCCAGTGAATTAACAAATTATGGAATTTATTTGTCAGCATTGATAGGTCACTTTTGTTAAAGTTAGTCACTGAAATAAAGAGCAAAAAACTCAAAAATAAGAACATTGAGACAGTTAAAAGAACCTCAATCCCAAATCCTCACTGTCCATCCCTTGCCAACAGAAGCAGTCCTTTCCTTTGTCCAACGAGGCTATTTATCCTTTGCTTAAAGACCCAGTAATTTCCCTGATGGTGAGACATAAATTGCTATAGAAAGCCAGTTTTCCTAATGCCACTATCTCCTCCCATGTATTATTGTCCTCAGACTTATAAGGAGAGTAAGATTCCATCATTTCCCTCCAGACTGGGATGGAGGATCAAATATCAAGTCAAAACAGTGAAAAAAGTGTTTCCACACTAAAAGAACTGTGGTACTGTGAATATTTCTAAAATAAAATTCTAAGTAATTTGTGTGAGAATGGTAATGGTGGCGTTCATCCAAACAAGGAGATACATCATTTTAGAGCTGACTGAATTTATCGATATGTTAACACTTCCTAGAGTCTTTATTTAATGTTCTAGCTCTAGCAGCTTTAAACAAGACTAAAATTACTGTGTTAAATATAAGTTTGCAAGAAGATCTTATATCTTATCAATCAGTTGCAGCTTAGGGAGAGTGCATCTGAAGAAAGCAAAGCTGAACAGCAGTGGGGAGTGAGGATAAAGCCCAGTGACCATGTTGATTTGAGGTGAGGGAAGGGTATCAAGACAGCAGATGAAAGGGAAGAGAATTAGCAGTTCCTGAATCTACAGTATTCTCCAAGCACTACTATAGGAGTTTCTGGACACCATCTCTAAATTTAATTTATTACTCCCAGTAACCATATGATGTAGAAGTGATTATTTTAACTTCAGAGTTGAGGAAATTGAAATTTAAAGATATTAGATAACTTTCCCAAATTGCAGTTGCTACATAGCAAAGACAAAACAGGAGCACAGCCTAGTACCTGTGACAAAAGAGCACAAAGGAGGGCATATTGTAGAATGTAAGGTGACTTTCTCATATGTCAGAGACAAGCCATGCAGTTTCTACCTGCTAGCAAAGCTCAGCTGAATCAGAAGCAGCAGAAAACAACTTGGGCCATTGTCTGACTATGCCACCAGAGGGCACAAGTTTGGAAGTTTCCTTTTTAGGTAGTTTTTTTTTTTTTTTCTGTTTCTTCTGCAGGGACTTACTGTATCTACAAAACACACAATATGCTGTATTACCAGGAATTAATATGAACTGACTCACAGTCCAGAGAAACTGAGCATGCCACTGCCTTTCTTTGGGACACTTGTACCAGTGGCCATCCCATATGTGAACTGTGCCTTCTGTTCAATTTGAATAGCGGATGCCAGTTAGCTAGAAAGATCCTTTGGATTCAGGACTGATAGATGTTTAATATTCACTTCTGAAATCCCATTGCTGAATGTGGTTCTTTCCACATTGTAGAAGTTCAGTCCATGTCTGGTTGAGAGGAAATAATGCTACACAGAATCACCCTCTCTCTAGTCACTGCCTTGTCAAAGTCCCTCAGTGGTTTCCCAATGTCCTCAGGCTAAAGTCTCCACTATTCATCCTGGCTTCCAAGTCCCCATAGACTTAATCTAGGCTTAGCTCATGCTAGCCTCTTTTCTCTGCCTATCCTTCCCAACAACAACACATACATTTTAGTGTAGTGCTGAAGCTGGCTTCACAAAATGTCCTGTATATGGTAAATGCACAGCAGCAGGAGTTGCTATTATCACTACTGCTACTAATACTAGGGCTATAAACTGGCAGAGGCAAGTTTGAACTCAGGTCTCTTGACTGAGTCCAGTTTTTGTTGTTGTTTTCGATTGCTTCTTTGCATGGTACACAATTAATACTGGACAGTGAAATTTTTGATTTTTATCCTCCTTGGTTCTTTCTTCATCCTCTTTTAGAGTCCTATGGCCAAGGGAGGTACAAGGAATTTTAGTGACCAGAAGACGGGACTGGTTTTATTCCTGAGCAGACATATATGTGTGCAGCATCAGAAGTCTAGGGTTGGAGGCTACCTTTGGCATCATCTTCTCTACTGGCGCATAACTCATTTCTACAGCACCTGTCAGAGAGGCTCGCCCAGGTTCTGCCTGTGTGCACTTTCCCTCAAAAGCTGCCAATCCCAGCACTATCTGGCCTAATGATGAGAACTTTTTCCTGCTGTCCTTTTGCATTTTTTGCCTACAGCCTAAATTCTATCTGCTAAAAAAGCACTTTTCCTAGCATGGAACTGAACCCCTCCAGCAGTGTCAATCTTTTTTCTCGTCTGTGCTAGATGAAGAATCTGGACTCTAAAACAATCACTCAAAGTTCAAACCTTATCATTTTTTTTTTTGTTTTGCTCCTCTTGGCCTTGGCTTTGTGCATCAGCTTTGAAAATACCATCCCAGGGTTAATATTGGAGTTAATTTATAACTAAAAGTACTCTAGTTTTGCAATACAAGACATGTTATAAAAATGGAAAGGTGTTGCTTTCTGAGAGATACAAGTGGCTTCTTGGACATTTGCTGTAAGTACTTTTTTTTCTTTTGGGGAACTTTGAACATCTCTATCAGCAAGTCAGAGTCCCAAATAAACCAAATTCCTAGCTTCAAAGGCCAAGGTCTAAGTGTGGTCATCTGATGATCGACCATCTAGTAGCCTTGGTGACTTTAAAAAAAAAAAGAAGACTTTGGTGATAATATGGAGTTTGGATAGGGTGGTAGAAAAGGGAGATAGAGATGGAGGAAATAGGAGGCAGTGTGTCCTGGTAGGATCTGACACAATAGTTGAGGCCATGAACTAAGGCAGTGGCAGTAGAAATGACAAGAGAGAAGTTTTGAGAGTTATTCAGGAGTTAGTATTCATAGTACATAAAGATTCATTAGACTTGGGAAAGGAGAATGAAAGAAGCCCCTAGGATGACTGACAGGATTCTGTCAGGGGGTTCTCCATAGACAGTGATGTGACAGACTGAATTGTGGAATGAAGATAAAGGAGCATGCTTGAGGGGTAAGAAGATGATGTGTTTACATCTGGAAACTTTCATATTCCTTCTTGAGACTGAGATCTGTATGGATCATCTTGCTATATCCATCAGGCAGCTGGATAAATGGCTAGGAACTCAGGAGAGCAGTCTGAACTAGAGAGGTATAGTTTTCAATAATTAAATGCCTGGGATGAGATCACTCCGGGAGAAGATGGAGGGCTGAGAAAGGAGTACTTTTCTGACTCCACAGATCTCTTCCTTCTGAGCTCTAATGTCTATGTTCTTTGGGGTTTTATAGCTGATCCCCTTACTCCATTGCCTTGCACTTTTCCAGGCTCAGAGAGCCTTACACCATATCTTTCTGGCTTTCTTTCTAATAATTAAGAGTAACATAAGTGAATATAAAGATAATAGTGTTACGATGATTTACAACTTATAAATGACTCTTTAGATTTTAGTAAGATGGATAATGAAGGAGGTCTAAAACAGAAAATTATAGTTTCCTTTTCCTATTGTTCAAAAATTCTCCTGTGGCTTCCATAAATTGCAAAAATGCAAAAATATGCAAAAAAATGAATTTCAGCTCAGGATCATGTACATGGCTCCATAAACCACTACCCATCCATTCTAACTACTCATATATTGTACAAATAACTTTCATTTTGTCTTTTAGACAAAGAAAGTGCGGGTGTCCTCTCATCTCATCCCATCGATTTTATCTTAAGAAAATGTCAAATTATTTTTTAAAACTCAAAGTTCTAATCTATAAGGAATAATGTAAGCAGAGGAGTACTTGTTTTGCCTAAGGATTCCTCCCTCTCCAAAAGGCTGTCTCTAGTTCAAATACAAAGTTATTCAATTTTCATAAATTTAATTTATTCACAGCATGTTCATAATGTCACATTATGTCTGAATGAGAGTCCATGGCATTATTTCTGTGGTGCTGGCAAGTCACTTCTCATACTCCCGGCCCACATTAGATGCATCACCAATTTTTCAGAGGAGAGAAACCTCCACCCAGCCCTTGGTGAGCAGTACATCATCAAATATTTACTATTGTTATATTAATCAGTGAGAGTATTGTTATTTGTTTCTGGCTCAGAGAGTGTTTCATCCAACTAAGGTCCCCCAATGGTTCTCTCACATAATCTCTTATAGATTTCCATCCTACCAAAATGTCAACAACCCTCTATCTGGTTATTTTGGTACTTGAGTTTCATGCTACAATCCATTGTGTGCCATCTAGCATCTCTGAAAGCAAAGTAACCACCTGCCATTTACCCCAACAAAATGCCACTCTCTATAAGATGTCATCCATCAATGCTGACTTTGCATTCAACCTGTACCGGAGGTTCACTGTGGAGACCCCAGATCGGAATATCTTCTTTTCCCCTGTGAGCATTTCTGCAGCTTTGGCCATGCTTTCCTTTGGGGCCTGCTCCAGAACCCAAACTCAGATCCTGGAAGTCTTGGGGTTCAATATCACAGACACGCCAATGGCAGAGATCCAGCATGGCTTCCAGTACCTGATATGTTCACTGAATTTTCCTAAGAAAGAACTAGAATTACAGATGGAAAATGCCCTTTTCATTGGGAAGCAACTAAAACCACTGGCTAAGTTCATGGATGATATCAAGACCCTCTATGAGACTGAAGTCTTGGCTACTGACTTCTCCAATGTTTCTGCAGCCAAGCATGAGATTAACAATCATGTAGAGAAGCAAACTAAAGGAAAAGTTGTAGGCCTAATCCAAGACCTCAAACCAAACACCATCATGGTCCTGGTGAACTATATTCACTTTAAAGGTAAGACTCTAAGATGTCAATTTCAAGTCTAGGGTTTAGATATTTTGGTGGAGCGCTGGGGGGAGCTCATGGTCTTTTATTACTGGCATCAGTAGGTGTCCCTCATACTGCAGTGATCTGCTCCACTGGACATAGCTGTGAATAGTATTGGATCTTCCAGGAAGGACACACAGCTCTGTGAATAAGCCCAGGAAATTTCTAGGGAGAGCGCACTTTCAGAGAGGTGGGTGACAATGGTATGAACACCTTGCTCATATTTGGCTAAAGAATGATAATTTCCAAAAGATTTGGTGAGGTGGGACAAGCTTGTACTTGGCAGGTAGACATATTTGTATTTAAACCCTGTTGTGACCGTCACTTGCTGTGCACACTTAGGCATGTTACATACTTTTATCATGTATTATTCATTCACAGCGTAACAAGCACTTTGCTGCATGTGTGGTTTAAACACACTGTTTCATACAATCCCCACACGTGTCCAGGTTTACACAGCAAATAAGCTCAGAGCTGGTATTCCCAACCAAGTCTGTCTGATTCTAAAGCTGGTGTTTGTAACAACAGGTGTCATGTGACTCTTTTCTGAAGGTGCTGTGCTCAAATGATTTCTCCTGGCTCTACAGAACGTCATCCACATTTGGTGGAAGAATGAACAATTGTTGACCACAAACCACACACATACAGATGGCTAAAATGGCAGAACAGATCTGTTGTCTCATTCCACCCTGTGTGTTGGCTGTTATTATATCTTTTTATGGAAGAAGAAAGTGGGACCTGTGCATTTAGTGTAAGCATAGTAGTTTTATAGTAGTCTTGAACATAGACTATGGAGTCCAACAGCCCTGGGTGTGATTCCTGGCTCTGCCACCTGCTTGCTGGGAGACCATCTACTAGCTGGGAGACCATGTCAAATGACTTTCTCTTCCTGATCCTCAGTTACTTGTAAAACTGGTTGACTGTAGGTACTTAAATCTGTGGTAGTCTTAATTACCAAATGAGATGACTAATAGAAATTTCTTGTTGGTACTAATACTGATTTAAAACAAACACCTCTCTTCTCTTTGTATTTTAAGCCCAGTGGGCAAGTCCTTTTGATCCATCCGAGACATTAGACAGTTCCAGCTTCTTAGTGGACAAGACTACCACAGTGCAAGTGCCCATGATGCACCAGATGGAACAATACTATCACCTGGTAGATATGGAACTGAACTGCACAGTGCTGCAAATGGACTATAGCAAAAGCGCTCTGGCACTCTTTGTCCTTCCCAGAGAGGGACACTTGGAGTGGGTGGAAGCAGTGATGTCATCTAAAACACTGAAGAAGTGGAACCGCTTACTGAAGAAGGGGTAAACTCAGAGGATGTGAGGGGTGAAGGGTGGGCCATAATAGTACAAGTGAGACCAAGTTCAGCAGAAACCCAGAAGCAGAAGAATTACCCTGAAACACCTAACACTTGTGTGATGATCACTAGAATATGCCAAGAACACACATGTATCAGGCCCTTTGTTGGGCACTTTACACGCTTCATTTCATCTAAGCACATCAACAAACCTCTAAATGATGTAGTGATATTGACATTTTTCAAACAAGGAAGTCAGTCCTTGAAGTATAAAATGAACTCTTCAAAGTGAGCCTGCTAGTAAACCAATGACTTCTTAGAGACCAAATAGAGCTTAGGGGACAGGCTGGATTTCATTGTTAAAAGGTGGCTGGGCAGCCATTCTGTATTGGGAGTGCAAGATGGAAAATCATAAAGTTCCTGTGTGCTATTCATTGACTTTCATGCAACTGGCATTCCAACCTTGGAGATCACCCAAGAGATGCCTTCTTTTGATTATAATGGAGTTATATCTTTCTACTTCCAGTGATACAACCCAACACTCCTGAATTAGAGTGAATTTTTTCCAGAGGAACATGTGTGCTTTGGTGCCACGTATTAATCTACACAGCAATGGTTGTCAATATACAAGGGAGAAGAGAGTTCAGTACAATACCATGATGAGAGAGATAGGAAGAGGGAATTATGAGCTTGATGTGGTGATCACCATGTGTCCTCTTCCTCTTTCCCACAGGTGGGTTGACTTGTTTGTTCCAAAGTTTTCCATTTCTGCTACATATGATCTTGGAGTTACCCTTCTGAAGATGGGCATCCAGGATGCCTATGCTGAAAATGCTGATTTTTCTGGATTCACAGAAGACAGTGGTCTGAAACTTTCCAATGTAAGTTGGTAGATTAGAGTCCTTTTTCCAATGTAAGTTGGTAGATTAGAGTCCTTGAATGCATAAGCTAAAAGGGTCATTGAAGGTCAATTAATTTTGTTCTCTTATTGTACCATTAAGAAATCTGATGCCTAGAAAGGTGATGTGATTCATCCTAGGACATAATCACTTCAGAGTCCTTATAATTACCCCAAATAAGTAGTTGTATTAGTTCCTTTCATCCCTGACCTTTATGTTTTAAAATTACTCTAATCGAATAACTTAATGATCAGAAGTGACCCTGATGAGATACAGTTCTGGAGGAGGTGGGAAGGGGTGCTTAAGAGGTGACACTTGGAGACAGAAGGCCATGGAGGAGGACATGCTTTCCTAACAGCTAGTACCAAAATTACCAGAGATTCATTAACTACACTTAGCCAAGTAGCCTTCATATTCAAGCACCATCACCATAGTATGGCAAAGGAGTAGCCTCAACTTTCCTTTTCCTTTTTTACTTCCAAACCCTCCTAAAGGCTGTTCCTATTTCTTCAGGGGACCAGCAGTGTTTATTCTCCCATCCCCCACAGGCTGCCCACAAAGCTGTGCTGCACATTGGTGAAAAGGGAACTGAAGTTGTAGCTGTCCCTGAAGTCAAACTCTTGAATCAGCCTGAAAAAACTCTCCTTCACCCTATTATACAGTTTGATAGACCATTCATGCTAATGATTTTGGAGAAAAGCACCAGGAGCATACTCTTCCTAGGAAAAGTTGTGAACCCAACAGAAGTGTAGTTGGGAAAGAGGCCATTGGCTAATTGCATGTGCATATTACAATGGAAAATAAATAAATAAGAAAACCTTATGTGTTTGATGTGAGCTTGAACTTACCTTCCCTTGTGCATTGGTAGAGATTGGACCCTGGCAGAACTGCATTGGTTATGGAGGAGGCCAATTCTGTGGCCAAACATTCAGATAGTCAATGAGTGACTTATTATCCAAACTATGGGGAAGCTCTATGTTAGTATATTTTTTCTTAGTCAAAATTCTCATCAATTAGTTAGCTCTAAGAAATTTGACTGAGCTGGCAAATTCCCCCTTCTCTGCCCTCTGAAAAATAGTTGAAATTCAGGTTAGTTCCTCATATACTAATAGTCCAAAAACAATATCAATGGATATAAAACAATAAAGATGCAGTGTCTTATATGTGAACTTCTCAACCTGCTTCCCCTTATCCCATCAGAAGGATTCTCTGTGGTCTTACCAATATGGTCATTGGTGGGTTGAATAAAGGTGTTCCCACTACAGGGCTGAGTTCCAGGTTACTGCTAGGGATCTAGCTTTTGTGACCAAATAAGAATGGGACAATAGAACAAGAGACAGATGAACTCCTCTGTATGAGCTCGCTCTACCAAGAAATTTCCATCTTGCTAATTCATAAGCTGAGAGTAGAAAAATAAAGATTCATTCACATTGTATTTCATAGCCCTTCTTTTTCTGTATTCAAAAAATATGAACTCCTTTCCATATATTGCATCCCTGTCCCACTTTTTCAAGTAGGAATCTCCTGGTTAGTCTTTCTTTTTGTCTCTGCTTCACTGAAGATTGGTATTTTTGTATCCTCAGATACTTCTACAACCTCTCCCTGCCTGTGCATTCCAGCCCACCTCTACTCACCAGACTAGATTTTATCTCAGGGAATATATATTCAAAGCCCAGTTTAAATAGCACAGTGAATGGTAGCATCTGCTATTCTAGCCCTAAGGTGGAAACCCTTCAGTAACTGGAATAATGTAGCAAATGCATAAGTGCTGTTGCAGATGTTGTACTTCCAGGTGGAAATAAATACATATGTTTAGAAAAGTACATGCACAGTAAAGATACCTGCACACGCGTGTTTATTACAGAACTATTTAAAATAACAAAATCAAGGAACCAACTGTGCTGCCCATCGAAACTGTAATGAATTTTTAAAATGTGGTACACATACACAATGAAATATTACACAGCCATAAAGAAGAACAAAATTATGAACTTTACAGCAATTTGGATGAATTTACAGTCTATAATACTCAGTGATTTATCACAGAAACAAAGAACTGAGTACCACATGTTATCACTCATAAATGGACCCTGAACATTTACCATAATACTAGACGAAAGGGATTGACAGTAGCCACAAACTGTTAAGGAAGCCATGTGGGGGTGGGGGAGACACACAACATCAATAAGTGTACCCAGTCTCAAACCAGGCAAAGTGGGGACCAAAGGCAGGCCCAAACTTTACCTGTATGATTAATCCTGTATTGTAGCCCACATCTTTAAAGTAAAATAATTTTTTTTAAAGTACATGCACCACGACATTCTATTTTTTCTTATTAGTTAGACCCACTTGCATGGAGGTTTACTTATTCCTGTTAGAATTCACACTTTGGTTTTATGAGTAAGAAATTGGACACACAGACACAAGGATGGGAGCAACAGAAATTGGGCACTGATAAATGAGAGAGGGAAGGGGAATGAGGAATACAAATCCCCGCATTGGGTACCATGCCCACCACTGGAGGGGCTGGTGGGCTCATTAGAAGCCTAAATCTCACCTTTAAGCAATATACCTATGTAACAAATCCTAACATGATTCTAAAATTAAAACAAAAAGAAAGAAAGAAATTGGAAGCCCAGAGAGGGATGGATGGTGACTTGTACAGAAAACATGTTGTTAATATGGAATTCTGTTTCACTAAAGTTGCAGTACAATCCTAGCTATGCTGTTGGCACTGTTTTGTGATCTTGGGCAAAGCACTTAAACCCTACAACTTATTTTGCTCATCTATAAAATGGGAACACGAATAATATCCATGTCATCTGAATTTTGTGAACACTTAGTGTTGCAAAGCATGTAGTATACTGATCACAGAGTTTGATTTTAAAAACCCTGTACATATTAGTTGTTTCAATCATGTTGGTCAACATCAGACATTGGGCTGGTATCCAAACCAGGAAAGAAATGTGGGTCTTTTAATACGCAGGTTTCTGTTTTCTAGCTCAGTCTTTAGCTCCAGAAACCAGAGTAAATGTAATATGAATCCCTTTATAACTACTTCCTGGGTTAAACAAATTGAATAAGAGCTTGTTCTGGAGGGAATATCAATATCTCCAGAGGAAAGACACTATATCTCAAGTAAGTCATGTATCTCCTTAGAGACTAAACTTTATCCATTCATTTATTCCTGTGGCCAGATTATGGAGGGTTATCACTATTCATCTTACAAGTCTCAGCTCATTCTAATAAACTAGGAATAGAGCATAACTTCCTTAACCTCATAAGGGTTGCCCATAGAATACCTAGGGCAAATATCACAACTAATAGGGAAAAAAAAATTAGCAGAATTCCAATTAAATTGGGAACAAGACAAGGATTATATATATTACAGTTTTTATTTAACATTATTTTGGAGATCTTAGTCAAGGCAGCAAGATGAAAAAAAATTATGAAAGATAGAGGGGAAAGGTGGAAACAAATTTGTCTATGCAAAAAAACAAGAAAATATATGGATAAATTCTCAGAACAAAAGAAAGAAAACATATTGGGGAACCAGATATAAGAGTGTAATGGTATGGATTGCATGAAATTCACCAATGTTATTTTTTTCTACATTGTGATAGAATTACACATGGCTTCCCCAATAATGCTGCATGTTCTAGCCCCCCTTGCAATTAGGTATGGCTATGTGAGAAAATTCTCTTCAGTGAAATATGCATGTAAGCAACATGCAACATCTACCAACCAGGGCATTACAATAATTGGGTATTTCCTCCACTCTTTATCTACCTTTTAAAAGCTGAATTGTGGATTTACTTATGACTCAGTTTGACCACAAACAGATGAAAAACTCTTTCACAGCTTAGTGAAATCTATGTGCATCTTTTTAGGATAAATCTTTAACCTTTTACCTGTTTAGAAAAAAAGTAATTTAACATGAACATGCTCTTTGAGGCTGAAGCAAATCTGACTGGTTTTCAATGTAAAAATAGAATATAAAAACGTTTTTGGAGTTATTTCTAAAGAGAACTAGTCTCTAACCCTAATGAGAATTACTAAATAATAATAATAATGATAATAATAATAATAATAATAAAAGAAGAGGAAGAAAATTACTATATTTTGTAAGTCTCTTTTTTTTAACTGGGGGTAAACTCAACAGCTGTAAGCACCACTGATGAGTATCCTCAGGTTAAATGCAGAAAGAATTGAGCACTAAAATAAGTTAGGAATACAAGGTCACTAATAATATATAAATATAATGATAAAACTAATACAGGGGATGACAGCAGCAAGATGGCAGAATCGAAATTTCCGGTCTCTACCCCCCCCACTTCCTTGACAAAAACACCAATTCAACAACAATAATACAGACAAATGCCCTTTGTGAGCATAACTATTATGAAAAATACAGTAAGAAAGTTCCTCAAAAAGTAAAATAAAACTACCATGTGATCCAGCAATCTTACTTCCGGATATTTATCCAAAAGAATTGAAATCAGAATCTTGAAAAGACATTTGCACACCCACCCATGTTCATTGCAGCATTATTCACAGTAGCCCAGATGTAGGAATAATCTAAATGCCCATTGATGGATGAATGAAGAACATGTGGTATGTAAATACAATTCAGTATTATTCAACCTTAAAGAAGGAAATCCTGCCACTTGTAACAACACGGATGAGCCTTAGAGATATTAAGCTAATAAAATAAACTAATCACAAGTACAAATGTTGTATAATTCCACTTATATGAGGTATTTAAATTGGTTTAAATGCTATAGAAGCATTGAGTAGAGTGGTGATTGCTAAAGATTGTGGGGAAGAGGAAATGGAGAGTTGTTATTTAATGCATATCAAGGTGTTGGCAAATTCTGTTTCTGGTGAGGGATATCTTTCTGACTTGCAGACAGCTACCTTCTCACTATGTTTTCCCATGGCCTTTCCTTTGTGTGTGTGTGTGTGTGTGTGTGTGTGTGTGTGTGTGTGTGTGTGTGTGTGTCTGGACATACATACAAACATATATATATTAGAGAGAGAGAGAGAGCTCTCTTGTATCTCTTCTTATAGGGACACTAATTCTATCCAATCAGAGCTCTATTCTTATGATCTCATCCAATCTTAATTATTACCTTACTCCAAACACAGCCACTATGGGGCTAGCGCTGCAGCATATGAATATTGGAGTACACATATATTGAGTCTATAACACCAGCCTTACTCAAAGTTATACAGAAATTTGTAGCAAGTCTAATTCACCAGGAAGTCGATCCTGAAACAGAGTTTATTATACAGTCTGTTTATTAGAGAGTGTCCTTGGGATTAATGCCTGTAGAAGGGAAGGAAAGGAAGCAAAATTGGGCAGAGTTAGAAATCAAACTGAAATGCAGGCCCAAATAACAATAGCCTTGGCTGAACATGCAAGGAAATTTGGAGCTAAAATGGCCATTAGAGTTGTTCTGCAACACATCTACTTTGATAAATCATTGAATATAAGCTGACCAGAAAAAGTGCAAAATAAAAGGGTAGGATATAGTGCAAGACATCTCTGAAACTAAAATAGTCCTTGAAGGAACAAAAAGCTGAAGACTGTGTGCTTACAGGATACTTAGCATCTAGAACAAGTCCTTCCTTGAAGAGAAGTCTATATGGCATACTTTCATGTCCAATATGGTCAACTCCTTGTTTGCTGAAATCCATTTTTTTATATAAGTCTGGAAAACATCTTCTCTAAGATTCTGGTGAATCCTTCTTTCTGGAGGAGGCTTAGAATAAAATGTTTGATAAGAGTGACCTATAGCCTCTGCTGCTGCAGCTGGGTTCAATGCCACAAGTAATACTCTTTATCTCTCCTCCACTATACATTCTAGATTATTCTTCCCCTTGACTGGGCTTCAGAGCTCAACTGATGAAATAACTGAAAACCATATCCATGAGAAATACTTTTCTTTGGCCAAAGTTATTCTATATGATCGTTTCTCATCAAAATTGAGCCCCCATGTGGATCATTTGAGTGTCAAATATATTCTGCTTGCTCCTACTGTGTAACAGCATCTCTCCCTTCTTCTGATGATTGGAGTCGATTACCCCCGACACATAGTGTAATAAAGAATCTAACTATTGTTTGTTGTTTGACATCTTTTAAGTCATATAGCCTTATCTCTACCTCTTTCCCTTGTGCCCCACATTTGGAAAAACTGATAAGAAAACCAATGTAAGTCCTTCTTTGGCACTGGTGAGAAATTCAAGCCAAGCAAGCTTTTGCCTACATAAAAGAACCCTTACAATGACCTCAATCCCCAGCAATTATCATTGGCAGTGAGACAACGGACTTACCATGTAGAAAAAAATTATGAGAACTTTACCTTTTGCCATGTAATAAAATAAATTCATGATGGATTGGAGACTCGAATGAAAAAGTAAACTTTAAAAGTATTTACAGCATACGATATCTTATGAAATGAGGAGTTTTGAAATAATAGCAAAAAGAAAAACACATACAGAAGCATATTCGAAAATTTTATCTCAAGAATAAAACCTTCTGATTGACAAAAACATATCTTAAAGTGAAAACGTAATCACAGACAAGATATTCGCAATAGGTATACCAGGCACATGATTAGTGATATAATAAATGCCTACAAAAACATTATGAAAGCAGTACATAATCCAAGAGGAAAATGGGCAAAAATTAGAAAAACAGTGCTGAGGGAGAAAAATATTGCCCAAAAAAACCTATGAAATTTGATGGTAGTTGGACTCAACATAGGATTAATTAAAGCCATATATTTGGAGGTGAGGCCTGTGCACATGTGATTATTTGTTGTTGTTTTTTAGTTTGTTTTACTTTATAAGTCATAATATATATATGACCTATATATGTAATATATATAATGTTATATATATCTCAATGAACTTTAACAAAGTAAATATTTACATATAATCAGCACCAAGATCAAGAAAGAGCACATTATCTGCACCCCAGAAGCCACCTTAGTGCCATCTTATGCTTAGTAACCTCCCAAGAGTAGCAACTATCCTAACTATTAACACCACAAATTACTTTTACATGGTTTTTAAATATTTATATAAATGAAATTTGGCTTATACTCTTTGGTGTCTGGTTTTTTGCTTTGTTCTGTTTTCCACTCAGCACTAGATGGTTGATTATAGTTACAGATTTTTCGGTCTTATTGTTGTATGACGAGGAACCCTTCAAAAAACAGAAATTATTTTTTGGAGGGTGAGCATCTTGTAGTATAGACTTCCCCATCTAGGTAAGTGTTAGAAATCGTTGTTAGAGGTTGCATTTGGCTTCAGCGAATTTTTTTAAAGATTCTTTCAATGTGCTTGCCCATTCCATATAGGCGATTTATGAGTGTATCTGCGCACACCATGCTCAATATTCAGTATTCAGCAGTTTTTTTTTTTACCAAAAATGGCATGACCCCCATGCCACACCCTCCCTATTCACCCCATCTCCCCCCAAGCAACTTTTTTTTGTTTCTCCATGTGAAAAAGTCCTCAAAGGAAAATGTTTTGCCACTGTGGAAGAGGTGAAACAAAAAAACGGCAGAAGCATTAAAGGTCATCAAAATTGATGAGTTCAAAAACTGTTTTTAGCAGTGAAAAAAGTGTCTCAATATGTGTATTGGATCAATTGGAAAGTACTTTGAAAGTGACTGACATTTAAACATGTAAAAATAAATACACAATTTTTAATATACAAATCCAAAGGTTTATTTGGTTCCCTCCTCATATGGAATGTTGTTGTATGAAGATTCTGTTTCATCTATTCATTTTAATGTTGATGGACATTTAGGCAATTTCCAGTTCCTGGGCTATTTTAAATATTGTCTCTTCGAACATTCTTTTACAGGTCTCCTGGTGAATGAATGTATGCCTTACTGATGGATAAAAAATAAAGGATGGAATTGCTGAATCATAGATTATGCATATAATCAGCTTCTATAAACATCCCTCTTTTTGAGCCTAAATCTGGATTGTCAGCATCTATGTGTATTCTGATTGGCAAGTTTCCCCTGGGAAAGCTAAGTTCTGCAAATCCTGCCACTTGTCCTCTTAACTACTTCTTTTTCTACTTAACTCTTTAACCTTGCTCCTTTTGCAGCTTTGGAAATCAACAAATGTCTTGAGCTAGGTTCTCGTTGTATGTTTGGGTCCCCTCAGGTCTTCACATTTATCTTCAAATTTATCACTTTGTTTTACTGTGACCACCAAAGGATCACTTGGCTTAATAACTTCCCAGATGCTGCCCTCAGTCAGAATTGGCAAAATCTTTCTGAAAAAACAGAAAAAGAAACTGCAGATCCTCAATACAGCTTGGGAAGATTTTATTCTCTCTGGAATTCTTTTCCCTCTAGTTCTCATTACTTCTGCAGTTTTCAGATGTCTTTAATACTAGATTTTAGTAATTTATCTGCATTTTCTATTTTTTCTCTATAGGAGTATTGACCTACCATGGACTACTCCATCTACATGAAATTACAAATGCCTATGTATTTTTTAATAGTTTTTCATGTTATTAAAATGTATAGACTAGGCTGAGAACAACTGTCTTGGAGAAACACTTGCAAGTGTGTATTTAGTGACATGTGCCAGGAACTTCACAGCAATGATGCAATAAGGGACAATATCAATTAACCAAAATATCTATCAATATGGAAATGGACAACTAAATTGTGGTATGTTCATAGTCTGGACTATTGTTTAAGTACCATAATTGATAAATTATAACTACATATCTAAACATGTCTTTAAAATTTCAAAAAATAATGTTACTCAATAAAAGCCAAGTTTAAGAACAGGACAAAGTATGACACCATTTGTATCACTTTAAAAGTCACAAAACAATACCTAAACAATTATACCTATCTATTGTACCACAGAGTGACTATAGCTAAGAATAATGTATTGTATACTTGAATATTGTTAAGAAGAGATCTTAAATGTTGTCACTACAGAAAAGATAATTGTGTGAGGTGATTAATATGTTAATAGGCTTACTTGCAGTCATTTCACAATGTATATATAAGTGAAAACACTACATTGTGCACCATAAATATATATAGTTTTATTTACCAATTCTATCTAAATAATAAATTTAAAAACAATACTTAAACAATGCATGGATACAAATACATAAAGTAAATATGAATTGGAATTATTTGCATCAATTTTATGTTAATGCTTACTTCTGCGTGAAGAAAGGTGATGATGAGATGAAACAAGAGAATAAAAAGGAATTCAAGATAGTTAAAATTGTTCATTTCATTTTTATTTACTTCAAAAAGAGTACAAAAATTAAATAAACTTTTTTAGTTCAGTGTTATTGGCATCTGGGTGTTGTTATATTATTCTCAGTACTTCTCTGTAGGCTTGAAACTTTTAAACCTTAAGAAAGAAAAAGTTTAAATATAACCTCTCTGGTGAAGCAGTCCCTGATTCCCCCAAGCATACTTAGTAAATTTCTTATCCCTATACTCACAGGTTCTTCTCCCTCACATCTACTATTGTAGCACTAAACACAATCTATTTTAATAATGTATTTGCTCACATGTTGCTATCTCTATATTTAAAAATACATGAGCAGGAGGTCCAAGATGGCCCCCACAGAGCAGCAGACCATTGCCTTCCTTGCCAGGTGAGGCAGAGAGTAGGGACCCAACCACTGACAGATGGAGACACCCTGAACAATTTTGGATGGGTGAAACACCCTGCACCCAGCAAAGGTTTCTTTGAACACATAGAGAACAGAAAGTGATGGCAGACACTGGAATCCAGGCACCTCATCCCCATCATGTGCCAGGCTTGCACCGGAGCCAAAGCTCTGCCCTGAGAGGGGTGAGTGATCCTAACATGCTTTGGATTGGTTCCTACCCTCCACAGTCACATATGAGTCACTGGTTCCACATGGAAGGAGTCCTGATCAGGGCACAGCAGTGGGCATTCAGAGCCCAAGTGGAATGGGGAGCAAACCCACATTCGGACAGCCACTGAGGGCACACCTTCCACCAGCAGAGCTCAGTGGCTGACTTTCAGACTGGGAAATCTCACCTGTAGATTGAAGTTGGCTGGCACCCAGAAAAGGACAAGGAAGACATCAGAAGAGTTCAGCAGTGAGTCCAGGGCAGACCCAACCTCCCCTCCCTGGCAATAATCTGAATGTAAGACCCACACAGCTGGGACATGACTGAGAGGGAGGAACCCAGGTGGAGCCTGGATGTCAGCCATGATAGTAGGACTCTACTTCAGGATAAGCCTGGCTGGGGTACCCCCCTACCAGTACCTGGGGAAAGACAATCACTGGAGGGGATCCCCTTGATCATATGAGTGTGGGAGGGGAGGACTGAAGCCCTAATCACCCCCACTGCCTCTTCCTCCTTCCCTGGCTGGGGAAGATTGTGAATAAGGCCACAGCTCCACAAGAGGCAGTAGAGGAGCTCACCTGTGAGCAGTTGAAAGGAACAATTACAGAACCTGCCACAAGAAAGCAGGTCATTTTTGTCCCCTCTGTATTTAATTGATTTTTTTCCTTTGTTCATGAATGTATATGTGAGGGTTCAATCTGCATTTCACCCCACCTTTTTTATTTCTTTCTTCTTTTGCTTGTTTTTCTTTCTTCTGTCATTTTTTGTTTTCTGTTTATGTATGTATATGAGTGTGTTCATTTTTCAATTTTTTTGTTCTTTTCTTTTTTTAGTTAAATGTATGAGTGAATACATGTGCAAGGGTTCAAGTTGAATTACTTTGTTCTTTTTTTCTCTTCTTTCATTTTGGGTTGGGCATGTGTGTGGGAGGGCATGTTTGGTGTACTTTCTTTTTTCACTTTTCTTGCTTTCCTTTGTTATTTTTCAAATTTGTTTTGATTTTTGTTTGTGTGTGAGAGTGTGTTTAATTGTTTCTTGCTTCAATTTTTGCTTTTGTTATACTGAGTTTAATTTTTAAAAGTCTTCGTCTTATTTCATTCTACTTTGATCTGTCCTCTCATTGGTGTTACTGTATCTTGGACTCAGGAGTAAACACACATACCCATTGCATCATCATATAGAGAGGTGGTGGGGAGTGGGTCTCAGGGAACCTATACCACAATCAGTGAACATTGTGATTTTCAGGAAGTTTCTGAATTCTAGCTCCCCATCCTCCACCTTATTCGACTCTCAAAACTACAAGAGACAGCAGAGCTTCCCATGCACAGCCCTGTTTCAAAATGAAACAAATTCAGAGCCCTGATCAGGGAAGAATAGAAGGATGAGCAAACATCAATGTGTAAGCCTCTCCCACAGCCATTGAATAACAGAACTAAAGAGAAAAGAAAGAGATTGGTCACAAATGAGGAGAAATCAATGGGAGAACACAGGCAGTTCCCAGTGCAAGAAAGAGACAATACCTGAAAAATCAGACCTCTGAGCCCAAACAATGGAAGTCACCAATGATTGGCCCCAGAATACAACAGGGATTAGTTAATGGATGCAAAGAGAACAACAACAATCAAGAAAGACAAGATACAACACTGAAAGAATGTGCAGCAGAGATTTTGGTCATAAAAAGTTTCATTCAGGAAATAGATAACAAGATGACAAGCATGGAAAGCAGAATTAATCAAGCAGAAGAAAGAATCTCAGAACTTGAAGACCAAAACATGGAATTAACCTGATCTGTAAAAAACAGAAAGAGAAAACTCGGAAAGAAAGAACAAACCCTGCAAGAGACATGAAATTATATAAAGAGGCTGAACCTTGGTAAGGATTCATGGCTCAGCCTGCATTCCCAGCACTTTGGGAGTCAGAGGCGAGTGGATTACCTCAACCCACAGATTCAAGAGCAGCCCAAACAGGTTGGCGAGATCTCATCTCTACAATAAATAAATAAAATAGCAGGGTGTGGTAGCACGTGCCTGTAGTTCCCACTACTTGGAAGATAGAGGCAGAAGTATCACCAGAGCCCAGCGTGTTGACACTGCGGTGGCCATGAGCATGCCACTGCACTCCAGCCTGGGCAACAGAGTGAGACTCCAACAACAACAACAAAAAAGAGGCTGAACCTATGCTTGATCAGTACCCCAGAAGAAGAAGGGGAGAGGAAGAACACCTTGGAGCAAGTATTTCAGGAGCTTATCCAAGAAAACATTCCACATCTCACTAGACACGTGACCAGCCAAGCACAAGAGATACAGAGAACCCCCACAAGACATCAAATGAGAAGACCAACTCCTAGACATATAGTAATTCACCTACACAAAGTAGGCACAAAAGAAAAAATCCTAAAGACAGAAAGAAAGAAAGGCCAGACTACCTACTGGGGAAAATAAATCAGAATAGCAGCAGATCTATCAGCAGAAATACTACATGCTAGATGGGACTGAAGTCCAATATTCAAAGTTCTCAAAGATAAACAATTTCAACCAAGAATTTCCTACACAGCAAAGCTCAGCTTCACAGCAATGGAGAATTAAAATTTTTCCCAGACATCCAATCCATAAAAGATTATGCAGGTTCCAGGCAAGCTCTACAGGAGATGCTTAAAAAGATATTAAGCACAGAGGAAAGAAAAGAAAAAAGAAAAAAGAATGACTATGCACTTCCCAAGAAAACGGTAGAACACAGAATCAACAGAGAACATACCACAAGTGTAAACTTGAAAACACACACAAGCCGGGCTCGGTGGCTCAGCTTGTAATCCTGCACCTTGGGAGGCTGAGGTGAGTGAATTGCCTGAGCCCATGGGTTCGAGACCCGCCTGGGCAACTTGGTGAGACCTCATCTCTACAATAAATAAAAAAATCAGCCGGGTGTGGTAGCGCGCACCTGTAGTTCCAGTTACTTGGAAGGCTGAGGTGGAAGGATCGCTGGAGCCCAGAAGGTCAAGGCTGCGGTGGCCGGGAGTGGCCACTGCACTCCAGTCTGGGTGACAGAGTGAGACTCCAACTCAAAAAATAAAAAAATAAAAAAAATAAAACACACACATGCATCAACCCAAAAGTTAAAAGAAAAGAAACTAACAAACGAAGAAAAAACCTTATAAGACCCTCATGATGGGGATAAACAATCACATTTCAAATATCAACCTGAATTTGAATGGACTAAATGCACCCCTGAAAAAATACAGAATGGGAAAATGGATAAAAAACCATGACCCAATAATTTACTGCATCAAGGAAACTCATCTCACCACAAAGGACACACACTGACCCAAAGTTGGAGTATGGAAAATGAATTTCCAGGTGAATGGTTCACAAAAGAAGGCAGGAGTTGCAATCTTAATATCAGACAAAACAATCTTTAAACTGTAAAAATTAAAATATATACAAACGGACACTACATAATGATAAAAGATTCAATCCTTCAAAAAGAAATATCCCTCCTAAACATATATGCACCCAACACAGAAGAACCAGCATTTATAAAGCAATTACTAGGTTGCTTTATAAATCAAGCATAAACAAATTACATAAGATCAAAATACTGCCATGCACCTTCTCAGACCACAGTGGAATTAAAATAAATATCAACACCAGCAGAATTCTCCCCAAACCCACAAAAACATGGACACTAAACAGCATGCTGTTGTATGGTTACTGAATCAGCACAGAAATCAAGGAAAGTAAAAGATTCCCCAAAACAAATGAAAATGAAGAAACATCTTACCAAAACCTCTGGGATGTCATGAAATCATTTCTAAGATGGAAATTTTTATATGTAAGAACACACATCAACAAAATTGAAAGAACACAAGTTAACAGCCTAACAACTCACCTAAAGGAGCTGGCAAAACAAGACCACCAACACCCTAACTTTAGCAGAAGAATCCAGATCACCAAAGCAAAAACCCAAATAAGGGACAAAGAAGACAAAAATATCATAGCAAAAAAAAAAAAATCAACAAAACAAAATCTAGTTCTTTGATTAATGAACAAGATTGGTGGACCTGTAGCCAGAAGAACCAAGAAAAAGTACAAATAAACACAATCGGAAATGCAAAAGATCAAATCGCAACTCACCCTGAAGAAATACAAAAGATTATCAGAGACTACTTTGTGCACCTGTATGGAAACGAACTTGATAACCTAAATGAAATAGAGGACTTTCTGGCATCACATAACCACCCAAGGTTGAAACAAGAAGACACTGAAACATTAAATAGCCCAATAACAACCCGGGAAATAGACTCCATCATAAGAAAACTACCTACACACACACACAAAAAAAGCAAAAAACAAAAAAACCCTGGACCAGATGGCTTTCCAGTGGAATTCTACAAAACATACAAGGAGAAGCTGATACCGTTCCTATTGAAAGTATTTCAGGCAATTGAGAAAGATGGAATTCTCCACAAATCATTTTATAAAGCTAACATCACACAGATACCCAAATTGGGTAAAGGTCTAACAAAATAAGAAAATTACAGGCCAATATTTCTTTTTTTTTTTTTTTGAGTTGGAGTCTCACTCTGTCACCCAGACTGGAGTGCAGTGGCCGCTCCCGGCCACCGCAGCCTCGACCTGCTGGGCTCCGGTGATCCTTCTGCCTCAGCCTTCTGAGTAGCTGGAATTACAGGCATGTGTGCCATGCCCAGCTGATTTTTTGATTTATTGTAGAGATGAGGTCTTGCTGCCCAGGCGGGTCTCGAACCCGCGGGCTCAGGCCATCCATTCACCTCAGCCTCAGGCCAATATTTCTAATGAACATAGATGCGAAATTCTCAACAAGATTCTAGCAAATCAGATCCAACAACACATCTAAAAAGTCATCCACTATGACCAAGTAAGCTCCATCCCTGGGATGCAGGGCAGGTTCAACATCCACAAGACCATAAATGTAGACCATAAACAAATGTAAAACAAGAAAGAACCACATCATTAGATGCAGAAAAAGGTTTTGATAAAATCCAGCATGCCTTCTTGATAAAAACCCTCAAACACCTAGGCATAGAAGGAATATACTTCAAAATAGTAAGCACCATCTATGATAAACCCACAGCCAACATACTGCTAAATGGACAGAAACTGGAAGCATTTCTCCTGAAAATAGGAGCAAGACAAGGCTGCCCACTCTCACGCCTCCTGGTCAACATTATATTGGAAGTCCTAGCTATAGCAAGGAAATCAGGGGTATCCAAATAGGAAAAGAACAAGTTAAGTTATCCCTCTTTGCTGATGATATGATCCTATACCTCAAAAATCCAAGAGGATCTGTCAAAAACCTCCTTGCACTAATAAAGGACTTTGGCAAACTCTCAGGGTACAAAATAAATGTGGAAAAGACCATCGCATTCTTATACACCAACAAGCAGGTAGACAACCAAAGAAAAAGCACAATCCAATTCACAATAGCCAACAAAAAAATAAAATACCTCAGCAACTTCCTAATCATCAGAGAAATGCAAATCAAACCACTTTGAGATACCACCTAACCCTAGTAAGAATGGCCATCACTAATAAGACAAACAACAACAGATGTTGGTGAGGATGCGGAGAAAAGGGAACACTTCTAACCTGCTGGTGGGAATGCAAACTAGTTCAACTTATATGGAAAGTCGTGGCAATTTCTAAAAGAACTAGAAATTGACCTTCGATATGACCAAGCAATTCCCCTTCTGAGAATAAACCCGGGAGAAACTCAAATCATTCTACAAAAAAGATGCTGGGCACTCATGGTTATTGCAACACTATTCACAACAGCAAAAACATGGAACCAATCATGCTGCCCATTGAAACCGGACTGGATAAAAAAGATGTAGTACATATACACAATGGAATATTATGCAGTCATAAAGAAGGATTTTGCAGCAAATGGATTTACAGTCTATCATACTCAGTGATCTATCACAGAAACAAAGAACTCAGTACCATAAATTCTCTCTACTCTGAACATTTACCATAATTTTCTAAGAAAGGGGTCGGCAGTAATGGGTTACTGCCAGGGTAGGGGACTGCACATAACATCAGCAAGGGTACCTGATCTCAAATCAGGCAAAGTGGGGATAGAAAGGAGGCCTGAACTTTTCCTGTATGATTTCCACTTATATACATAATCCTAAATTGTACCCCAAACCTTTAAAATAAAATAAAATTTAAAAACTTAAGTGCTCGAAAAGAATGAGCAAATTCTCCAAAAGATGTGAGACTATGTCAAGAAAACAAAACTATGCCTGTTTGGTATCCCTGAAGCAGAAAGGGACACTGAAAACACCATGGAACAAGCATTCCATGAGGTCATCCAGGAAAACATGCCACATCTTGCTAGAGAGGCTATCATTCAAGTACAAGAGATTCAGAGATCCCTTGTAAGGTATCACATGAAAAGACCATCCCCAAGCCACATAGCAATCCACTCGCACAAAGTGGAAAGAAAAAAATCCTCAAAACAGCAAGAGAGAAAGGTCAGACCACCCACTGGGGAATACCCGTCAAAATGGCTCCAGACTTATCTGCAGAAACACTATAAGCCAGAAGAAACCGGAGTCCCATTCTAAACATTCTGAAAGATAAGCAATTTCAGGCAATAATTTTTTACCCTGATAAGTTAAACTTCATCAGTGATGGAAAATTAAAATTCTTGCCAGATATCAAATCCCTAAGAGAATATGCTGCCTCCAGACCAGCCTTCAGGAGATGCTTACACAGGTGTTGATGCAGTAAAATAAATAAATAAGTAGATAAATAAATCAAGCAAACAAAGGTCATACCCATCACAAAAGTACAGACATGCACAGAGTTAACAGAACATACAGAGAACTCACAAACACATATATACAAAAGTGAAAAAGAAGTAAAGCAACTCCCAAGAACCATATGACAGGGATAAGCTCTCAAATTTCAGCAATTAACTTGAATGTGAATAGATTGAATGTGCCACTAAAGAGGCATAGAGTGATAAATTGAATAAAGAAGGTTGATCCAACAATTTTCTGCCTTCAGGAAACTCATCTCACTACAAAAGACACCCATAGGCTCAATGTTAAGGGTGGAAAATAATCTTTCAGGCAAATGGGGAATAGAAGAAAGCAGGGGTAGCTATTCTGATATTAGACAAAACATATTTCAAACCATCAAAAGTTAAATAGGACACAGAAGAACACTACATAGTGACAAAAGTCTCAATCCACCAGCAAGAAATATTCTTCCTAAAAACACATGCACAGAGCACCAGGTTTTATACAACAACTACTAAGTAAACTAAAAGAGGACATTGACAGTCCCATAACAATAGTTGAAGGCCTAAACACCACACTAGATAGATTACCAAGGCAAAAAACCAAAAAGGTAATCTCAAACTTTAACTCAGAGCTCAATAAAATGGATTTAATAGACACCTTCAGAACACTCCACCCAACATCTACGGAGTATACATTCTACTCATCAGCACATGGAACACATTCCAACATCAACCACATTCTTGGACATAAATCAAGTGTGAACAAATTTCAAATGTTCAGAATAATGCCATGCATCTTCTCAGATCACAGTGGAATGAAATTAAGTGTCTCCACCAACAAGATTCCTCCCAAAGCACACAAAGACATGGACACTAAACAACACGCTGCTGAATGACTACTGGGTCAACATGAAAATCAAGACAGAAGTAAAGATTCCTGGAAACAAACAAAAACAAAAACATGCCTTATCAGAATTTCTGCATTGCCATGAAATCAGTGCTAAGAGGAAAATTCATAGCATTGCACGCATACATTAAACCTGTGCTCAGACAGCCACCAAGAGTGTGTCTTCTACCAGCAAAGCCTGCCAGCAGGCTGGGAAAGCTCACCTGCAAATTGAATTCAGTTGGTGCCTACTGCCCACAACTTATAGCCAAACTCCCACCAGATCAGGAAAGAATACCTCCCAGCCTTTCCATTTTTTATTTATTTTATTTTTTTATTTTTTTATTTTTTTATTTTTATTGTAAAGATGTGGGATACAATTCAGGATTAGGTATACAAACATTGATCATGCAGGTACCCCTGTTAATGAGGTATGCCCCTCCCTCCCCTAGCAATCACCCTCAACTGCCAATCCCACCCCCCCATCAACAGTTTCCCATTATTGCCAATTGCTTTCTTATAGCATTATAGTTGTTCATGGCCCGCTTATGAGTGAGAATATATGGAACTCTGTTCTTTGTTTCTGTGATAAATCACTGAGTATGATAGAATCCAAATCCATTCAGGTTGCTGCAAAGTTCATATATTTGTTGTTCTTTATAGCTGCACAATATTCCATTGTGTATATGTACCACATTTTTTTTAAATCCAGTCCAGCTTCGATGCGCAACATGGTTGGTTCCATGTTTATTTTAAAAACAGAAAGATCACAAGTAAACAGCCTAAAATCACATCTAAAGGAACTAGAAAGGCAAGGTCATCTAAATCCTAATTTCAGTAGAAAAATCCAGATCACTAAGATAAAGTCACAATTGAAGGTTATAGAATACATATCATAGAAAGGATCAACAAGAAATCAATCTGATTCTTTAAAAGGATAGATTAGATTAATGAACCCTTGACCAGATTCTTTGACTTATGACCCCCTTCTTCCATCTTCAAAGCCAGCAAAGAGGGATAGCTTTACTTCCTCTTTTCTTAGAGAGTTCAATTAAACACAGGTGTAAATGACAAAGGGAAAATCACAACTGACTCTAAAGAAATTCAAAAGATTATCAGAGATTACTCTGAACACCTACATACAAAACAACTTGAAAACCTAAAGGAAATGGAGGACTTTTTGATATCACACAACCCCCAAGTTTGAAACAGGAAGAAATTGAAACTCTAAGCAGACAAATAATAATCTTGGAAATCAACCCAGTCATAAGAAATCTAACCCTCCAAAAAAAAAAAAAAAAAAAGCTCTGAACCAGATGGCTTTCCTGCTGAATTTTACAAGACATACAAGGAGGAGCTGATACCAACCTTACTGAAAGTATTCTAGGCTCTCAATCCAACCAAGGAGTACCACGTGTTCTCACTCATAAGTAGACCCTGAACATTTATCATATTACTATAAGAAAGTGATTGGCAGAAGCGGGGAACTGCCAGGGGAGGGAGGCACATAACATTTGTAAGTATACCTGATCTCAAATCAGGTAAAGTGGGGACCAAAGGGAAGCCCAAACTTTACCTCTACGATGATCACTTGTATACCTAACTTTGAATTATACTCCACATCTTTAAAATAAAATAAATAAATAAAGTATTCCAGTCAATTGAGAAAGATGGAATGCTTTCCAATTCATTTTAAGAAGCCCACCATAGCCGGGCTCGGTGGCTCAGCCTGTAATCCCGCGCCTTTGGGAGGCTGAGGTGAGCGGATTGCCTGAGCCCGCGGGTTCGAGACCCGCCTGGGCAGCGAGACCTCATCTCTACAATAAATCAAAAAACCAGCCGGGCATGGTAGCGCATGCCTGTAATTCCGGCTACTCGGAAGGCTGAGGCGGAAGGATCGCCGGAGTCCAGCAGGTCGAGGCTGCGGTGGCCGGAAGCGGCCACTG
Source organism: Cephalopachus bancanus (assembly GCA_027257055.1). Classification (NCBI taxonomy): domain Eukaryota; kingdom Metazoa; phylum Chordata; class Mammalia; order Primates; family Tarsiidae; genus Cephalopachus; species Cephalopachus bancanus. Next base: position 970,853 of record JAPVLO010000517.1, read on the forward strand.
CACTCCAGTCTGGGAGACAGAGTGAGACTCCAACTCAAAAAAAAAAAAAAAAAAAAAAAAAAAAAAAGAAGCCCACCATCATACTGATACCAACACTTGACAAAGACCCAACAAGGAAAGAATTACAGGTCAATCTCCTTTATGAACATAGATGCAAAAATTCTGAATAAGATTCTAGTAAATCAGATCCAACAACATAGCTCAAGCAGGATCCACCACAACTAGGTGGGTTTTATTCCTGGAATGCAGGGTTAGTTCAACACTCACAAGATCATAAACATAATTCAACACTTCAACAGTTGTAAAACCATGAACTGCATGATTATATCATTAGATGCAGAAAAAGCATTTGACAAAATCCAGCATACCTTCTTGATAAAAACCCTTGAGCACATAAGCATAGAAGGAACATTCCTCAAAACAGTAAGAGTCATCTACAGCAAACCACAGCCAACATTTTCCTCAATGGGCAGAAGCTGGAAGCATTCCCCCTAAGGACTGGAACAAGGCCAGGATGCCCACTTTCACCCCTCCTGTTCAACACAGTACTGGAAGTTCTAGTGAGAGCCATCAGGCAAGAGAAAGAAATCAGGGTTATCCAAATAAGAAAAGAGTCAGTTAAGTTGTCCCTCTTTGTTGACTTTGAAGATGGAAGAAGGGGCCATAAGTCAAAGAATGCAGGGCATGCAGTACCAAAACTTGGAAAAGGCAAGGAAACAGATTCCTTCCTAGAGCCTCCAAAGACATCATAGCTCTGATGATATCTTGATTTTGGCCCAGGATAGCTACTTTGGATTTCTGGCCTCCAGAGCCGTAAAAAACAAATTTCTATTGTTTTAATCCACTATTTCTGTGATAATTTTTTACAGCAGCTATCAGAAAGTAATACAGTTCCTGCCAACAAGATAAGAGTGAAATATCACCAGGGCCACATTGCAATTTTCAAGATCCCAAGATATTCTGACTTCCTGGGCCTCTTCCTACATAAAAATGTATGCTATGACTACATTGGTATAAAAGTGAATATAATTTAGGATTAATTCACTATTATATGTTTATTATTATTATGTTCACTTTGTCTTCTGTTTCTTAAAAAATTGAAAGAAAAAATTAAAATAAAAACTTTTTTATGGGCGCCTAAGGTTATCATGCATCCTAGGCCTTACACCTATTGGATAAGAAGTAAGTATCACTTCTGAAACATGGATTTTATGAAGTCTATGCCTTCTCCACTTCTCTTTCTTGGAAGAGGTCTCTCAGATCCCAGCAACATGCACAAGAAAGAGATTCTGTTTTCTCTGAGTTACCAGTTGGAGAAAACTTACCTTCTTTCTGGGAATATTCACTTTGTACTGTTAGATGAATGAAAATAAACTTTTGTTGTCTTAAGTTGCAGAAATGTTGAAGTGTATCTGTAACAACAGCTAACACTATACTAATCAATACAGAAATTGGCATTTTGAAGTGGAATTCACTAACAATAACAATAATAATAATAATAACCCTACACTGTCTAGTTTTATCTTGGTGGTCAATTTATATGAAGTGAGGATGCTGACACTGGAAACTAGAGCTATGGATGCCCAAGTTGTACGGTGGCAAATACTGGATGAATTTATCATCCATGACAATTTGAAGGGCAAACCAAATACCTACTAAGCCTGAATTGCAAGGAGAAGAGATCAAATAATAAAATGGTAGTGTGTATTGATTGTTATTTGTTGCATTTAGCAATTAGCAAGGTGTGTCAAAAAGGGGATGCACACAGGCAAGAATTGCCTAGTTTGAGAGTACAAGCAGAAGGCAATTGAGTTCAGCAATTGGTGGTTGTCATAGTCTTCTCATGTTACCATAATAAAATAGCATAGACTGTGTGGCTTAAACAACAGTAATTTATTTTCTTACAGTTCTAGAGGACTGAACTCTAAGATCAAGGTTTGTCAAGCTTGATTTTTGGTGAGAACTTTCTTCCTGGCTTGCATACAGCTGCCTTCTCATTGTGTCCCCACATGTTCTTTACCATGTGCATGTAGATGGAGAAAGAGATAAAGAGAGAGAGAGAGAGAGAGAGAGAGAGAGAGAAAGAGAAAGAAACACATCTTTTTCCTTTTTATAAGGCTACCAATCCTATCACATTAGGACCCCATTATTACAATCTAATTTAATCTGAATTATATCCTAAAATCCCTATCTCCATATGTAGTCACATTTGAGCTTAGTACTTCAACATAAAACATTTTCTGGGGATACATTTCCGTTCATAGCAATGGCTTTCCATAGTTTAAAATGCCAAATACTGCTGTGCTCAAAATAGGGATAATTCAGGCTGAAAGAATATTCTGGCAAAAATGCTCATTAAAGCTCTTTAGTTAGAGTGAAAATGGCACAATAAGAATTTCAAAATCTCATGTGTCTACAAAAGAAACTAATAAACTAGCAAAAAAAAAGAAACACATGTCACAGTCAGTTTTTCTGAACTATGGAAACTAACTAAACGCTTGCAACACCCAGGGAAATACTTGATAAAGAAAAAATAGTTGAATCTGGATAAGAAAAAAAATATTTTCAAATTTTAAATTACCTTGATCCCATATTTCATTTTCTAGCTTGAAGGCATTTCATAGCCTTGAAGACAACATCTTACATTCTAAGTATAGATACCAGTGGCACCAGCTACAACAGAATGGGCTTTTTCTCAAAAGATTGTGGTTGTGTCTGGTAGCTCCATGGAAGACAATCTGAAAGACTTGCCTTTACTTCACTTTACTTTCCCCCTGCTGAAGTGACTACCAAAAACATTTGTTGAAAACATTTAAAGGCAAATGACTTGCTCACTGCTGCCTGAGAAAATAGATAACAGTTGGAACAAACAATAAACTAACAAAAGTCTTGGGAATAAAGGCTGGGGAATGAAATATTTTTGGTAATAAGGACTTTCAGAAGCTCTGATACATTCCTAGGAATAAATAAGGCAAGCCACCTGGAGATACAAAAATTGACCTGCCTGGTCCTGATAACATCAGTGTCAGCATCTGCTTCCCTGGGGTGCAAGGACAGGTATGTTCAGCCCATCACTGGGGCCTGACGACTTGCCCATCTGACATCTCTGTCCCCAACACAATTTCCCCACAGCCTCCACTAATAATCTGACTATAAGCAACAGAGGAAATGATAGATAACACTGATGTTGTTTAGCATTGAAGAAATCACACAGATATGACTACAGCACTCATTCAGAAACAAAGCCAAAGTGTCCTATACAACTAACTCCAGAGATACATCTTCAAGAGAAATTCCTCCCCAAGAAAGCAAATTCAAAAAAGTGAAAGAAGTGCCTGTTACACCAGATGCACATATATAAGCATAAGGACACAGAAAAAATTTAAAAAGTGAGGAAATATAACACTTCCAAGGAAATTCTCCAGCAATTAATCCCAATCCAAAAAAAATTTACAAAATCCTGGAAGAAGAATTCAAAATATTGATTTCAAAGAAACTCAACGAGATATAAGAGAATACAAAAAAGAGAAAGAAATCAGAAAAACAATTCAGGATAGGAATGAGAAATTTACCAACTAGATAGATACCATTAAAAATATAGAAATTTTAGCCTGACTCAGTGGCTTAGCCTGTAATCCTAGCGCTTTGGGAGGTTGAGGTGAGTGGATTGCCTGAGACCGTGGGTTCGAGACCCACCTGGGCAACTTGGAGAGACCTCATCTCTACAATAATTAAAAAATTAGCCGGGCGTGGTAGCGCACGCCTGTAGTTCCAGCTACTTGGAAGGTTGAGGCGGAAAGATTGCCAGAGCCCAGCAGGTTGAGGCTGCAGTGGCCTGGAGCAGCCACCGCACTCCAGTCTGGGTGACAGAGTGAGATTCCAACTCAAAAAAAAAAAATAGAAATTCTGAAACTGAAGAATTCATTCAATGAAATACAAAATAAATTAGAAAGATTCAGGCAAAGATAAAGAAAAAAATAAAAGAGAACGAACAAACCTTACATGACATATGAGACTCCACAAAGTGGAAAAGTTTTGAATTTTCAGAGTCATGTCGTATGCAAACGTTTACTCCAAAAAGAAAAAGTTTAGAATGAAGAAGCCTTTGACTATTAATAGAAGAGACATTTTAAGACTTGCCAGTTAAAAAAGATGGACTCAGTCTTTCCGCATAGATCAAATAAAGGTTGTGTCTATCTCACCCAATCCAATTGGTTCATATAGTCTTCATTAAGAAAAGAGAGAGCAAGAAGTTGAGAAAGCAAACAAATAAGGAAGACAGTACTTGTGTAAAGAAAAAAAGTTGGTTGCTGTTGCTGACACACAGGGCTGATTGACTATAAATAGACTGAAGTCCTGCTGAGTTTTTGAGATAATTGTATTGTCAAAGAAATCACAAGGTGGGTCTAAAAGAACTCATAACTGTATAGTGATGGCCCGGCCTCCAAACCTGCACCAGCATAGAGAAGAATGTGGAAAATGGTGTACCACCGAGGAAGGAAATTTTCCCCAAACCCACCTGAGATATGATCATGGAAAGCAATGGACAAGGGAGCAGTGGACAGAAGAAGCAAGATCTAGTTAAGGGCAGGCTGCCTTCAGAGTACCTGATTAATAAGATTTCCATCATTGCTATGGACCACCAATTACTGTATCTTTCATTCTTCTGTTTCTTAATGGAAGGTTTCTATTGGTGTTTTTCCATCCCTATACCACCATTGTACATTGGGAATTTGGGGACAGCAGATAACTAGGTGTCTGATGAATATTGAACTGAATGTGGCAACTGGATAGAACATTGGCTTACTTCCCTCAGGAAGGGAGAGAGTGTATTCTAGGCGTGATAAAGAATGTGCATACAGATATGTTGTGGCCAGGGGAGCAAACAGAGATAACTGTCCTCTAAAGATTTGTGTCCTTTCCTCCATTGGATAAATTTGTTGTTGAGAAACAGCTACCCATCCAGGGACTGTATTTCCCAGACTTCCTTGCATCTAGACAGATAATTGTGACCTGTTCTTAACCAATGTAGTATGAGTGAAAATGATCTTTGTTACTACTGAGCCAAGAAGAATGAGAGGCAGATATGCTCTTTACATTATCGTTTTTTCCCTTTTGCCATCTGAAAGCAGGGCAATCCAGAACTCGAGAAGGAACCATAAGACATGGATGAGCCACAAGCCACGGAGAAGCCTAGACCTTTGAATCACTATGTGGAAGAAACCACCTGCCAACCACAAACAACTGCTTCGGATTCTTAGGTGAGAATGAAACTAACTTAATTTATTAAGCCATGAAACATTGGGTTTCATTTGATAAAACAGTTAACATTACCCTTATCTAGAAATGTACCAGTATTATCCCAACTGTACAAATGAGGAAATAAAAGCTCAGCGGGGGAAGGATTTTTCCCAGAGGTACATGACTATTTAGGGATGAAACCAGGATTCTCACCCAGACTATCTCAATCTGAAGCCTCTGGTTTTAGCTAGGACATTACTTGAGTCCTGGGAAATGGTAGGAACAAAGGCACTGAAAGCAACACTAGCCTCCTACTCACAAGGTAAATAGAATGCAATTAACAAAAGCAGTCAAAAGGAGCCATAAGTTTCCAAAAAGCCCGTTGCAACATTGAAACTGAATATTAGGGTCCTAACATCTCCATCTGAAGGGGGGCATAAAAAATTCTCTTGGTGCATTGATGTGTTCATTCACTGAAAAACCCTCAATGGAGAGCCTACCATGTGCTGGGGTCTGTTCCCACAAAATAAAACAAAAATCCTCATAGAGCTTATATTCTAAGTGTATAGAGATACATAGTAAACTAAATAAATGGAAAATAAATAGAATATACCACATGTTACATGGTGGTAAGTACTATGGAGAACAAAGAAGCAGGAAAGAAAGAAAGTACAACAGTTCAAATATGATTCTTTTCTGGAGGCTGGAGAAATAAGGGTTACTTTCTCTGTTTGATGCACCACACTTCCCAGAACCTGAGATGAAACACCTCCACGAGGTCTAAGTTGATTTTTGCTACCCCTATCACTTGTTTGTTTTATGGCCCTGCAAATGATTAACTTTGCAAGGTGAGATTTTGCAAGGGCTTGTCTCAGCCTGTATCCCCTACCCTCTTGTGGCAATTGTGTTATCTGCTTAACTTTTTTTTTTTTTTTAAGTTGGAGTCTCACTCTGTTGCCCAGACTGGAGTGCAGTGGCCGCTCCCGGCCACTGCAGCCTCAACCTGCTGGGCTCCGGCGATCCTTACACCTCAGCCCTCCAAGTAGCCGGAATTACAGGTGCGCGCTACCACGCCCGGCTAATTTTTTGATTTATTGTAGAGATGAGGTCTCGCCTGCCCAGGCGGGTCTCGAACCCGCGGGCTCAGGCAATCCACTCACCTCAGCCTCCCAAAGGCGCGGGATTACAGGCTGAGCCACCGAGCCCGGCTGCTTACATTTCTAATCAACAGGGCTGCTCTTTGCTGATTGTGGACCCACTACATGAACAACTCTCTCTGATGTTACTCCTCTTAATTCTTGCCTCCTATTTCAGTCCCTTCTTATTTTTAAGCATCCAGACTAGAATCACAACCGTGAGTTTTAGAGTCAGAGGCACCTGCGTTCAAACCTTGGTTCTACTATTTATTGGGGATGGGAATTCTAGCAAATTACTTAATGCTTGAATAGCATGAAATGGGTATAATGCTAAAGAACATTCTAAGGTCGTTATCTAGATTTTGGAGTTGGCATCAGAATGTAAATAAGTGCAACTTTTCTCAGGCAGGACATTCAAGGGCTCGGGTCTGTCAAGAATACATGTTTGAGTATACCACTGAGCAACAAACCCCACCTGCTGAGGTGCTGGTAAAAAGAAAATGGGATATTAAATGAAGAGTGGAGGAAGGAAGTCATAAATACCAAATATGACCTCAAGACCAACCTACAGAACTGAGAACTTTGCTCTTTACTAATATGCCCTTTTTTCCTGGCCATGGATATATATTCATATATTTTAATTAATATGTATTATATTCCTTCCTAATCTGTACATAAACTGTGATTATAGGGGCTAAATTTAGCTCATAGATTGAAGAATATCGAAACATAATCACAGTGAATCTGGAGCAGGTGTGAATATTATCCACAGATCTTGGAATTAAAGCTCAATAAAGTGAATGATGAGATGTTGGGAAGTGGCAGAATTTGTTTTGGGTTGTACATGAAATAACTATGTTTTTAGGCAGCAGCAATTTTGGAAGAAGGTCTGTGGGAGGAAGGTGTGTAGGTACTAGGCAGCTATAAGCACAAATTCTAGTTGATATATATTGCTTTTTGGTAACGTAAACATCATTTTCCCTTTCTAATGGTGCTCCAATTTCCTTTTGAATAACTACTCTTTGCCATTTACATTTGGTCTACTTAAACCTGCTCTTTAACCAAGAGGCAGACACATGACTTAAGTTAGGATAATCTAATGCTCTGTGGATAAACTTTGAATATTAGTTATAAGGATAAAAATACTAAATGTGTCTGAGGTCCAGGCAATTGATGTGTCAGTGTCCTAATTAAATTGTTCTTCAACATCACTTTTGTTCATTCCTAACTTTCTTTTCCAGTTTTCCATTGGTTCTTTGAACCCTTAATATAATTATGATAAATTTACTCTTGCTTGAGTTTGCCTGAGTTGTTTTCTGTTTTTACTAACTTTTAAAAAGTTTTAATAGAAAGGCCATATATGATATATCAATGACATACATGAATACTAGCATCAGAGCAAGGGTTTGAATTCTGGCTCTATCACTTGTACTCTCTGAGCTTAAGTTTCCTTATTTGGGAATAGGAGAAGAAAAAATGGCACCTACATCCTAGAGTTATTGTATGATAAGTGCTCGACAAATATTAACTTTTAGTATTATGTAACAGTTATTCGTTTTTTTAAACAATTAAATATTCCTACCCTTTTCTCCTCCACTGTCATGTTTAAAAGAGGAATCTCCTTGGGAAGCATCCAGACATGAGATTTTATTTTTGCTGGTTGGAATGATGGGTAGAGCAGCAGAACTGACAGACATCAAAAAGGTTAGCTTCTGTTTACATAGGAAAGGGCTAGGAGCTATTCCTGGGGGGAAACATTGAATATTTAAAATGATTTTCAGTGATCTTTGGCTCTTTGTCTGGAGTTTTTTGAATATAACACTGTAATGTAACTCACCAGACACAAGCTTTATTTCCTATTAATTAAAATAAATTAGGTGTGTGTGTAAGGTGCAGGGGTGGTTCTACTCCTGATCTCATACTTAGAACTTCAGCTAAAGCAGGCATGTCCAACCTGCTACTCCTAGGCTGTATGCAGCCCAGGACAGCTAGTAATGTGGCCTCACAAAATATTTTAACATTATGTGTTTTTAGGTGTTTATTTTCTTCATGACCCTGTGCATAGTTCCATTTTTGAAGTTCACAGTCACACTTTGTTCATGACATCGCTTTTTGGCAGTGCATACATTTGTGAGCAGCTTTCTTCAATTATGAAGCACATGAAGAGAAAAGTTTGAACAAACATTTCTGACAATCACCTTGAGAACTAACTAAAAATTGTGGCCACTTCCATCAAACCAGATGTTGATAGATTAGCTTTATGTAAACAGGGTCAAATTTCCCATTAGTTTGATATTGTTCTCATTTTTCTAAATTTTATAATAAAATAAAATAAGTCTTATTATGTATATACACTAACTATATTATATAATTTATGTGTGACCCAAAACATTCTTCTTTACTTGATATGGCCCAGGGAAGCAGAAATGTTGGAGACGCCTGACCTAAAGCATTCTGTCTTGCCCTTTCTTCTAACAATTTCATTTTCAGATTTTGCTGATCAATGCTTCCTATTTCTGTGCTTATTTCCCCATTGTTTTCTGTAAAGTGTTCATCTTCGACACATATATAGTTACATATTTGACCTGAGTAGTCTCTATGGTTCATAACATTCCAACTGGCCTGCCTCAGAGTTCTAAAGCATTTTGTTAGTGATATTTAACTAGTGTTTACTTTGAAAACACTGAGGACCTTTAAACTTTTCCCATTATCCACTTTCCCTTTTGCATCAACAATGCCAAGTTTTGCTCCAGACAGGGTTTAAATGCCTTTCTCTCTGGGGCTAGAGCAGGACTACCAGAGAAAATAAATCTCTGCTTTTAATTAAAGTAACTTTAACAATTATGAGGACATCTTTTCCAGTTGCTTATTCTAATTTATATTTCTAAAATTTGAAAAAACAGTCGGAACCAGGATTTATTCAGTCACGTATCCTTCTCTTTCTAGGAATGCAGCACCTTTACTTATCAAAAATGCTATATTTGTAGAGAGAAGGTTTGAAAATCAACTATTTTTTAATGTACAGACATACATACAAAGCTACCAATGTTGTTGGCTCTGAGGAGTGGAGGTAGAGGTGGAGGTGTGGTCATTGAATATTTCATACATTTCATTTTTTTCAACAAGGAGCAAGTGAGACTTTTATAATTATACATTTTTTGAAGTTACATATTTTTCTTTCAAAGGCATTTCCTTAGGAAATCCATGAAAATAGTCTCTATATCCAGGTATTTTATCCAGTTCAAATCCCACGGTTAATTTTTATGATTATTTTCTTGCCTATGCCCTTGACTCTTAACTTTCTGAAATTTTGTCACATTTACTTGGGAAAGCTTTGGCCTTTGTTAAACCCAGCATTATTCCAAGCCTATACCTGAGAACTGACCATGACTGGAGAAAAAATGCACAATAATAAATTATTGACCATATACTTCAAGTAAGCATATAGTCTTGCAACAACATTTTATTTGTTTCTAATTCATTAAATCTGCCATTTCATATCTTCTTCTGTGTCCTCAAGCCTCCAATACAGTCTCCCACATATTTTTCTCAGGTTCATGATTTTGCTTCCTACTTTCCAGAGAAAAAAACTTTAAAAATAACAAAAAAGCCGGGCTCGGTGGCTCAACCTGTAATCCCGTGCCTTTGGGAGGCTGAGGTGAGTGGATTGCCTGAGCCCGCGGGTTCGAGACCCGCCTGGGAAGCGAGACCTCATCTCTACAATAAATCAAAAAATCAGCTGGGCGTGGTAGCGCATGCCTGTAATTCCTGCTACTGGGAAGGCTGAGGCAGAAGGATCGCTGGAGCCCAGCAGGCGAGGCTGCGGTGGCCGGGAGCGGCCACTGCACTCCAGTCTGGGCGACCGAGTGAGACTCCAACTCAAAAAAAAAAAAAAAAAAAAAAAAAATAACAAAAAGATTTTCCACAGACTCATATCACTGCTGCAACCCACTAAGGAGGATCTATAGCTACATACTCTAAATTTTTACTTGTTACAAAGATGAATTTCCCTCACTTTTCTGTAAAATCAGGGTTTTTTATGCTAGATCACATATTCTTTTGCTTATTTTTGCTGTTTTCCCCTCTGTCTCCCATAAAACTATTTTTGCTTTTTGTACTCCAGTGGATCATTCCAATAAACATACAGGTTTCTCATTTTCTTATATCACGAAAATAAACATTCCTTGATCTCACTTTCCTGTTAATTCATACCTTGTTCATTTACTCAACTTGCATAGCAAAACTTAAAATGTGTCAACATTTGAACTCTCCAGTACCCTCCATGCCATTCTTTATCTCTCACACCTCCATCATTCTTTCTCTCCCTCTGTCTCTCTCATCTGCATGCACACCCATTTTATTATAATTTACAAAAAAATATTTATATTGAATACAGATAGTTCAATAAATTTTCACAAATGTATGCAGCCATAAACCCTTTGGATCTACTCTGCTCCCAAGTGCAACCCCCATGTGGTTCTGCATGGAATATGGTATATCTTCACCCAGGCTGTGAATATACTTAACCAATAACTGCTGCAAAAGTCATCTGTTAAGTATCAAGTATCCTGTGTTTGGCCATTCTCAGAACCTTTGAGCATTACTCCCTCCCTCACTGACAGGGTTATTAGAAGGTGATCACATCAAGCCCTAATTAATGTCTTAAAATTCACCTCATTGTTGCTTGTATTACTAGATTATTTCTTCTATTGCTGGGTAATATTCCATTAAAAATATCGTAATTTATGTATTCATTTCTCTATTTATGGGCATTAGTGTTCTTTTTCCAAGTATGAGGCTACAATGTATCAAACTGCTATTTATATTCTTTTACAGGATTTTTTGTGGATGTACATTTTTATTTCTTTAGGATAAATACTTAAGAGTGGAATTGTAGGGTCATATGTTAAGTGTATGTTTAATTTTATGAGAAACTGTCAAATACTTTTCCAAAGCAGCTGTTCAGTTTTACATCCCATGCTCAATATATGAGTTACAGTATCTCTACATCCTTGCCAACATCAAATGATGTCAGTCTTTTTAATTTTAGCTATTCCAGTGAGTGCAAAAAGTTAGCTCATTTTGATTTTATTTTGAATGATTGAAACACTCAGCTTATGTGTGCGTATGTATGCATATATGTGTATGTAATGTTTTAATTTTGATGAAGCCCAATTTATTTTTGTTTCTTTTGTGATTGCAGCAAAATTGTGACCTGTCTAAAAACTCTTTGCCTTCACCAAAATCACTATGTTCTATATTTTCCTCTACATGTTTTATTGTTTTAGTGATTACATTGAATGTTGTGGTCTCTAATTAGTTAGATTTTGTACATAGTTTGAAGAATGGGCCAAGATTCATTTTATTTTTCACTGAATTATTCAGTTGATTGAACACTATTTGTTGAAAATCATTTGACAGTGTACACATGAGTTAATACCTGGACACTTTATTCTGTTTCATTGATCTATCCATCTGTTCTTAAGCCAATATCACACCCTCTTGATTTCTGTAGCTTTATTGTAGGTCTTGAAATCAGGGAATGTAAGTACTCTATTGTTAATCTTTACATAGATGATTTTGCTATTTCTGAATTTGCTATTTCTGAATTTTTATGTAAACTTTAAATGCAGAGTATATACCTTTACAAAAAAAAAACCCTACTTGTATTCACATCAGTATTAGATTGAATTTATAGATCAATTTAGAAAGAAGGGACATCTTAACAATAATGTTTTCCAATTTCATGTACATGGTATATCTACCAATTTAATGAGGTCATCTGTAACTTTTATTGACAATGTTTTATAGTTTCAAGTATAAGGGTCTTGATCATATTACTATTACATTTATTCCTAGAAATTTGATGTTTGGGGATCTTATTGAGAATAATATAATGAATTTTTTCACTTTTAATTGTTTGTTGCTTTTATATAGGAAATACAATTGGTTTTTATATATTGTTCACAAATCCGATGAACTGTGAAACTCATTTTGTAGTTCTGGCAGTATTTATTTCTTGCAAAGCTACTTTGACTAAACCATATAATCTTTTATTAAAAGAAGTTTTCTGTTTCCTTTTCAATTTTTGTATTTTACTTCTTTTTCCTGCTTTGTTATACTTGTTAGAACCTCCAGTATAATGATGAACAAATGTGTTAATACTGAATATTCTTGCCATGTTCCTGCTCTTAAGGAAAAAGCATTCACTATCTCACTATCAGGTCTAAAATTGTTTGTAGAATGCTCACATATGTTCTTTATCAGATTGAGAAAGGTCCTTTCTACTTCTAGAGTGTTTTCATGAATAAATATTAAATATTGTCAAGTAGTAATTTTGAATCTATTGAGAGGGCCATATGATTCCCTCTTTTTTCATATGTAATCAATTATATTTAATTACTTTCAAATGCAAGCCAACATTACATGCCAGTGACAAAATCCCTTGATGTATAAACTTTTGTATATATTTCTGGATTCTATTTGTTAATATTTTGATAAAGGGCTTGTGTCTGTGTTTATGAGGGAGATTGGTCTCTAGTTTGGGTTTGTGTGTTTGTTCTCCATTGTAATGTTTTTGTCAACTTTTGGTATCAAGATTATGCTGGCCTCAAAATATGAATTGAAACATGTTCCATTTTCCTTCCTTTACTGATAGATTTTGTGGAAGATTAATTTTACTTTTTATTTAAGTATTTGATCAACTTCACTAATAACTCTATCTGAGCATAGTGTTAGAAAGTTTTTAATTGGAAATATAACTTTTAACACATTGAGGTATTCTGATATTCTCTATCTTGTGCCAGTTTTGCTAAGATGTATTCTTTAAAAAAATTGTCTATATTACCTGAATTTTGAACATACCAGCATAACATTTGTTATAAATTATATTATTATTATTATTTTCATGTCTACAGAATCAGTAGTGTGTCCTTTCTTTTATCATTAATATTAATGACGTGGGGACTTCCGGCAAGATGGCAATAGGGCAGCTCGGTCTGTGAGACTCTCCACCAAGGAGATCACAAAAAGACTCTGGTTCTCTCCCCGGAGGCTGCAGATCCCATCGTCGGCAGCCTGCTCTTCACTCGGAGCTTGTTCATAGACCTTGCTGAGGCATCACCGTGGTCTGGGCAGCTACCATGGCTGCCACTGCCGCGGCTGCTGCCACTGCCGCCATGGCCGGCAGCCATTCCACATGGCACTGCCAGTGCCTGAGAGGAGCCGCTGCCGCTGCCGCCTCCAAGACAGCCATTACACATTGCTCTGCCTGTGCCTGAGGCCAGCCGCCATTGTTGCCACCACCACTGCTGACATCACCACTGAAACAGCCATTCCACATCAGACTGTCAGTGACTGAGCTGAACCACAGCCACCACTGCCAAGGCAGCCATTACACATCGCATGGTCCGTGCCTGAGGCGATCCATGACTTCAGACCTTGATGCCCTTGCGACCAAGATCTGCTGAGGTCTACTACCACTGGACGTCCTACCAGGCCGTGGGTCTCCTGTGTGCCTCTAGGCAACATCTCCCTCCCTTTAGGGGCCAGGCGAGCAGCTGTGATAAAGACCATCTGGAGTGAGGGATAACACCACCTGCTGGTGATTCAAGGTAACAACACTGAAAGGGGAAAAAATGGAAGCCTGACAGACACAGGTCAGATCTGAGTAGTGAACGGGGCAGTGGTGAACTGAGTGATGATCTTAACTGCCCTTCACAGCAGGCCAGGGGCAACTGATCCTAACTGTGAACAAACTTACCAGCTTGAAAAGACAGCTAGAAATCAGAGCTGAAAGGACATTCAACTTAAACAAAAAGTCTCAGAGTGTGCTTGATTAGTTCTGTTAGCCTACTGATTTGATTCTCTTTCTTCTGTTTTGTTCCCACCCCTTTTTTCTCCTTCTTTTCCTTTCTTTTCTTCTCTCTGTAAACCATATCTTTATATAGAGGAATAGCACACCAATAAGGAGGTTGGTAAGCTTGTATGTTATAGCAACATTGTATGTTTTAGTTTTTTTTGTATGGGAGTTGGTTAGTTTGTAGCTGTGGTCTATTATTATTATTATATATTTCAAGTTTTGTCTCTCTCTCCTTTTGTTGGTACACTCGTCTGTTTTCAACCTTACTCCTCTCTCTCTCCAACCCCCTCTTACCCCGACTGCCCGCTCCGTTCTCTTTCCTCTGTTAACCGCATTTTATTTCAGGAAGTAAACCTAAAACCCCACTGCATGAACAGAGTCCAAGGCAGTGGGAAGTGGGTTTCAGATTATTTATACATCTGTCGGTGGATACCAGAACCAGCAGATAGATTCTGAATCATAGCTCCCCCCTTAAGTAAATCTCAAAACTGCAAAAAGGACCACCCCCAACCTACAGTGCAACTGCAGAATTGAACAAATTAAGAGGACATACATAAAGAAGAATAGGAGATTGAATAAACAGAAGTAAAAACAACCCCTGCACCCCTGAATAACAGAATTAAAGAAGACGGTGACATAGAGGGAAGGAAAAAGTAGGGAGGGAGAAAAACTGCACAAATGAAGAAAAACCAAAAGAAAAATATAGGTCTCACACAGACCCCTGGGAGATCAGACACTGAGAAAACAGATTCTGGAACACAAACAATGAAGAGCCCCCAGAATGACTGGTCACATGCAACAAACCCAGACATCAAGACATTAATAGAGAGAATTTTAAAAATTGAGGAGAGACAAGAGGAGAATTGGGGAGCTGATGTCAGAAATAACAGCAGTAAGAATACTGTGATGGAAATAAATAACAAACTAATAAGCATGGAAAACAGAATTAGCCAAGCAGAAGAAAGAATCTCAGAGCTTGAAGACCAAAACACAGAACTAACCCAAACTATCAAAAGCATAAAAAAGAAGCTCAAAAAGACAAAACCAAGCCTTCAAGAGATGAATGACTACTTCAAGAGACAGAACCTAAGAATAATTGGCCTTCCCGAGGCAGAGAGAGAAACAGGGGCCACACTGGAACAAACATTTCATGAAAACATTCAAGAAAACTTCCCTCATCTCATCAAGGATGAAAAAATTCAAACACAAGAGATTCAGAGAACCCCTGCAAGACAACAAATGAGAAGACCAACTCCCAGACATATAATAATTCACCTAAACAATGTAGGTATAAAAGAAAAAATCCTAAAGGTTGTAAGAGAAAAAGGTCAGACCACCTACCACGGAAGACCAATTAGAATAGCAGCAGATTTATCTTTAGAAACTCTCCAGGCTATGAGAGCTTGGAGCCCTATCTTCAAAGGTCTAAAAGATAAACAATTTCAACTGAGAATAACCTACCCAGTCAAGCTAAGCTTCATCAGTGAGGGAGAATTGAAATCTTTCTAGATATCCAATCCCTAAGAACCTACGCTGTCACCAGACCACCTCTACAAGAAACACTTAAGAAAGTATTGAACACAGAAGAAAAGGAAAAAAGAACAACAACGTTCTTCACAAGAGTACAGGCAAAAGATTAAAAACACACATGATCCAACTCTAAAACAAAAGAAAGACAACACACAAACAAGAAGAACAACAACTCTGTAAGAACGTTATGATAGGGATCAACTCTCAAATCTCAATAATTAGTTTGAATGTGAACGGACTAAATGCACCACTGAAAAGACATAGAATGGCAAAATGAATAAAACAACACCAGGAAACAATCTATTGCCTTCAAGAGACTCACCTCACTAGAAAGGACACACAGCGACTCAAAGTAAGAGGATGAGAAACAAATTTTCAGGCAAATGGAACACAAAAGAAAGGAGGAGTTGTGATCTTAATCTCAGAAAAATACCTTTTAAGCTATCAAAAATTAAAAAAGATACCGAAGGCCACTACATAATGATAAAAGGTTCAATCCATCAACAAGAAATATCCATCCTAAACATATATGCACTGAACATAGGAGCACCAACTTTCATAAAGCAGCTCCTAGGTAAACTAAAAAAAGATATCGACTCCAATACCATCATAGCTGGGGACTTTAATACCCCACTCACAACTCTAGACAGATCATCAGGATGAAAAATCAACAACAAGATCCAAAACCTCAATGTGACTCTTGATCAAATGGACTTAATTGATACCTACAGAACCCTCCATCCAAAGACTAAAGAATACACATTTTACTTATCACCACATGGAATGTACTCTAAGATAGACCACATACTTGGCCATAAATCAAACATAAACAAATTTAAAAGGACTGAAATTTTACCACGCACCTTCTTGGACCACAGTGGAATAAAAATAAACTAACACCAACAAGTTCTCCCCCAAACCCACAAAGACATGGACACTAAACAGCATGATGCTAAACATCTCCTGGGTCAATGATGAAATCAAAACAGAGATCAAAAGATACCTAGAAACAAATGAAAATGAAGAAACATCTTACCAAAATCTCTGGGAAGCCATGAAAGCTGTAGTAAGAGGGGAATTTATATCCCTACAAACGCACATGAAGAAAATGGAAGGATCACAAATTAACAGCCTAACAAGCCACCTACAGAAGCTGGAAAAGCAAGACCACAAAAACCCTAATTTTAGCAGAAGAATCCAGTCACCAAAATAAAAGCCCAAATCCAGGACATAGAAGATAAAAAGATAATACAAAAAAATCAATGAAACAAAAAGCTGGTTTTTCGAAAGGATAAACAAGATCAATGGTCCCCTAGGTAGACTGACCAAGAAAAAGAGAGAAAAAGTCCAAAGAAACACAGTCAGAAACACAAAAGATGAAGTCACATCTGATCCTGAAGAAATACAAAAGATCATTAGAGACTACTATGTACCCTTGTATGGAAACAACCTTGAAACCCTTAAGGAAATGGAGGACTTTCTGTCATCACACAACCTACCTAGGTTGAAACAAGAAGAAATTGAGGCCCTAAATAGACCAATAACATTCAAGGAAATTGACCACATAATAAGAAAACTACCTACAAAAAAAAAAAGCCCTGGACCAGATGGCTTTCCAGCAGAATTCTACAAGACATTTAAGGAGGAGCTTATACCAATCCTACTGAAGGTATTCCAGGCGATTGAGAAAGATGGAACTCTCCCCAAATCATTTTACGATTCCAACATCACATTGATACCCAAGCCAGGTTAAGACCCAACAAAGAAAGAGAACTACAGGCCAATATCTTTCATGAAAATAGATGCTAAAATTCTCAACAAGATCCTAGCGAACCGGATTCAACAACACATCTCAAAAATCATCCATCATGACCAAGTAGGCTTCATCCCTGGGATGCAAGGCTGGTTCAACATTCTTAAAACCATAAATGTTATTAAATACATCAACAGATGTCAAAACAAAAACCATATGATAAAATCATTAGATGCAGTAAAAGCTTTTGATAAAATCCAGCACCCCTTCTTGATAAAAACCCTCGAACATCTAGGCATCCGGGGAACATACCTCAAAATAGTAAAAGCCATCTACGAGAAACCCACAGCCAGTATACTCCTAAATGGACAAAAACTGGAAACATTTCCCCCGAAAATGGGAACAAGACAAGGATGCCCACTCTCACCCCTCCTGTTCAATATAGTATTGGAAGTCCTGACTAGAGAAATCAGAGAAGAGAAGGCAATCAGGGGTATTCAAATAGGAAAAGAGGAAGTCAAGCTATCTCTCTTTGCAGATGACATGATCGTGTACCTTGAAAACCCAAGATAATCTGTCAAAAACCTCTTACACTGATAAAGGACTTTGGCAAAGTCTCAGGGTATAAAATAAATGTGCAAAAGACAATCACATTTCTTTACACCAATAATAAACAAACAGAAGCTCAAATAAAAACCACATCCCATTCACAATAGCCACAAAAAAATGAAATACCTTGGCATCTTGCTAACCAGAAATGTGATAAGACCTTTACAATGAAAACTACAAAACACTGCTAAAAGACATGAAAGATGACACAAACAAGTGGAAAAATATCCCATGCTCTTGGATGGGAAGAATCAACATTATGAAGATGCCCATCTTACCTAAGGCAATCTACAGATTTAATGCAATACCCATCAAACTACCAGCAACATCCTTCTCAGACCTAGAAAAAACAACACAGGAATTCATATGCAAACACAAACGACCAAGAATAGCCAGAACAATCCTCAGCAAAAAAAAAAAAAACAACAACAACAGCAAAGCAGGTGCTATCACATTACCAGACTTCAAACTTTACTATAAAGCTACAATAATCAAAACAGCTTGGTATTGGTACAGGAATGGGCATATAGACCAATGGGATAGAATTGAGATTCCAGAAGCAAAACCTGAATTTCTCAACCAACCCATCTTCGACAAAGCCTCCACCACCTACCACTGGGGAGAGGAGATCCTATTCAGTAAATGGTGTTGGGAAAACTGACTGACCACATGCAGAATATTGAAACAGGACCCCTATCTATCCCCATACAAAAAAATTAACTCTAAATGGATCAGAGACCTAAATGTAAAACCTCAAACCATAAGAACCTTAGAAAATGAAGGACATACCCTCATGGAAATTGGAACTGGCATGCAATTCCTGAACAAAACCCAAAACCCACAGGTCATAAGAGATAAGATAGATAAGTGGGACCTCATTAAACTGATAAGCTTCTGCAAAGCCAAAGAAACCATCAAGAGAGCAGGGAGACAGCCTACAGAATGGGAAAAAGTATTTGCCAACCCCAGGTCTGACAAAGGCTTAACATCTTGGATCTAAAAGGAACTCAAATGTGCTGAAAAACAAAAAAACAACCCCATTATAAAATGGGCAAAAGATATGAACAGACACTTCTCAAAGGAAGACATCTGAGCAGCCAACAGACACATGAAAAAATGTTCAAACTCACTAATCATCAGGGAGATGCAAATCAAAACCACACTGAGATACCACCTAACTCCAGTTAGAATGGCAATTATCAATAACTCAGAAGATAACAGTTGCTGGAGAGGGTGTGGTGAAAAGGGAACACTTCTACACTTTTGTTGGGAGTGCAAACTAGTGTAACCTCTGAGGAAAACGGTATGGTGATTCCTAAAAGCTCTAAATATTGACCTCCCATATGACCCCACAATCCCCCTACTGGGAATATACCCTGAAGAACTCAAATCACTCTGTAAAAAAGATACCTGCACACATATGTTTATCACAGCATTGTTCACAATAGCAAGAACCTGAAAGCAACCATGCTCTCCATCAAAAGAGGATTGGATTTTTAAAAATGTGGTATATATGCATGATGGAATACTATGCAACCATAAAAAAGAACAAAATCGTGAATTTTGCAGCAACCTGGATGGAACTAGAGTCTATAATACTGAGTGATCTCTCACAGAAACAAAGATCTGAGTATCACATGTTCTCACTCATATAGTGGACCTTGAACATCCAACGTAATAGTATAAGAAAATGACTGACAGTGGTGGGAAACTATGGGGGTGGGAAGGGAAGGGAGATGGGATTAACGGTAGTCAATATCTGTCTGTGGATGGGGAGACACCTCATCAACAAGGGTGCCTGAACAGAGTATATTGTATACTTAACCCTTAACTGTACTCCACAATATCATTTAAAAAATTGATTAAAATAAAAAAATATTAATGAGGTGAGTTTTCTCTCCTTTTTTCCTTTGTAAGTCATGCTGAGGGTTCATCAATTATATAAATTTTTCTAAATAAACAACTTTTAACTTTGTTGATTTTCCCTATCTTTGCCTACTATTTATTCCCTGATTTCTGCTATTTATTATGTATTTTCTTCACTATTGTGTAACCTGATCACTTTTCTAGATGTTTAAACTGTAATTTCAAATTAATTGATTTATTTCTTCTACATTATGAGGGAGGACTCCCAAAAATTGGAATTTATTTATAAAGTAATGTGTATTTATTCTTACGTGTTTATGCTTTAGTCACCTTCAAAGTGCTCTTCATTTGATGCAATACAACTATTGAGATGATTTTTCCACTGCTCAAAACAGTTTTAAGCTCATCAATTTTGATGCCTTTTAGTGTTTCTGGTGTTTTTTGTTTCACTTCTTCACATAGGCAAAACGTTTCCCTTTGGGGCATTTTTTCAGCAGAGAAACAAAAAGAAAGTTGTTAATGGCAAATTCGGGTGAATAGGAAGGGTGGCAATCAAGTGATCATGCTGTTTTTGATCAAAAACTACTGAACACTCAGTGTGGTGTGGGCAGGTGTGCTCGTAAATCACCTATCAAGAAATGGGCAAAGGCATTGAAAGAATTAAAAAAAAAATAATGGAAGCTGAAAACTGTATCTCACAAGAACAATAGCTGGTAGGTTGATGCCAATGGCTTCCTCAAACACTTACCTAGCAGGTACAAAAGGTACTTGCCTTCAAAAGTTAATTCTGAGGGGCTGGGGAAGATGGTGACCAAGCCAGACTATGTGAGCCCCGGTGTGAGTTAATGTATAGAAAATTTGGTGTGTGTGCAGGTTAGTGAGTGAGTGTGTGAGTGGTCAACTGAGTGAGGCCTAGGGAGCTAGCGGCCAAGGCTCTCCTGGTGTAGTGGTTGGTGACACAGTTGCTGGGCTTGGACCCTAGAAATTCCCGGGACACAGAAGCTAAGACCCATTTTCTTTTCTTTCCTTTCCTTTTTTTTTTTTTTTGAATCATCAAAACCCTTCCTGGGAAAAAAATGCTGGGAGAAACTGTCTAAATGGGGGCTTGTAAGCAAGTGGCCAGGTCCCTGGTGCAATAGCTGGTGCTGCAGCTTCTGTGCTTGGCTCTTCCTAGGTCACAGAAACCAAGCATTATTCTTTTTTTTTTAATGGACAAAAGTTTTCCAGTGAAAAAGCGGCAGGAGGAAACCATCATTCCAGGTTCTCCCGCACTGTTGCAGCAAAAGACTGCCAGCTCCAGGCTTTGCCTCACCACTTCAGCACCTGGCAGGGCACTGGAAACAGAACCTGCAGAGAGAGTCCAAAGCCAAAGTCCCATGGAAGATGATGAGAGAGGCATCCCACAACCATCTTGAAGATGGGGCAGAAAAGTGCTCCGACTTGTTCACCATGGCGCAAGAGACCTGATATCTGTGACTGGCAGATCAACTACTCAGGGATTGATCCTGATACAGAGGGAATATCCTGAAACCACAAACTTCAGAGGGACCTGATAAGGCTGAGTTCTAGGTGCCCCAACCCCTACCCTAATACAGCCGTGAGACGAAGGGTGTGACCAGAAAAGAATGAGGAAGGACTCCAAAGAGATCAGTGGTGAGTCTGGGGCTGGCCCAAACCCCTCCTCTCCAGCAATCTTCTGAACGTCAGATGCACATAGCTGGGCCATGACTGAGAGGGACAAATCCAGGTGGAATCTAGATGTCAGTCGCAATAGGAAAACTCCATTCCAGGATAGGCCAGGCTGGAGCCTCTGCCCATTAACTAACTAGGAAAGAGACAATTCTGTACCTACCCACCTAAGGAGATCTCCCTGATCAGATGAGAGACCTGATTGGAGGAACAATTACAGAGCCTGCCACAAGAAGGCAGGGTTTTTTTTTATTTAAAAATTTTTTTGACTGTTTCTTTGTTAGCTGATCTATTTTTTAAAAATATTCTTCTTTTGTGCATGAATGTGTATGTGAAGGTTTGATCTGCATCTCCTCCAATTTTTTTTCTTTTCTTTTTCTGTTTCTTTCTTTTGTTTGTCATTTTCTGTTTATGTTTGTATATGAATGATTGAGTGTTCATCTTTCAATTTTGTCATTGTTGTTGATTTGTTTTTGCTCTTTTGTTATTGTGGAATTTTCACTTTTTATAGTTTAAGGTGTGTGTCAATATATGTGTGAGGATTCTATCTGAATTCCCTCTTTTGTCCTAGTCTTTCCATTTTTCTTCTAACACTTTGTGCTAGGCATGTGTGTGTGCACGTAGTTTTCTTGTGTTTTTGTTGTTAGTTGTTTTGTTTTACTTTGTTGTTATTCCAGTTTGTTTGGGAGTGTGTGTATATGCTGTGTGTGTGTGTGCGTGTGTGTGTGCGTGTGTGTGTGTGTGTGTTCAAGTGTTTTTTGCATTGGTTTCTGCTGTTCATCATCATATAGAGTGGTGGTGGGGAGTAGGTCTCAGGGAACACATACCACAATAAGTAAGCATTGTAATTTATGAGTAGTTTCTGAATCCTAGCACCCCCACCCCCCACTTTATTCAACTTTAAAAAACTACAAAAGGCAACAAAGCTTCCCAACCACTAACCTATTTCAATATAGAACAAATCCAGAGCCTGGATCAGGGAAAAATAGAGGACCGAGCAAACATCAGAAGGGAAAACCTCTCCCACTGACACTGAATAAGAGAACTAAAGAAAAAAACAAGAGATCTGTCACAAATGAGTAAAAAGCAAAGGAAGACCTCAGGCAATTTCAAGCATACCAAAGACAAAATTCCACAAAAATCAGACCTTGGTGCCCAAACAATGGAAGTCACCAACGACTGACCCAGAACACAACAGGGATTAGGGAATAGATGGAAAGAATGAATAAGATTCAAGAAAGACAAGTGCAACACTGAAAGAACTTGCAACAGAGATTTTGGTAATAAAAAATTTCATCAGGGAAATAAATAAAAAGATGACAAGCATGGAAAGCAGAATTAATCTAGCTGAGGAAAGAATCTCAGAACTTAAAGACCAGAACATGGAATTAACCAGATCTGTAAAAAACATAGAATGAAGACTCAGAAAGAAACAACAAAACCGAAAAGAGATGTGCAATTATGTCAAGAGGCCGAACATACACCTGATTGGTATCCCAGAAGAAGAAAGGGAAATGGAGAACAACTTGAGCAAGTATTCCAGGAGGTAATCCAAGAAAATTTTCCCCATCTCACCAGAGATGTGACCAGTCAAGCAAAAGAGATACAGAGAACCTCACAAGACATCAAATGAGAAGATCAACTCCTAGACATGTATTAATTCACCTACAAAAAGTAGGCACAAATAATATGCTAAAGAGAGCAAGAGAGAAAGGTCACACTGCCTAATAGGGAAAACAAATCTGGTTAGCAGCAGACCTATCAGCAGAAACTCTACAAGCAAGAAGGATTGGAGCCCTATATTCAAAGTCCTCAAAGATAAAAAATTTCAACCAAGAACTTCCTATCCAGTCAAGCTCAGGTTCATCAGTGATGGACAATTAAAATCCTTCCCAGACATCCAATCCCTTAGAGATTATGCAACTTCCAGACAAACTCTACAGGAGACAATTAAAAAACTATTAAGCACAGAAAAAAAAATGACCACAAACTTCCCAAGAGAATAAGAAAACAGAATCAACAGAGAATACATCACAACAACAAACTTGAAAATACACACATACATCAACCCCAATGCTAAAAGAGGCAAAAAAAAAAGCTATATAAGAACCTCAGGACAGTGATAAACAATCACATTTCAATAATCAGCTTAAATGTGAATGGACTAAATGCACCACTGAAAAGACACAGAATGGCAAACAGGATAAGAAACCATGACCCATTTATTTGTTGCATCCAGGAGACTCATCTCACTACTAGGGACACACAGACTCAAAGTTAAAGGATGAAAAATTAGTTGCCAGGCAAATGGGTCACTAAAGAAGGCAGGGATTGTGATCTTAATATCAGACAAAGCAACCTGTAAGTTAACAACAATTTAAAAAGATGGAAAGGACATTACATAATGATAAAAGGTCCAATTCATCAACAAAAAATATCCACCCTAAATATATATACACCCAACATGGGAGCACTAGCATTTATAAAGCAACTACTAAGTAAACTAAGAAAAAGATATTTGCTGTAACACTATTATAACAGTGGACTTGAATATCCAACTAACAGTCCTAGATAGATCATCAGGAGATCATCAAAAAATCACCAAGGAGATCCAGAATCTAAACTTGAAACTTGACCAAATGGACATAATAGATACCTACAGATCATTCCACCCAACCACAGAACATGCATTCTGCTCACCACCACATGGAACTTACTCCAAGATCAATCAGATCCTTGGCCATAAATCAAGCATAAACAAGTTTCATAAGGTTGAAATCTTGCCATGCACATTCTCAGACCACAGTGGAATAAAAATAAATATCAGCACCAACAACATTTCCCCCAAACCCACAAAGACATGGACACTAAATAATATGATGCTGAACAACTACTGGGTCAACATTGATATCAAAGCATAAATTAAAAGATTCCTGGAAACAAATGAAAATGAAGAAACATCTTACCAAAACCTCTGGGATGACATAAAAACCGTTCTAAGAGGGGAATTTATATCTCTATGAGCACACATAAAGATAACAGAAAGATCACAAAGGGAAAGCCTAACAAAGTACCCAAGGGAGCTGGAAAGAAAAGATCACCAAAACCCCAACTTCAGTGGAAGAATCCAAATCGCCAAAAAAAGAGCCCAAATACAGACATAGAAGACAAAAATATCATAGAAAATGTCGACAAAACAAAAACTATTTCTTTGAAAGAATTAAAAAGATTGATGAACTCCTAGCCAGAATGACCAAGAAAAAGCCTAAATAAACACAATCAGAAATACAAAAGATCAAATCACAACTGACCCCGAAGAAATACAAAAGATTATCAGAAATTACTATGTACTCCTATATGGAAACAAACTTGACATTCTAAACAAAATGGAGGAGTTTCTGACATCACACAACCTCCCCAGGTTGAAACAAGAAGACATTCAGATACTAAATAGACCAATAATAACCCAGGAAATTGACTCTGTCATTTTTGTAGGAAAAATACCTACAAAAAAAAAAGCCCTGGACCTGATGACTTTCCAGCAAAATTCTACAAAATGTACAAGGAGGAGCTGATACCAATCCTACTGAAAGTATTCCAGGCAATTGAGAATGATGGAATTCTCCCCACATCATTTTACGAAGCTAACATCACACTGATACCTAAACCCAGTAAAGATCCAACAAAGAAAGAACTACAGGCCAATATCCCTTATGAACCTAGATGCAAACATCCTTAAAAAGATTCTAGCAAATTGGATTCAAAAACACATCTCAAAAATCATCCACAATGACCAAGTAGGCTTCATTCCCAGGATGCAGGGGTAGTTCAACATTCACAAGACCATAAATGTCATTAAATACGTCAACAGATGTAAAAACAAGAATCACATGATTATCTCATTAGATGCAGAAAAAGCTTTTGATAAAATCCTGCATCCCTTCTTGATAAAAACCCTCAAACACCTAGGTATAGAAGGAACATACCTCAAAATAGTAAGTGCCATCTATGACAAACCCACAGCTAACATACTGCTAAATGGACAGAAACTAGAAACATTTCCCCTGAAAACTGACACAAGACAAGCCTGCCCACTCTTACCCCTCTTGTTCAATATTGTGTTGGAAATCCTAGCTCAGGCAATTAGACAAGAGAAGGAAATCAGGGATATCCAAATAGGAAAAGAGAAAATAAAATTAACCCTCTTTGCTGATGATATGATCCTATACTTGAAAATCCAAGAGAATCTGTCAAAAACGTGCTGGCACTAATAAAGGACTTACGCAAATTCTCAGGGTACAGGATAAACAAGCAAAAGACAGTTGCATTCCTATATACCAACAACAAGCAGGCAGAGACTCAAATAAAAAGGACAATCCCATTCACTATAACCACCAAAAAAAAAAAAAGAAAGAAAGAAAGAAAGAAAGAAATACCTCGGCATCTTCCTAACCAAAGAAGTAAAAGACCTTTACAATGAGAATTACAATGCACTCCTCAAAGAAATCCAAGAAGACACAAACAAATGGAAGAATATTCCATGCTCATGGATAGGAAGAATCATCATTGTCAAAATGTCCAAACCTACCAAAGGCAATCTACAGATTCAATGCAATACCCATTAAGTAATCAATATCATTCTTCTCAGACCTGGAAATGACAATACAGAAATTCATATGTAAACATGAACAACCACGGATAGCCAAAACAATCCTTAGCAAAAGAAACAAAGAGGGAAGTATCACGCTTCCAGACTTCAAACTTACTATAAGGCTACAATAATCAAAGGATCGTGGTATTGGTACAAGAACAGGCACATGGACCAATGGAATAGGATAGAGATTCCGGAAGCAAACCCTCAATTCCTCAACCAACTCATCTTTGATAAAGCCTCCAATAACAACCACGGGGGAGAGGAGAACCTATTCAGTAAATGATGCTGGGTAAACTGGCTGATCTCATGCAGAAGATTGAAACAGGACCCCTACCTATCACCATACACAAAAATTAACATGAGACCAACTGTGTTGCCCATCGAAGCTGAAAAGGATAAAAAAAGTGGTACATATACACAATGGAATATTGTGCAGCCATAAAAAAGGACAAATATATGGACTTTGCAGCAACTTGGATGCATTTGGAGTCTACCATACTCAGTGATTTATCACAGAAACAAAGACCTGAGTTCCATATGTTCTCACTCCTAAGCTGACCTTGAACAATTATAATGCTATAAGAAATGATTGGCAGTAGGGGGAAACTGTCGGGGGAGGGGGAGTGGGATTGGCAGTTGAGGGAAGCTGCTAGGGGAGGGAGGGGCATACCTCATCAACAAGGGTACCTGCATGATCAATGTTTATATACCTAAACCTGAATTGTACTCCACATCTTTGTAATAATTTTTTAAAATGTGTTACATAAAAAAATAGAAAGTATTCCAGGCAATTGAGAAAGATGGAATTCTCTCCAAGTAATTTTATGAAGCTAACATCACACTGATACCCAAAGCGAGTAAAGATCCAATAAAAAATGAGAACTGCAGACGAGTATCCCTGTGACCATAGATGTAAAAATCCTTAAGAAGACAGTAACAAATCGAATCCAAAAGCCCATCTCAAAAATCATCCACCATGACCAAGTAAGCTTCATCCCCAGGATGCAGGGCAGGTTCAACGTCCGTTAGGTCATAAATGCAATTAAATACAGCAACAGATATAAAAACAAAACCACCTGATTATATCATTAAATGCAGAGAAAGCTTTTGATAAAATCCAGCATCCCTTCTTGATAAAAACCCTAAAATGTATAAGTATAGAAGGAACATACCTCAAAATAGTAAGTGCCATCTACGATAAACCCACAGCTAACATATTGCTAAATGGACAGAAATTAGAAACATTTCCCCTGAAAACTGGAACAAGACAAGGCTGCCCACACTCTCATCCCTCTTGTTCAATATTGTGTTGGAAGTCCTAGTCAGGGCATTAGGCAAGAGAAGGAAATCTGGGCTATCCAAAAAGGAAAAGAGGAAGTCAAGTTATCCCTCTTTGCTGATGATATGATCCTATAGCTTGAAAATCCAAGAGAATCTGTCAAAAACCTGCTTGCACGGATAAAGGACTTTGACAAAATCTCAGGATACAAAATAAATGCGGAAAATACAGTTTCATACCCATACACCAACAACAATTAGGCAGAGGCCAAAATGAAAAGCACAATCCCATTCACAATAGCCACAAAAATAATGAAATACATCAGCATCTTCCTAACCAGAGAAGTGAAAGACCTTTACAATGAGAACTACAAAACATTGCTCAAAGAAATCCAAGAAGACACAAACAAATGGAAAATTATTCCATGCTCATGGATAGGAAGAATCAACATTGTTAAAATGTCCATCCTACCAAAGGCAATCTACAGACTCAATGCAGTATCCATTAAGTTACCAAAATCATTCTACTCAGACCTGGAAATGACAATGCAGAAATTCATATGGAAACATAAGTGACCATGAACAGTCAAAAAAATCCTTAGCTAAAGAAACAAAACAGTAGGTATCACACTTCCAGACTTCAAACTTTACTATAAGTTTACAATAATCAAAAGAGCCTGGTATTGGTAGAAGAACAGGCATATATACCAATGGAACAGGATGGAGATTCCGGAAGCAAAGCCTCAATTCCACAACCAACTCATTTTTGACAAAGCATCCAACTACAACCACTTGGAAAGGAGAACCTAGTCAGTAAATGGTACTGGTCACATGCAGTATATATAGGAGAACCTATTCAGTAAATTGGCTGATCACATGCAGGAGATTGAAACAGGACCCAAACTTATCACCATACACAGAAATTAACTCTAAATGAATCAAATATCTATATGCAAAACCTCAAACTATAAGAATCTTAGAAAATGCAGGAGACACCCTCATGGAGATTGGAACTGGTAACCAATTCCTATTCAGAACGTTAAATGCCCACACCGTAAGAAATAAGACAAGTGGGACCTCATCAAACTAATGAGCTTCTGAAACCATTGAGTGAGCTGGGAGACACCCCACAGAATGGGAAAAATATTTGCCAACTGTATATCTGGCAAAGGTCTAACATCTAGGATCTACATGTAACTCTAACATGCCAAACAGAAAAAAAAAAAACCAAACAGCCCCATTAAAAAGTGGGCAAAAGACATGAACAGACACTTCTCAAAAGAAGATATATGGACAGACAACAGACACATGAAAAAGTGCTCAGACTGTCTCATCATCAGAGAAATGCAGACAAAACCACATTGAGATACCACCTAACCCCATTAAGAATGACCATCATTAATAAAACAAACAACAACGGATGCTGGCAAGGATTTGGAGAAAAAAGGAACTCTTCAACACTGCTGGTGAGAATGCAAACTAGTGCAACCTCTTTGGAAGACAATGTGTCAATTTCTAAAAGATCTAGAAGTTGACCTTCCATATAACCCAGCAATTCCCCTATTGGGAATATACCCAGAGGAACTCAAATCATTCCACATAAAAGATACGTGCACACGTATCTTTGTTTCATCTCTATTCAAAATAGCAGAAACATGAAACCAACCACGCTGCCCATCGAAGTTGGACTGAATTTAAAAAATGTAGTATATATGCACAATGGAATATTATGCAGCCATAAAGAAGGACAAACATATGGACTTCTCAGCAACTTGGATGCATTTAGAGTCAATCATACTCAGTGATCTATCGCAGAAACAAAGAAAAGAGTATCACACATTCTCACTCATAAGTGGACCTTGAACAATGATAATACTATAAGAAAGAGATTGGCAGTAGTGGGAAACTCTCAGGGGAGGGTGTTGGGATTGGCAGTTGAGGGAAACTGCTGGGGGAGGGAGGGGCAGACCTCAACAACAAGGTTACATGCATAGTCAAAGTTTGTATACCTAATCCTGAATTGTATCTACATCTATATAATAAAAAAAGTAAAAGTAAAGAAATGAGAAGAATTACAAAAGATAATTTTGTTTTTTGGGGGAGTCCCCCCTCATATAGGCTTTTGAAGTTATAAATTGCCCCTGAACACTGATTTTGTTTTTGTTGACATAATAAAAATTTTAGTTTGTTGGTTTTATTTTTATTCAGTTTGCAATTATTTTCTCTCTTTTTTTGAGTTGGAATCTCACTCTGTCACCCAGACTGGAGTGCAGTGGTCGCTCCCAGCCACCGCAGCCTTGACCTGCTGGACTCCAGCGATCCTTCTGCCTCAGCCTTCCAAGTAGCGGGAACTACGGACATGCGCTACGACGCCCGGCTGATTTTTTTTTAAATTTATTGTAGAGATGAGGTCTCGCTTCCCAGGCGGGTCTCGAACCCGCGGGCTCAGGCAATCCGCTCACCTCAGCCTCCCAAAGGCGCGGGATTACAGGCTGAGCTACTGAGCCCGGCTTGCAATTATTTTCAAATTTCCCTTTTGATTTTCTCTTTGATTCTTGAGTTGTTTAAAGTATGTTCAGTAATTTCTAAACATTTGAGTATTTTCTAAATCTATTTGTTATTTATTTTAAATTTGATGGTGAAGTTATCAGAAAATAAATACTGAATGATTTTGATCTGTTTAAGTTTATTGAGGCTTGTTTTACCAAACAGCATAATGTCCTTCTTGTTAAACATTCCATTTGTGCTTCAAAAGAATATGTATTCTGCTATCATTGTTCATAGTATTCAAATAATGACATTTGGGCTATGATTGGTGATAGTATTTTAACTTTGTAAAAATTTTTATAATTTTTATTTTTATATTTTAAGTTAGGCTAATAGATGCATACACACTTAAGGACTACTATGTAGTCCTGATAAATGTGTATTTTTGTCATTGTAAATAATCTTTCTTCAGGTTTGCTAATATATCTGATTGTGAAGCCTATTTTGTCTGATATTAATAAATAAAGTTACTTCAGTCTTCTTATAATTACTATTAGTGGGTCATAGCATTTTATATATAATTTTCTTATATTTTTAACTTGTATTTAATGTATTTTTCTTGAAAAAAATATAGAATTGTATCTTGCTTTATTATTCACTCTGATGATATCTGCCTTTTAATTGGAATATATACTCCCATCAACAATAGAATTATAAATATGGTTCTATTTTATTTTTACCATTTTGATTTTTGTTTTTCCCATTTTGTTTTGTTCCTCTGTTATTTTTGCCTGCCTTTCTTTTCAGTAATCAATATGTTTTTTGGTATTTAATTTTATTTTGTCTCTTTTATTATTGTTTGATTTTGTTTTGTTTTCTGAGTTGGAGTCTCACTCCGTCACCCAGGCTGGAGTGCAGTGTTATGCCCATGGCCACTGCAGCCTCAACCTGCGGGTCTCAGGTGATCCTTCCGCCTCAGCTTTCCTGGAACTACAGGCACGCGTCACCACACCTGGCTAATTTTTTGATTTATTGTATAGATGAGGTCTCACCAAGTTGCCGAGGCTGGTCTTGAACCCGTGTGCTCAGACAATTCTCTCACCTCGGTCTCCCAAAATGCTGGGATTTTATAGGCATGAGCCACCATGCCTGGCCTGTTTAGTTTTTTTTTTAACGCTTTGTGCAATTGCATTATTTGTTTAAAATTGCTCTAAGAATTTCAATGCACATCTTTATCTTATGACAGCATCTTGAAATAATATTACACCACTTTAAGTAGAAATATTGGAACCTTACAGAAGTATACTTTTTTTTTTTAGTTGGAGTCTCACTCTGTCACCCAGACTGGCGTGCAGTGGCCGCTCCCGGCCACCGCAGCTTCGACTTGCTGGGCTCCAGCCATCCTTCCGTCTCAGCCTTCCGACTTGCTGGAATTACAGGCGCGTGCTACCACGCCCGGCTGATTTTTTGATTTATTGTAGAGATGAGGTCTCGCTGCCCAGGCGGGTCTCGAACCCGCGGGCTCAGGCAATCCACTCACCTCAGCCTCCCAAGGGCGCGGGATTACAGGCTGAGCCACCGAGCCCGGCAGATATTTTCTTTTAATGCTTTAAATACATTATATATAAATATAGATATAGATTGATATAAGGATATATATATAACTATAAATATCTATAGATAGATGGTAGATGCAGATAGATGGATAAATATAGATATCTATACACAGAGATTTTTAAAGTATTGGTTTTCATGGGGGCTGTCAAGTCTAAAATTTATAGCCCAAGCCTGCAGGCAAGAAACTTATGGAAGAATTAATGTTGCAGTCTTGCAGTCTTGAGGAAAAATTCTTTTCTGAAATACCTCAGGTTTTCTCTTAAAGTCTTCAATTGATGGGATGAGGCCCACCTCCATCACTGTAAGTGATATTTACTTAAAGTCAACTAGTTGTAAATGTTAATCACATTTTAGGAATACCTTCACATAAATATTTAGACTAGTGTTTGAACAAAATACCTGGGCATTATAACTTAACCATGTTGACACATAAAATTCAACCATCACGTAGGGCTTTTTAGGTACTCTATTTTATTTTAAGGGAGATTTCTAATAACTGTAGAATATACAGTGATGCCATCTCTTCCATTTCTGTTATTTGTAACATGTGTCTTCTTTCTTTCATTCCTAATCAATCTAACTGAATGTATCTCAAATAACCAGATTTTATTTTCATTGATTTTTTTACAATCATTTCGTGTTTTTTCTCCTATTTTATTATTTCTCTGACCTTTATTACTATTTTTTCTCCTTAATTTAGGTTTAATTTTCCCTTTTTTTAAAAGCTTCTTAGGGTATAAGTTGAGATCATTCATATGAGACAATGTAGCCCACAAAGGGCCAGACAGTAAATATTTTTAGGCTTTGTGGGCCATATGGTTTCTGTTGCAACTTCTCACTCTGCCACTGTAATGAAAACGCAGTAACAGGTAATAAATAAATTAGCTAATGTTGCTATGCTCCAATAAAACTTTATTTCTGAAAACAGGTGGAAAGTTGGATTTGGCCAATTGGCTACAGTTTACCAAACACTAGTTAATAAGTTAGGTTAAAAGAATAATCATTTAGAGTCCTATTAAATTAGAGTTGAAGGTGGGCATAGCTAGTTTTCATCACATTTAATTCATCTATGATGTGGTACATTCGTAAAGTCTTGTACCACTGCCACTGTTTGGATTTTGTTAGTATTTGGTTTGTGAGTGGCTTAGGCTATAGTTTCTAACATGTTTAGTTTATCTTTGGATTTAAGTTTGCACATGCCAAACTCCCAGTACTGTAGGAATCTAATTACTGCAATTTTTTTGTGTCTTCCAGTAGGTCTTTCACTAACATCATCATCAACAAATATTCAGGATGCGTTTGTGGAATTACTTATTGGACCACACAACTTCCTCTTGCATCAGGGACTTGTCTAGTTTGCAATATATGCTTCCAGACCATGTTTTTGGCTAATATTTTGCTCATTTCTCTTTATCTTTGTAAAAACCTCTTCATCTATGAAAGACCTGCTCCTTCATCCTCCTTTTCCTATATCAGCCATTTTTCTTCATATTGAAAACTGCCATGGCTCTCTTCTTATTTGTGAAAGTCTCATTGTGCTCTGAAATTTGGTACATCCAGTCTTCCTGTGACATTCTTTGCTAGTTCAAGGCCAGCAAATACCTTTCACATATTTTATTACACTAATGAGAAACAGAAGTCCCATTCTTTTAGACTCAACGGCAATTTTTCTTTTTCATCATTTAATCAAAACTGCTCTCATAATGGTCACCAATAACCTCCATATTGCTAAATTTTATTACATTTTTGATTTTCATATTAATTAATGTGGCAACAGCATTTAACACAGTTGATTACTTACTTTTCTTTGATAAACATTTTTTACTTGATTTCCAGGATATGGCACTCTCATGGCTTTTCTCCACTCTCAATGGCAGCACCTTCTCAATTTATTTGCTAGTTTCATCTATTCTCCCTAAGCTGTTAACGTTAGCATTCTCCAGGGCTCAGTCCATATTTCTCTTATCTATCTACACTCCCATCTTTGTTATATCATCTCACGACTTTAAATACTATCCATGTGCTGAGGACAACAAAATTTATCTTTGCCATACTTCTCCCTCGAACTATGAATTTACATGTCCAACTGCCTCTTTGATATCTCTGTTTGAATCTTTTATACATCTCAACTCAAATTAACCAAAATAGGAATTTTGATCATCTATCTGGTACTGTGCTCCACCTATAGACTTCCATATCATAGTTAATTGTAACTCCGAACCATGAAATTCCTCATCAAATTCTTTCTTTCTTTCACAATCCATATCTAATCCACAAGTAAATTATGTGGCTTTAACTTTAAAACATCCAGAATTCAACCATTTTTCACCACCTACACTGCTATCACTCTGGTCCAGACATTTTCTTTTCCTGAGTTACTGTGGTAGCCTGATAACCAGTTCCCTCTCCTTCCACTTTTACCCATTTTCTTCCACCACATATATAGCCTATTATAACACAGCTTCTACAGTGATCTTTTTTTAATAGTACAAACCAGATTGTATAACTCTTTTGCTAAAAAGTCCTCCAATAGGTTCACAATTTACTCAAAGGAAAAGACAAAGTCTTTACAATTACCCCAAAAGGCCTTTATTCTGAAGGGCCTACATGTTCTGTCTGCTCAACTCATTGTTCTCTATTTGATCTCTTATTTTAATATTTTTCTACTTTAATTGCTCTATTTCACCCAAATTGTCATCCTTGATATTCCTCAAATATGCTAAGTACACTCTCACTTTAGGATCTGCTTTGACTTTACCCTTCTGCCTGGAATGTTTCCTCCAGATACTTGTTTGACTAGGTCTTTTACTTCCTTCAATTCTGCTAAAAAAATCAACAAACCATTTAACATTGCAAACTGATTCCTCATATTAATTTTTTTTGCTTAAAAAATCAACTTTAATAATGCTTTAACATGAATGAACCTTGAAAACTTTATGCATTGCAAAATAAACCAAAATAATGGAAAAGAACAAAGTCCGTATAATATTTTAAAGAGGTATATTCTGAGCCAATATGAGTAGCCATGGCCCAGGGAACAGTCTCAAGAGGTTCTGAGAAAGAAAGTGTGCCTGAAGAAGTCAGGTTATAGTTTGGTTTTATACATTTTAGGAAGACATAAATTATAGGCATAAGTATAAATCAATATATGGAGGGTAAAATTGGTTCAGCCTAAACCAGAGGAACATTTTTAAGTAGGGGCACTTACAGATAATAGGTGGATTCAAAGTTTTTCTGATTGGCAGTTGGTTGAAGGAGTTAAACTTTGTCTAAAGACTTGAAGTCAGTAGAAGGGAATGCTTGAGTTAAGATACAGAGGTTTTGTGAAGGCCAATGTTCTTATTATGTAGATGAAGCCTCATAGGTAGCAGCTGTCAGAGAGAACAGATGGTAAATGTCTATTTTCAAACCTTAAAAGAAATGAAACTTTAATTCAATCTCTCCTAGATCTGAGAAAGGTCTAGAAAGAGAAGACCTGGCTACATTAATGGAGATGCTCTACAGATGCACATTTCCCTCATAGAGGATAGCTTTGTAAGACAATTTCAATCTGCTGGCCCTGTGTTAGCTATTTCAAAATATGTCAAAGAAATATATTTTGGGGCAAAATATTTTGATTTCCTTCAGGGCCTGCAATCTGTCATGTGATGTTATACCAGAGTCAGGTTGAAACTTGGTATCTATTGCCAGAGTTTGTTTTGTCAATATTATTTATGATCTTTATTTAAGTTCCAAAAGGGAGGGATATAGTGAGGAGAACCCAGCATTCCTTCAGTCGTGGCTGGAAATTCAGTTTCTCAAGTTTCTCTGGGATCTTCTTGGTATAGAGGGGGTCCATTCAGTTGGCGGAGGGGGCTTAGGATTTTATTTTTGACTTACGTCAGTCCCAAAAGACAACTATTGGATAATTCCACTTCTATGAGGTATCTAAAGAAATTAAACTCTTAGAAACAGAAAATACAATGGTACCTTTCAGGAGCTGAAGGAAAGGGTAAAAGGGGAATTTTTATAAAGTTTCAGCAGTTATAGAGTTTCACTGTTTCAAGATGAAAAAGTTCTAGCGATCAATTGTAAGCAATGTACATATAGTTAACACTACTATACTGCACATTTAAAAATGGGTAAAATAGTAGGTTTTACGGTGTATTTCTTCCTTCCTTATAAATCCTTTTTAATTTTTTAAATTAATTAATTAGTTAATTTAATTATTTTTAGAATCATGGCACAAATGTGAGAATTTGTTGCATAAATATATTTCCTGAAGGTGAGGTTTGGATCCTCATCCCCCCAGTAATGGGCATGGTGCTTAATGGGTAGTTTTGAATCTATCACAGACCCCTTCCTTCCTCCCTCCTTTAGCAGTGCCCAGCATCTGTTGTTCCCATCCTTTTGTCTGTATGTCCAATGTTTGGAACCCACATATGAGTGAAAACATGTGGTATTCAGTTTTTTTGTTTCTGTGATAATTCACCTAAAATGATGGGCTCCAGCTATATCCATGTTGCTGCATAGGACATGATTTTGTTCTTCTTTATGACTGTGTAGTATTTCATCATGTATAGGTACCATATTTTCTTTATTCAGCCCATCATCAATGAGCATCAGGGTTGGCTCCATGTTTTTGGTATTCTGAATAGTAAAATAACACAGTATTGTTACAAAAATAGACACCTATACCAATGAAACAGGATAGAGAAATTGAAAATAAAACTACAGACCTTAAGCCAACTCACCTTTGACAAAGTTGACAAAAATAAACATTGGGGAAAAGTAAACCTATTTAGTGAATGGTGGTGGGAAAACTGGCTAAACACATGCAGAAGAATGGAACTGGATGCCTACTCATCACCATATACAAAAATTAACCACAAATGGATCAAATACTTAAAGATGAAACCTCAAACCATAAGGATCTTAAAAGAAAAACTAGGGAGCACCCCCCTATCATCAGCCTAGGAAATTAATTCATGGTCAAGTCCTCAAAAGCAAATGGAGAAAAAAATAAAATTGACAGGTAGGACCTTATCAAGCTAAAAAGTCTTGCAAAAGAGACAATGAAGAGAATAAATACATAACCAACAGAATGGGAAAAAAATATTTGCAAGCTATGCATCTGACAAAGACTTTACATTCCCTATCTATAAGGAATTCTAACAAATTTATAGGAAACAAACAAAAAAAACAAACTGGTGAAGGGAGGAAGATGGCAGTGGAGCCAGTCAGACTACACAAGCACCAGTGTGAGTGAGTGAGTGTATGGAACTTTGCATACGTGTGTGAGTGTAAGTGGCTGATTAAGTGGTAACTCAGGAGCAAGTGACCAGGGATCTCCTGGTGAAGCGACTGGTGCCACAGCTGCTCTGGTTGGACCCTAACATTTCCTGAAGCACAGAAGTCAAGAGCAATGTTTTTAAAATCAGCAAAGCTCTTCCTGGAAGAAGCTGCTAGGAGTGACTGATGGATCCAGGCTCTGCCTTACTACTGCAGTACCTGGCTGGACACTGGCAGCAAGGATTGCAAAGGGAGCACAGTGAGGAATTCCAGAAAAAGAGCCCACTGGAGAAGATGAAAGAGGCACCTTGCCACCATCTTGAAAACTGGGCAGGAAAGTGCTCCTGTTTACTTACCACAGAGTAACAGACCCAATCGCTGTGACCAGCAGATTAACTATCCCAAGAGTTGATTAAGACCGCGAAGGAATATTCTGAAAGCACAAACTCCAGAGGGAGAGGACAGGTGCTGAGTTTCAGGAGCCTCACTTCCTATCCTGATTCAACTGTGAGACAAAGGGTATGACCAGAAAAGGACCAGGAAGACCCCTGAAGAGATCAGCAGTGAGTCCAGGGCTGGCCTAACCCTCAGCAATACTCTGAACATCAGACCCATACTGCTGGGGCACGACTGAGAGGGATGAACCCAGGCAGATCGTGGATGTCAGTCATGATAGAAGGACTCTACTCCAGGATAAGTCTGGCTTGGAAACCCCCCAACAGTACCTGGGAAAGAGACAATCCCACACCTCCTACCAGAGGGGATCTCCCTAACCATTTGAGACTGGAAGGGGAAGACTGAAGCCCCACACACCCCCACTGCCTCCTCCACCTTCCCCACCAGGACACTGGGGAGATTGTGAATGAGGCTGCAGCACCAAAGGAGACAGTAGAGGGGCTTACTTGTAAGGAGATAAGGGAAACAATTACAAAACCTGCCACAAGAGGGCAGGTTGGTTTTGTTTTTTATACGTGTGTTTTTAATTATTTTTTCTTTTCTTTTTTCTGTGTGCATGAATGTGTATGCCAGGTTTCGATCTGCATCCCACACACTTTTTCTTCTTTTTATTTTTTTCTTTCCTCATTTTTTTTCTTACTTTCTTCATTCATTTCTTGTTTTCTACTATGTGTGTACATGAATGGTTGTGTGTTCATCTTTCAGTTTTGTGTTTGTTTTTTATTCTCTTTTTTTAGTTTAATGTAAATGTGACTGTCTGTGTGAAGATTCAATATTCATTCGTTTTTTCTATTTTCTTTTATTCTTCTTTCATTTTCTGTTGAGTGTGTGTGTGTGTGTGTGTGTGTGTGAGTGTGTGTGTGTTTCTGTGTTTTTAAAATTTTTATTCTTCTCTGTCTTATTCCATTCTACTTTTCTCTTTTATTCTCATTGCTGTTACTGTATCTTGAGCTCAGGGGGTACACACACAAACCCATTGCATCATAATATACAGTGGTGGTGGGGAGTGGATCTCAGGGAACCCGTATCAAAATCAGTGAACATTGTCATTTGTAAATAGTTTCTGAAACCTAGCTCCCCATCCTCCACTTTATTTATCTCTCAAAACTACAAGAGACAGCAAATCTTCCCACACAAAGCTCTGTTTCAAAATAGAACAAATTCAGAGTCTTGACCAATGAAGAATAGAGGGATGACCAAATATCAGAAGTGAAAGCCTCTTCCAATGACACTGAATAATGGAACTAAAGAGAAAACAAAGAGATTGGTCACAAATGAGGAAAAATCAATGGAAAAAGACAGGCAACTCCCAGTGCAACATAGAGACAAGGCCTAAAAAAATCAGACCTCACTGCACAAACAATGCAAGTCACCAACAACTGGCTCCAGAATACAACATATATTAGGGAATGAATGGAAAAAGTGAACAGCAATCAAGAAAAACAAGATACAACACTGAAAGAACTTGTAACAGAGATTTTGGCCATAAAAAATTTCATCCAGGAAGTAAATAACAAGATGACAAGCGTGAAAGCAGAATTATACAAGCAGAAGAAAGACTCTCAGAACTTGAAGACAAAAACATGGAATCACTCTGATCTGTAAAAACCATAGAGAGAAACTTCAGAAAGAAAAAACAAAGCCTCCAAGAGACATTCAATTAAACCAAGAGGCCTAACCTATGCCAGATTGGTGTCCCAGAGGAAGAAAGAAAAAGGGAGAACACCTTGGAGCAAGAATTCCAGGAAGTTATCCAATAAAACTTTTACCATCTCACCAGAGATGTGACCATCCATACAAAGGAGATACAGACAACCTTTACAAGACATGAAACAAGAGGACCAACTCCTAGACAAATAATAATTTGCCTACACAAGGTAGGTTCAAAAGAACAAATCTTAAAAGCAGCAAGAGAGAAAGTTCAGACTACCTACCTGGGAAAAGCAATCAGAATAGCAGCAGACCTATCAGCAGAATAAAACAAGCTAGAAGGGACTGGAGTCCAGTATTCAAAGTCCTCAAAGATAAACAATTTCAGTCAAAAATTTCCTATTCAACCAAGCTCAACTTCATCAGTGATGGAAAATTAAAATCCTTCCAAGGCAGCCAATCTGTAAGAGATCATGGAGCTTCCAGATCAGCTCTACAGAAGATGCTTAAAAAGGTATGAAGTGTGGAAGAAAGAAAAAACAGAATGACCATGCACTTCCCAAGAGAACAGGAGAACACAGAATCAAAAGATACTCTATATTACTGTAAACTTGAAAACACACACATACATTAATACAAAAGTTAAATTAAAACAGACAAACAAAGAAAAAACTTTATAAGATCCTCATGATAGTGATGAACAATCATATTTAAGTAATCAGCTTGAACATGAATGGACTAACTGCACCACTGAAAAGACACAGAATGGTACACTGGATCAAAACCATGACCCAATAATTTGCTGCATCCAGGAGATTCATCTCATAACAAAGGACACACACAGACCCAAAGTTGGAGCATGGAAAATTAATTTCCAGGTGAATGGATCACCAAAGAAGGCAGGAGTTGCAATCATAGTATAAGACAAAAAACCTTTAACTATCAAAAATTAAAGGAGGGGGAGGTCAGGAAGATGGCAGCCAAGCCAGTCAGACTATGCAAATCCCCGTGTGAGTGGATGAGTGTAAGGAAAATTTTGTGTACGTGGTGGTGAGTGAGTGGGTGTATGAGTAATTGACTGAGTGAGGGCTAGGAAGCTAGCGGCCAGGGCTCTCCTTTGCAGTGGCTGGTGCCACAGTTGCTAGGCTTGGATCCTAGTGATTCCCAAGACACAGAAGCTGAGCACCATTTTCTTTTTCTTTTCTTTTTTTTAAAATCAACAAACCTTCCCTGGGAAGAAAATCCGGTGAGAGATTGCCTAAGTGGGGGCTCATGAGCAAGCAGCTAAGGCTTCTGGTGCAGCAGGTGGTGCTGCAACTTCTCTGCTTCATCTCTGGCTCTTCCCAAGCCACAGAAGCCAAGAGCCATTTTTTTTAATGGACAAAAGTGATGGGGAGAAAATATCCCCCCGGGCTCTCCCTCACCAGTGCAGCAGGAGAGAGACTGTTGGTTCCTGGCTTTGCCTCACCACCTCAGTGCCTTGCAGAGCACTGGCAGCAGGGACTGTGGAGGGAGTTCAGAGGCAAAGTCTCACTGAAGAGGAAGAGAGAGGCACTTCACCACCATCTTGAAGTGGGGCAGAAAAGTGCTCCAACTTGCTCACCATGGAGCAACAGACTCAATCTGTGACTGGTAGATCAACTACTCAGGGATTGATCCTGACCCAGAGGGAATATCCTGAAAGCAAAAACTTTGGAGAGACCTGAGGGTTGCTGAGTTCCAGGTGCCCCACTCCCACACTGAACCAGTCGCCGGACAAAGGGTGAGGGTGTGGCCAGAAAAGGATGATGAAAGACTCCAAAGAGATCAGTGGTGAGTCTGATCCAAACTCCCTCCTTCCCAATAATCCTCTGAACATCAGACCCATACAGCTGGGCCACAACTGAGAGGGACAAAGCAAGGCAGAGCCCAGATGTCAGTTGCAATAGGAGAACTCCATTCCAGGACAGGCCTGTCTGGGTCATCCCCTGCAAGTACATACCAGGAGAAGAGACAATCCTGTATCTCCCCACTAGAGGAGATCTCCCTGACCATACAAGAGTGGGAGGAGAGGACTGCAGCCACATTCACCTCCACTGCCCCTTCTCTGTTATTTTGGGGTTTTTTAATTTTCTTTTATTATAGTTTAAAATGTGTGTTAATATATGTGTGAGGGTTCTACCTGAATTTCCTTTTATTCCCCGCTCCAATCTTTCTGTTTTTCTTCTCTATTCACTTTATGCTAGGGGTGTGTGTGTGTGTGTGTGTGTGTGTGTGTGTGTGTGTGTATAGATTTCTTGGTTTTTTGTTATTGTTTGTTTTGCTTCACTTTGTTGTTAGTCCAGTTTGTTTTGGGGCTTGTGTGTATATCTGTGTGTGTTCAATTACTTTTTGAATTGGTTTCTGCTTTGTATCATCATATAGAGTGGTGGTGGGGAGTGGGTTTCAGGGAACACATACCACAATAATTGAACATTATATTTGAAAGTAGTTTCTGAATTCTAGCACCACAACCCATACTTTATTCGAATCTCAAAAACTACAAGAGAGCAAAGCTTCCCGTCCACAGTCCTATTTCAAAATAGAATAAATCCAGAGCCTGGATCAGGGATGAATAGAGGACTGAGCAAAAATCAGAAGGGAAAACATCTCCCACTGACACTGAATAACAGAACTAAAGAGAAAAGCAAGAGATCTGTCACAAATGAGGAAAAACCAAAGGAAGACATCAGGCAATTTCAGGTGTACCAAAGACTAAACTGAAAAATCAGACCTTGGTGCCCAAACAATGGAAGTCACAAAAGACTGGCCTCAGAATATGACAGGGATTAGAGAATGGATGGAAACATCAACTAAGACTCAAGAAAGACAAGATGCAATGCAGAAAGAATTTGTAACAGAGATTATGGCAAAAAAATTTAATCCAGGAAATAAATAACAAGATGACAAGCAAGGAAAGCAGAATTAAGCAAGCTGAAGAAAGACTCTCAGGACTTGAAGACCAAAACATGGAATTAAATTGAGCTGTGAAAAACACAGAAAGAAGACTCAGAAAGAAAAAATAAAGCCTACAAGAGATGTGCAATTATATCAAGAAGCTGAACCTATGCCTAATTGGTATCCCAGAAGAAGAAAGGGAAATGGAGAACAACTTGGAGCAAGTATTCCGTGAGGTAATCCAAGAAAACTTTCCCCATCTCACTAGAGATGTGACCAGTCAAGCACAAGAGATACAGAGAACCCACAGAAGACATCACATGAGAAGACCATTCCCTAGACACATAATAATTTGCCTACACAAAGTAGGCACAAAATAAAAAATCCTAAAGGCAGCAAGAGAGAAAGGTCAGACTACATATTGGGGAAAACAATCAGGATAACAGGAGACACATTGGCAGGACAATACAAGCTAGAAGGGACTGGAGTCCAATATTCAAAGTCCTCAAAGGTAACAATTTCAACCAAGAATTTCCTATAGCTAAGCTCAGCTTCAACAGCAATGGAAAATTAAAATCCTTCCAAGACAACCAATCTGTAAGGGATTATGCAACTTCCAGATCAGCTCTACAGAAGATGCTTTAAAAGGTATGAAATATGGAAGAAAGAAAAAACAGAATGACCATGCACTTCCCAAGAGAACAGGAGAACACAGAATCAAAAGAGGCTATATATTACTGCAATCTTGAAAACACACACATACATCAATCCAAAAGTTAAAAGAAAACAAACAAACAAAAAACGAAAAAAACATTATAAGAACTACATGATAGGGATGAACAATCATATTTAAGTAATCAGCCTGAACATGAATGGACTAACTGCAGCACTAAAAAGACACAGAATGGCAAACTGAATAACAAACCATGACACAATAATTTGCTGCATCCTGAAGACTCATCTCACTACAAGGGATGCATGCAGACTTAAAGTAAAATGATGGAAAATGAGCTTCCAGGCAAGTGGATCACAAAAGAAGGCAGGAATTGCAATCTTAATATCAGACAAAAAGACCATTAAGCTATAAAAAATATAAAAATATCCAAAAGGACACTAAATAATGATAAAAGGCTCAATCCTTCAACAAGAAATATCCATTCTGAACATATATGCACACAACACAGGAGTACCAGCATTTATAAAGCAACTACTAAGTAAACTAAAAAAAAGATATTGACTTTAACACTATTATAGCAGGGGACTTGAATACTCCACTAAAAGCCCTGGATAGATCATTGAGGCAAAAAAATCAGCAAGGAGATTGAGAACCCAAACTTGACATTCCATCACAAGGACTTAATAGATACCTACAGATTATTCCACCCAACAACCACAGAATATACATTGTACTCATCACAACATGAATGTACTCCATGATCAATCACATCCTTGGCCATAAATCAAGCATGAACAAATTCCATAAGTTTGAAATCTTGCCATGCGCCTTCTTAGACCACAGTGGAATAAAAACACATATCAACACAAACAAAAATTCCTCAAAGCCCACAAAGACATGGACACTAAACAGGATGATGCTGAAAAACGAATGGGTCAACACTGAAATTGACACAGATATTAAAATATTCCTGGAAACAAATGAAAGTGAAGAAACATCTTACCAGAAACTCTGGGATGCCATGAAAGCAGTTCTAAGAAGGGAATTTATATCTCTACAAGCACTCATCAAGAAAATGGAAGAATCACAAATGGAGAGCTTAACAAATCACCTAAGGGAGCAGGAAAGAGAAGAACACAAAAACCCCTACTTTAGCAGAAGAAACCATATCACCAAAATAAGAGCCCAAATATGGGACATGAAAGACAAAAATATAGAAAACATCAACAAACAAAAAAGCTGGTTCTTTGAAAGAATTCACAAGATTGATGGACCCCTAGCCAGAATGACCAAGACAAAGAGAGAAAATGCCCAAGTAAACACAATCAGAAACACAAAAGGTCAAATCACAACTGACTTCAAAGAAATACAAAAGCTTATCAGAAATAACTATGTACACCTATTTGGAAACAAACTGGATAACCTAAATGAAATGGAGGACTTTCTCACATCACATAACCTCCCCAAGTTGAAATAAGAAGACATTGAGACACTAAATAGATCAATAACAACCCAGGGAATTGACTGTCATACGAAAACTACCTACAAAAAAAATCCCTGACTGGATGACTTTCCAGCAAAATTCTACAAAATGTGCATGGAGGGGGTGATACCAATCCTATTAAATGATTTCCAGGCAATAGAGAAAGATAGAATTCTCCCTGAATCATTTATGAAACTGGCATCACACTGATACCCAAACTTGGGGAAAATCCAACAAAAAAAGAGAACTACAGCCCAATATCCCTTATGAACATAGATACAAAAATCCTCAGTAAGATTCTAGAAAATCAGATCCAAAAACATATCTCAAAAATCATTGCCAGGCTCTGTGGCTCAGCCTGTAATTCCATGCCTTGGGAGGCTGAGGTGAGTGGATTGCCTGGGCAGCGAGACCTCATCTCTACAATAAATCAAAAAAAAGTCAGCCGGGCATGGTAGCGCATGCCTGTAATTCCGGCTACTTGGAAGGCTGAGGCGGAAGGATCGCCGGAGCCCAGCAGGTCGAGGCTGCAGTGGCTGGGAGCAGCCACTGCACTCCAGTCTGGGCGACTGAGTGAGACTCCAACTCAAAAAAAAAAAAAAATCATCC
Source organism: Cephalopachus bancanus (assembly GCA_027257055.1). Lineage (NCBI taxonomy): Eukaryota > Metazoa > Chordata > Mammalia > Primates > Tarsiidae > Cephalopachus > Cephalopachus bancanus. The sequence continues at coordinate 1,015,635 of JAPVLO010000517.1, forward strand.
ACCATGACCAAGTAGGCTTCATCCCTAGGATGCAGGGATGGTTCAACATTTGCTAGGCCATAAATGTAATTAAAAATGGCAACAGATGTAAAAACAAGAACCACATGATCATCTCATTAGATGCAGAGAAAGCTTTTGATAAAATCCAGCATCCCTTCATGATAAAAACCTTGAAATACTTAAGTGTAGAAAGAACATTCCTCAAAATAAGTGCCATCTATGATAAACCCATAGCTAACATATTGCTAAATGGACAGAAACTGGAAACATTTCCCCTGAAAACTGGAGCAAGACAAGGTTGCCCACTCTCACCCCTCTTGTTCAACATTGTGTTGAAAGTCCTAGCTTGGGCAATTAGACAAGAGAAGAAAATCTGGGGTATCCAAATATGAAAAAAAGAAGTCAAGCTATCCCTCTTTGCTAATGATATGATACTTTGAAAATCCAAGAGAATCTGTCAACAACGTACTTGCATGGATAAAAGATTTTGACAAAGGCTCAGGGTACAAAATAAATGAAGAAAAGACAGTTGCATTCTTATACACCAACAACAAGCAGGCAGAGACCCAAATTAAAAGTACAATCCCACTAACAACAGCCACGAAAAATGAAATACCTAGGCATTTTCCTAACCAGAGAAGCGAATGACTTTTACAATGAGGACTACAAAACATTGCTCAAAGAAATCCAGAATACACAAACAAAAGGAAAAATATTCCATGCTCATGGATAGGAAGAATCAACATTGTTAAAATGTGCATCCTACCAAAGACAATGTACAGATTCAACACAACACCCATTAAGTTACCAACATCCTTCTTCTCAGACCTGGAAATGACAATACAGAAATTCTATGGAAATATAAACTACCACAAATAGTCAAAACAATCCTTAGCAAAAGAAACACAGCAGGAGGTATCAACTTCCAGTCTTCAAACTTTATTATAAGGTTACAGTGAGCAAAAGAGCTTGATATTGGTACAAGAACAGGCATATAGACCAATGGAACAAGATAGAGATTCGAGAAGCAAAGCCTCAATTCCTCAACTAACTCATCTTTAACAAAGCCACCACCACCAACCACTGGCGAGAGGAGAACCTATTCAGTAAATGATGCTCAGAATACTGGCTGATCACATGCAGAAGATTGAAACAGGACCCCTACCTATCACCATACACCAAAATTAATGCTAAACAGATCAAAGGCCTTTACATGAAACCTCAAACTCTAAAAATCTCAGAAATCACAGCAGACATCCTTATGGAAATTGGAACTGGTAACCAATGCCTATTCAGAACCGTAAGTGCCTAATACATAAGAAATACAATAGACAAGTGGGACCTCATCAAACTGATGAGCAAAGCAAAAGATGACATCAGGAGAGCAGGGAGACACCCCACAGAGTGGGAAAAAATATTTTCCAACTCTATATCTGATAAAGTTCTAACATCTAGGATCTACAAGAAACTCAAATCTGCTGACAGAAGAAATACAAACAACCCCATTAAAAAGTGGGCAAAAGACATGAATAGATTCTTCTCAAAAGAAGATATATGGGCAGCCAACAGACACATGAAAAAGTGCTCAGTCTCACTCATCATCAGAGAAATGCAAATCAAAACCACATTGAGGTACTACCTCACCCCAGTAAGAATGGCCATCATGAATAAAACTAACAACGACAGATGCTTGCAAGGATGTGGAGAAAAAGGAACGCTTCTACACAGCTGGGGTAAATGTAAACTTGTGCAACCTCTTTGGAAGACAGTGTGGCAATTTCTGAAATAACTAGAAATTGACCTTCCACATGACCCAGCAATTCCCCTGTTGGGAATATACCTGGAGGAACTCAAATCATTCTACAAAAAGGATACCTGCATACATATGTTTGTTGCAGCTCTATTCACAATAGCATAAACATGGAACCAACCATGTTGCCCATTGAAACTGGACTGGATTAAGAAAAATGTGGTACATATACACAATGGAATATTATGCAGCCTTAAGAAAGGACAAACATAGGGACTTTTCAGCAACTTAGATGGATTTAGTCGATCATACTCAGTGATCTATCAGAGAAACAAAGAATATAGTACCATATATTCTCACTCATATGGGGACCTTGAACAATTATAATATTATAAGAAAGTGATTGGCAGTAGTGGGACACTATCATGGGAGGTGGTTGGGATTGACAGTTGAAGGTAATTGATAGGGGAGGGAGGAGCATACCTCATCAACAAGGGTACCTGCATAATCAACGTTTGTATATCTAAGTCTGAATTGTATCCCACATCTTTATAATAAAAACATTAAACACTACAGAATAATAAAAGGTCCTATTAATTCACAAGAAATATCCATCCTAAACACATATGTACCCAACACAGGAGCACCAGCATTTATAAAGCAACTACTGAGTAAATTTAAAAAAGATCATACTCAGTGATCTATCACAAAAACAAAGAACAGAGTACCATATATTCTCACTCATAAGCAGACCTTGAACAATTATAACACTATAAGAAAGCATTTGTCAGTAATAGGATACTGTCATGGGAGAGGGGGTGGGATGGCAGTTGAGGGAAACTGCTAGAGGAGGGAGGGGCATAACTCATCAAGGGTAGTTGCATAATCAATGTTTGTGTAACTATCCCTGAATTGTACCCCGCATTTTTATATTAAAAAAAGAAAAGTATAAAAATAAAACAGAAAAAAATAAGATCTATGAAAAGGAAAAAAGATATTGACTCAAACTCTATTATAGCTGGGGACTTACATATCCCACTAGCAACCTTCAATAGATCTTCTAGTCAAAAAATCAACAAATTGATCTGCAACCTCAACTTGACACTTGACCAAATGGGCTTAATAAATACCTACAGAATACTTCACTCAACAACCACATAATATACAGTCTCCTCATCACCCCATGGAATATACTCCAAGATCAATCACATCCTAGGCCATACATCAAGCATAAACAATTTCATAAAATTGAAATACTGCCATGCACCTTCTCAGACCACGGTGAAATAAAAATAAATATTGACACTAACAAAATATGCCCAAAACCCACAAAGACATGGACACTAAATAGCATGATGCTGAACAATTACTAAGTCAACACAGAAATCAAAACGGAAAATAAAAGCTTCTTGGAAACATATGAAAATGAAGAAACATCTTACCAAAACCTCTGGGACTCCATGAAATCAGCTTTAAGAGGGAAATTTATATTTTTTCAAACATACATCAAGAAAATGGAAAGATCACAAATTAACACCCTAACAAATTACATAAGGGAGCTGGAAAGACAAGACCACCAAAGCCCTAACATTAGCAGAAGAATTCAGATCAATAAAGTAAAAGCCCAAAAACAGAACATAGAAGGGAAAAATATTATAGAAAAAAACCAACAAAGCAAAAAAATGGTTCTTTAAAATTATAAACAAGATTGATGGCCCCTAGCCAGAAAGACCAAGAAAAAGCCCAAATAATCAGAGATTATTTCCAAACAATCAGAAATACAAAAGATCAAATCACAACTGACTCTGAAGATATACAAAAGATTATCAGAGACTACTTTGTGCGCCTGTATGGAAACAAACTTGAAAACTTTAATGAAATGGAGGACTTTTTGACACCATAACTTCTCAAGATTGAAACAAGAAGACATTGAGACACTAAATAGCCCAATAACAACCCAGGAAATTGACTCCATCATAAGAAAACTACCTACCAGAAAAAAAAAAAAAAAAGCCCAGGACCTGACAACTTTCCAGCAGTATTCTGCAAAACATATAAGGAGGAGCTGATACCTATCCTACTGAAAGTATTCCAGGCAATTGAGAAAGACGGAATTCTCCCCAAATCATTTTATGAAGCTAGCATCACACCGATACCCAAACTGGGTAAAGATCCAAAAAAAAACGGAGTACTGGTAAGATGGCAATGGCACAGGTGGGACAGTGAGATTCTCTGAAAGTGAGTTCCCATAAAGACTCTTGCTTCCCTCTCCCCACCACTTGCCCACCACCAGTTGCACCAGCCTGAGGCCTAGAGACCTGGCTACTGTGGCCCTGCCACCACCACTGTTCCATCGCAGGTGGCCCAGGCCCCAGCCACGTAGAGCCCCCAGCTCCCAGCTCCCTCCCCAGCTAAACCATCTCACCCGGTCCCAAGCTGCTGCCTGTGGAGGTCCTCAGATACCACCTTGTGGAGATCTGGGTTTCCTTGCTGGCTACACTGCTCTGCCTGGCATCCAGCCACTGCCAACTCCCTCCCTGGCTAGAGTGCCCAACCTTGTCTCAGGCCGCCACTGCCTATGGAGGCCTTCCATGCCTGCTCCTCTGAGCTACTGGCTCCATCACTGGTTAAAGTGCCCCGTGCAGGGCCCAAAGTCACCACCTGTGCTCATCCCTCTGATCTCTGGGTCCTGGACCTGGCAGAGGTGCCCAGACCCATCTCAAGCCACCATTGCCCAGAAAAGCTCTAGGCGCCCACCCCTCAGAGATACCAACTCCATCCCTGGCTGAAGCACCCCATGCATGGCCCGAAGCCACTGCCCCACCACATGCCCTTAGGAGCTTCGGGTCCCCACCCTGGCTGAGATGCCCAGCCCCATCTCAAACCGCTGTTGCCCAGGAAGGCCTTAGGCTCCCTCATCTTGGGGCTCCAGGCCCCCACCCTGGTTGAGGTGCCCAGTCCCATCTCAAGCTGCCGTTGCCCAGTGGGACCAGAGAACAGCTGGAGCTAGAGACCAGCATTTTTGTTTGTTTGATTGTTTGTTTGTTTGTTTTTGTTTTGTTTTCTCTTACTCTTATTTGTTTTTAGGTCTATTTTCATTTATTAGTGGGTACCTCTGTCTGTTTGCCCATTTACTCTCCTATCTCCGCCTTCTGCTTCCCACTCTCCCTGTTTCATTTCTTTCTCTTCTCTTACATCATTTTACTTCCAGGGAGCAAACTTATACCCCCACTTTATGAACAGACTACAAGGCAGTGGGAAGCAGGATCCAGCATATCCATACACCTGTCAGTGGGTTCTGGGTTCTGCAGATAAACTTTGAATCACAGCTCCTCCCTCAATAAATCTCAAAGTGGCAAAAGGTATAACCCTCAACCTACAATCCAGCCTCAGAATTGAACAAAACCAGAAGATTCACATAAGGAAGAATAGGAGATTGAGCAAACAGAAGTAAAAAACAACCCCACCACCCTGAACAACAGATTTAAAGAAGAAAGAGGTAGAAAAAAAGGAAACAGTGGGGAGGTAAATCTACACAGATGAAGAAAAATCAAAAGAAGAATATAGGTCTAACATAGAACCTTGGGAGATCAGATATTGAGAAAACAGACTTCAGAATGCAAAAAATGAAGAGTCCCCAGAATGATTGGTCATATACTACAAAGACATTAATAGAGAGAATAAAAAGAATTGAGGAGAGACAAGAGGAAAATAGGAAGGAGTTGATAACTGAGATAACAGCAGTAAAAAATACTGTGATTGAAGTAAATAACAAACTAATAAGCATGGAAAGCAGACTTAGCCAAGCAGAAGACAGAATCTCAGAACTTGAAGATCAAAATATAGAACTAAATCAAACAGTCAAAAACAGAAAAGAAGCTTAAAAAGACAGAACAAAACTTTCAAGAGATCAGCGATTACTTCAAGTGAAAGAACTTAAGAGTAATTGGCCTTCCTGAGGCAGAAAGAGAGACAGAGACCACCCTGGAATAAACATTCCACAAAATTATTCAAGAAAATGTCCCTCACCCCATTAATGATGTGAAAATTCAAACACAAGAAATTCAGAGAACCCCAGCAAAACAACAAATGAGAAGACCAACTCCTAAGCACATATTAATCTGCCTCAACAAAGTAGGTATAAAAGAAAAAAATCCTAAAAGCAGCAAGAGAAAAAGCTCAGACTACCTACCAGGGAAGACCAATCAGAATAGCAGCAGATTTATCTCCAGAAACCCTTCAGGCTAGGAGAGCTTGGTGTCCAATATTGAAAGTGCTCAAAGATAAACAATTTCAACCAAGAATAACCTACACAGCCAAGCTAAGCTACATCAGTGAGGGAGAATTAAAATCTTTCCCAGACATCCAATCCCTAAGAACTTATGCTGCCTCCAGACCAACCCTACAAGAAACTCTTAAGAAAGTATTAAACACAGAAGAAAAGGGAAAAAGAACAACAATATTCTTTATAAGTGTGCAGGAAAAAAGATTGAAAACACACATGAACCAACACAAAAACCAAAAGAAAGGCATCAAACAAACAAGTACAACAACAACTCTATAAGAATATCATGACAAACATAAACCCTCACATTTCAATAATTAGCCTGAATGTGAATGGACTAAATGCACCCCTGAAAAGACACAGAATGGCAAAATGGATAAAATATCATGAGGCAGCAATATATTGTCTCCAAGAGACTCATCTCACCTGAAAGGACACTCACAAACTCAAAGTAAGAGAATGGGAAGCAAATTTTCAGGCACATGGAGCACAAAAGAAAGCTGGAGTTGCAAACCCAATCTCAGATAAAATACCCTTTAAGCTGTCAAAATTCAAAAAAGATGAAGAAGGTCACTATATAATGATAAAAGATTCAATTAATCAGCAAGAAATATCCATCCTAAACATATATGCACCTAATATAGGACCAGTAATGTTCGTAAAGCAGCTTTTAGGCAAACTTTAAAAAGAGATTGACTCTAACACTACCATAGGAGGGGACTTTAATACCCCACTCACAACCCTAGACAGATCCTCAAGACAAAAAATCAGCAAGGACATGCAGAACCTCAATGAGACTCTTGAACAAATAAACTTAATTGATACTTACAGAACTCTCCAGTCAAAGACCATAGAATACACATTCTACTCATCACCACATGGAACATACTCCACGGTTGACCACATCATTGGCCATAAATCAAACATAAACAAATTTCATAAGATTGAAATCTTTCCATGCACCTTTTCAGACCACAGTGGAATAAAAATAAATATCAACACCAACAAAATTTCCCCAAAGTCCACAAAAACATGATCACTAAACAGCATGATACTGAACAATGACTGGGTCAACACTGAATTCAAAGAAATAGGAAGATTCCTGGAAACAAATGAAAATGACGAAACATCTTACCAAAACCTCTGGGATGCCATGAAAACAGTTTTAAGAGGAGAATTTATATCTCTATGAGCACACATCAAGAAAATGGAAAGATCAAAAGTGGAGAGCCTAACAAACCACCTAAGGGAGCTGGAAAGAGAAGACCACCAAAACCCCACCTTTAGCAGAAGAATCCAAATCACAAAAATAAGAGCCCAAATATGGGATATAGAAGACAAAAACATCATAGAAAACATCAACAAAACAAAAAGCTGGTTCTTTGAAAGAATTAACAAGATTGATGGGCCCCTAGGCAGACTGACCAAGAAATGAGAGAAAAATCCCAAATAAATACAACCAGAAATACAAAAGATCAAATCAAAACTGACCCTGAAGACATACAAAAGATTATCAAAGATTACTCTGTACACCTATATGGAAATAAACTTGATTACCTATATGAAATGGAAGACTTTCTGACATCACACAACTTACCTAAGTTGAAACAAGAAGACACTGAGACACTGAATAGACCAATAACAACCCGGGAAATTGACTCTGTCATACAAAAACTACCTACCAAAAAAAAAAAAGCCCTGGGCCAGATGACTTTCCAACAGAATTCTACAAAACATAATACAAGGAAGAACTGAAGAACTGATACCAATCCTATTGAAAGTATTCCAGGCAATTGGGAAAGATGGAATTCTCCCCAAATCATTTTACAAAGATAACATTACAAACTGGGTAAAGATGCAACAAAGAAAAAGAACTACAGGCCAATATCCCTTATGAACATAGATGCAAAAATCCTCAACAAAATTCTTACAAATTGGATCCAAAAGCACATCTCAAAAATCATCCACCATGATCAAGTAGGATTTATCTCCAGGATGCAGGGCTGGTTCAACATTCGCAAGACCATAAATGTAATTAAATACATCAACAGATGTAAAAACAAGAAACACACGATTATCTCATTAGATGCAAAAAAAGCTTTTGATAAAATTCAGCATCCCTTCTTGATAAAAACTCTCAAACACCTATGCATAGAAGGAACATACCTCAAAATAGTAAGTGCCATCTATGACAAACCCACAACTAACATATTGCTAAATGGACAGAAACTAGAAACATTTCCCCTAAAAACTGGCACAAGACAAGGCTGCCCAATCTCATCCCTCTTGTTCAATATTGTGTTGGAAGTCTAGCTCAGGTAATTAGACAAGAGAAGGATATCAGGGGTATCCAAATACGAAGGGAGGAAGTAAAGTTATCCCTCTTTGCTGATGATATGATACTATACCTTGAAAATCCTAGGGAATCTGTCAAAAACCTGCTGACACTGATAAAGGACTTTGGCAAAGTCTCAGGGTACAAAATATACATGCAAAAGTCAGTTGCATTCCTATATACTAACAACAAGCAGGCAGAGACTTAAATAAAAAGCATGATATCATTCACAATAGCCACCAAAAAAAAAAAAAAAAATGAAATACCTCGGCATTTTCCTAACCAGAGAAGTGAAAGAACTTTACAATGAGAATTACAAAACACTGCTCAAAGAAATCCAAGAAGACACAAACAAATGGAACAATATACCATGCTCATGGATAGGAAGAATCAACATTGTTTAGATGTCCGTCCTACCAAAGGTAATCTGCAGATTCAACACAATACCCATTAAGTTACCAACATCATTCTTCTCAGACCTGGAAACGACAATATAGAAATTTATGTGGAAACATAAATGACCATGAATGGCCAAAGCAATCCCTAGCAAGAGAAACAAAGCAAGAAGTATGACATTTCCAGACTTCAAACTGAACTATAAAGCTACAGTAATCAAAACAGTCTGGTATTGGTATAAAAATAGGCACATAGACCAATGGAACAGGATAGAGATTCCGGAAGCAAAGCCTCAATTCCTCAACCAACTCATCTTTGACAAAACTTCCAACAACAACTACCAGAAAGAGGAAAACTTATTTAGTAAATGGTGCTGGGAAAACTGGCTGACCACATGCAGAAGATTGAAACAGGACCCCTACCTATCACCATACACAAAAATAACTCCAAATGGATCAAAGATCTAAACATAAAACCTCAAACTATAAGAATCTTAGAAAATGCAGAAGACACCCTTATGGAAATTGGAACTGGCAACCAATTCCCATCCACTACCCAAAAGATCAAGACCTTAAGAAATAAGACAAGTGGGACCTCATCAAATTAACGAGCTTCTGCAAAGCAAAAGAAACCATCAAGAGAGCAGGGAGACAGCCCACCGAATGGGGAAAAATATTTGCTAACTATATATCTGACAAAGGCCTAACATCGAGGATCTCCAAGGAACTCAAATGCACTGAAGGGGAAAAAACAAATAGTCCTTTTAAAAAGTGGGCAAAAGACATGAATAGACACTTCTCAAAAGAAGATATATGTGCAGCCAACAGACATACGAAAAGTGTTCATCCTTACTCATCATCAGAGAAATGCAAATCAAAACCACACTGAGATACTACCTAACCCCTGTAAGAATGGCCATTTTTAATAAAACAAACAACAACAATGCTGGCAGCAAGGATGTGGAGAAAAAGGGACGCTTCTACACTGCCAGTGGGAATGCAAACTTTTACAACCTTTCTGGAAAACAATCTGGAGATTTCTGAAAGAACTAGAAATTGACCTTCCGTATGACCCAGCAATTCCCCTAATGAGAATATACCCAGAGAAACTCAAATTATTCTGCAAAGAAGATACCTGCACATGAATGTTTATTGCAGCTCTGTTCACAATAGCAATAACATGGAACCAACCATGTTGATCATCGAAGCTGGACTGCATAAAAAAATATGGTACATATATACAATGGAATATTATGCAGCCATAAAGAATGACAAATATATGTACTTTGCAGCAACCTGGATGGATTTGGAGTCGATCATACTCAGTGATTTATCACAGAATCAAAGAACAGAGTTCCATATGTTCTCACCCATAAGAGGACCTTGAACAATTATAATGCTATAAGAAAGCGATTGGCAGTAATGGGAAACTGTTGGTGGGGGGATTGTCAGTTGAGGGAAACTGTTAGGGCAGGGAGGGGCATACCTCATTAGCAGGATTACCTGCATGATCAATGTTTGTATACCTAACCCTGAATTGTATCCCACATCTTTACGTTAAATAAAAAATTTTAAAAAGTGTACGAAGAATAAACACAATGGAGAATGGATAGTCTCTATAACAAATGATGTTTGGAAAACTGGATATGTACATGAAAAATGATAATGAAATTGGGCCCTATCTTACACAACACATAAAAAGAAACTCCAAATGTATTAAAGGTAAAAAAATACAAAAAAAAATAATAAAATAAAATAAAAGAGAGAGAGAACTACAGGCCAATATCCCTAATGAACATAGATGCAAAATTCTCAACAAAGTTATAACAAATTGGATCCAAAAACACATCTCAAAAATCATCCACTATGACCAAGTAGGCCTCACCCCTAGGATACAGGGCTGGTTCAACATCCAAAAGACGATGAATGTAATTAAATATATCAACAGATGTAAGAATAAGAACCACATGATTATATCATTAGATTCAGGGTAAAATTCAGCCTCCCTTCTTGATTAAAAAAAAACAAACCTTGAACACTTAGATTTAGAAGGAACATACTTCAAAATAGTGAAGACCACCTGTGATAAACCCACAGACAGAAACTGGAAGCATTTTCCCTGAAAACTGGAACAAGACAAGACTACAGTCTTACCCCTCCTGTTCAATGATGTGTTGGAAGTCCTAGCTAGAGCTATTACACAAGAGAAGGAAATCAGGGGTATCCAAATAGGAAAAGAACAAGTTAAGCTATCCCTCTTTGCAGACGATGTGATACTATACCTCAAAAATCCAAGAGAATCTGTCAAAAACCACCTTGCACTGATAAAGGACTTTGGCAAAGTCTTGGGCTACAAAATAAAAGTGCAAAAGACAGTTGCATTCTTATCCACCAAGAGCAAACAGGCAGAGAACCAAATGAAAAGCACAATCTCATTCACAATAGCCACCAAAAAAGAGAAATACCTCAGCATCTTCCTAACCATAGAAATGAAAGAACTCTATGATGAAAAGAACAAAACACTGCTCAAAGAAATACAAGAAGACACAAACAAATGAAAAAATATCCTTTGCTCAGGAATAGGAAAAATCAATGCTGTTAAGATGTCCATCCTACCAAAGGCAATCTACAGATTCAATACAATACCCACTAAATTACCCTCATCATTCTCCTTAGACCTGGAAATGACAATATAGAAATTTATATGGAAACATGAAAGACCATGAATAGCCATAACAGTAAAAACAAAGTGGGAGGTATCATACTTCCAGACTTTAAACTTTACTATACGGCTACAATAATCAAAATAGACCGATAGTCGTGCAAGAACAGAAATATGAACCAATGCTACCAGATAGAGATTCCTGAAGGAAAACCTCAATTTTACAACCAAGTCATCTTTTACAAAGCCTCTACCAACAATCACTGTGGAGAGGAGAACCTTTTCAGTAAATGGTGCTGGGAAAACTGGCTGATCACATGCAGAATATTGAAACAGAGCCCCTACCTCTCACCATACACAAAAGTCAACTCTAAATGGATCAAAAACCTAAGCATAAAACCTCAAACTATAAGAACATTAGAAAATGCAGGAGACTCCCTTATGGAAATTGTAACTGGCAACCAATTCCTGATCAAATCTCCAAGTGCCCATGCCATAAGTCATAAAATAGACAAATGGGACCTCATCAAATTGAATAGCTTCTGCAAAGCAAAAGAAACCATCAAGAGGGTGGGGAGATAGTCCACAGAATGGGAAAAAAATATTTGTCAACTTATATCTGACAAAGGCCTAATATCCAGGATCTACAAGGAACTCAAATGTACCAAAATGAAAAAAACAAACAGCCCCATTAAAGAGCGGGCAAAAGACATGAATAGCCATTTCTTAAAAGAAGATATATGAGCAGCCAATAGACACATGAAAAAGTTCTCAGCTTCACTAATCAGCAGAGAAATGCAAATCAAAATCACATTGAGATACCAGCTAACCCCAGTTAGAATGGCCATCATTAATAAAACAAACACCAACAGAAACTGGTGAGGATGCGGAGAAAAAGGAAAACTTGTACACTGCTGGTGGGAATGCAAACTAGTGAAATTTCTTTGGAAAACAATGTGACAATTTCTAAAATACCTAAACCTTCACCTTCCATATGATCCAGCAATCTCCCTACTGGGAATATATCCAGAGGAGCTCAAATAATTCTTCAAAAAAGACACCTGCACACGCATGTTTATTTTAGCACTATTCACAATAACAAAAACATGGAACCAACCATGCTGCCCATGGAAACTGTACTGAATTTTTAAAATGTGGTACATATACACAGTGAAATATTACACAAGAATAAAGGACAAACATATGGACTTTGCAGCAACTTGGATGGATTTAGAGTATGTCATACTCAGTGTTCTAGCACAGAAACAAAGAACAGAGTACCACATGTTCTCACTCATAAGCGGACCCTGAACATCCCCCATAATACTGTAAGAAACGGATTGACAGTAGGAGGATACTGCTGGGGTTGGGGTGGGGAGCACAACATAAATAAGGGCACCTCATCTCAAACCTGGAAAAGTGGGGACCAAAGGGAGACCCAAACTTACCTGTACCATGACCACTTGTATACCTAATCCTGAGTTGTACTCCATATCTTTAAAATAAAATAAAATAGTTCTTTAAAAAGTGAAAGAGAAATTCAGGTTTTTCAGACAAACAAAAACTGAGAGAATACATTGCCAACAGATTTACCATATAAGGAATGTTAAAATATATTCTTTAGGGAAAAGGAAACTCTGTAGGTCTGACAATTTAATTTACACGAAGACAAGAAGAATCAGAGAAAGAATAAATGAAAATAAAATGGAAATAATATTTTTCTTACTCTTAATTGTTCTAAAAGGTGATAGCTTGTTTAAATAATGATAATAAAATGTATAGTATATGGAGACATGAAATAAATGGCAGCAATGACAAAATAGATGGCACTGAAGAACTGAAAATACTTTCCGATATGTGTGCTAAAAGTTAAGTGATATAGTTTTATTTGAAGGCAGATTTAAATTATTTAAACATGCATATTGCAAACACTAGGAAAATCATTAAATTTTTAAAAAATCAATAATTGATGTGCTATCAGATTAGATAAACTCGAATCATACAAGAAGCAAAGTTAATACCAGATAGGGCCGAAAGGAGTGGGAAAAATAAGCAACAAATGCTATGAATAGAAAGCAGTAACAAACATGGTATATAATAATCTATCCCAATAATCAATATAAATGTACATAGTTTAAATATGCCCATTAAATTACATAGGTGGTCAGAGTGGATAAGAAAAAGCAAGACCTGAATAAAAAATTGTCTGTGAAAACCCACTTTAAATATAAAGACTCAGGTAGATCGGAAGCTAAGGAATGATAAAAACTTATACTCTAATAAAAAGCTTGGCTAGGTTTCATTTCAAACAAAGAATATTTCAGAACACAAAAGAATACTAGACATAAAGATGGGTATTTCATGTGATAAGGGATCAATTATCCAAGAAAACATAACAATCCTTAATGTATATTCACTTAACAACAAAGCACCAAAATATGTGAAGCGAAACTTGTAGAACTGAAAACAAAAATAGACAATACACTATTATATTTGAAGACTTCATAAACCCTATCAGTACTTGCTAGATAAAGCATGCAGAATAGTCAGTATAGACATAATACATTTTACCAGCACAGTCAACTAGATCAAATTGATATTAATGGATTGCATCCAACAATTGCAGAATACACATTATTCTTAAGCTCCCGTGGGCTGTTCACCACTACTGACCATATTCTGGGTCACAAATCACACTTTAACAAATTTAAAATGATAGGAGTCATACAAAGTAAGTTTTTAGAACACAATGAAATTAGACTAGTGGTAAATAACAGAACGATAGTTGGGAAATTAGCAAACATTTGGAAATTTAAAAAGATACTTCAAAGTAAAATATAGATTAAAAAGTCTCAAGATATATTTTTAAAATAGTTTTAGCTAAATTAAAATAAAATTATCAAAATTTTGGCATGGTACAAAAAGCAATGCTTGCGAATGAGTAGCATTAAATGTCTATATTATATTAAAAAGAAAGATCTAATATTAATAATCTGAGTTTTCACGTTAGAAAACTGAAAAAGGCCGGGCTCGGTGGCTCAGCCTGTAATCCCGCGCCTTTGGGAGGCTGAGGTGAGTGGATTGCCTGAGCCCGAGGGTTCGAGACCCGCCTGGGCAGCGAGACCTCATCTTTACAATAAATCAAAAAATCAGCTGGGCGTGGTAGCGCATGCCTGTAATTCCGGCTAACTCGAAGGCTGAGGCGGAAGGATCGCCGGAGCCCAGCAGGTCGAGGCTGCGGTGGCCGGGAGCGGCCACTGCACTCCAGTCTGGGCGACAGTGTGAGACTCCAACTCAAAAAAAAAAAAAAAAAGAAAACTGAAAAAGAAGAGTAATTTATGACCGAAGGAAGCAAAAGAAAACAAATAACAAAATAAAAAAAATAAATAAAGCCAGGCTCGGTGGCTCAGCCTGTAATCCCGCGCCTTTGGGAGGCTGAGGTGAGTGGATTGTCTGAGCCCACGGGTTCGAGATCCGCCTGGGCAGCGAGACCTCATCTCTACAATAAATCAAAAAAATCAGCCGGGCGTGGTAGCGCATGCCTGTAATTCTGGCTACTGGGAAGGCTGAGGCGGAAGGATCGCCGGAGCCCAGCAGGTCGAGGCTGCGGTGGCCGGAAGCGGCCATTGCACTCCAGTCTAGGCGACAGAGTGAGACTCCAACTCAAAAAATAAAATAAATAAATAAATAAATAAAAACAGGAAAACTATAGAGAAAAATCAATGAAACCAAAAGCTGGTTATTTGAAAAGATGGATAAAGTCAATAAACCACTAGCTAGGCTAAGCATAATAAAAACAGAAAACACACAAATTTCCAATATCTGCAATGAAAGAGAACTCATCACTACTGGTCCCATGGGTTAGGGAAAACAAGTACTATGAAAAACTCTATGTCTACACATTTGATAACTTAGATGAAATGGACCAATGTCTTGAAAAACACAAACTAAGAACGCTCATACAAAGAATGATAGATTATCTGAATAGGCCTGCATCTACTGAAGAAATTTAATCAATAATTAATAGCCATCCCCCCAAAATCACCAAGCCCAGATTTTTCATTGGTCAATTCTATCAAACATTTAAAGAAAAATATAAAAGCAATCACAATCTCTTTCAGAAGATAAAAGCAGAGGAAATGCTTCTTAACTCATTCTACAAGGCTAGCATTGCCCAAATATGAAAATGAGATAAAGATATTACAAGAAAATTAAACTAAAGACCAATATATATCACTAAGATAAATCCAAATATGTCCAAAATATTAGCAAATCAAATTTAACAGCATATAAAAAGAGTTATACACCATTACCAATTGGAATTTATTACAGGTATACAAGCCTGATTCAACAATTGAACATCAGTCATGTATTCTACCATATCAATAGGCCAAAGAAGAAAAGTCATATGATCATATCAACTGATGCATAGAAAGTATTTGACAGTATGCAACATTCATTCAAGATAAAACTCTCAGCAAATGAGGAATAGAGATGCACCTTCCCAGCTTAATAAAGAGCATCTACTAAAAACCTACAGCTAACATATTTATTAGTGAGGAACTGTGCCCTTTCCCCCTAATGTCAGCATCAAGACAAAGATATCGTCTCATCATTCCTACTAAACATCATACTGGAAGTTCTAGTTGGTGCAAGAAAGACAAGGAAAAAAAAGCAGCATACAGATTGGGAAGAAAGAAGTAAAATGCTCCTTTTCCACAAATTATCTAAGTAGAAAGTTCCACAGAATTGACAAAAAAATCCTGGAAATAAGTTGGTATAGCAAAATCACAAACTTCAAGGTTAATACACAAAAATTAATTGCTTTCCTATATACCTTCAATGAATAGTAAGAATTAAGCTACTTCTCAATTAGATGTATCGGGGGAAACCTCCCAAAACTGAATTTATTTTTAAAAACTATGTATTTAGTCTTACATGTTTAAACTTCAGTTACCTTCAAAGTACTCTCAGTTTGATGCAATACACCCATTGAGATACTTTTTTCCACTGCTCAAAATAGTTTTTGAACTTGTTAATGTTGATATCTTTTAGTGTTTCTGATGTTTTTGTTTCACCTTTTCTACATGGGTAAAATGTTTCCCTTTGAGGACCTTTTTCATCCAGGGAAACAAACAAACAAAAAAGTTGCTAGGGACAAGATGGGGTGAATAGGGACAGTGGGGCATGGCAGACATACTATTTTTGGTCAAAAGCTGATGAGCACAGCAGTGTGGTGTGGGCAGGTGTGTTGTTATGGTGGAAAAAACAGTCACTTGTTTGCCCCAACTTGGGACATTTCTTCCACAAATCGTGAAGCAACTTTCTTAAAACTTCTAGATAACAACTTGGATTAACCGTTTGATCCAGAGGAAAAAATGTTGAGTGTACTACAAGAGTCCCAAGCTCAACATGATAATTCCGTTTTGTGTGTGGGGGAGCCTCCATTACACACGTAAGACAGTAAGCATCTCTCCCTCTCTCTCCCATTCTCTCCCCCCCCCTGTCTCTCTCTCTGTGTGTGTGTGTGTGTTGTGTGTGTGTGTGTGTGTGTGTAGTAGCCCTTATGGGAGAGGCAGTATGATGTGAGATAATAGTTAGCATCATGAACTTGATTTTATCATTTTTTTCTGTGACCTTAAAAGTGCTCTAAAAATAGTCTATTAAATTTTTAAAGTATAGACCTAAGTCAGTAGACCTTATATTTAAACTCAATTCTTCCATTTACAAGCTTTGTGCCTTTGAACAAGTTATTTCACCTCCTGAAATCTCAGTTTTCCATCTGTGAAGCAACAATAATAATAGCACCAACTCCTGGGATTACTGTAATTTTGATCTCAGTAATGTATACAAATTGCTTAAGCACAGTATTTGCTACATAGTAAGTCCAATAAATGGAGGCTTCTATTAGTATTTTATGAAATCTATATGGACAATTATTAACTTAAAAACTTACCAATATATCCTTACAAAAGCTGTTCAAACAAAGGATTCAAGATCATCATAGCGCTGTATATAATTTTTCAAAGAGAATATGGCTCTCTGGGAGGGCCCTAAAGTCAGGAGAGTCTTAAGCATTTCACTTACTTTTTTTTCTTTCTTTCTCCCTTCCTTCCTCTCTTCCTTCCTTTGCTTCTTTTTTCTTCCCATGTATTCTTTCTTTACTATGGTATCTATTATTTAATATTCTCCTTTTCATCATCTCTGTCCTCTACCCACTAGTTGCCAGTCGCACCACAACTTACAGTTGTGGAAGCCATAATTGTCTCCAGACATTGTCAAATGTCTCTTGGGGAACCTAATTGGGGAACCGTTGTAACCACGACTCTAGGCAATAAGATATTAGGAAATTAAAGAGTTAGCAATTGTAAATATCAACCTTTTAACAAAATTATATTAAATATGAAGTGAACTTTAGGCATTTTTCCTTTCCAGTCTTTTAGTAAATACAGTAACAGGTTTGCAATGATCATCAAAGCATAGGGGGATGGCAAACGAAATTCAGAAAGCTAAAATATTAAATAATAAGATAACATTTTACAATGCTGCTATTGTTACATAATCTATAATATTACAATTGGTGTAAATAACGGTGTGAAATGGAATAATGAAACTGAATGTCACCTAGTATCCCATCCCTAGACTTTCTAAGTAACCACATCCAGCCCTTCAACATTCCAGCTTCTGCATACTCACTTTGAAAAAAGAATAAAATCGGGGGCGGGAGGGGATAAGCCGGCATTTTTGTCATAATCCTTGGAGAATTCTAAGAACCCCATTATATCTGTTTTCATAAAATAATTAAATTCATGACACACATTTCTCAGACTTGAGCCTACAGCGCCACTTAGTGTCTCGTATTGTTAATAGGCGAAAACGGTGTAAGTGGTTTTAAGTGGTTTAAGTGGTCCTAGGTCTAGTAAGCAAATAAATGCTGTTTCTATCTTCTGATTTTGGCAAAGCACTTACTTAAAATAATAAAGTACAGTGAAACTATAACTCAAATATAAAACAGTTGGCGTTTCACTGATGCTTAGGGAAAAATCCTATTTCCCCTGATAAATAAGGCACTGAAAGCCTAAACTCAGGTATTCAGGCACGAAAACTCTTCTCTCATCCTGCCCTGTTCTACTTCTACAGCAGTAATTAGGTCACAGTAAAGGAGTCAAAGAAAAAGGAACAGCTGGCCGGGCTCGGTGGCTTAGCCTGTAATCCAAGCACTTTTGGAGGCGAGGCGAGAGGATTGCCTGAGCCCTAGGGTTCAAGACCAGCCTGGGCGACTTGGCGAGATCTCGTCTCTATAATAAATCAATACTTAGCCAGAGGGTGGTAGCGCGCGCCTGTAGTTCCAGCTCCTTGGAAGGTTGACGCGGAAGGATCGCGGAGCCCAGCTGGTCGACGCTAGAGTGGCTGTGAGCGTGCCACTGCACTCCAGCCCGGGAGACAGAGTGAGACTCCAACGCAAAGAAAAGAAAAGAAAAGAAAAGAAACAACTGATAATAGGATAAAGAAGTTTTGGGGTAAGGAGGGTAGAGAAACTTAGACATGGCATGCAGAGTATTTTTTTTTTAAGTATCTGCAAATTTATTCTCATAAATGCACCCACAAAAACATTAGTCAAACTAATACCTATCCAATCAGATAGATACTCTTAAAATATCATTTTCACACAAGAAAAGCAAAATTACACACAAGTATGTACCACATCTTTTTTTATCTAGTCCAGCTTCGATGGGCAGCATGGTTGGTTCCATGTTTTTGCTAATGTGAATAGAGCTGCAACAAACATGCGTGCGCGGGTATCTTTTCTGTCGAATGATTTGAGTTCCTGTGGGTATATTCCCAATAGGGGGATTGCCAGGTTGTGTGGAAGGTCAATTTCTAGTTCTTTCAGAAGTCACCACACTGTCTTCCAAAGAGGTTGTACTAGTTGGCATGCAGAGTTTTTAAAAAAGGTGTTTTTGTGGTTTTTGGTTTTTGAGGGAGACACCTTGATTATTATTTTTTTGTTAAAGCAATACATCCACATTGCAAGTAATTCAGAAAATTATGAAGGATCAGTAAAATCATGTGTAGTCCTGTATCTATACAGGAAATATTTTTAATATTTTGATGTATCTTTTTCTATGCACATGCCCAGTATAATAAACTGCTTTCCTAAGCAATCTATCACAGCAACAAGGAACCGAATACTACACATGCTCACTCATAAGTGGGTCCTGAACATTAGTCACATTAGCACAAGGGAGGGATTGGCAGTCACTGGGCTCAGGGAGGGAGGGAGAGAGGAGGGTGGGGGTCATGTAACAACACAAAGGGTACCTTGTGCACTACCAGGGCGATTGAGGGCCCAAAATTCAATTGGAAGCCCAAACTTCACCAGCATGCAACCTACTTATGTAATTAATCCTCACTTATACCTCACATATCTATAATGAAATAAAATAAACATAAAGAAAAAAATTCCCAAAAGCAAAAAAATAAAAACAATATTTAAAACTAAACTGAAAATTAACCAATGGTGTTAGAAGTCTGAGTAGTTATTACTTCAACGTAGAGGTAGACATTAACTGGAAAGAAGCTAGAGAAATTACTAGAAGCACTGGAAATGTTCTATATCTTGATCTGAGTGATGGACACATACACACACACACACACACACATATGTATGCATGTTTGTGTATAACTTATCCATTAAATTTTACATTTATAGTTTGTGAATATTTACATCTCAATAAAAATAAAGCAAAGAAAAACTAAACTAAAGATTAATTTCAATTCCAATAGAGAAACTCACCATCAATTATTTATTTGTTGAAATTTTTATAATTCAAAGTAATATGTGCATGACTAAATATTCTAAGAGTACAAATAGATAGAAAATGAAAAATTGATATCTTCACGCACTCAGGCTCATTTTTCTTCATTAGAGGCATTACTTATTAATTATTTTTATTTTTATTTTTTATTTAAAGATGTGGGGTACAATTCAGGGTTAGGAATATAAATGTTCCTTATGCAGGTACCCTTGTTGATGAGGTGTGCCTCCGTTTCCCCAGGCAGATTCCCACTACTGCCAATCCTGCTTCCCCACCCCCTTCCCAGCATTTTCCCGCTACTGCCAAACCTTTTCTTATAGTATTACAATAATTATTCAAGGTCCACTTATGAATGAGAACATGTGATACTCATTTCTTTGTTTCTGTGATACATCATTCAGTATTATAGACTCTAAGTCCATCCAGGTTGCTGCGAAGTTCATGATTTTGTTCTTCTTTATTGCTGCATAATATTCCATCGTGTATATGCACCACTTTTTTTATCCAGTCCTCTTTTGATGGGCAGCATGGGTTGGTTCCATGCTTTTGGTACTGTGAACAATGCTGTGATAAATATATGTGTACAGGTATCGTTTTCAAAGAGTGATTTGAGTTCTTCCGGGTATATTCCCAGTAGCAGGATTGCGGGGTCATATGCAAGGTCAATTTTTAGACCTTTTAGGAACTGGCATACTGTTTTCCACAGAGGTTGTACTAGTTTACACTCTTACCAACAGGGTCAAAATGTTCCCTTTTCCCCACATCCTCTCCAGCATCTGTTGTTTTTTGAGTTATTGGTGATAGCCATCTTGACTGGAGATAGATGGTACCTCAGTGTAGTTTTGATTTACATTTCTTTGATGATTAGTGAGGCTGAGCATTTTTTCATGTATCTGTTTGCTGCATGTATCATATGTCTTCTTTTGAGAAGTGTCTATTCATATCTTTTGTCCACTTTGTAATGGGGCTTTTTTTTCTTTTTGGCATGCTTGAGTTCCTTGTGGATCCTAGATGTTAGGCCTTTGTCAGACATACAGTTGGCAAATATTTCTTCCCAGTCTGTGGGCTGTTTTCCTGCTCTCTTGATGGTTTCTTTGACTTTGCCGAAGCTTGTCAGTTTGATGAGGTCCCCCTTGTCTATCTTATCTCTTATGGCATGGGCACTTGGGGTTTTGATCAGGAGACTTATTAATGTTAAAAGCTACTATGTAATATAATAGATAATGTAAATATATAATTATCAATTATACCACTTATCTCTTTAATAAATTTGAATATTTTTTTTCCATATTGACATACATACATAGACTCTAATTTTGTCAATAGTATGGTATTCTACTGTATGGATTTACCCTACTTTTTATAACCAGCTGTTTACTGATGGAAATTTAGTGTTTTTCTCCTAGTCTGGAGCTTTATAACAACTAATCTTGCAACAAACATCCTTGTGCATACATCTGTCCACATGCGTATGTTAGTCATATGTAATTCTAGAAGTAAAATTGCTGGATCAGTGGTAACGTGTAGCTAAGATATATTGTCAAATCTCCTTTCAATTAGATTGCAACAATAGCATATATAACAGCATGTTGCAAGTGATATGATATCAAAATCTTTAACCTTTATCAATCTGATGGGTAAAAAAATGGTACCTTTGCTTTCATTGCCATTTATATTGCTCGAAATGGACCAGATATGTTTTCTTTAAATGTTATTTGTATTTATTTTGATGATCAGTTTTTTGTGTCTTTGGCCTATCTTATATTGAATTTGTCTTAGTTTGGGCTCCATTGAAAGCAAAGCCAGATATAAGAACTTGGGTTCAGATAATTTATTTGAGACGTAATTTCAGAAAACCAGAGTTGGAGAGCTGGTAGGGTGAGACTAAGAGGAAGAAAGGTCAATAAAAAGATCCATCATGTGGATTACTGCTATTGGCAGTAGAAATTGAATCTGCCAGGTCCTCCTGAGAAGGTACACAATGGCTCCAAGCATTGTTCACCTGAAAGTTCAGAGACTGCAGACATTTCTCTATTAGTTTCTGTCCCTCACTGATTGAGCACTACCCACAGAATGTTAAATCCTTTACATTCTCAGTCTGTGCTTGTATCTCATAGAGAAGGCCATGAGACAGGAAGTGAAAAGATAAGTGAGTCTTCACTTGAGCCTGTATGCTGTCAACTCTCCTTTCCTGCTGGGCCAGAGATTTCAATCCTGCACTGGGACATAACAGGGCAGTCTAGCAATACTGGTAAGAGGGTTCAACTGCAATAGCAAGCCCCTCCTGGGACGCCTCTTTTCATTCGTGAATATGAGATTCCTCTTCCTTATCCAGAGACACTGGGTGTCTGGGTAACATTGGGAAGAGGCATAACAACCACTCAGTCAGAAAGCCTCTTGGCCCCTGTAGCCCTAAGAAATACTCCAAAGAAGACACACAAATGGCCAGCAGATATATAGAAAACAATGCTCAATACTATTAATCAACAGAGAAATGATATTTAATGAGATATCACCTCACACATTTCAGAATGGCTATTATTAAAATGAAGAAAAATAAGAAGTGTTAGCGAGAATGTGGAGAAAAGGTAACCTTTTTACACTGTTTTTGGGAATGTACGCTGTTATAGCCATTATGGAAAATCATATTGAGGTTCCTCAAAAAAATAAAAATAGAATTCAGCAATTGTACATTTGGATATATATACAAAGAACCTATGTTCAATATGCCAAAGAGATATCTACACTTTCATGTTCATTGCAGCCTTATTCACAATAGCCAAGTCATGTGTTCATCAATCTAAGTGTTCATCAACAGATGAATGGATTAAAAAAACATGGTATATATGCACAATGGAATATTATTCACCTTTTTATAAAGAAAGAAATTCTGTCATTTTGGACAACATAGATGAACTTGGAGGACATTATGCTAAGCAAAATACATCAGGTGCAGACAGATAAATACTGCATAATCTCACTTATATGTAGAACCTAAAATAAACAAACTCATAGAAAAAAAGAGTAGAATGGTGGTTACCAGTGGCTGAGGGTAGGGAGAATGTGACATTTTTGTTGATTAAACTGTAAGTTTCTGTTAAACAAGAGAAATATGTCTTTATAATATACGGCACAGCATATTGGTTAAAGTTTATAATAAAATACTGTCTAATTCAAAAATTGCTAAAATAGTATACTTCAAATGTTATTACCATGAAACATAAGTATTTGAGGCAATGAATATGTCTATAAGCTTGATTTAATTATTCCACATTAGATACACACATCATAACATAGCTTGTTACCTCATAAATATATATAATTATAATGCTAATTTACAAAAAATTAAAATTGAAGAATCTTACTAGAAATCTACAGTAATCAAAAATGTATGGTACTGGCATAAAGATAGGCATATAGATCAATGGCATGAAATTGAGAGTCCATAAATAAAATTGATACATTTATGATCAATTTATTTTCAATATGGGGTTACAAGACATTTCAGTTGGAAAGCACAGTGTTTCCTACAGAGTGTGCCAAAAAATGTATACACATTTTAAGAAATGAAAAACTATATTAAAATTGTAATACTATATACCGATAACAAAAGAGAAATACACGTCACATTTGACTTCTGAAATTACAAGATGTGCTCAAACTTATTACCACCAGTGTCCAGACATTTCTGATTATGGCAAACTACTGCAAGGTTTGTTGCTATGTGAGGCCTCCCGGAATTTCCCTTATGTACATCACACACAGTACCATGCATCTCAAACTTATTACGAATGCAAGTAATTGTTAGGCATGTTGGAATTTCTGTTGCATACTTGCTCCTTCACTGTCATTGAACTTCTACAACTCTCTTGAGTTTCAAAGACCACTTCAGAATGGTCTTGAACTCCGTGAAAAACAACTGTCCTTGAGCCATTTTCTTTGACTGTCCTGCCTGTTGCCTGATAACACTAGCATTCATTTGATTAACATCATCTTTTGAGTGAATGTCATACTACATATTGCTACCATAATTCATTTCTACTTCAAAAAACAATACATAGATAACATCTCTTAAAATGTGTATACATTTTTTAGGTATCCCTGGTAGTTCTAGGACAAATGGATATCCACATGCAAAGAAACAAACAAAAAAATTAATTTGAACTCCCTTCTCACACATACACAAAATTAACTCAAAATGTATCAAAGACATAAATGTGGTGCTAAAACTATGAAACCCATAGGAAATAAAGATAGGATAAAGTCTTCATGACAGTGAATTTAGCAATAATTTCTTGGACATGACACCAAAGGTACCACAACCAAAGACACAAAATAGATAAATAAGAGCTCATAAAAATGAAAAAAAAAACTTTTGTGGAATAAATAATATCATTAATAAAATAAAAATAAAAATATGGAATGATAGAACATGTGTGTAAATCACATATCTGTTAAATGGTTTCGGTTCAAAATATATATAAAGAACTCTTACAACTGTACAACAACGAAACAGCAATTAAAAAATAAAGTATATACATATATACTTCTTTAAGGAAGATAGACAAATAGCTAAGAAACATATAAAAATATGCTTAGCACCATTAGTCATTAGGGAAATGCAAATCAAAAGTACAATGATACCATGTCACATCCACTAGGATGGCTATAAAATAAGTGGTGGAGAATAATAAGTATGTTCTATGATATGGCGAAATTGGAAACCTCAAAATATTGCTGATGAAAATGTAAAATGGTGCAGCCACTTTGGAAAACAGTTCAAAAAAAATCCTAAAAAGATCAGCATAGATTTATCATTAGATTACTAGTTACTTGAAATGAATGCATATATAAGGATGTACACAAATGAACGGCAACATTATTCATAGTGGTCAAAAGTGAAATAAACACAAATGTTAATCTGTTGAATTAATTAATAATCCATACCATAGAATATTATTCAACAAAAAATAATAATAAAGAATTAACAACTGTTAAGGAGTATGAGATTTCTTTTGAGGTTGATAAAAAATTTTTTTGTTTGTTTGTTTTTGAGTTGGAGTCTCACTCTGTCACCCAGACTGGAGTTCAGTGGCTGCTTTCGGCCACCGCAGCCTTGACCTGCTGGGCTCTGGCGATCCTTCTGCCTCAGCCTTCCAAGTAGCCGGAATTACAGGCCTGTGCTACCATGCCCGGCTGATTTTTTGATTTATTGTAGAGAGGAGGTCTCGCTGCCCAGGTGGGTCTCGAACCCATGGGCTCAGGCAATTCACTCACCTCAGCCTCCAAAAGGCGTGGGGTTACAGGCTGAGCCACCAAGCCCGGCGATAAAAATGTTTAAAAATATGTTCCTGATAATGTTTGCATCGTCTGTGAATATTTTAAAAGCCCTTGACTTGTATATTTTGAAGAGATAAACTTTATGGTATTCAAATTATATGTCAATAAAGCTGGGTTTTTTACAATTTTATTTTAAAGATGTGGGGTACAATTTAGGATCATGTATGCAAGTGGTCATCATACAATTAAAGTTTGGGCCTCTCTTTGGTCCCCACTGTGCCTGGTTTGAGATCAGGTACCATTACTGATGTTATGTGCCCCTCCTTGCCTGACAGTTTCTGGTTACTGCCAATCCTTTTCTTATAGTATTATGGTAACTGTTCAGGATTGGCTTATGAGTGAGAATATCTGGTACTCAGTTCTTTGTTTCTGTGATAGATCACTGAGTATTATAGACTCTAAATCCACCCAAGTTGCTGCAAAGTCCATAATTTTGTTTTTCTTTATGGCTTCATAATATTTCATCATGTATATGTATCACATTATTTTTTTTTTGTCCAGTTCAGTTTCCATGGACAGCACAGTTGGTTCCATGTTTTTGCTATTGTAAATAGTGTCACAATAAACATGCGTATGCAGGTATTTTTTTTGCCGAGTGATTTAAGTTCCTCCAGGTATATTCCCAGAAGGGGGATTGTTGGGTCGTATGGAAGGTCAATTTCCAGTTCTTTTAGGAACCACCACACTGTTTTCCAAAGTGTTTGAACTAATTTGCATTGTCACCAACAGTGTTGAAACATTTTCTTTTCTCGTCATCCTTGTCAGCTGTCAGCATCTGTTGTTTTTGTTGTTGCCAGCATGCAGAAGAATGAAACAGGACCCCTACCTATCACTACACAAAAATCAACTCCAAATGGAAAAAGACCCTAAATGTAAAACCTCAAACATTAAGAATCTTAGAAAATGCAGGAGACAACCTTATGGAAATCAGAATAGGAGACCAATTCCTGATCAAAACCCCAAAAACCATACCATAAGAGATAAGATTGACAAGTGGGACCTCATCAAATGGAAAAGCTTCCGCAAAACAAATGAAATCATCAAGAGAGTGGGGAGACAGTCCACAGAATGGGAAATAATATTTGCAAATGCATAGCTGACAAAAGCCTAACATCCAGGATCTATAAGAAACTCAAACATGATGAAAGGTGAAAAACAAACAGCCCCATTAAAAAGTGGGCAAAAGGCATGAATAGACACTTCTCAAAAGAAGACATATGAGCAGCCAACTGACACATTAAAAAATGCTCAGCCTCACTGATCATCAGAGAAATGCAGATCAAAACCACATTGAGATACCACCTAACTCCAATAAGAATAAAACTGTTTTTAAACAGTAAACGAATACATCATGTGAACAGTAGGTTATATTAGTTTGGAGCTCAAAAGAATTGTAGAAGCTGGAGATAATTATTTTGGTGTTGTCAGTATATAGATGAGATTAAATCACATAAGAATAGTTTTCACTTAAAAATAAAATATAGGAAAAAGGGTAAGATGGTGACAGATCCAGTCAGTGTGTGAGAGTCTCTGCATGAGTGAGTGCACAAAATACCTAATCTGCATCCATTTGTGTGTACAAGGGTGAGTGAACATCAGAGGAGACACAGGATGGACATCAGAGGAGACACAGGATCAAGCACCTGGGCCCCCCTGTAGAAACAGCTGCAATTTGCTACTGCTCTGAATTCACACCCACTGCATACAGAAGGATCCACCATCTCCTGGGCATCTCTTGGGAAAAAGCAGAAGAGATCAGCTACCTGTTAATGTCTGGCATCTGGCCCACACTACCACCTGTGGCAACAGTCCAGGCACTGGCTGCAGGGACCGTGGAGCAAACACAGGGAGGAAACTTGGAGCGGAGCCCTACAGGGAGAGAAAACATGGACTGCCACCATTTTCTGTGCCCTGGGATTGGGCAGAGACCTGCTTTATCTCTTATCTTTATTTCTTATCTCTTTATCTCCTGTTTATCATGAGCAACCTGCATCCTAAGACAGAGAGGTGAGCTCCACAACCTTCTGAAATCAACTATCATCTGCCCAGAGAGAATACTTCAAGTGCATGATACTGGAGAGATAGACGCCCCACCCTCACAATGGACCAAACACAGATGCATGCAATGGGAGTGGAAGACCAAGCAGCAGACAAGTTGGGAGCTTTTTCTGGGAAGAACCGCTGGAGTGACCCGAATGCTGGCAGCGAGGACCACGGAGGGAATGCAGGGAGGAAACCTGAGGCAGACTCCCACGGAAGCAGTGAGGAGAGGCCACCCCAAGCCTGGACTGGGCTGCAGAGTCTTGTCAGCAGGTCCCAAGATATGGAGACTGGTAACTGCTGGGGAGTGAGCTATTGACCTCAATAGTGGCAGGAGCAGCAGCTGGTAGAGAATCTGAGCAGACTCTCTAATGCCTAGGCAGAGAAGTGCTCCAGGGCAGCCTCTGCAGAACAGCAGAACTGCATCTTGAGACCAGGCACTGATCTCTGTGTTGCACTGGGCCTGCTCTTTGTGACCTCAGAGAACATTGCCCCCAGTGCACAAGCCCTGGTGGGTAACAGCAGATGCAGAACTCCAGATGATCCCTCCACTCCGAGCCAGCTGCTGGATGATTTACACAGATAGGAGAACTGACCAAGAAGGAGGCTGGTGGCAGTATTGGTTTATTTTTAATGATCTTGTTTGGTTGCTTTATTTGCTGGTTGTTTTCTCTTTTCTTTCCTTCTTCTATTTCTCTTTCTTTCTTCTTTCTCTCTCTCTCTCTCTCTCTCTCTCTCTCTCTCTCTCTCTCTCTCTCTGTGTGTGTGTGTGTGTGTGTTTGTGTGTGTGTGTTTCTTTCTTTTTTCTTTTTCTATCTTTCTTCTTTTCCTTTCTCCTCTCCCCCTTTTCTCTCCTTCTCCCCTCTCTTTTCCCTCTTATACCCTGTCTTGGACTCAGGGGCTATGCAAGCATACCCTCTATAAGGTCATATTGTACAGAGACAGAGAGTGATTCCCAGCTGGCCCATTCACCAGATAGCAAACATTATGACTTGCCAATAAGTTCTGAATTCTTGCTGACCCCTCAACCCCTAGTAAGTCTTCAAAATTGTAAAGAGATAGCACAACACCACACCTCCAGTCCTACTTCATAAATAAACCCGGAGCCCTAGTTAAAGGAAAGAGGAAAGGTAGGCAAATATCAGAAGTAACTGCCTCTAGATTTTCCGCTGAGCAATGGAATTAAAGAGAAAGATAAGAGAGCTGCTACAAATGAAGAAAAACCAATGAAGAACTACTTATAACCATCAGAGCCCCAGCAAAAAGTCAGTGCTAGAAAGAACAGCTACTGGGGCAAAAACAATGGCTATCTCCAAGAATTACAGTACCCCAAAAGTCCTTAAAGAGATCAGAGAGTTATTGGATAGAATGAATAAAAATCAAGAAATGCAAGGGCTAAAACTAAATGAAATTGCAACAGAGCTAGACAAACTCAAGAAAGCGTACTCAGAAATAACAGAAATGAAGAACTCCATCCAAGAAATAAATAACAAACTGATAAACATGGGAAGCAGAATAGACCAAGCAGAAGAAAAAAAAAATCTCAGAGCAGGAAGACCAAAATATGAAATTATCCCAGTCTATTAAAAATATAGAAAAAGAATACTTAAGAAAAAACTCTCCATGAAATGTGTGATTTTATCAAGAAACCAAACCCACGTCTGATCTGAATACCTGAAGTAGAAATAGAAACAGAAAACTCCCTGAAACAAATGTTCCATAAGGTCATTCAAGAAAATTTCCATCATCTGGCCAGAGAGATGACTATACAAGCATCAGAGATTCAGAGAACCCCTGCAAGACATTATGAGAAGACCAACCCCTAGACATATAGTAATTCACCTACACAAGTAGATATAAAAGAAAAAATCCTAAAGTCAGCAAGGGCAAAAGGTCAGACTACCCACCAGGGAAGACCAATAAGAATTGCTGCAGACTTATCTTCAGAAACACTACAGTCCAGAAATAATTGAACCCAAGTCTTTAGTGTTCTCAAAGATAAACAATTTTGACCAATAATTTTCTATCCAGCCAAGCTAAGCTTAATCAACGATGGAGAATTAAAATCATTCCCAAACATCCAATTCCTAAGAGAATATGCTGCTTCAATACCAGATCTACAAGAGATACTTAAAAAGGTGCTGTGCACAGAAGAAAAAGAAATAAAAGAAAGACTATATAATTCACAAGATCAAAAACAAACACAGAAGCAGCAGAACAAACAGCATACTTGCAAAAATGAGAGCACACACATATATGAACACAAAAGGTAAATGAAAACAAAATAGCCCTATAGGAGCATTATGACAGGGCAAACTCTCACATTTCAATAATCAGCCTGGATGTGAATGGACTAAATACTTCACTGATAAGAAATAGAATGGAAAACTGAATAAAAACAGATGACCCAGTAATTTGCTGTCTTTGGGAAACACATCTCAACACAATGGACACCCACAGACTCAAAGTTAGAAAATGGAACATAAATTTTCAGGCAAATGGATCACAAAAGAAGGCATCAGTCATGAACTTAATAATAAACAAACCAACTTTTAAGTTATCAAAAAATTAAAAAGATACTGAAGAATATTGCATAATGATGAAAGGTTCGATATATCAACAAGTAATATTCATACTAAACATATATGCACCCAACACAGTAACATCAGTTTTTGTAAAGTAACTGCTAAGTAAACTAAAAAAAGATATTGGTTTTAACACTATCATAGCTGGAGACTTAAATCTCCCATTAACAACCCTAGATAGATCATCAAGGTAAAAAATCAACAAAAAGATCTGGAACCTCAACTTGATACTTGACCAAATGGACTTGGTAGATACATACAGAACACTCCACCCAACAACCACAAAATAAACATTCTACTTACCACCACAGGGAATGTACTCCAAAATCAACCACATCAATCAAGCATAAAAAAATTTCACAAGATTGAAATTCTACCATGCACATTTTCAGGTCACAGTGCAATAAAATTAAATATCAACACCAACACAATTTACCCCAAACCCAGAAAGACATAGACACTAAACAGCATGAGGCTAAACAACTCCTGGGTCAACACAGAAATCAAAATAGAAATTAAAAGATTCCTGGAAGCAAATGAAAACAAAGAAACATCTTACCCAAACCTGGGATGCCATGAAAACAGTACTAAGAGGGGAATTTATATCTTTATGAACACATATCAAGAAAATAGAAAGATCACAAGTTAACAGTATAACAAATCACCTAAGGGAGCTGGAAGGACAAGACTACCAAAACCCTAACTTCAGGAGAAGAATCCAGATCACCAAAGCAAAAGCCCAAATATAGGACATAGAAGACAAAACTACCATAGAAAAAGATAACAAAATAAAAGTTGGTTATTTGAACGGATAAACAAAATTGGTGGACCCCTAGCCAGAAAAAGCCCAAATAAACACAATAAGAAATGCAAAAGATGAAGTCACAACCTACTCTGAAGAAATACAAATGATTATCAGAGATTACTATGCACACCTGTATGAAAACAAACTTGATAACCTAAATGAAATGGAGGACTTTCTGACATCACACAATCTCCCAAGGTTGAAACAAGAAGAAACTGAGATCCTCAATAGGCCAAGAACAACCCAGAAAATTGACTGTTATAAGAATATTAACTATAAAAAAAAAGTCCCGGGCAAAACAGATGTCTAGTAGAACTCTACAAAACATAAAAAGTGGACCCAATACCAATACTATTGAAAGTATTCCAGGCAAAAAAGAAATATGGAGCTCTTCCCAAATCATCTTATGAAGCTAAGAGCACACTGATACTAAACCAGGTAAAGATCTAACAAAGAAAGAAAATTACAGGACAATATCCCTTTTCTGCATAAATGCAAAAATTTTCAACAAAATTATAGCAAACCAGATTAAACAATACTTCTCGAAAATCATCCAGCATGACCTAGTAGACTTCATCTCAAGGATGCAGGGCTGGTTCAACATCCTCAATAAAATAAAATAAAATAAAATAAAATAAAATAAAATAAAATACATGAACCGTTGTAAAAACAAGAACCACATGATTGTATCATTAGATGCGGAAAAAGCTTTTGATAAAATCCATCATCCCTTCTTGATAAAAACACTTGAACACCTGGGAATAGTGGGAACATACCTGAAAATAGTAAGAGCCAGCTATGATAAACCCACAGCCAACATATTGCTAAACAGCAGATACTAGAAACATTTCCCCTGAAAACTGGAACGAGACTAGGCTGCTCACTCTCACCCTTCCTGTTCAACATAGTGTTGGAAGTCCTAGTGAGAGCAATCAGACAAGTTAAAGAAATCAGGGATATTGAAATAGGAAAAGAGGAAGTTAAGTTATCCCTCTTTGCTGATTATTTGATCCTATACCTCAAAAATCCAAGAGAATATGCCAAAAACCTGCTTTCACTGATAAGGGACTTTGACAGAGTCTCAGGGTACAAAATAAATGTGCAAAAAGACAGTCACATTCTTATACACCAAAAACAAGCAGGCAGAGAACCAAATAAAAAGCACAATTCCATTCACAATAGTCGCAAAAACAAAACAAAACAAAACAAAACCTTGGTATCTTCCTAACCAGAGAAGTAAAAAACCTTTACAATGAAAACTACAAAACACTGCTAAAAACTGTCAAAGGTGACCCAAGCAAATGGAAATATATTCAATGCTCATGTATTGGAAGAATCAACATTGTTAACATGTCCACCCTATCAAAGAAAATCTACAGATTCAATGCAATACCCATTAATTTACCATCATTCTTCTCAGACCTAGAAAGGACAATACAGAAATTCATAAACCATAAATAGCCAAAACAATCCTTAGCAAAAGAAACAAAACGGGAGGCATCACGCTTCCAGACTAAAAACTTTACTATATGGCTATAATAATCAAAACAGTCTGGTATTGATACAAGAACAGGCATATAGTCCAATGGAACAGAGTACCGATTCCAGAAGCAAAATCTCAATTTATCAACCAACTCATCTTTGACAAAGCCTCCAACAAGAACGACTGGAGAAAGGAGAACCTATCTGGTAAATGGTGCTGGGAAAACTGACTGACCATGTGCAGAAGGGTGAAACAGGATCCCTTTCTATCACCATACACAAAAATCAACTCCAAATGTATCAAATACCTAGATGTAAAACATGAAACATTAGAAATCTTAGAAAATGCAGGAGACATCTAATTAGGCAACCAATTCCTGATCAAAACTCCAATGTCCATGCCATAAGAGATAAGATAGACAAGTGGACTCTCATCAAACTGAAAAGTTTCTGCAAAGCAAAAGAAACCATCAAGAAGACAGCCCACAGAATGGGAAAAAATATTTGCCAATTGCATATTTGACAAAAGCCTAACATCCAGAATCTACAAGAAGTTCAAATGTGCCAAAAGGAAAACAAACAAACAAACAAACAGCCCCATTAAAAAGTGGACAAAATACATGAATTGGAACTTCTCAAAAGAAGACATATGAACAGCCAACAGACACATGAAGAAATTTTCAGCCTCACTAACTATCAGAGAAATGCAAATCAAACTTCATTGAGATACCATCTAACTCCAGTAAGAATGTCCATCATTAATTTAAAAAAAAAAAGATGCTGGCATGGATTCAGAGAAAAGCGAACACTTCTACACTGCTGGTGGGAATGCAAACTTATTCAACCTCTATGGTAAACAGTGTGGAGATTCCTAAAAGAATTAGAAATTGACTTTCCATACAATCCAGCAATCCTTCTTCTAGAAATATACCCTGCGGAACTTACATCACACTACAAAAACAATACCTGCACATACATTTTTATTGCAGCATTATTTACAATAGCAAAAACATGTAACCAACTGTGCAGCTTGTTAAAACTGGACTGGATTAAAAAATGTGCTACATATACACAATGGAATATTATGCAGCCATAAAGAACAAAATTATGGATTTTACAGCAACTTGAATGGATGTGGAGTCTATAATACTCAATGATCTATCACAGAAACAAATAACTGAGTACCACATGTTCTCACTCATAAACAGACCCTGAACAGTTACCATAGTCCTATAAGAAAGGAATTGTCAGTTGCTGAA
The DNA here is from genome assembly GCA_027257055.1 of Cephalopachus bancanus. NCBI lineage: Eukaryota > Metazoa > Chordata > Mammalia > Primates > Tarsiidae > Cephalopachus > Cephalopachus bancanus. The sequence continues at coordinate 1,049,392 of JAPVLO010000517.1, forward strand.
AACTGTCAGCAGAGAAAGGGGGGCACATAGCACCAGTAAGGGTACCTGATCTCAGACCAAGTGAAGTGAGGACCAAAGGGAGGCCGAAACTTTACCTGTACAATGATCACTTGTATACCTAATCCTGAATTGTACTCCACATCTTTAATAAATAAATAAATAATATACAAAAGAGATGTAAGGTACTAGAACTGAGACTTAAGATAACTCCAACATTTCAAGACCAGAGTGATGGGAAGAAACCAAGTGAAGAGACGGGAAGAAATGAAACCAGCTAATAGAGTTGTGTAGTTTTCTATGACCACAATCAACTTGCACTTGTGATGTAGGAGACAAATCAGGATAGGGTGGTGTCCAGAAGCAAAAAGAATAAACTATTTCAAGAAAGTAGCAATATATTGTCAAATATTGTCAATAAGCTAAAATAAATTAGAACTGGGAAGAACTGTTGTTGTATTTAGCAATGTGGAGGTTGTTGATGACCTCAACAAGAGTTCTTTAGCTCTTTCCATAAAATGGGGGAAATAAATCTCTGGTTGTAATTAATATAAGACTAATTTGGGGAAGAAAAATGTCACAATTAATTTGGTACATGAATGATATTATGATGAGATTGTGTGTAAAATCATTATTGATATTTTTTCAGTGAAGCAGGAAAGTGGGTCATTAGGTGAGGATGAGAATGAGGGAGATTTTGAAAGATTAAGGGCTGAGGAGAAAATATGATGCTTTCATCTCTGAAAGTAGGGACAGTGAGTGAGTTAGGGAAATGTTTTATAGGTTATTGAGTGGACATTGCCAGTTCATGTATGAATTTCAGTCACACATTTAAAATGAGACCAGTTAGTGCAATTGTATATTTTATATAACCACAACCAACTGTGCTGGTGTGGGTGTGGAGGAGATGAAGAGTGTGCTTTAAGGAAATCTGTGTGTTGTTTTTTTCAAGCTAAAGAAAGACAGTGGAGGTAAGGGCCTATAAAAAGGATTCATTATGTTGACATAGAGTCTTAGCTGAGTAAGTCAGGGATAAAGGTAATTTGAGTGAAGGTAAAGGGCAGTGAAAACGTGTTAAGATCAATATATTGTGGCTCCATATGGGGTCAAATAAAGTTGGAGTCCAGTAATAGAGACAGTCAGCTGGAAAAATAAAGGTGGCAATCTGAGAGTGGGACATTTGAAAATGAGTTTATGAAAGAAGCATAGTTATTGGTAATAATATGGTCTAGAGGGTATTACTGTAGGGGTAGATGCCTGAGATAATGTAGCCGAGTTTATCCAAATTAGTAGTCAGTGTGAACTGAATATGGTAATTATAGTACCTGAGAATAGAGTGAGGAAAATAGAGGAGAGGATAATGGGCTTGATTAGCACGGGAAGGATATAAACCAACATTTCCGGGGTATGGGCCCGATAGCTTATTTAACTGACCTTACTGTAGAATATTGTGTAATTAGGTAGCACGAAGAATTTTGAGTTCTTAAGTATAGGTCCAATTGCTGTAATTCTAGAAATAAGAGGGCTTAAACCTCTCTTATTTACTCTATCAAAGTAACTCTTTTATCAGACATATTTCTTGTTTTATAGGTGGGTTGGGATGCTGCATATTAGGATAGGTATTGAGATATGTCATATACATAAGGCTAATGTGAGGGGGAGAAAATTTTTTCATAGTAGGTGTATTAGTTGATCATATCGGAATCATGGGTATGAGGCTCAAATTCATAGAAAAAGTGAGGTAAGAATGAGTGTTTTTGTTAAGAAGTTGATTGTGAATATTTCGGGTATAAAGATATTGTGTAGTGCGCCTAGGAAGATGATGGTAGTTAGGGCATTTATTATAATAATATTGGTATATTCTGCTATGAAGAATAAGGCGAATGGTCCTGCAGCATAGTCAACGTTGAATCCTGAAACTAATTCTGACTCGCCTTCTGTGAGGTCGAAGGGTGCTCGATTTGTTTCTGCTAATGTTGAGATAAATCATATTATTGCTAGTGGCCAGGAGGGGGCGATTAATCAGGAGTATTCTTGAGTTGTGATTAATGTTATTAGTGTAAAAGATCCACTTATTAGGAAGATTGCTGGTAAGATGATTGCAAGGGTTACTTCATATGAGATTGTCTGGGCTACTGCTCGGAGTGCACCGATGAGTGTGTATTTGGAGTTTGATGCTCAGCCTGATCAGAGGATTGAGTATACGGCTAGACTGGATGTGGCTAGAATAAATAGGATGCTTAAGTTTATACTGAGAAGGGGGTGTGGTATGGGTATGGGAATTCATATAATGAGAGCAAGGGATAGGGCAAGGGTGGGGGCAATGATATAAAGTAGGGATGTGAATGTGAGAGGTTGGAAGGGTTCTTTAATAAATAATTTTATGGCATCTGCAAAAGGTTGGAGGAGACCGTAAGGTCCAATAATGTTAGGGCCTTTTCAGAGTTGTATATATCCTAGTACCTTGCGTTCTGCTAATGTTAGGAAAGCTATAGCTAGGATTACTGGAATAATTAGGATTAATAGATTAATTATAAACATGTTGTTAAGAAGAGGAGTTGAACCTCTGATAATAAAGTTTTAAGTTTTATGCAATTACCGGGCTCTGCCATCTTAATGAACCCTGTTCTTGGGTAGGGTTATTTATTAATTTACTAGATTAAGATTATTGCATCTATTAAATAGGGGATGCTTCGGGTAGAGGTGGGTCCCATCTTTCTTGTCCTTTCGTACTGGGAAAGATAATAAATAGATAGAAACCGACCTGGATTGCTCCGGTCTGAACTCAGATCACATGGGATTTTAATCGTTGAACAAACGAACCGTTAATAGCAGTTGCACCATTGGGATATCCTGATCCAACATCGAGGTCGTAAACCCTATTGTCGATATGGACTCTGTAATAGGATTACGCTGTTATCCCTAGGGTAACTTGTTCTGTTGCTCAAAGTAAGTTTGGGTCAATAAGTGATTTTTGCTTAGACTGGTAAAGTCTTGGGTGTTATCATTCGGAGGTTTATTTGTGCTCCGAGGTCACCCCAACCGAAATTTACAGCTCATATCCAGTTGGGTGTTGGTCCTAATAGGTTGTTTGGATATTGGTTGAGTTGTTAAATTGAAGCTCCATAGGGTCTTCTCGTCTTATTAGGATATCTCCGCCTCTTCACGGAGATGTCAATTTCACTGATTAGAAGTAGGAGACAGTAAAAACCTCGTGTGGCCATTCATACTAGTCCTTATTTAGAGAACAAGTGATTATGCTACCTTTGCACGGTCAGGATACCGCGGCGTTTAATAAATATCACCGGGCAGGCAGTGCCTCTAATATTGGTTATGCTAGAGGTGATGTTTTTGGTAAACAGGCGGGGTTTAAGTATTGCCGAGTTCCTTCTACTTCTTTTAATCTTTCCTTTAAAGAAAACGCATGCCTGTGTTGGGTTAACAATGGGAGTAATAATTCATATATCTGTAATTATTTATATTAGGTTGTTAACTATCAGTGGTTTATCCGGTCTGATATAAGCTTGTGCGAGGAGAATAATTTCTTGTTACTTATATTAGCAGTATTGCTTCTACGGATTTATAGATTAGTCCAGTGTAATTATAGGAGTTGTGGTTGGTTATTGAAATTAAGGTACGTTGGGTAGAGTTGAGCTTGAACGCTTTCTTAATGGGTGGCTGCTTTGGGGCCAACTATGGAAAAGGGTGAATTAACTCTCTAAGTAAGGTTGTTTCCTATTTCTAAAGAGCTGTCCCTCTTTAGAGTGACATTTAAATTTCCATAGGGATTGTTTGTTCTGTAGGTAAATTTAATAAAGTTGAACTAATATTCTATTCTGGACAACCAGCTATCACCAGGCTCGGTAGGCTTTTCACCGCTACTTGAAAATCTTCTCACTATTTTGCAACATAGATGAGTGTGCCCTTCTGGCTGTTCACAAGTAGCTCGTCTGGGTTCGGGGCTTTTGGCTAAAGTTCTCTTTGTGAAATTGTTCTGGCTAATTCATTATGCAAAAAGTAAAAGTGGGAATCTTTGCTTTTTTTTACTTTAAGGTGTCTTTCATCTTTCCCTTATGGTACTTTATCTATAGCGCCTATATAAATTTCTATCTCCTATACTTTTAGGTTAAGTAAATGTTTTGGTTTACAGGATTTAATATGTTAGTTGCTTTAGTTTGGGCTAGGGTTAAGTTCAAAGTGGTCATTTGTGAAATCTTCCGGGTGTAAGCCGGGTGCTTTAGGTTTAAGCTACACTTTGTCTATTCCAAGCATACTTTCCAGTATGCTTACCTTGTTATGACTTATCTTATGTATTATGGTTCATTTTATGTAGTTGTTGTATAGGTTGCATTTGAGAAGGGTGATGGGCGGTGTGTGCGTGCTTCATGGCCTTTTTTCAATCAAGCTCTCTATTCTTGGTTTACTGCTAAATCCTCCTTTAATTCTTATTTTCATAAGAATATTCGTAGTGCTCTAAAGTAGAGAATGTAGCCCATTGCTTTCCACCTCATAGGTTACACCTTGACCTAACGTTTTTATGTTTATACTTGTGCTTACTTTAAGGCCTTTTTAGGGTTTGCTGAAGATGGCGGTATACAGACTGAATTAGCAACGGGTGGTAAGGTTAATCGGGGTATATCGGTTATAGAACAGGCTCCTCTAGAGGGATGTGAAGCACTGCCAAGTCCTTTGAGTTTTAAGCTGTTGCTTGTAGTACTCTGGCGAATAAATTTGTTTATATTTATTTATGTTTATGGATAAGCATAGTGGGGTATCTAATCCCAGTTTGAGTCTAAGCTGTCGTGTCTTCAAAACATTAAAGTCACTTTCGTGGGTTATTTTAGGTTTGACTGTAGCTTTTTACGGCCTAGTCAGGGTTTAACTTTAGTTTGGGTATAATTTAAACACGCTTTACGCCGGATCTTATTAGTTTGGGTTAATCGTATGACCGCGGTGGCAGGCACGAAATTTACCAACCCTATATTTCTAGTATGACTTAGTTGAACTTTCGTTTATTGCTTAAATTTATTACTGCTGTGTCCCGTGGGGGTGTGGTTGAGCAAGACGTTGTGAGCTACTTGTTAGTGTTCTTGATGTCTGCTTCTTTTGGTCTAATTGGGACCTAGAGGGCATTTTCACTGGAGGGCAGATACTTGCATGTATAATTCTACTAGAAACTAATGAGAAGGCTAGGACCAAACCTATATGTTTATGGGGCTGGGGCCCGTCTAGGCATTTTCAGTGCCTTGCTTTAATTGTAAGCTACATTAACCTATGTTTTAATTTGTAGAGTTAAAGTATTATGTCAGTATTGGTCATAATTGGAATTGTTAAGTGAGTGCAAGTGGGGATATAAAAGGTTTAAGTTATACTGTTTATGAATTTAAATGATTGGTTGAGAGTTTAGGGGAAATTATTGGTTTAGTTAGTGGTGTTATTTGAAAATATAGGTTTATTATAGATTTCATTCCTTAATAGGGACATGGCTCTGTAATTTAATTAAATACACATGAAGCGAAGAATATAATTTAGTATATGTGAGTTAGCTACATGAGCTGGCATAAATCTCTTGTTTTTGGGGTTTGGCAGGAGTCTATTATTGCATTAGTAATATTATAGTAACGGGGGGACGGGGGGGTTTGCGTATATAATCCTGTTATGTATTATATTCTTTGTGTATGCATATGCGTGCATGTACGGGTGTATGTGTATGCGTATGCGTACGGGTGTATGCGTATGTGTACGGGTGTATGCGTATATGTATGCGTATGTGTATGCATATGCGTGCGCATACGGGTGTATGTGTATGCGTGCGCGTACGGGTATATGCGTATGCGTGCGCGTACGGGTGTATGCGTATGCGTGCGCGTACGGGTGTATCGGTGTGTGTAACATGGTTATGTCCTTTGAGCATGAATTAAATAGCAACTTATGGGTATGCAATGAGAAAATACAATATTCAATTTGGGCATGTCTACAATTGAATTGTCTACAACCAGGCCTCCTGGCCTTGCTGAGTTAAGACTCCCCCCCAATTATGGATTACAGAAGAAATGATATTGACAAAATCATCTAATAGATACATTATCAAGAACTATAGAGTAGTGTTGGAGGAAATGGTAGATAGCTAGTGCTAAACTTCATAAGTAATGAGAAGTATTATAGTCCAACTGTTTGTGTCCCCTCCAAAATTCATGTTGACTCTTAGTCCCCAGTGTAACAGTATTAAGAAGTGGGGTCTTTAGGAGTTGATTGGATCATAGGGTTTGTCCTCATGGATGGGATGAGTGCCTTATAAAAGGCTTTGAGGAGATGTGTTTGCCCCGTTCATCTCTTATGCCCTGTGAAGACACAGTGTTCATTCCCTCCAGATGACACAGTAAGATGGTGCAATCTTAAAAGAAGACAGGCATCACTAGACACTGAATATGCTGGTTGCTAGATCTTGGGCTTCCCAGCCTCCAGAACTGTGAGAAATAAATTTCGGTTCTTTATAAGTTTCCTGCTCTGTTATTTTGTTATAGCAGCACAAATGGATGAAGACAAGGAAGAATAGGATACAGTCTATACAGGATTGCAGCAAGGAGAGGTAATAGGTGATATAGTCTGGTAGCAATCAGTTCAAAGGTGGTAGGTACCAGGATAAAAGAAATGACAATGAACTAAGAAGGGACAATTGTTTGGAAGTAGTAACAGGTCACAGAGGAAGAAATAAGGGCACTAGGGAGGAGATAGTTGAGAGGATTATGAGATACGATTAGGAATTTTTGGTCCACCTCATCAATAGCAACAATGTCTCAGTTTTTAAAATGTCCTTGATTATATTAAGTTGAAATGTTTTTTAAATGTAGGTGACAGAGTAGTTAACTATGGTTTTAATTTGTTCTCATTGAATTTTCCCTCCCCCAGTTCTTGGAGAGTTCCTTTTTCTTAGGTGGGTAGAGAGGTTATACAAAAGCAAAAATTGTCTGAAAAATCCCTCTTACTGGATTTTTTGAGCACAATTATATCAGATTATTCTCAAAAGGTAAGGGAAAGGAAGTAAGTGCATTTTAATATTGGTTGGGATGGGGACAGAAATACAAGAGCTTAGGGGGAGAGAGGGAGATTCACCAGGAATGAGAAAGGATAGAAGGAGCTGCTATTTTCAAAGTAGCATAGATCCATGCCCACTCAGCACCCATGGAGGTAGTGAGACTGCAGTAAATACCCTAGGTATTTGAACTCTATGCCGTCACAAAAACTTCCATGACCACACACACACCTCAAAGGCCTGGAGCCACTGCAAGAAACTAAGTAAGCAATAAATGTATCAATGTGAACTAGTGTAAACTATAGGCCCATAGGGCATCCTTAAATTTTCTGATCTATAAAAGATACCTGGAACATTTTTATAATCCTAGCAGAAGAATGAGGAAGCCCAATTCATGATTAAAGTTAAACTTTCACCCAGACTAGCAATATGGGAGTTGGAGTGCAGATAACTGTTTTTGTTTGAGTTTTGTATATTCAAGTTTGTGGGAGTAAAACTCATAAATATTTTTCATAATACCAAATTAAGCCCACATTTTTCCAGTTTGACATATAATTTTAATTTTACTTATGAAGAGAAGCTTTTCATTTAGATGTAATTCAATTGCTTTGAACTTTTATTTTTATTATTTATTTTATTTTATTTATTTCCAACTATCTCAACTTGTGAGACTCAACTTTATGGTGTTACATGCTTCTATTTAGACTTTTGGATAGGTGGTCCCATTTGGTATACATTTTAGTAGCTACAAGTTCACATGCCAGTTAGACAGACTCATCTGCTAAAAATGTGCCTTTAGGGAATACTTGGAATCTATTTGCTTATGAGAACATAATTTAACATTTTTGATGAGAAATTATATTGACAAACTTTAAGGACCCTTCAGTATGTCTCAGGATGCCACAACATAAAGAGTTAATCTTGTGGGAAAAAAATCACATTCAAACCAAATGTTTGCATAAAGCAGCAAGTTTAATTAAAAAAATTATCATTGCTCATGAGCCTTGGGTAATTACTAAAGGGTCATATTATCCCTTATGTATTGTTTTTAAAAGTAAACAAATAACATTTAGTAAGAGGCTATTTTCATACATATTGACCTATCCTTTGTTTGATTTCAAGTTTCTGGGCTGAAATATTTTGTGAATGTCAACAGTTATAAATAAAATAGCACCAAGAATAATCCAGGCCAAAAAAAAGGCGTAATTATCCCGTTCTACTCATTCTATATGTTCAATACCAAACAAGGCAGTTTGACATATAGGATGACAAAGCTATAAGAAATAATTAATTCAAAATCTTATTTTGTACTCATCTACAAAGTAGGCTTTGTGGCTTCTGAAAACATAAATCCATAGAACAAAATCCTTTTACTTTCTCTGGAACTATTTCTTTTGAATTAACTGACAAAATTGTAAACAACATAAAACGTGACATGTGACAGTGCTTTATGAAAAAACATATTTGACCTTAATTAATTAGCTGCCACCATTCAGTTTTGGGAACCAAAAAGTAACCATACTCAATGGGTTTGTTACCTTTAAGAACTTGAATATCCTTAAATCACGAAGAAAGTCTCCATAAAAAAATTTTAAAATATGTTGTTAAATTGGATAGCAATTAGTGTTTGACAAAGATTCAGTCAACAGATTTGCAGCATTGAAGTGCATAAATCGCACTGCACCTATTGTGAGTGATAAAGTTACTAATAGCTAATGACTAATGACTTCTACTCATGACCTATCCTACCCTCATGCCTTGGTAAAGGGTCACAAGGATAATGCCCTCTCTCAGTCTGTCCAATCTAGTTCTAATTAGTGATGATGCTTTTATACCTTGAATCATAACATTGCCTCTTAAAGTAGTTGAAGTCAGTGAACCCTACAATAAAGTTGAATAAAGTAATTTGACTATAATTGAAACATATTAATTCAGTCTTTAAAAGCCTGAACTTGAGAATTTACGATGACAGTCAGCAGGCACTAATGGGAAAGCCTGATGGACATCTCTCCAGAATGTCCTGAGCTGACAGGATGTGCATGCAACCATGCCTCTAATGCTTCATTGTAGAGATCTACAGAAGAAAGTGCTGTTCTGGTCTCAAAGGAAGGACTCAGTTTCCTTGACAACCTGCCATGATTATTCCTTCTTGTTTTTCACCATCAGCCTGTACTAAACCCTTTCTTCAATGCAAGAAACTAGAAATATTTACTCCTCTCTGTGGCTAGGGCTCCTCTGCTTTCCTTTTGTCTGGGCTTGAAGCTACTAGGGTAGGATGGAAAGAAAGGCAGCATTAAAACTTACTTGGGTTTAACCCATACCATGTGATCTTTGCCTATGTTTAAAGTCCCACACATCTAAAGAAAAAATAATCCATTTTTAATTTTACCACTGTAGCCAAAAAGTTATTTAAAAACTTTAGATTAATATATTCCTCTTTAGCTATAATTACTAATGCAATAACAAGCAGAACCTCTAACATATTTCAATCAATGCATTATTACAAACTTTAAATAAATTATTATTACTTGAATGAGTCCTAATTCCAAGGCATTATACAAGTATTTTTCAATAATGACATCAACCAAAAGTTTTAAAAATTTTATTTTTAGAGTTGAACAATGATTCATTGCAGACTTTCTGATGAAACAATTAGCAGTCTCAAAGATCGTTCCAATATTTTTTAAAGTACAGATTGAATAAAAATTGATTTAAGTAGGCACAATTCTCAAAACAAATTGAAAAGTACTTAAAATATCCCATTGAATGCATGTGGCATTATTCCTAGTTTTATAGATATTGTCTCAACTAAATGAATCTTGGCATAAAACAGTAATTAATTTATCTAGAAACTGATAGTATTGAAAATATTAAAATTTGTGCATTCCAATAATTGTGTGTGTATGTGTGTGTACATGTGTGGTTGTGCTTTTTTACTGCCTTCAGAATTACCCTTCTTACTGTTTCCTCTGAGAATCTTACCGTTCTTCAACTGACTTAATCACTCAAATTTTATTAACACCCCTTTAATCCCTTATTTTCTAGTTTTTAAATGTTTCCAATCATGCCTATTATTTTGGATAAAGGCTTTGGTAAATAAAAACTAAATCACACCAAAATACAACCATACTCTATCTCCAATTATGCTCATGACCTTCCAGAACTTTCAAGCTTCAATTCACAGGACTAGGAAAATTGGCTACTCAAGAGTCCCCCTCCACACTTCTGTAATGGTGGTGTGCTTCCAAGTACTGCTGCTAAAATGCAAAGTGTAGATATAATTCATTCTATTACAGTGTACACCGACTATGAAAATTTCATTGTCCCTTCACTTTCTTGTTCAGCTAGCAAAGGATGTAAATATTCTAGATAGATGTACGTGTAAACCTGGAATCTTCATTATTTATGAGCCACTTTAAATATTTTCAGTCTTTTATATTGGAGTACCCAAACTTTCAATTTCCCTTCTTCATATGTGCCCAGCTTTCTTTCTTTATTAACACCTTATGCTTTAAAGCTGACTTCCTCATTTACAATCTCTCTTGCCTGATTGGCTACTTTGGGGCATCTTTGTAGATTTAGTTCACTATTGCCTGTGTTTACTGGAATAACTGCCACAAAGCACAATGGGAGTTGACTTCCTAAAATAGTTTACTGTCTTTAAAATATGATTTTAAGATAAAACTAATTTTGAAGCTTAATTTTGAGTAAATATTATGAAGAAAAACATGAATTCTTAAAAGACTTGATGCTACACACTACTTAAATGAGAACAATTTCTGAAATTCAAACATAGCAAGCTCCATTTGCTCAGCGATGAGGTACTTGCACAAAGTTCCCCATGACCTTTTGGTGTACACATTTATAATAATGAAGACTACTTCTTAGGAAATAATTTGACATAACAGTTTAATTTTTTAAAAAAACTACTGCATTTAAAAAGTCATTTGAGTTGTAAACACTCAAGGATAAGCCAGTTTTAGGATCACATTATTGTGTCACAGTAACAGAAATGTGAATCACATTTACTTCTTTAATTCATGGATTCAGGCTTTCCTAAATTCTCAATATTGAGCTAGTACACTCTTGATATAAGTTGTTAGGAAAATCCAAATCTTCATTTCTGGTACCATGTGCTAAGAAATGATGTGCTATCATGAAATCACACATAGTCAGCTGCTTTTGTATTTTGGTTAACCAGGTAGTTTGAAAATTATTATCCCACTAGCACTGTCTTCAGGTTTTAGAAGAAGAACTAGAAGAATTATATTGAGGTATACTTTTTGGTAGTTCTGTTGCTTCTCTATTGGCCCAGAACTAACCATGGTATTGAGGATGGATATGCAAAAATTATGCTTTTCATCAGGTAGCAGTAACCATAGGTGAACAAGCGCCACCTATCTATGGCGTCTATAATATATTTGGGTGATGGTCCAGCATGACTCTAATTTTGCAGACTTAGATATATGATGAATGTATATTTTGCAGACTCTTTTCATGTTTTTACCTATAACATTAAGTCTTATATATAGACTTAGCACAGAAATATTGATTAACTTCTGATTTTACAAAAATGGAAATATGAAAAACACAGGTGCTAGCAGTCAACTTTTTTTGTTGCTATGTTTCATTGTTTTTGCTTAATAACTGGAGGGTAATTTTTATACACTTTAATCTGAGATGGGGAAAATATTTGATGCTGTCTGATGGTTACACTGTTGGCCAGATAATAATTTTGAGAAATCAACCAATCTGCTTTCGGGGATAGAATTGGACGCCTACTTTAAAGTAAGAAACAAAACAAAGCAAAAAAAAAAAAACCCAAAACGAAAACCTCTCATTCTACAGTACATGTGTATAGGAGTCCAGTCCTGTATTCAGGTTTAGCAAGTGTGTTATTCGGTGGTTTGTAAAAAGCAGTTGTTGCACATCTATGGGGTTGTGAGGAAAACTAAACATCTGAGGCTTTTTTCCTTCCTTCTTATTGAGAGAAAACGAGCTTAACATGGATTGAAAAGAACACAACTGGTCTTTAATTGTGAGTTTAATTGTCATGAAGCAGTGAGGAAATGGGTGGTGTTTCTCTCTTTATCATCATAGTTTTCTCCGGGCATGCAGGTTGTTCAAACTTTGTCTGGGTTATAACATAGTCCCTAAGATTTTCCTTTCATGATCTAACCTTTGGTTTTTTATATGACTTTGGAAAAATCACATATCATTTGTTGATGTTTTTCTTTTTCTGAAAAATTTATCCAGGGGTAATTGCTTTGAAAGCTGCTTGTAATTTAATTCACAAAGGTTTCTTTACTCCATGTTGTAAAATCTGAATACAGATACTGTCCAAACTGTCCAAAGAGTAATGTTTGAATTCACAGTAACAAAAGTTACAAAGTTTGTGCAAAAGATATTGTACACCACTGGAGTACATAGAGCTTGCTAAGTTAATTTTATATATAAAGCTGCATTTCTTATTAAAACTATTTCTGTGCTACATTAAAAGTTAAGTTTCTGATTTAAATTTTTGCTAAAAGTGAAACTGAAAGCTCATTTAATCTCAGAAATCTGAAAATGCACATTGAATATATGTGATATCTGTAAATGTTGTAGCAAATCACTGGAATTTTTCAGACACCATAATTGCTTTGAAACTCTTCAAGTTTTCCAAGGGTCATAAAGTAAACCCGACTGTGGCGATTGCGCAGGGTAGAGGTAAAGAACAGCTTTAAAAAGAAAGAAAAACACCATCAGTAGACATTTAATACATTGTAACCAGATATTTGATATAACTATAAGCTCAATTTATCTGCATCTGCTAATTAAAATATTAAGCCACACTGTGTTTTGGAACAGGTTTTCTTCAAATTAAATAATGAGATTTTAAATCAGTTTGAAGCCTAAATTATTTATTTTAAAACAACATTTTATCATATTTTATATAATAATAATTTGTAGGATTTAAATAAAATTAGTTTTTTTAGGTGGTCTTCATATGCTGCAGTTCTTGATTAGTTTTGAGTTATGATTCTTTGCTTTTTAAAACAAAGTTGACTTTTATTCAAGTTGGCTCTTCTTTTCATATAAACAAAAAATTAAATTATTTAGATAGTGTTTATTATTGCCACCTCTGTTTAAGAAGTCATTGAAATTTTCTACTTGATGCAATTTTCTTTCTTTTTTTCCCCTTTTCATTATTAAATTATTTAAAAAATGTAGCTGGCAGATAATACTGTTTGTACTTAGCATGTAAAACGTGATGTTTTGAATTCTGTATACCTTGTGGAATCTAACTAATTAACAAATGCATTACCTCACATAGTTGTCAATTTTGTGGTGAGAACACTTAACATCCACTCATGCAATTTTCTATTTCAGAAATGGATAGATATCAACAGATTGATAAAATGAGTTAAACTCAATAGCTTAGTGAAGAGCATGTTGTGTAAATATGGGTTGTACCACAAATAAAATTAGAACAGAACAAGCCGGGCTCGGTGGCTCAGCCTGTAATCCCACGCCTTTGGGAGGCTGAGGTGAGTGGATTGCCTGAGCCCGCGGGTTCGAGACCCGCCTGGGCAGCGAGACCTCATCTCTACAATAAAAAAAAAAAATCAGCCTGGCGTGGTAGTGCATGCCTGTAATTCCGGCTACTCGGAAGGCTGAGGCGGAAGGATCGCCGTAGCCCAGCAGGTCGAGGCTGCAGTGGCCGGGAGCGGCCACTGCACTCCAGTCTGGGCGACAGAGTGAGACTTCAACTCAAAAAAAAATAAATAAATAAAATAAAATTAGAACAGAACATGCGCATAAATATCCAACAAAGTCCTTGCTAGTACTAAGGCCTTTGACATCCACAATGGCTAGTCTTGGGAAAGTTTTTGACATAATAATGATGATAAGACATGATAGCTATGATAAAGGGAGAAAGGGATAATTCATGATACTCTGTAACTGTTTAACTACATGCCGTCTGATAAAAGAAAATATTTAAAATTATTAACACTTAAGTATTAGATATTTAATATCATTAGACAAAGGTAAGAATCATAATTGTATAAGTTAATACTCAACAAGAGAAGGAATCATTTAAGAAAAATAAATATATGATTATACCACATTAAGTAAAATTTAAAATGACCTCTGCTTGATTCATCTAAGATCAGCTTTATAGTCAACTAAATAAAAATCTTTATAAACATTTATAGACTTTCACTGTGGCCCTACAGTGTGGGGGAATGCAGGCATTTAATTATATATTAAAATGGTATTTTAAATATCATATTCAGTAAACTTTACCTTAAAATAAAGAGACAAAACTGTAAATTTTTAAAAAGTAAAGATATGTTAGCTACTCTTGCCTAAACATATTTAATTAGACATATTTAATTGTCAAGCAATGTGTGAGATGCTTACTATACATACATTGTCACTAATTTTCACAATTTTCTCAAAGCAGTTATTAATATTTCCATTTTGGAGATAAAGAAACTATCAATAAAATCTTGTCAGGGACTTAAACCTAATTAGGTGGTAGAGCCAGGATTGTACTTTTAGGTCTCTCTGACATCAAACACAGAGTCTTACCATTGTATCTCTTTACATTGCAAATTGACACCTATCTAACATACACTGTTTTACTCTGGTTGTTCTGAATACTAACTCTAATCCTCAGCAATTTCTTTCTTTTTTTTTTTTGAGTTGGAGTCTCACTCTGTCGCCCAGACTGGAGTGCAGTGGCCGTTCCCGGCCACCGCAGCCTCGACCTGCTGGGCTCCGGCGATCCTTCTTCCTCAGCCTTCCAAGTAGCTGGAATTACAGGCATGCGCTACCACGCCCGGCTGATTTTTTGATTTATTGTAGAGATGAGGCCTCGCTGCCCAGGCGGGTCTCGAACCCGCGGGCTCAGGCAATCCACTCACCTCAGCCTCCCAAAGGCGCGGAATTATAGGCTGAGCCACTGAGCCCGGCTCTTAGCAATCTCTTAACGTGAATACTTCCCAATCTTATTAGGATTATTTCTTCACAGTATTACTTTTCATAATATGTAGGAATAGCAATGATTTGACATAGTAAAATTTTCCATTTAAACTATTTGAATTAGTTGTTAAAATGTATCAAATTATATAAATCACTAGCAAATCTTGATTTTGTGTTTCTTTTCTGCAAGATAGACATCATAATACCCACTTGTGAATACAAATTGAGATAGCTGTTTTAAAGTATCTAGCACAAGGCCTACTATATAGTTAGGTGATCAGCAAGCATAAGTGTGTTTTCCTTCTTCTGCTACTGGATTATGTCAAAAGTTTTAAAAATCAGATTTGCTCATGTATTTTATTAAATTTTTTTTTACTTTTACATTTTTTTTTGAGACAGGGTCTCACTCTTTGTCACCCAGGCTAAAGTCCAGTGGCACAATCTTGGCTCACTGCAGACTCAAACTCCTGGGCTTAAGTGATCCTTCTGCTTCAGTCTCCAAAGTAGCCAGGACGACAGGTGTGCACCATCATGCCAGGCTAATTTTTTTATTTGTGTAGAGACAGGGTCTCACTATGTTGCCCAGGCTGGTCTCAAACTCCTTGTCTCAAGAGATCTTCCCGCCTCAGCCTCCCAAAATGCTGAAATTATATCCATGAGCCACCATGCCCAGGCTAAAAATAACATTTTAATATGAACATGAAAAAGACCATGGATCAGACAATAAAGGATTTTAAATCAAACAAAATTAATGGCTAAGCTCTGTTTAAGACATAACTAGAATTTTAACTCTTTTTTGAAAATGTGTTTTAACCAAATTTCAATACTTTCTACTGTGAAATGTAAAATTGGTTTTATCAATAGCATGCCAACTTAAAAACATAGCACAAATATATTTATGGCCAGAAATAAAAGGACATAAATTTATTTAATTGGTATATTTTCAATGGTTGCTTTATTTTTGTTTTAACAGGAGGGTGTAAACTATACCTTGTCACCTCGGGTACACAGAAATCTCAGCTTCTTAATTGACCTGCGCTTCAGCTCACTTTCCAAAACCCTTGATTGCAAAGAGCGCACTTCAATGGCCTTTTGGTCCCATCCTGTGGTTCTCTGTGTACACTCAAAAGCTACAATACAAATGGAAAAATCAGAAAAATATAAAATCCTTCCAGTAGTCATAGAAATTTATGACCCCAGTTAAATATTTGATTATTAAGAAACTCATTATTACAATTCAAGTCAACACATCCTGTTTGTTCCTCCTGTGCTGTTATTTGGCCACTTTGCTGCTCAAGAATAGTGTTCAAGCCAGTTAACTAATGACATCATTGTGACCAACACTGAATTACTAGATATCAGTTAATTTTTGTATTCATATCCTCTAAAATCACAGAAAAAGATTGGGGTTAATTCTACCCCATTTGTAGAAATACAAATCTATCCACAGTCATTATTTTATAGTCTAAGTGAAGTACAGTGTCCCTAATAAGGGTTCCCATTAAAGGTTTGTATTTGTGCTCAAGTGACATATATAAAAACCTGACTCTTTAAAATTAAAACTGTTAAAAAATGACTTGCTCAAATAATGAGTGTAACAACCCTAATGCAATTCAATAAACTATCATGTGATAAGCAGAACTCAAGCTAATTTAATACTGTTAAGACAGTCTTCAGTCCAGGAAATTTGTATGAAGATTTTAACTTTTTGGTCTTGTTTATAGCACTTTGTGACAATATAGATTATGACAATAATTGCTTTAAAGCTAATTATGCAAATAGCCAGCAGTTGGTGCTGTAAGGTATTTTCTGGCATAGGGAACAGCATTACCATTAAACGTTTAACTTCCAAGTTGATAGTCTCTATGTACTTTATGGGGGGGAATCTCATAAATAAATAAAAACCTGTCCTTTAAAATTACATCAAAATTTTAACTCAGCCGGGCTTGGTGGCTCAGCCTGTAATCCCGCGCCTTTGGGAGGCTGAGGTGAGTCGATTGCCTGAGCCCGCGGGTTCGAGACCCACCTAGGCAGCGAGGCCTCATCTCTACAATAAAATAAATAAAAAAATCAGCCGGGCGTGGTAGCGCATGCCTGTAATTCCAGCTACTTGGAAGGCTGAGGCGGAAGGATCGCCGGAGCCCAGCAGGTCGAGGTTGCGGTGGCTGGGAGCGGTCACTGCACTCCAGTCTGGGCGATAGAGTGAGACTCCAACTCAAAAAAAAAAAAAAATGTAACTCAAGCTAAGATGGTCTAGAAAACAATGAAATAAGGCATCTTCATTTTCATATTAACATGATTATAATCAGAATTCAATTAATTACTTTCATTTTTTTCTATTATAAAGGGAACAAACTCTTCATTGGTATAATTATAGCATCGATTTTAAAATTTTTTCCTTATCTTTCTTAAAGGTTCTAGGATTTCTTTGTTTAAACCAAAATTTACCTGGCCTTTATATGTATACATTAAATATACATAAATGGATTCATGAAGAAATTATTAACATTTATAGAAGTTATTTTTTATAGGTATAGTGTGAGCCATTTGGAATCGCTGAACTAAAACTTCCCAATCATTTCTTATCTCCTACTACCTTTTACATTCCAATTCAAAATATTTATGTATTTATGTGTATGAAACTGACATCAAAATTGCAATTATATTTTAAGTCAGAAAACAGCTGTCCCAGAAGACTTTATAAATCCAATTTCAGACTATAAATAAAATCACCCCGGATATTAGGGGAATTAGGAGAATCAAGTGGCCTGAGGAAAGGAAACAAGTAATAGATATAGTCTATCGAGATTTGAATTTTTCCACCTATATGATTACTTTATTAAAAATGATATTCCTGTCGACAACCACACAGAGCAGAATTTCCTAGACTTAAAGTACAGGTTATTTTCTGAATCCAAGTACAAAGTTCATATGGCATCACATAATTTCCACCTTAGACCTGAAATACATAAATCTGCCACTTAACCTAGCTACTGAGCTAGCTTGCTTTCTGAAATGGGATCCAATGATTTGGAAGTGAGGCCACTTAGCAATATTGCTGCAATTGTGACGCCTCTAAATATTTGTTCGGAAATGTAGAAAAATGATCTTATTATTGAACACATTTAATATAGCTCAAAGAAATGTAAAATTTAGATTGGAGAAATCTGGATCTTGGATAGTTTTAAATAACAAAGCAGTTGTTTTTTAACAAAAATAGAGTAATTGATTCCCTTAATAACTGTCTTTAGTATACATTCAATATATCCTTAATACACAAAAATATAATATCCTTATAGTGCTATAATTTATTTTACACATAGATGTCTTTCAATTCTAACAATTTAAAATAACCTTTTGTTTTAGATCAGAAGTTGTCTTGCCTAAGGACAAGAGCTGTACCAGATGAATTTTGAAGATCCCTTTTACTCTTATGATTGTCTAGTGGTAAAAATATAAGAGGTTGTTCAGTTTCCCATCTGAACTGAATTTTTAAAATTCCCATTTCTGATTAGCATATCAATGACAAAAGTACCACTGTAAAGGCTAGAACATGATTCATTATTTTTACTTTCATTTGCCCCAGATACGTCAATTATAGTGTAAGCATTTACCTTCCGTCACATAAAATGGTTTTAAACCCTCTGAGTTCTTACCTGTTTGAAGAAATTGGAGCAGGTTTTCAGGACAATCCTTAACACTGACTATGTATGCAAAAAAAAAAAAAAAAGGATTCTGCAGATGCAGTGCAAAGTGCCACCATCTCACATGAAAAAAAAATGTTCATTAAAAAGTGAGTCTTTCAAACTGGTCCTTAAAGCCACATGAGGGTCACATTTAGTCATTTTATAGAGATTTCAGAGACTTCTGGCTTCTCCCTTGACAAAAATCTCTCTGTCTCTCTGTCTCTCTTTCTTTCTGTCTCTGTCTCTATCTCACACACATACACACACACACACACACACACACACACACACTCTTCTGCCTTTCTACTTTATTTGCTCCACTGAACTCCTCCTTTCAGGACTAGTTGTCCTTCATCTAATAATTCTACCCTTTCTGATATTTTTATCTTTCTTATTCAGTCCATTCCCTATCTAGAGTCATCTCTGTAGTTACCAAACCTCACAAACATACACAAGAATCTCAAATTATTCATATTTCCAAGCCCAGTAATTCTGCATTGATTAGGAAGAAAAAAATGTTCTGGTTTGATGAAGATGAAAAGGCAGTTTTCTTTGTTGCCATCTGAGTGATACCTAATGGGCATTATAGTCAGTCATTTCTATGTCTTTTCTAAATGACTTGATTCTTCAAAGGAATTTCACTCGCAATACAGAACACTATTGACTATACAAAATAGAAATATTTTGCTCTTCTTTTTACTATTTGGCAATCTCCTAAGATAACGGTAAACCCTCAAAATCAATGTGATGAAAAGAAGCATTTTCAACATCTGTGTAAAGTCTGCAAGCAAAGGGAGTTGAAACAAAATTATAAATTATTGTGGAAGGGAATTAGCTCCTGTTTCAATAATATAATATTGTAAATAAACAACTCAGATAACCAAAATGAGTCTCTTTGTGGTACTCTTATAAATTCATTAAGCATAGGACAAACACAAGCATCATCTTACTAAGAATATAAATATGCAGTACCCCCATGTGCCTTAAGAAAATGCAGTAATCCAAGAAACCTTTTTTGAGCACACACTTTTTTTTTGCCCTTGAAAATCTTCTCTGAGATTATCTAAAGAAGTGAAAAGTTTTATGCATACCTACAGAAGATGGTATGTCTTTCCATACTTCAAGGATCTTCTTGAAGAGTTGTTCATTTGCTTCTATAGAGAGGGCTTCAGCATTGAAGGTAAGCATCATGCCAATTCCCAAGCAATCAGGTAAAATGATGATATTCTGTGGTATAATGATTTCCAGGGGCTGGAATTATGTTTCATACAGATTTATACATCCAATATTTTATCACTACTACTTTAATTGAAGCAGCTTGGCTGAGCAATAATGACCAGAAGAGAGAGGAACAGAAACCTCTATTTTCAAATTAATAAGTATGTTATCCAGCATTTGAAAAGAGCTGCTTTCTTTAGTCATAAAGTCACTGTTTAATATTCTTTATATTTAAGAGAAATATTTGTTTGATAAAAACAGATATAGTTCCCAAACAGAAATTTCACAAATAATTATGCATAGTGATAGAAAAAAATTACTTATTATAGACTTGGATTTACTATTTATTTCAGCACATTAACAAATACTTTAGTAATGAATGGTCAAATCAAACAACAAATACACAATTTTTGGTTATCATCCAATTCATTCAAATCAGAAATATAAAATTAGCCTAAGAATAGTTTTATAAAATTCTTTATGTCTTTAAATATTTCACAGTCATTCCCAATTGCAAAAAAAGGTAGAATTTCTCATCCAATTAATAGAATTAAAAGTACATTTACTATACAAGTTCAGACTTATTAAGAGACATAATATGAAACAGAAATATCTAAGAAATATCTAAGCATTTCTTAATTTTATGATGCATAAAGCAATGTGACAAAGTTTGCTTAAACAACAGATATTGTAACATTAACAGTATTTTCCTGCAATGGAAAACTGTGTTTCTCCATAGTTTCTCAAAATTAGCAAGTTACAAAAAAAATTTAAAATAAAAAACATCAGAAACTATACTTGCCAAACCCAGCGTACTCTGGCCAAGTGTTTGAGGCCATGTCTCAGCAACAACAATCCTTAAAACTAAAATAGGGATCCAGAGGCGAAAAGCAATCTTAATGCGTTCCCTGGGCACTTGCATGAGCAATCAAATCAGAAAAAAGATGAAGGAGGAGAGCAAAATAAATCGCAAGAAAGAAGAGTTTCTCAATAAAATCTGTTTAGAATAAAACTGGACTGCTGCAAAACCACACAGCCTCAGAGGTGATTCTCTTGCTTCTCAGATAATTCCTAAAGTAACCAGATATTCTTTAGCATGGTTCTCTTGTAGCAGTACAGCTTTTGTAATCTAGCACTCTTGGAAAAATATTATTTTTAGTACATTCTTTTTCAGAAGACACCCTCTCCTCTCTAATATTAGAGTCCTTTATCTAATAATGGGTCAAGACACTAGAGAAGTTAGCTAAAAATATATTTGCATATACATAACCTATCCAAATTAGGTCAGGAAGTATTTTTTTAAAACTTATCTTCTCTCATTTTAGTTTCTATAGTAATTAATAAATTGCTTCAAAAGGAAATTATTTTCCTTGCTTATTAATCATATGGAACACTGGATTCAACCTTCTTGAATGACTTTTCAAATAAGTATAAGTTTGGGCCAATACTTCCAAAATTCTATACTGCACTAGCTTCTAAATAAAGGCTATATGATGCAAAAATTTATTCTATTTTATTTTTGAGTTTGAGTCTTACTCTGTTGCCCAGGCTTGAGTGCAATGGCATGCTCATGACCACTGCAGCCTCTACCTGCTGGACTCAGGAGATCCTTCTTCCTCAGCCTTCAAAGTAGCTGGAACTACAGGAGTGTGCCACCATGCCTGGTTACACTTTTGTATTTATTGTAGAGACGAGGTCTCACCATGTTGTCCAGGCTGGTCTTGGACCTTGGACTCAGGCAATCCTCTTGCCTCTGCCTCCCAAAGTGCTGGGATTACAGGTGTGAGTTACAGCACCAGGCCAAAATTTTGAAAATATTAAAATACAGGAGGCTAAGTTAAACATACTAACTGAACAGTACTACAATATCTATATCAAAATTAAACTGGCCTCACATATGAGTGGCTTTGGCCGAGACTTGTTCATTGTTTTCCACATTATCAACACAATGATTTCTAAATGTTCATGGACAATGAATGATCAGCTAATGATTGTTAATATGATTAACAGAATTTTTAAAAATGTCTCCACTAATGTACTGACAATAGATTTGTGTAATTTGTTAGAGATAATTCTGAAAGCTGTCAAAAGTATGATGAAACTACAGAAATTTGAGGGTAGATAAAAGTTTAATTTTGGACTTTTTGTATGATGCCAAATTGCTACAATTTTAGTTGTCTACAAACTGGAAATCAAAAATGGGTAAAGCAGAGAAGTGTTGGTTCGGACTTTTCTTCCACATACAATATTCAATAGGACAAAACAGAAACAGAAACAAAGAACTGAGTACCACATATTCTCACACATAAGTGGACCTTGAACAATTATAATACTATAAGAAGGGGATTGGCAGTCGTGGGAAACTGCTCAGGAAGAGGGTAAGAGATTGACAGTAGTGAGAAGCTGCCTGGAGAAGGGAGTATACCTCATCAACAAGGGTACCTGCATAATGAATATTTGTATACCTAACCCTAAAATGCACCCCATATCTTTAAAATAGAAAAATAAAAAATAAATAAATAAATACCACATTAAATAAAACAAAACTTGTTACCACTGTCAAATTTGAGACATGATAGAATTATATTTTGTATGGTGTGGGGAGAAGTATTATGTCATGTTCAAGCTCTTTATAATAAATGTTGTATATAATATTTTTACAACCATTCATAGTTTAGATGTTGCTCCATATTTTCACTATACATAATTATTAAGAGTTAAGCATAGAGAAGCATTTGCTTTTAGAATGATAAATCCTTTGATCAGAAATAACAATGGTAATGATATGAAAAGAGAACATCTTAGGATAATTTGTTGTATGTCACAGTTAAAGTAATATAATAAAGAAGAGGGATAGATATAGCAATGCTGCAATACTGGTATTGTGTTTTTCTTTTAACTGTTAATGCATTATGTGGTGTAGAAGAACTGAAGCAAGGACTGCAAACTTAAATGGCTCTTAGGGTCAGTGATTTTAAATACATAAAGATGGATGGATAGAGAATGCAGGACATATATCTTGTCTAAAAGCAGGCAAACACGAATCAATTTCCATGTGATAATGGCCAGACAGTAATGTGGGCCTAATGTCAGGTCTTTGAGTTTATCAAGAGAAGTACAGATTTCAAGTATAAACTTTTTTTTTCATTACAAACAACCACAACAACAAAACACTGTGCCAGATAAACAAATTCTATCTGCAGTATAAACTCAGCTGTTTGGACTAAGAAACAAGCAGTTTTTGTTTATGCAAGACTACTTTCTGGCACTCTGTACTTACCTTTTAGGTCTCAGTCCTGGTATGGATGTTACTAATCATATTTTTTAAAACTTTCAAAATTTTGAAAGTTGGAAAAACTCAAATAGTAGTATACAAAAATTTCTAGAAATCTGAACATATAATCTTACGTTATTTGGCAGGGTCACATCTGACATAACCTCGGATTCTGCATCAATAATGTGATAGCCATCTGCCGAGCTGAAGAAAACCTTTAGTCTTTTTTCAGAACCAATAGCTAGGTCTACTGTCACTGGCTTATGACCAAGTGTTGGAAATACCTGTGGATATAAAACCAAATATGGCCAAAAGGCCAAAAATGACATTCTAACTAAGGCAAAAACTCTCTCACTCCCTTGCCAAGTTTACAAAACCCAGGTAGATTTTTAAATGACATATTGTATTTAGAGACCTGTGTATTACAACTTTTCTTTGGACTGTTACTACAACAAAAATAGTTATGCTTAGATTCTAAAAATTAAATTTCCTTTCAAAGGTCAAATTGGCAATGATCATAAGAGCCGTGATGGCCTTTCACTCAGCTTGCTGTCTTTAAGTTCCTTGCCTTGAGCTTCAGCAAATGAAGGAGCTCATCTGGTCTCTTAAACCGGTTTGCTGGATCAGCTGCCTGTATTTTTGCCAGTATTCGTATATAGGCTTCATAGGACATGTAGTCTCCTTCGGAGTCTGCTGATTGATCAGTGCATACTTGGTAGGGAATGAAAAGGGCCAGACATGTTAACCTACCATAGACTGGGTGTACTCTGGACTCCTACGGCTTCTAGACCAAGGAAACAAAAGGTCAAACAGGATTCATTGCCAAGATCTGGTCACAGTAGAGGACTGAGGATCACAGGATTTACTATATGTAGTCATGAGGTGGGATTCAAGAACTAAAGTGAGAACTTGGATCAGGAACTGTGTATCAGGCTAGACAGACTGTTGGTATTTATCTCTTTTCTTTCCAGCTCCTTACCAGGCAGCTCTGACCAATCAGTAGACACCCAAGAAAAAAACCCATATCCAAATACTGACAGCTGACACACTGCCCAATTTAAGAAGATCAGGTCAGGGATGTGATTTGTGTCAGGTCCAATCCAGATTGTACACATAGTAGTCTATGCTTTCTTTATCAAAGGACAGAGTTACTGTGCAAATAGACACAGAAAGGCAGTTATAAGAATTAGTCCATTTTTATTGTATACATGTGCTGTTTTGGCCTACAAAATACACCATGTAAACAGATCATGACCTAAGATACAAAAGAATTTCATTAATACCTTGCTGGGGTCTATTGGGATGTGTTTCTATCAGTGCTTTGTAACAAACTTTCCATGGACCAACTAGTTCAATATCACCTGGAACATTTGCTTAAAAAATAGATTCCCAAGCCCCACTCCAGACCCACTAACTCAGTCTGGGGTTGAGTATGAGATCTAAACTTTTAACAAATGCTCCAGCTGATCCTGTTGCACATGCCAGATTAGAAGCTACTGGACTTGATAGATTGCTGTCAGTTAATTAATAAACTCTCATTACTATGGAATAAATACAAAATAGTACCATTTAAGTGGAATTTTGGAGCATTGTAAGTTACTCTAGATAAAAAACAGTCCTCAATTTGTAGAATGTGATTTTAAGAAAATCAACTGTAGCTTAATTTTTGGGACACTAAGTGGTTATGTTATGGTAACTTCTTATGGCTACATTATGGCAACTTCATGGCTTATCCATAGAAATTCAGTTCAACCATAATAAAAGTAGAAAGAGTACTAGTAAGCCTAACCACCATGCTTCACAATATTTCTAGAGAGAAAAGTGTTTAGAGTTCCAACTTGGAAGGAATATAGACCCATCCCATTCCTTCCCACCCCCATCTATTGTGACCATGGTAACTACAACTGAGGTTTTCTCTTTCCTCCTTCTTCCAATAGAGTTTCCCCATCTTCCATTGCTACACCTTTCTTTACCTTTCCTCTTCTCTCCACCCACCTCCCAACTAAGAGAGAATGGGGTTTTTGTCAGCTTCAAGTCATTGGGGGTGGCACCCAAAGCCTGAATTTGGGGCTCTAGAAGAGAAGGTCTTTATGTGACTACAGGAACTGGGAGTGAGGAGCTGATGAGGAGCTTTTGCAAGGGGAGGGATCAGGGATTTTCCTCACATCCCCCCTTGCTGTTTTGTCTTTAAATTGTCTAAAAGGGTTAAGCAATAATTATTGACATGATATATTCAAATTATATTAACTGTAGAAGAATGTTATATATTTTTTCATCTGTATCCTGAAATACTGTTTTGTTTACAATGTCTTCTCAAAAGAGGAAACCATACGATTCAAAGAGAAAGTAAATCACTCACTTTAATAGCAGTGCTTTCATCAAAAGTCTTTGGTGCCCAAGCATAAAGGTGAATTGATGACTTCAAAGCAATTGCAATATATGTTGTTTCTTCATGTTGAACTACAATGAAAAAATACAAAGAAATAATAATGCCAAAAAGTTAACAAGAACACTCAAGTATTTGTATTTGTCATAAAAAATGTCATAACCACAGAGTAAGAGAACAGACAGTATATTTTCAGAAAAGCTACTTGATTACAATTTTATATTCCCCAAATGATGGACAGAATTACTATGTAGTTTTATGGGCTATGTATGCACTAGTTTTCA
This sequence comes from Cephalopachus bancanus, assembly GCA_027257055.1. Lineage (NCBI taxonomy): Eukaryota > Metazoa > Chordata > Mammalia > Primates > Tarsiidae > Cephalopachus > Cephalopachus bancanus. The sequence continues at coordinate 1,075,241 of JAPVLO010000517.1, forward strand.
AGAGCACTCTAAATTGTACACTGAAAACTACAGAACATTTATGAAAGGAATTAAAGAAGAGGTAAATAAGTGCAAAAAATTCTCATGTTTATTGATGGGTGGATTTATCATTGTAAAGATAGCAACCCTATCCAAAGCAATCTCTATTAATTTAGTTCAATCCCTATTAAAATCCTAAATTTCACATGAAGTTGCAAGAGGATCCAAATAGCAAAAACAATCTTGAAACAGAAAATAAAATTTGGATGACTCATAATTCTCAATTTAAAAACTTACTAAAAGTGACAGTAATCAAAACAGTATAGTACTGACATAAAGTGAGGTGTATATATCAATGAAACAGAATCAAATGTTGACAAATAAACCCATAAATCTATGGTCAATGGGGTCTTACCATTTAATAGGGAAAAAAACATTCTTTACAATAAAGTCTTAGACAATTGGATATCCACATGTAAAACTATGAAGTTAGACCTCAAACTTCATACCAATACAAAATTAACTCAAAATAAATCAAATACCTAAATGTAAGAGCTAAAGCAATAAAACTCTTGGAAGTAAACAGAGATAAGCCTTGATGATCTTGAATAGGTAATAAATTATGTTTGACATCAAACATGAAAGCAACAAAAGAAAAAAAGATAAATTATGCTTCAGCAAAATTAAAAACTTTTGTGCATCAGAGGAAGCTATCAAGAAAGTAAAAATACAACCTATGGAATTGGAGAAAATATTTTCAAATCATATTCTGATGTGTGTCTAATATACAAAATAAATAATGCTTGCAACTCAACAACAAAAGGACAAACAAACCAATTTTAAAAAAAGGCATAGACTTGAATAGACATTTCTCCAAGGATGATATACAAATGGCCAGTAAACACATGCAAAGATGCTCAACAATATTAATCGTCAGAAAAATGCAAATCAGAACTTTAATGAGATTCCACTTTACATCCACAAGAAAGGCTAGAATCAAAAGCCAGACATCTACAAGTGTTCACAGGAATGTAGAGGAAACAGAGCCCTCATACATGACTGATGACAATGTAAAATGGTACAGCCATTTTGAAAAACAGTCTAGCAATACTACCCAAGAAAAAAGAAAACATACACACCTACATACAAAGATGCATAAAAATGGTCATAGTAGCATTATTTTTAATAGCCCAAATGTGGAGAGAGTGCAAATGTTCAACAACTGATGTATGATAAACAAAAAGTGGTTTCTCCATACAATGCAGGGCTATTCAGCAATAAAAAGGAAGTATTGATACATGGTTTTTATGATATCATATAAATGAACCTTGAAAACACTATGCTAAATTTAAAAAGTTTATCACAAAACACCACATAATATATGGCTCCATTTATTAGTTGTCCAGAAGAGGCAACTCTTTAGAGAAAGACAGTAGATCCAATGGTTACCTAAGATTGTGAGGGGATGATGGGAAGGGAAGAGGGATAAGATGGGGTGTGACTGCTAATGGATATGGGGTTTCTTTTGAGAATAATAGCAATAAGATCATAGTGATGGTTGCACAACTCTATAAACATACTTAAAACCATTGACTTGTGTACATTAAATTGGTGTATCACATTATATGTAGATTATTTCAATAGGGCTATTATTATTATTATTTGAGTTAGAGTCTCATTCTGTAGCCCAGACTGGAGTGCAGTGACACATTCCCGGCCACTGCAACCTCGACCTGCTGGGATGCAGCGATCCTTCCGCCTCAGTCTTCCAAGTAGCTGGAACTATAGGCGTGTGCTACCATGCCTGGCTAATTTTTTATTTATTTATTTATTTATTTTTTTGAGTTGGAGTCTCACTCTGTCGCCCAGACTGGAGTGCAGTGGCCGCTCCCGGCCACCGCAGCCTCGACCTACTGGGATCCGGCGATCCTTCCGCCTCAGCCTTCCAAGTAGCCGGAATTACAGGCACGCGCTACCACGCCCGGCTGATTTTTTGATTTATTGTAGAGATGAGGTCTCGCTGCCCAGGCGGGTCTCGAACCCGCGGGCTCAGGCAATCCACTCACCTCAGCCTCCCAAAGGCGCAGGATTACAGGCTGAGCCACCGAGCCCGGCTCTAATTTTTGATTTATTGCAGAGATAGGACTCACCAAGTTCCCCGGGTGGGTCTCGAACCCACGGGCTCAGGCAATCCACTTGCCTCAGCCTCCCAAAGTGCTGGGATTACAGGCTGGGCCACCGAGCCCGGCCTCAAAAAGGGCTATTTTTAAAGATAACATAAAAAGTATAGAAAAGTATAATGCTTGCTCTCAACTAGTCCTTCTGGTTTTTATGGAACAGATTGAACCTGATTGATATTTTGTGCTGACCCCTCTTCTTTTTTTCTTTTGCTGGGATATTGCTCCTCCCCTTTCTAGGCAGTCAGTGTCTGTCTGTCTGCCTATCTGCCTCTCTCTCTCTCTCTCTCTCTCTCTCTCTCTCTCTCTCTCTGAGTCTAGCCTACTCATTCATTTTCTTTTGTATTGCTCCCATGTAGATCAAAGAAGTATGATGACTAAACCTCCAACAAGCAAAATAAGTCTCTTTTAAGAAGACACTTCCCAGCCGGGCTCGGTGGCTCAGCCTGTAATCCCGCGCCTTTGGGAGGTTGAGGTGAGTGGATTGCCTGAACCTGCAGGTTCAAGACCCGCCTGGGCAACGAGACCTCATCTCTACAAAAAATAAAAAAATCAGCCAGGCGTGGTAGTGCATGCCTGTAATTCCGGCTACTTGGAAGGCTGAGGTGGAAGGATCGCCGGAGCCCAGCAGGTCGAGGCTGCGGTGGCCGGGAGCAGTCACTGCACTCCAGTCTGGGTGACAGAGTGAGACTCCAACTCAAAAAAAAAAGAAGAAGACACTTCCCACAAATTTTACATAGGTCAGGAATGCAACTACCAGACAAGTATGATCTGTCGCTATTCTCTTGTGTGAAGATGCTACTGCTATACCTGTCAGTGGTACAAATGCTCTGTTGTTCTGAGAGCTGGGGTGGATTGAAATGGGGTCAGCCAGGAAAACTGAACTTAACTAGTCTGTCACCTTACCAAGATCACAGATTTGCAAGATGACTACCTTTGTAATGATCTCTTATTAAACTAAACATTTACAAGGTATTAGGATATGTTTTGTTATATAAACTCCTGGGTTAACATCTAGGGATATTTTTCACCTCTGGACCTATCAAATTTGCATAATATGATTTGAAGGAGAGTAGTGATACCTAAAACTAGAAGAAAGTAGTGCTTTTATTTAATGCTTACATTATCCGGGTATCCATTTCCCCCTCTAATTGTGTATGTATGCATATGTACACACATATGAAAACCTATCCTGGGAAAGTAACTTTACATGCAGGTGGTCAGTCAGGATAGAAACATCCTGTTGCAATTTATATAAGGTTATTCCAGTTATCCCCTACCTATGTCATCAGTTCTGCTTGAAGGAACAATTAATGAAGAGGGAAAGAAACACAAGAAGGCTTTGAGTAGAGGGGCATTTTCTTTAGAAATAAGAATGGCATGACATTACTTCACAGTTGTTGATAGCTGAGAGCAGGATTCTGAGCCTCTGGAGTTATTACTCCATTTCACAGTGGATGATTGTGAAGAGACAAGGGATATGAAAACACTCTAATTAGACAGAAAATAGTGATTATTCTCATGAATATGGATAGTGGAAACAAGAGTTGGCAGATCATAGAAGAATTGTCTTTCTGATTCATCATAGATGTTTACTAGTCGATATTTAGAGAAGTTTTATTTTATTGTTGCTCCAAAGAAAGAAAATATTATAGGAATTTTCCCAGGTTGGTGAAAATACATCAAGACCACTTATATAACTGAAGCTATATTGAGGTAGGAAAAAATTTGGTTTATCTGGAATATTTATGGTGACCAGGAAAGGAAGAAAGGCGAGGAAGTAAATCAAACTGAACTTCAATTGCTCTTTTAGTTAATCAATATTTTATCAAAAACAGTCAAAGCTGTAGCATGAAAGACCTGGAAGATGTCTCAATGAAATTCACTAATCCTTGTTTTTGAAGCTGCATTTTTTTTCCTTTTCTTTACTTTGCCTTTCATAATTATGTACTTCACCAAATGAAAGGATGCAAAATTTTTATAGCTGTAGTAAACATAATTCATGACTTACGGACACTGAAGTGTTCACAGCCTGTCAACTTATTGATAGTTTTGCAGGCTTCCTCTGTCTTCAGCATTTCCTCTTGCCTTCTTTTACTCTCTGGATCATTATTCAAAATCTTGTTCCTTAGCCAGGTAAGATGATACACCTGAAGCCTGTTCTTATGGCCTGATAGATAAGAAAAGCTAGTATTTTAATTCAGTCTTTCTTTTCAAATATTAGAAGAACAAAAACATAAAGGCATTTTGGTTTTTGAAAAATCAATCATATCTTGGTATATTTTTACTTTTTTTCTTTTAAAGATGTGGAGTACAATTTAGTTTTAAGTATACAAATGTTGATTATGCAGGTACCCTTGTTGATGAGGTGTGCCCCTCCCTCCCCTGGCAGTTTCCCTCAACTGTCAATCCCACCCCTTCTCCCCTGGCAGTTTCCCACTACTCATGTCCCTTTCTTATAGTATTATGATAATTGTTCAAGGTTCGCTTATGAGTGAGAACATATGGTACTCTGGTCTTTGTTTCTGTGATAGATCACTGGATATGATCAATTCTAAATCCATCCAAGTTATTGCGAAGTGGCCTTTTGCTTTTCTAAACAAATATTTTCAATAAGGTGAAAATAGCTTTTAAAAACTTCACCGCATCAGAATCTCCCCTTCAGAGTTTGGAAATGTGATAGCAAAATCTATCTTAGTCTCTCACTTCCAATAAATAGTCAGTGTCTACATGTGCACCTGTCAAAAGTGGATCTAAGACATACTGGGGGACAATTTAAAACTGCCAGTCAGGCGAACTCGGTGACTCAGCCTGTAATCCCGTGCCTTTGGGAGGCTGAGGTGAGTGGATTGCCTGAGCCTGCGGGTTCGAGACCCGCCTGGGCAACTTGGCGAGACCTTATCTCTACAATAAATCAAAAAATAAGCCACAGGCGTGGTAGCGCACACCTGTAGTTCCAGCTACTTGGAAGGCTGAGGTGGAAGGATCGCAGGAGCCCAGCAGGTCGAGGCTGGGAGCGGCCACTGCCACTCCAGTCTGGGTGACAGAGTGAGACTCCAATTAAAAAAAAAAAAAGACTGCCAGTATACAGGCAAGATAACTACTATCCACTTATTTGCATCTTGGCATTCAATAAGCGATGACTCCTCTGGAATTCAGAGACCTAGAAGCTGTCCCTGGTAATGTGAGTGTTATAAGTGGGATGTCTGAATATTGACTGTTTATGCATTCAGGGCCAGTAGGATAGGTCTCTTTGTGTTCTGCCATTCCAGTATGCTTATAAAATAGTTGAACAGTTTTATTATTTTTCCTTCAATCCAATTTATCTTTAACGTTAATTTTCTAATTGTAAATTCCATTAAACTCTTACATTAAGTCAGGAAACCAGGCCTTGAAAATCACACATTTCTTTTCCTATATAGTGACTTTATTTTCATTTTTCTTCATAATTTTATGGCTTATTATTACAAAATTTCTAGGCCCAACAATAGGATTCTTATGTGATTGCTCTTTAATATGTTTTTAATATAACAGTTTTGAAGCAAAATTAGGGTTCAGATATCTTTGTCGATGGTCATTCTATTCTTAAATGGTAAAATATATTTGTGATTTTAACTATTGAGTATCTTCCTGTATTGATGTCAGTACTACTGGATGCAAAAATAATCCACATTTGTGAGAAGTTCAAGCATTAAAGAAGGGTGCGTTTGAGTTAGAGAAAGCTGGAGAAAAAGTAAAAACAAATCTGATCTGTTATCTAGATGTATGGTCTGTAAGTCACCCAGATGTTTTCAAAAAGTAAATATTACTTCTGTGTACCTCAAACAATTGTAACTGACTGACCATGAAGCATGATTAAAAAATCATGAAGTCTGAGTATATTCTTATGGGTTTTTTTCTCTAACCAAAATTTAAAGCAAAATGAAAGATTTTAGGACTCTGCCTAATCATTAGTGTGCAACATGGCAATTTGCACACTAATGATATACAAAATATATATTATAAGAATATATAAACCCATATAAATGTCTGTTATTAGCATCATCTTATTGTATTGCCAAGCCATATTTTTTTACTTCTCTCCTTTCATTAGTCACCTTTTGCCTATAGTCAGCTTTAATGCAGGTGCTTTCCTGATACTATGTTCTGTTTAGTATTCACAATCATTCTTAAAACTCATTTATTTGATTTCTCCTATACAAAGATTCAGGCACTGACTGATCCAAACTAAGCAATTCAACTACTATTTGGCAAAGTATAGTTAGGGGATCCATTCTTGTTATTAACTCTGTCTGTAGGTCCTTGTGATAAGGCTTTGCCAGGGACAAGTCTCTTTTATATCCGGTTATTGTCCACTTTGCTCTTTGTTGCTTCTAATACATTATAAGAAAGACACATGGTTGATGTTGGTGTGGTCCTTGTGCATTAGTCGATGAGAATCAGAGCTGTGAAGTTGTAGGAAGCTACTCCAAGGATGCAAATGGCGTGGTTTTTCTTAACATTAACCTAAGCTAGGAAGTTAGTTTAAATTGTAAATAGATAAGAAAATACAAGCATGAAAGTCTGGTGTCCCAATTAAAGGTTATATTTAAAGTGTTCTCCTATGAAAGTGTTCTGCTTTGATCTTTTACACCTAAGAAGGTCTTTAACCCAGTTTGCAATCTAATTAATCTGCGTAATTACTTAGCTAATTTTAGTTCTTAAACAAACCTGAAATCGTAATCAGCAAATTGAGTGGCTCTACGACTTGAATCTGGCGGAATGGTCTTCGCTTTATAAGTTTAGTAATGTCTGCCTTTCCACTTCTGTCCATCAGATACAGATTAGATCGGGTTCCCAAGAGCAAATTGACTCCTGTTCATATATTAAAAAGTGCTATATTAGCTAAAATTATTATTGTACTTGCATTTCTGCTATTCCAATGTGTTAATCTATGTAAAAAATTACTATGTCTGTTATTCCAATGTGCTAATCTATGTAAAGGTGACTTACCATTTTAGGCTGATGATGACTTCCCACTGTGTAACTATGTACTCTCTACCAACAGAATAAGTTTCGTTGAAATTTATGAAAATATAGGAGATAATTCCCTCTGGCAATATTTTACTAGCTGGTTTCTGGTGTTCTGTCTTGCAAACAGAACTTTATTATGTATCTTAGCACCATTTAACAGTGCCCTAAACTTTATCAAAATCAGTCCAACTGATGGGAAATTTGAAAATTACCATCCTTAGTTTAGCACATACAAGTTCAATTCAGTTCATTTATCATTCCTAACCATAACTAAAGGTTTTAATGCTTTAAAGATAATTACATGCAAATAATTGTTTTCAAATTGAATGATTCTATGTTTATGCATATATTAAAATTTAACATTGCTAAATGCCTGTGAAATTAATACCTACCTTCATTTATCTAAATTCCTACACTCTTTTTTTATTTGTCAACTGGCTCTATTTGTTCAAATATAAGCCCTGTTTACAAAAGAAACAGAAGATAGAACTAAACTTCAATTACATTTCAGATTATTGTAGAAACTTTCCCCCGTAAACTAGCATAAGAGACCATGAGCCAAGTAATGTAACAGAGGAGACAATGTCAGAGTCTTCCTTCTACTTGGAGGATATTTGTGCTCCTTGGGTTTAAAAGAGGAAAAGATGAATGCTTTTGCTTTCATTTCCCCACTATATTCTTTACTAGTTTTCTGATTCATGACAAATTGCAGGTTTAGAAACTGCATTTTCCTCCCACAGGGAAATTTGGGAGGGAGGAGAAAGTATAGGCAATCTTTACTATAATCTTTTATTTTTCAAAATATAAAATCACAAGTTATAAAAATAATTTATTGACATTAACTGCATTTCTGAGTAGTTAACTGACTGAAATATTTATGATTCCTTGTTGTGTGAACATGAAAATAGCAGAACTTTGAGATGCCATTTTTCTAAGTTCTTCAATTCATATAATTATAATGTTTGCTATTCTGTTCTATTTTAAATTTAAAACCATGACCCTTGTTCAATCATACATTAAACAAAACCTATGAAATTAAAGTCAGGTTGACATTTACTTTGTATTTCTCCTCTCCTTGCATTCGTTTATTCTGTTTCATTTACAATTCAGACTGACTTGGGGTAATATATTGCCTCAGCATTACTGGTATAATTCTTCAAAATAAAGCACTGAAAAAAGTCTTTCAAAGTTAAGATATTATAGAAGGAACTTCCTCAACAAATCCTTGAGATTTTTTTAGAAACAAGTTCCTGCAGGCATTTTTCTTGTAATACTTCATTAGGAGTCATATGCTGAACACTACCCTAAATTAGAAATACTAAACTTAAATTTTCAAATAATCATAATCTAGTCCAATTTTATTTTTTAGCCAAGTTAATTCAAATTATAAAATAGAATAAAAAGATTGGGACCATCAATTCAAACATCAAACTGCAGTGAGTGACAAAAAATCAGCTAAACCAATTTTTAGCAAATTAGCTCTAAAATACATTTTTATTTGACTGATAATGATTTGATAACAGCAAACAAATGTGTTTTGTCTATGATTTTCACAGGTTTTCTACGTAGATGAAAAAAATTCTTAAAAAAACTTGGTATTAGGAAAACAAACTCACCCCATAAAGAACCACAGCAGATCTCAGAAGTGAATTCTTTTTCATACATGTGGATTAGTGGTTTTTTACAAGCACGAGAAATATAGAGTGGATTAACATTGACTTCAGAGGGTAGCTTAGGTATTTCCTCTGGTACTTCCACAAATCCAGCATATACTGCAAATAAGTAAGGGGAAGTTACTAATTACTAGTCTGTACACTATATGCACCAGAGTGTTTCCACGAATGAGATACAGCTTAGACAAATTTCTTTTCCTTTAGTGTGTTTTATGTTTTCCTAGAAGTATCTTTTCAGTAACTCTGAAAGCATCAGATAAGACAAATCATGATGTTTAAAATATATTACTAAATACAAATATATTTTAAGTTACTGTGATTGGAATGCAAAAATAATTTAGATGATGAATTCAATTTCTCAATTGTAGCTCAAATTAAGGTACCATGAAGATTCAGTGAGGACTCAATTTTTAAAAGCATTTCTCAATTTAAATTTTTTTATCAATATTTTTTATTTTGATATTGTGGGGTACAGTTAAGGGTTAGGTATACAAATATGCTTTATTCAGGCCCCCTTGTTGATACTGAATCTAAATTTATGCAAGTGAATACCAGAATGACCAGTTTCCTGTTAGATTGTGAACCAGTGTTATACACTATTTAGTTTATGAGTAGATAGCAGCATTTAGAGATTATATTAAACACACTCACAGACGGCACTGGCAAAGTCAGCATCAGCAACCCTTCCAGAACCTTTGGAAGGAGAGGAGTGGCTGGCAGAAAAATCCGATTGTGTTGATGATTCTGATGTATCCTTACAGTCATTCTCATCATCAAGTACTGGGGTTGCAGCACCTGAGTCAATGGCATTTGAGGTCTTACGTCTACCACCTGGCTCCTAAGAGAAGTGCAAAAACCAGATTTTATTAGGAGTTTAGCAGTGGTAGAAATATGCCCAAGGGTCATTTGAGAAAGAGAATACGACAATGTCATCAGACAAGAAATAACTAACCTACTATTGAGATGACTGATGTCAGAGGAGAAATGCAAGGAGCTTTACGTCCCCAACTGTACAATTTAGGACCTAACATTTGCAGATTTTTTTCCCATGTACTAGGTACTGTGCTAGGTATGTTATTTATATGTCTTTATGAATCCTTGCCATTACTCAACAAATAAGTATAATTATCCCCAATTTACCTAAAAATACTAAAGTTCAGAGTGCAAGTAATAGAAGAACCAGAGTTTTAAACCAAAGTCTGTTTAATTTTAAAGTTTACATTCAGCTATGCTATGCCAAACAACCTCCTGAAAAAAATTAAAAAAAAAAAAACAAGCCGGGCTCGGTGGCTCAGCCTGTAATCCCGCGCCTTTGGGAGGCTGAGGTGAGTGGATTGCCTGAGCCCGCGGGTTCGAGACCCGCCTGGGCAGCGAGACCTCATCTCTACAATAAATCAACAAGTCAGCCGGGCGTGGTAGCGCATGCCTGTAATTCCGGCTACTCGGAAGGCTGAGGCAGAAGGATCGCCGGAGCCCAGCAGGCGAGGTTGCGGTGGCCGGGAGCGGCCACTGCACTCCAGTCTGGGCGACAGAGTGAGACTCCAACTCAAAAAAAAAAAATTAAAAAATAAAAAAAATACAGTGTGAAGATATCTGTTCCACTGTGTTAAGGTACCTTCACAAAACTGAAAGCATAAAAAAGCTACAGGGAGAATTTTAAAATGACAAAGGTAATGGTGGAAAATTACCCAACACAAATTCAAGAGGGTGAACATGCTACATTGAAAATCTAGCCTGCTTCCGTTAACTTACAGAGAAGAAATTAAAGGATAAAAGTCACAAAATGTAACAATTTATTTGGCATGCCTTATGCTGTAGGAAAACATACCACTTATTTTTGGTAAGTCTGTCTCTTGGTAAGCTCTTCTTTGTGTCTAAAAAGTGATTCTTGGCACTGAAAGAGTTAGGCTGCCCTGTTGACGCTTGTTTTTTATGATATTTTCAACCATGAAAGTATGATATGGCAGTTTGTCCTTTTTAAATCAAAATAAAAGGAAGATCCACTCACTCTGTGCGTTTCCGAAAGATTCATTAAAATAACTGAAGATATCTAAACCGTTTAGAGGGTTTTCTTATCCCCTTTTTTTCCTTCTTTCCCTTTTTGTTTTTGAGTTGGAATCTCACTCTGTCGCCCAGGCTGGAGTGCAGTGGCACACTCACGGCCATGCCAGCGTTGACCTGCTGGTCTTCAGCGATCCTTCTGCCTCAGCCTTCCAAGTAGCCGGAACTACAGACATGCCCTACCACGCCCAGCTAATTTTTGATTGATTGTAGAGACAAGATCTCGCCAAGTTGCCTGGGCTGGTCTTGAACCTGCAGGCTCAGGCAGTCCACTCACCTTGGCCTCCCAAAGTGCTGGGATTACAGGCTCTTTCCTTTTTGAAGTTTTCTTCCATAATTATTGTGCGTCTAATGTAGACCATGTCCTAGGTTAGACTCTGAGGTTGGGTGAGTACATCAAGGATGGACTAGATATAGGTCATTCCTCTTAAGAGTTCATAATCTAATCTTGTGAAATGTAAATAAGCAAATAACTAAACTACAATGTCATAAGTACTAAAATGGAGCCATGGGCAAAATGCTTGCAAGCACAGAGAAAAGGGTACATATTTATACCTTGGAAAATCAAAGATGATATTTCAGTTGGATCATGAAGGATAATTAATTCAACAAGCAGAGAAAAGGTAAGGGAGCAGGCTTCCAGAGGAAACAGCTTGCACAAGGAGCACCTATTCATGAAAAAGTCTGAATCTTCAAAGCCAGTTTATATGATAAGACAACGGAGTGGGAAAGTAGGCTAGCATTATATTTTCTTTGTCTAAAGTTCCGCCTGTATTTTTATATATCCACAAACTCTCCATCTGTCAAGAATTAGTTCAAATAACACTTGCTCCTGGAGATCTTTTCTGTGTCAATTCCCACTGTCTGAGCATCTATGAGCTACTTGATTATCGTAAGTCTATTTATAATATCAGTAAGTATTTTGTGAATGACAAAGTCACTGTCTAAACACAGTATATTACTTCAATTAAAATTGTACATGTTAACAGTTCCTCAACACGTTAAGCATAGACTTACTATATGATGTAGCAATACCAATCCTGGCTATAAACCAAAAAGAACTTAAAGAAGGGACGCAAACAGATATTTGTACACGAATATACACAACAGCAATATTCACAACAACCAAAAGGTAGAAACAACTAAAGTTTCCATTAGCAGATGAATGGATTAAATTAGCCAGGTGTGGTAGTGCGTGCCTGTAGTTCCAGCTACTTGGAAGGCTGAGGTGGAAGGATCGCCGGAGCCCAGCAGGGAGAGGCTGCGGTGACCGGGAGGGGCCACAGCACTCCACTCTGGGTGATGGAGTGAGACTCCAACTCAAAAAAAAAAAAAAAATTGCAATATGTACATAAGATGGACTATTATACCTCCTAAAAAAAGAAACAAATTCTAACATGTTACAACATGAATAATGTTGAAAACATGCTAACTGACCTAAGTCAGACACAAAAGGATAAATACTGTGTGATTCCACTTACATAAGAAACCCAAACAGAAGGTAGAATAGTGGTTACCAAGGGGTTGGGAGAGGAGGAACTGGGAATTAATTGCTGAATTGTATGTCATGAGAAGAATGTTCTGGAAACTGATAGTAGTGATGGTTACACGACATTGTGAACGTAATACATGCAACTGAGTTGTACACTTAAGCGTTGTTAAAGTTGTAAATTTAAAATATGTATGTTTTACCACAATTTAAGAACTCTTTCCAGAAAAAAATAGTTGACTCTACTTGGAGTGACATCAGCAAGATGGCTGATTAGTGGTGCCTGGCACCCATCCCCCTCACATAAAAGGACCAAGGGAACAAATAAGCAACTGAAATGCAACTGGAGAGTCTGAGGGAGAGCACTGGAGTGCTGTGAGGGAGTGATGAGGTGCCCCTGTAGCACTACAGTCCGAAATAGCAGCATAGAGAGGGAAGTGAGGCACCCTGCCTCTGCTGCCTTACCTCCCCTGCCGGGATCTGTTCAGAGCTAGGAGGAACTTCTCCTTGTGGAGAAAAGGTAAGCAGAAGAACTCCATTAGTCCCCACTGCCACCACAGACTTGCAGTCCTTACTACAGGAGAATCCTGCAGTCCTTACTACAGGAGAATCCTGCAATCCTTGTATGCCTTGAGCTCAGTTTGGAAAGGTGCTTGGAATTCACATGGCTGTATTGCTCCAGATTAAGAGCAAATGTTGTGCACTCCCCCCACCCAATATGACCCAAGCTGCTACAGCCCAGTACCACCTTAAAACTAGGACCACTGTTGAAGTGCACTGTGCTCTGGGGAACAGTAACCACTGTGCCTCTCTAGCCTTGGGTTTCCACTGTTATTCAACCAAGCACACGCATGGGTGGTTGAAGTGCCATGACCCCAACAGCTCAGAGCTTGGAACCAGGAAAGGCCATTACTCTGATTCTGCACAGCAGGGAAACCAGCACTAGGCCAGTAAAACTGGTATGTTCTTCTGGGATAGAAACCCCAAATCACAATGAGATAGGAGAAATAAGTTCTAGTGTTCTATATTACTGTATGATGACTATAGTTAACAAGAATTTATTGCGTGTTTTCAAATAGCTATAAGAGAGGATTTTGAATGCTCTCAACATAAATAAAGGATACATGTTTGAGATGATGGGTATACTAATTACCCTGATTTGATCATTATATATTGTATTTATTGAAATATCCTCTGGACCCCAATAAATCTGTACAATTATCACGTGCCAATTGAAAGGAGCCAGGTGTGGTGACTCATGTCTGAGGCAGGAGGATCACTTATGGCCAAGAGTTTGAGACTAGCCTGGGCCATAGCAATACTCTATCTGAAAAAAGTAGCTGGATTTGGTGTTGTTTCTGTCGCGGTGAGTACTCAGGAGGCTGAGACAGGAGGATTGCTTGAGTTCAGAAGTTCAAGGCTGCAGTGAGCTAGATCATGTTATCACACACCAACTTGGGTGACAAAGTGAGACTTGTCTCAAAGAATATTTTTTGAAGACAAATTTTTTTAATTGCATGTGTCAAGTGATGCTATCCCAAACATGTGATCTGAGTGATAAAGGCAGAGAAATAGATTTTTGTCCCTAGAAGTAAATAGGAACCATCCAACCTAGAAGTAGTAAGCTACCTACACACCTATAATTGAGCATGTTAAAGGCTTTGGAATACATGGTTAAAATCTATTTGGAATGGCTGGAAATGCTACATGTTACATGAAGAAACACAGTCACAATGAGAGGAGTTCATTATCTTTTCCAAATGATACATTACCTCCTGTTGATGTTCAAAGTCCTGGGAGGCAAGTCTCTTAAATCTTCGACCATATGTCTCTGAGTAATTTTCTTCTCCATTGAATTCAAGGGCTCCACTCTCTTCATTGGTTCCGCTGACTCCCTTACCTCCATTACCCCTGCTGCCTCTTCTTCCACTGCCTATATTGGCTTTTTGTCCCTCCTGGTCTCCAATGGCTGCACTGCCTCCACTGGCTGCCCTTTCTCCATGTCTTCTATTGGCTCTAAGGCTTCCATAGCCTCTGTAGACTACTTTTCCATCACCACCATCCTGCTTGTATCTTCCATCTCTGCCATAGCTTGCCCTGATAACAATCTCCGATTAATGAAAGAAAGCCACGCAATAAAAACACATTTGAAAGTTAGCAAATGAAACAGAAGTAGGACATTTCTAACACATATCTACCATGTCCAGGCATCCCTTTTTTTCTATGTGAACATTTGGTATGATATAGAAAAGAAAATGCTCCCATGTCTTGTCAATCTCAAATACTGAATTAATACCATGGTAACTGTCAATTCCCTGTTTGCATTTGGACGGCAGAGGGAAAATAACTTGCATTATTTTTAGGTGCATGTGTTAGATTAGTAGCAGGAACTTGGACTTTTTTCTTTCTTTCTTTTTTTTTTTTTTTTTTTGAGTTGGAGTCTCTCACTCTGTCGCCCAGACTGGAGTGCAGTGGCCGCTCCTGGCCACTGCAGCCTCGACCTGTTTGGCTCCGGCCATCCTTCCGCCTCAGCCTTCTTAGTAGCTGGAATTATAGGCGCACGCTACCACGCCCGGCTAATTTTTTGATTTATTGTAGAGATGAGGTCTTGCCTGCTCAGGCGAGTCTCGAACCTGCGGGCTCAGGCAATCCACTCACCTCAGCCTCCCAAAGGCAAGGGATTACAGGCTGAGCCACCGACCTGGCTGGACTTTTTTCTTAAATAATAGACTATGCATTAGCAACTTCACAGCCGCATGAATGATCAAACCTATATTTTTGACTCAACCACAACATATATGAATAATTTTTGCAATATATCTAGTTTGTATTAATTGTAACATCTGTGTTGATTTTGTAACATGTGCACTGACTGCTTTGCTGTAGAATTCCATTGGTCTATTACTCCCAACAGTAAGTTCAGTAATATGGACCTCATATCTTATTGAATTAAGATAGTCATTTAATTCATTGCTAAAAATACCAAACTTAACAAAATGTCTCAATACTCTCATTTTGCATAAATACATGAAGCATATATGCATGTGGAAATTCTAAGAATAAATTTATTTGACAATGGAATTTTTGGTAGGCTTTTTAGTTAGAAAGAAACAAAAAGAGCTATTGGTAATTTCTCCATCAATTAGCCAGATAAGGAATATCTTAAATTTTTAATATACAGAGTGATATCTGAACTGTTTGAGAAATACATAGCTATGTTTGTAAATACCAGGGCTTCATCTTACAGTTATTCAGTAGCATACTTCCTTTGTTGCCCCATTTCTCATGCTCACTATGGTTTTATAGGGTAGGATGATTTAGTGGAATTAATTTTAACAGAAACAGCAAGACAAATCTAGTTATTAAAAAATGAATAAATACCTGAATGTTAATTTTATATGAAAAATTAGGTGATAGAACATTAGAACAATTTAAGATCTATTATTGAAAATAAAACCATTTACCAATATGCAAGTGAAATTCATTCACTTTCTTAGTAATAAATTTTGAAAATAAATCAAAGATGCAAATAGTCCTGAAGTTATAAAATATGAATAGTATATATAATACAGAAAAACAAACCTTGGCCAACTAGGTGCATTATCACAATTATCTGTGTCATCAACAGACTCATCATTGTTGCCATCATCATCATGGTTTTTATAGCCATCGTTAGCCTGGTCAACCTGGTTATTCAAGTCATTATTGCCACTGTCATGGTCATAGGTATCTTCATAAGCATCATTGGAACCATCATCATTGCCATCAATATCAGCACTGGCATCATAGAGTTCAACATAATCACCATCCTCCTCAGGTGGCTGAATGACAGGTGCAGGAGTTAACCAATCATTCCGGAAGATTTCAGAGAGTGCATTATAGCCTACCCATTCATTTGTCAAGTATACAGGGGGTGATATTTTTCCTACTTTAAATCCATCTGGAACCTGTGTGCACAAGAAAGGTTAGTGTAATCTCTAGTAGCTTTTCATTTTCTTCTAGATTGGAAAGTTTTCAAGCTGACATTATAAAATACATTTTCAAGATGTCCACTCACTATATAGAGCCAAAATTTTATTGAGGATGAGATGCCAAAACTTAAACTGTGATTTTTAGTAGTCTTTCTAGATTATATAGGGCAAAATTTACTCACTTAAAAAAAAATTCCCTCTACTTGTTTACTGAAGAGTTGACATTTGTTTTTTATTCTGAAAAGGAGAACCAGTGATTTGATGCTCTATAAATACAGTAACTTTTTTCTTTTGCTTTATTCCCTCACATTGGAGCTAACACACTGCTCTTGAAATTGATAAGTTAATTTTCCAGTTCTAGTTTTACATGCCATAGGTTGTCTTAAAATATCTTAAACATGTATAAAAAGCAAATTAATACATATTTTTAAGTATGGTATATATCATGTACCAACTTTCTGGCAAGCTGGAAGGAATTTATGTATGGTAGCACAAGGGTAATTACAAAAGTAGAATAATCTGATAGCACACTGCAAAAAATGAGAATACCCTTTTCACTTACACAATCAGAGAACACTTTGTTTTTTACTAAATATTTTATTTTTATACATTGCCTCAGCACCCAGGAATGCTATTTTAAAAATTGAGCATCTAACCTCTACCTATTAATCTGAGATTTGCTTTTAAAAGGAGCTCTTGTCACTCTTCTCTCAAAGATGTCCTAACTGCCACAAGAATATGAAAAAGTATATTGACTAATTGGCTAAGAGTTTTCTCACTTCAATTTAATTTCTAGATTTTGTATCTCTGTGTTTATAGAGCAGTTGATCTATTTTAATAGATTAATTTTAAAAACAACTCTTTAACTTTTCCTTCCTTAAGTGAAAGTGAGAAAGTGTAAGTCAAAATAAATGAAAAAAAATTTTAAATAACCTAAATGTGTTAAGATGGAAACCTACGTGAATATCAACCAGCAACTTCTGATCAATAGTAGAATAAGGTGGTGATGATTGGGATCTCCTTCCAGTCATGGGACTCTCTTCCTCAGAAGAAGATTCTATGAAATGTCAAAAACACATTAGTAACAGTGGTGATTACAACCATTGCCGTCATTTGTATAATGTTCAATCTCTTGCTGTTTTTCTAGTAGCCTCTGTGATTCTACTCAGGAAGTACCACCTGATACATTCTCATGGGGCCAGGATCCTAACTTCTGTTTTCAGGGGGTAGTAGAAGACTCAAGTTTTGTTCCATCTGTATACCTACATGGCTTTTCAATTTTCAGTATTATGTGTACACTTACTAAATATTTTACTCTATCTGTGTGAGGAAGTACACAGTATGACTGACAGGTAGATCCATTTTTTTTTTTTTTTAAGAAATGAAAGTATCAAAATAGGAAGAGCTGGGAGTACCCCTGGACTCACTACTAATGGGTAGAAAAGTAGCACAACAGTGTATGCTTGGATGATAAACTACTCAAAACTCCCAAGAGGAAAGCTGACTCTGCAATCTTACATCCTTGGTTTCAACCCAATGATATATCCTCATGTATTTCAACACAGTTGAAGAGTGAACTACTGAGAAGAGAGAAAATGGACTGAGTTTTTATAAAGTTGGGAAACTTTCTATAGCAGCAATGTACAATATAACTTTCTGCAGTGATAGAAATGTCCTACATTCAGTAGCCACTAGTCACAAATCAATACTGAACATTTGAAATATGGTTAGTGTGCCTGAGAAAATGACTTTTTAATTTTATTTAATTTTCATGTGGCTAGTTGCTACCACACTGAACAGCTCAATTCTATAGTATAAAAATTCCCATTTAAAAAGACAAATTTATCTGATTTGGAAGTTTAGCTTTGGATATTGAGTTGTGGTTTGGTAAGTAACACCTGTGGCTGAAATCCAGCAAGGCTTTTTAACAATCTTAAAAATTAGGCCTGAGTGAGTGTTCAGGGATGAGAAAAGGTTTCACTAAGGGAACACTCAGGTCCCTGTTTATTGTTTGTATGGGCTTGGATTTTAAAGATAAATACAATTTCCTTCTTTTGTTTTCAGACTTCATATGTATAGCCAAAGTATAGACCCCACAACTCCATAGAACATTTGTAAACACTGCTGTCTTTTGAGACATTACACTGAACATATGCTACTGCTTGTGTTCTGTCCTTTGGCACTGTTAAACTTTTGCTGTTTATTATTTTTCTGCAGGAAACTATTTCTTTCAAATCTTTTGATGTGTTAGTAGACCTAGTAAGAAGCTCAAGTGAGTGTTTGGAGATTTTGAGAAAAATCTGTAGTAAGGTGCTCTGATTTCTTCCATGATGAAGCATGTGATCTCATGGGAATATAAAATGGTCTGTGGAGCATACCCAATAAAATAACAGAATTTGGGAGCTAAAAAAAGCTTAACTATTGTCTGCCCAGATGCTATTCCCTACTCCTTTCCATCAGTGTTCATAACTGCTTTGGGCCTAATCCAGAATTTCCTTATTTCAAAAATACAACATTAATAAACCTTAAATTGTTTGTTGTTTACCCAGTATTAGTAAAATTAGCCCAAATCAAACCAGAAAGAAAAGATTCTGGGGGGGAAAAACCCCTAAATTTACTCTTTACTGAAGTTTATTTTATTTCTCACAACATAGCATTTGTGCATGATGAGACACTACTATTTGAAATAATTCAGTCATTATGTTAGTCTCTTAAGAAGAAGAATTTGGTTTTTGAGTTCTGATCTTCAAATATTTATTTTTCAAAAAGTGAAGTATATCTATATTTTTATTATTATTTTAATAAAATCTGTATGCTGCAGATTTTTTTCATAGATGGCTTAGAGACTCAATCAGGCATTTTTCTCTTTCTTAACTTACCTGGATTGCTTAAAACTAGTTAAAGCCAGATTTCATGATCCAAGGCATAATTTTTGGTTTTGTTTATCCTAATATTTCACAAGTCTGTAATTCATATAAATTATCTCAAAAACACATCTTAAAATAAAACACTTGTTTGAAATTCATATCAGCTTTTGAGGTTATTTTCTATGATTTGATTGATTAATTTTTCATGTATTCTGAGCAAAATCATCAGTTTGTAACATTTAGGGATATTGATGAGATACTCTCACAGTTTGGGAAGGCAAACTAACAAACTGATAAATAAAACACATGCTCACAACTATTTCATCCAACATTCAAATGGTTACTTATAAATTTTATTCTATTGGAGAGGCCTCTACCAAGTTTCTTTCCCAAATTTTTCTCACCTGGTATAAAAACTAAATAAAGTTGACCCCCCCCCAAGACATATTCCTAACTACTACCCAACTGGAAGAAGAAATGTCAGAAATATTATTTTCCATTTTTCAAAGGTCAACCCTGCCCACCCAACTGCCAAGTCCAATGGACTTCTGGTCCTAATCCTACTTGACCTCCCTGATACTCTTGATTCATTCCTTCTTGAAATTCTTCTTTCTTGACTTCTGAAATACAAATTGTTAAACATTAGCTCTGTGTTTTGAGTGCTGAAGCTTTGTGCTTTGAATCACCTGATGCTGCTGGGCAATTTTGAGAATTTTGCGAACTCCTTTGTCTGATGTCAATGGGCTTCTGAGCTTGTTCCAAAAGAGACCGCTGAGGAACACTAATGAAAAGACAGAAAAGCATGTGCCATGTCCTAACATTCAAAAAGGGAATGTACAATTCAACATAAAGACCAACACAAAGTTTTGTTTAAATATATGAATATATATCAAATCGAAAAAAATATAGCTTAAGTAATAATTTGCATTTTCTCCCAAACTCCCTAATTTATCTAGAACAGAGAACAATTTCCAAAATATAGAAACAAAAATGTGTTTCCAAAGAGTGTATCTTTCCTTCACATATATTTATTTCTAAAAATTCCTATAAACTTTTAAAGCTAATAATAAGACAATATTATACCTGAACACTACAGCAACAAAAATATGTTAGTGTATTTTAACATAATAAACAAAATAAGTGACTGTTATATTAAATATTCTGTTGTTATTATCCTGATTTTAAATGTTTGAAGTTCATGTTTTTTCATGTCCTGTTTTTGATATAGATAAACAGAAAGATGTATAGATAGGGGACTTTCGTTCTTACTGTTCTAATTCAATAAAACTTAGAAAGTTGTTTGGGGCCAGCGCTGTTAAACTTTGTAGTTACTTTAGTATTTTTATATAGGAAGGACTTTGGTTATTGATTTAGCCCTGTAAGAGACAAAAGCCTCTTTTACAGACCCAGGTTTCAGGTAAGACATGCATTTCATTTAAATTTTATAAATTTAACCATATTTAAAGTAAATGTATCTGCCATTAATAAATTCAAAATCCTTTTGTAAAGTGAACAATCACTCTGAGTTTAACATTGTTTGATTTTTACGTATTGGATTTTATTAAAACTATGTTCCATGATACTAAAAACAATACTCAAAATGAAAATGATTTATGTCCTTTGAGGTCAGATGGACCATAACAACCCATTCACTGAGTACAGAGAAAAAGTTCCCAGTCTTGTTTTCCAATTTTTCAAGATTTCTGTATACCAGTTAAATCTGAAGACCTAAATGTATGGAATTTTTAAAATTATGAAGTAGGAAGACACATATTCCATATAATCAACTCTGTGCCACCTGACCATACTGTCCAATATCTTGAATTTAGTGAGGGTTCAATAAATATTTACAGAATAACTGAGTAAATGAATATAGATTAAGTTCTTGCCATTGTGAATTGGTGGGAGATTTCAAAGAAAATCGACCTTAAATTTTGGCTTTCAAATATAACACATTGCACACACAATATAAAAATACAGAATATTATCTTTGAAAATTACTGAAGATCACTGATAATACAAGGATAAAAATACAGTCATTAGTATCAATATTATATATGATACTTTATAGATATAATATTAGGTCTTAGATTTGATTTTGACTGCAGGTCATTTTTAGGCTTGCCCATTCTGTGACATTAGCTTGTTTTATCATGTAGTACATGCACAAAAAGTCATTTGAAATTTCATGTCTTTTTATCATCAATGACTAATTGAGTGTTGTCAAATAATTCATTGTTTTTGATTTTTTAATTTGAATTGTGGATCTTGCAGCTAATTATCAAACTAAATAACACAAAGATTGAAGTATGTTCAAATGTGAAAGATCTAGTCAATGGATCATTGCAATTAAAGTTTTAAATGTGGGTCAGTGATGTCAATGGGGATGATACTATCACTGATATTTTAGTTTCAAATTCACACAGAAAGTAGTGTAAGATAAACCAGCTTTAGTTTTTTATGTAATAATTAATCATGAGTAATTTGAATATAGAAATCAAAGACACATACCTTAAAGAGAATTTGACATGGTGTGCATGATTCTGTTTGTAAGGCATAGAAACAGATCTCTCTTGAACCTTAAAGACACAACATAATACTTCAGTACAAGTCTTTAGTTATTTATTTTTTAAGTTGGAGTCTCACTCTGTCACCTAGGTTGGAGTGCAGTGGCATGCTCACAGCCACTGCAGCCTTGAACTGCTGGGCTCAGGTGATCTTTCTGCCTCAGCCTTACAAGTAGCTGGAACTACAGGCATGCACCACCACGCCCAGCTAATTTTTTGATCTATTGTAGAGATTAGGTCTTGCCAAGTTACCCAGGGTGGTCTCAAACCTGTGGGCTCAAGCAATCCTCTCACCTCGGCCTCCCAAACTGCTGGGATTATAGGCATGAACCACCACGCCCAACCCAGTACAATTCTTGATCGTAAATTCTTTTGATATATTAAATTATGGGAAAATGCCTTTCTTCATTATATTATTCTAAAAATCCAACTTATAAAATATAATTTTAATATAGATCCTATTTTAATAATTATAGTATAATATTAGAATTACTTAATGATAATTTATGATTATATCTTTAAATTTTAGTACAGAAGCAGATTCTGGAGATCATATAATCAAAACCCTCATTACTGTTGATGAATCTTTACTCTAGAGAGGGAAAATAACTTTTCTAGAATCTTACATCAAGTCAAAGAAACGTCTAAAGTCAGAATGCAAGTCTTCCAACTACTAATTTAATGTACTTTTGATGCTATCACATTGCTTTTTATATCAAGTCTAAAGTTCTCACTCATATTTTAAGAACTTAAGTTCAAATTCGCACTCATTCACTCTTTTAAACTAACCCTAGATTTTCAAATGTTGACACACACACACACACACACACACATACACACACACACACACACACATCATTAAAAATCTCCTAAGAGTCAAAATAGTCCCATCTATAAGACAGTAGGTTTTTCCCTAAATGAAATGAAGGACTTTCTGACATTACACAACCTCCTAAGTTTGAAACAAGAAGAAATTGAGACATCGAATAAACCAATAACAACACAGAAAATAGACTCGGTCATAACAGTGTGGCAATTCCTAAAGGTTCTAAAAGTTGACCTTCCATATGACTCCACCATCCCCCTACTGGGAATATACCCAGAAGAACTCAAATCACTCTATAAAAAAGATACCTGTACACATATGCTTATTGCAGCATTGTTCACAATAGCAAGAACATTGAACCAACCGTGCTTCCCATAAAAAGAGGACTGGATTAAAAACATGTGGTTCATATACACAATGGAATATTATGCAGCCATAAAGAAAAACAGAATCATGAACTTCGCAGCAACCTGGATGGACTTAGAGTCTATACTACCGAGTGATCTTTCACAGAAACAAAGAACTGAGTATCACATGTTCTCACTCATAAGTGGACCTTGAACAACTATTGTAATTCCATAAGAACAGGAATGATAGTAGCGGAAACTGCAGGGGCATGGGGGACGGGGAGGTGGGACTGGCAATAGTGGGAAACTGCTTGGGGAAGGGGGGGCACACCTCATCAACAAGAGTACCTGCACAATGAATATTTGTAGACCTAACCCTGAATTGCACCCTACAATTTTAAAATTAAAAAAAGAAAAAGAAATCTTCTTACAAAAAAAAAGTCCTGGACCAGACGGTCTTCCAGTGCAGTTTTAGAAAACATACAAGGAAGAGGTGATACTTATCCTACTGAAAGTATTCCAAGCAATCAAGAAAGACAGAACTCTCCCCAAATCATTTTATGAAGCTAACATCACACTGATACCCAAACCAGGTAAAGATCCAACAAAGAAACAGAGCTACAGGCCAATGTTCCTGATGAACATAGATACTAAAATTTTCAACAAGATTCTAGCAAATCGGATCCAATGACATATCTCAAAAATCATCCACCATGACCAAATAGGCTACATCGCTGGGATAGAGGGCTGGTTCAACATCTGCAAGAACATAAATGTAATTAAATGCATCAACAGATGTAAAAATAGAAATCACATGGTTATATCATTAGATGTAGAAAAAGCTTTCCATATAATCCATCTATCCTTATTGATAAAAATCATTGAACACCTAGTCATAGGGGGAACATATCTCAAAATAGTAAGAGCCATCTATGATAAACCCACGTTGAGAGGAAACTCAATTTCTTCTAAATGGACAAAAATTAGAAGCATTTTCCCTGACAACTAGGACAAGACAAGGCTGCCCACTTTCACCCTTCTTGTTAAACATAGTGTTGAAAGTCCTAGCTAAATAAATTAGACAAAAGAAGGAAATCAGGGGTATCAAAGTAGGGAAAGAGGAAGTCAAGCTATCCCTCTTTGCTGATGATATGATTCTATACTTTGAAAATCCAAGGGAATCTGTCAGAAAACCTCCTTGCACTAATAAAGGACTTTGGTAAAGTCTCAGGGCACAAAATCAATATGGAAAAGACAGTAGCATTCTCATACACAAACAACAAACAGACAGAGAACAAAATAAAAAGTGCAACCCCATTCACAACACACACACACACACACACACACACACACACACACACACACACTCTCTCTCTCTCTCTCTCTCTCTCTCTCTCTCTCTCTCTCACTCAAAATGAAATACCTTGGCATCTTCCTAAAACAGAGAAGTGAAAAACCTTTACAATGAAAACTACAAAACATTACTCAAAGAAATCAAAGATGACACAAACAAATGGAAAAATGTTCCATGATCATGGATTGGAAGAATCAACATTGTTAAGATGTTCATCCAACCAATGACAATCTACAGATTTAATGCAATACCCATTAAATTACCAGCATCATTCTTTTCAGACCTGGAAACAACAATATAGAAATTCATATGGAATCATAAACGACCACGAATAGCCAAAACAATCCTCGACAAAAAGAAACAAAGTAAGAAATACCATACTTCCAGACTTTAAACTTTACTATAAGGTTACAATAATCAAAACAGCCTCGTATTGGTAGAAGAACAGGCATATAGACCAATGGAATAGGCTAGAGTTTCTGGAAGCAAAACCTCAATTTTCAACCACCTCATCTTTGACAAAGCCTTCACCATCAACTATTGGGGAGAGGAGAATTTATTCAGTAAATGGGGCTGGGTAAACTGACTGATGACATGCAGAAGATTGAAACAAGACCCATATCTATCACCATACGCAAAAATCAACTCTAAATGAATCAAAGACCTAAATGAAAAACCTCAAACTATAAAAACTTTAGGAAACGTAGGAGACACCCTTATGGAAATGGAAATTGGAACTGGCAACCAACTCCTGATCAAACCCCAAGTGCCCACACCATAAGAGATAAGAGAGACTAGTGAGACCTCATCAAATTGGCAAGCTTCTGCAAAGCCAAAGAAACCATCAAGAGAGTGGGGAGACAGTCCACAGCCTGGGAAAAAATATTTGCCTACTGTATTCCTGACAAAGGCCTAACATCTAGGATCTACAAGGAAATCAAATATGCTGAAAAGAAAAAAACAGGTAGCTCTATTAAAAATTGGGCAAAAGATATGAATAGACACTACTCAAAAGAAGACATATGAGCAGCCATCAGATACATGAAAAAATGTTCAGTCTCACTAATCATCAAAGAAATGCAAATTAAAACTACACTGAGATACCACCTAATTCCAGTCAGGATGGCCATCATCAATAACTCAAAAAACAACAGATGCTGGAGAGGATGTGGGGAAAAGGAAACACTTCTACACTGTTGATGAGAGTGTAAACTAGTACAACCTCTGTGGAAAACAGTGTGGAGATTCCTAAGAAATCTAAAAATCGGCCTCCCATATGACCCAGCAATCGCCCTTCTGGGAATATACCTGGAGGAACTCAAATCATTCTACAAGAAAGATACCTGCACACACATGCTTACTGCAGCACTATTCACAATAGCAAAAACATGGAACCAACCGTGCTGCTCATTGAAAGAGGTTGGATTGAAAAAATGTGGTACATATACACGATGGGATATTATGCAACCATAAAGAAGGGCGAAATTATCAACTTCGCAGCAACTTGGATAGATTTAGAATCTGTAATACTCAGTAATCTATCACAGAAACAAAGAACTGAGTACCACATGTTCTCACTCATAAGTGGATCCTGAACATTTATCTTTTTTTTTTTTTTTTTTTTTGAGTTGGAGTCTCACTCTGTCACCCAGATTGGAGTGCAGTGGCCGCTCCCGGCCACCGCAGCCTCGACCTGCTGGGCTCCGGCAATCCTTCCGCCTCAGCCTTCCACGTTGCCAGAATTATAGGCATGCGCTACCACGCCTGGCTGATTTTTTTATTTTTTGTAGAGATGAGGTCTCGCCCGCCCAGGCGGGTCTCGAACTTGCGGGCTCAGGCAATCCACTCACCTCAGCCTCCCAAAGGCGCGGGATTACAGGCTGAGCCATCGAGCCGGCTCTGAACATTTATGTTAATACTGTAAGAAAGGGATTAGCAGTAGTGGGAAAATGCCAGGGGAGAAAGCGGCGGAGTGGGGGAGGTGGCGCAGGTCATTAATAAGGTACCTGATCTTAAACCAGGCGATGCTGGGACCAAAGTGAGGCCCAAACTTTACTCATACAATGACTATTTGTATACTTAACCCTGAATTGTACCCCACATCTTTAAAATAAATTTTTAAAAATAAAAATTATAAAAAAATTATAAATTTTTTTAAATTTAAAAAAGAAAATAGGATTTTCCACTTTACAATTTGATTGTACTATCATATCAGTGTTTCAAACTTTTTCACCTCTAAATAAATTAATTTGCAGTTTACTAATTTTACAGTTATTTAATATAGCAAAGGACTCAAGAGTAAATCTATTGAACCAGTTTCCATCAATTGGACAAATTTACTTTCTTCCAACATTGGTAGACTGGGCCATGGGATGCTTCCTTGTCTCATTATGTTTTATACCACTAGATTTCTACTCACAGTAGTTTTAAGCTGCCCCCATAATAGGTCATTCTGAGATGCATCAAGACCATCACATTAGTTTCTTTACAAAGGACATTTCAACAAGTTACATTTTTTTTGAGTTGGAGTCTTACTCTGTCACCTAGGTTGAAGTGTAATGGCACGCTCATGGTCACCACAGCCTCAAACAGCTGGGTTCAGACAATCCTTCTACCTCAATCTTCCAAGTAACTGGAACTACAGCCACATGCCACAACGCCTGGCAATTTTTTTTATTTATTGTAAAGACAAGGTCTCGCCAAGTTGCCCAGGCTGGTCTCCAACCCCTGGGCTCAGGCAGTGCTTTCGTCTCTGCCCCCCAAAGTGCTGGGATTACAGGCTTGAGTCACCATGCCTGGCTTTAAAAAAAACTAGCATTTCCATGTTGATCAACTCATTCCTCATTCTATAGTTTCTAGAAATGGTAGTAGTCTAAGCACACTATGCTTTCTTTATGGAGCAACTGATCAAGGATGTCTTTATACTCCAAGAGACAGGTAGGGGAAAAATAAAAAAATGTCAATGTTTCACATCTTTTACTAATGAGCATTTCTAAATATGACTAGATGTTTGGCAGGATGCAGGATAAGCATTTGTCTAACATTTTCCCACTTTCAATTCAGATAACTGGCATCATGGACGCAGTCTAGGCCTCTTGGTTTATGAAACTGATCTTAGGAAGTTTATTGACACTAGTAAACCAGAGGCCAAAATGACGCAAAATAGTTAATAACCAAAAATAAGAAAGCCAATGCCTAACATGAATTGTCTGTTTTTAATCTGAAAAACAGGGTGAGGAAAATGATTAGTAAGAACAGCACATACTATGAAAATAATAAATTCCAAACCAGACATAGCTCATTATATTTCCAGCTTAAGATGTCATGCTTAGGGTAATAATTATTGAGAGTATGAGTTAAGCCATTTCATAAGGCAGAGAAAAAGACATATTTCTACTTCTATTTAAATAATACAATCCAGTTTATGTTCCTTCTGTCATTGATTAGTATTTATAAAGCAATATTCTATTATTCACTTTAGTGTACTGTTAGTCCTTTGGGAGGCTGAGGTGAGTGGATTGCCTGAGCCCATGGGTTCAAGACCCGCCTGGGCAGGTGAGACCTCATCTCTACAACAAATAAATAAAAAATTAGCCGGGCGTGGTAGCGTGCACCTCTAGTTCCAGCTACTTGGAAGGCTGAGGCGGAAGGATCACCGGAGCCCAGCAGGTCAAGGCTGCGGTGGCCGGGAGCGGCCACTGTACTCCAGTCTGGGTGACAGTGAGACTCCAACTCAAAAAAAAAAAAAAAAAGTACTGTTAGTATCAAGGGTGCTGTATTTTAAAAGGAGAATTGTCCATAAAAGATTTCTTAGTAGACTCGTGTGAAACATCTTGTGCCAAATGGAAACAATAATGAAACATGGAAATCAAAACAGAGCTTAAAAGATACCTGGAAACAAATGAAAATGAAGAAACAGGTTACCAAAATTCTGGGATTCTATGAAAGCAGTACTTAGAGGGGAATTCATATCCCTATGAACACACATGAAGAAAATGGAACAATCACAAGTTAACAGCCTAGCAAATCACCTCAGAAAGCTGGAAAAACAAGACCACCAAAATCCTAATTTTGGCAGAAGAATCCAGATCACCAAAATAAAAGCCCAAATTTGTGACATAGAAGACAAAAGGATAATACAAAAAAAAAAAAAGAAACAAAAAACTGGTTCTTTGAAAGAATAAACAAGATTGATGGACTGCTAGCTAGACTGACAAAGAAAAAGAGAAAAAGTCCAAATAAACACAATCAGAAATGCAAAAGATCAGGTCACAACTGACACTGAAGAAATACAAAAGATTATCAGAGACTACTATGTACACTTGTATGGAAACGAATTCAAAAATCTAAATGAAATGGAGGACTTTCTTACATCACACAACCTCCACAGGTTGAAACTAGAAGAAATTGAGACCCTAAATAGATCAATAACAATCCAGGAAATTGACCACATCATAATGAAATTACCTACAGAAAAAGTCCTAGATCAGATGACTTTGCAGTAGAATTCTACAAAACATACAAGGAGGAACTGATACCAATCCTACTGAAAGTATTCCAGGCAACTGAGAAAGATGAAACTCTCCCCAAACCATTTTATGAAGCTTACATCACATTGATACCCAAACCAGGAAAAGAGAACTATAGGCCAATATCCTTGATGAACATAGACACTAAAATTCTCAACAAAATCCTAGCAAACAAGATCCAACAAAACATCACAAAAATCATCCACCACGACCAAGTAGTCTTTCTCCCTGGGATGCAGAGTTGATTCAACGTTCATAAGACCATAAACGGAGTTAAATACATCAATAGATGCAAAAACAAAAGCCACATGATTATATTATTAGATGTGGAAAAAGCTTTTGATAAAATCCAGTACCCCTTCTTGATGAAAACCCTCAAGCAATTAGGCATTGATGGAACATACCTCAAAATACTAAGAGTCATCTATGATAAACCCACAGCCAGCATACTGTTAAACAGAGAGAAATTGAAATCATTTCCCCTGAAAACCGGAACAAGACAAGGCCGCCCATTCTCACCCCTCCTTTTCAACATAGTTTTGGAAGTGCTAGCTTGAGTAATAAGACAAGAGAAGGAGATTAGGGGTATCCAAATAGGAAAAGAGGAAATCAAGTTATCCCTCTTTGCAGATGATATGATGCTATACCTTGAAAAAATCCAGCACCCCAAGAGAATCTGTCAAAAACATCCTTGCACTGATAATAGACTTTGGCAAAGTCTCAAGATATAAAGTAACTGTGCAAAAGACAGTCATATTTCTATACACCAACAATAAACAAACAGAAACACAAATAAAAAGTACAATCCCATTCACAACAGCCACATAAAAATGATGTCTTCCTAACCAGAGACACGAAAGACATTTACAACAAAAACTCCAAAAAACTGCTCAAAGAAATCAAAGAAGACACAAACAAATGGAAAAATATTCCATGCTCATGGATTGTAAGAATCAACATTGTTAGATGTTCATCCAACACAAGGCAATCTACAGATTTAACGTAATTCCCATTAAATTACAAGGAGCATTCTTCTCAGATCTGGAAATGACAATATGGGAATCAATATGGAAGCATAAGCAACCATGAATCGCCAAAACAATCCTCAGGAAAAAACAAAAAAACAAAAAAACAAAAAACGTCAGGCAGTATCACACTCCCAGACTTTAAACTTTATTATAAAGCTACACTATTCAAAACAGCCTGGTACTGACCAATGGAACAGGATAGAGATTCCAGAAGCAAAACCTCAATTTCTCAATCAACTTATCTTCGACAAAGACTCCACCAACCACCTGGGGAGGAGAGAACCTATTCAGTAAATGGTGCTGGGAAAACAGGCTAACCACATGCAGAAGATTGAAACAGGACCCCTACCTATCACCATACACAAAAATCAACTCTAAATGGATCAAAGACCTAAATGTAAAACTTTAAACTATAAGAACCTTAGAAAATGCAGGAGACAACCTTACGGAAATTGGAACTCGCAACCAATCCCTGATCAAAACCCCACATGCCCATGCCTTAAGAGACAACTGGGACCTCATCAAACTGACAAGCTTCTGCAAAGCCAAAGAAACTATCAAGAGAGCAGGAAGACAGCCCACAGACTGGAAAAAATATTTGCCAACTCTATGTCTGACAAAAGCCTAACATCTAGGATCTATGAGGAACTCAAATGTGCCAAAAAGAAAAAAAAAAAAAACAAAAACCAGCCCCATTACAAATTGGGCAAAAGATATGAATAGACGCTTCTCAAAAGAAGACATATGAGTAGCCAGCAGATACTTGAAAAATTGCTTAACCTCACTAGTCATCAAAAACTGCAAATTAAAATTGCACTGAGATACCACCTAACTCCAGTCAGGATGACCATCATTAATAACTCAAAAAACAACAGATGCTGGAGAGGATGCAGCAAAAGGGGAACACTTCTACACTGTTGGTGGGAGTGGAAACCAACCTCTGTGGAAACAGTGTGGTGATTCCTAAAAGATCTCAAAATCGACCTTCCATATGACCCTGGACTCCTTCTATGGGAATATACCCAGAGGAACTCAAATCACTCTATGAAAAAGATACCTGCACATGTATGTTTATTGCGGCATTGTTCACAATAGCAAAAACATGGAGCCAACTGTGCTGCCCATTGAAAGAGGACTGGATAAAAAAAATGTGTTACATATACATGATGGAATATTATGCAGCCATAAAGAAGAACAAAATCATAAACTTTACAGTAACCTGGATGGACTTAGAGTCTGTAATACTGAGAGATCTATCACAGAAACAGAGAACTGAGAATCACATGTTCTCATTTATAAGTGGACCTTGAGCAATTATTGTAATACTATAAGAAAAAGATTGGCAGTAGCGGGAAACTGCCAGGGGAGTGGGGGATGCAGGATTGGCAGAAGTGGGAATCTGTCAGGGGGATGGAGGGACATACTTCATCAATAAATGTACTTACATAATGAACATTTGTATACCTAATCCTGAATTGTACCCCACACCTTTAAAATAAAAACATAAAAATAAACAATAATGAGACTCCTAATCCACCATCAATAAAGCACGAGTTTGAGTTCACACACTCACTCTACCTTAGTGAAAAAAATATTTTTTAGATGGCTGTCTGTTAGAAATTTTGGCTATGATGATGCTACCCTGTCTACACAAGAACTGAACCTACACAAGAACTGTGCTAAATAGGATACTAATAATGTAGTCATGAAAATGGAAGTCAGAACTGTAGGGGGGGTGGGATTGGCAGTTGAGGGAAACTGCTAGGGAAGGGAGGGGCATACCTCATCAACAGGGGTACCTGCATGATCAATGTTTGTATAACTAATCCTGAATTGTAACCCACATCTTTATACTAAAAATTAAAAAGAAAAGAAGAAAATGGAAGTCAGTTTGGATGCTGTGACTGACTTAATTATTCCCACAATTGTAAGAAATTAAATTACAGATTAAATGACCTGTCACAAACTGTATCCCAGACCAGAGACTATCAAGGAAAAAGACATGTGTGGTTGTATTAAAACTGAACTACTGACATTTTTCATGGGTAATATTTTTGCTTAAAGAAAGACTGACAAAGTATGATTATTCAAACTATGGATATCTGGTAAACATTCTATTTTAAATGAATGAAGTAACCCTATCAACCCAACGGGGAAACAACTGATGCTATTTATTAGCAACGATAAAATTTGAGCTTTAAAGGGAAAATTAGAATTTTTAAACACCACCGAGCACTTGACAGCTTACCATTAATTAATTGGTGATGATATTAACAAATGCTGTTTTTTAATACTGTATAATGAAACATATAAACACAGTGGGAAGATATACATACACAGTGAAGCAATATTTTCCAACTGAAGTTAAAAATCATACATAAGCAAAAGATCTATTCATAGCACAAGATAGACTAATGGATTTTTAACATTAGGTGTACAAAATCTTATTGTTATGGTTTGAGATTCCACTTCTCTAGTTTTGGTATATTACCAAATAATTTATTCATACAATTATCTAAAAGGTTTATAAAAATTCTCCCTTTACAACTGCCTATATTTGAGAAGCCAGTTTCTACTTATATATTGTAACCAAAACAACATATGGCAAGAGATTGAATGTAGAAAGGTGATAAGAAAATTCAGCTGTTTTCCTTTAGGCAAGATAGATTAAAGAGATCTATTTACAAAAATGTAAAACAATATAATTCTCAATTTTTGTTTTAGAAAACATATTTTTCATTAAAAATGTGTTTCTTATGTTAGCATGTAACTGTTTTATTACTTTTAAAATAAATTAATATTTATATTTTGGGGGTTAACTTGTAGCAAGTTACATATTAAATGTCACAAAATCCATGTAATAAACAATAGTTTTGGAGGGCACTCAGTGTTTAAGAATATAATGGAATCTTGAGACCAAAAAGTATAAGACCCACTGTTCTAGGCTCTTACTAATGTCACAGTAACTCATAATGAGAAATTTACCTCATTTCTTTTAGGACTTGGAGCGTATGGCTGCCATGGTTCAATTTGGACTTCAGCCTGAATTGAATGAAATACTTCATCATTGTCTGATGATTCATTTTCTTTGTCCTTTGAAACAAAAAGGTAAATAAATATTTTAATTGTTAAAATGCAAGTGATAGGAACAACTATATCATCCTAATATATAATTTAAAAGAATAATATTCACATAGTGAAAATGATTTCAACCAGCAGTTTCTAATAGTTTTTAGTTCTGGATCCCTTTCAAAATCTGAGAAATGCTATAGATTGTCTATTTAAAAAATAGTATAGACATACATGTCTGCATATACTTTCATATGGGTCTCTGACTTCCTAAAGTTCATCTACAAGATCCAGGTTAAGAATCTGTGGTCTATAGCGCGCGCCTGTAGTTCCAGCTACTTGGAAGGCTGAGGCGGAAGGATCGCCAGGGCCCAGCAGGTCGAGGCTGCGGTGACCGGGAGTGGCCACTGCACTCCAGTCTGGGTGACAGAGTGAGACTCCAACTCAAAAAAAAAAAAAAAATAGAATCTGGTCTAAAGCTTGATTAATGCATAATGCCAAATTAACTTTCACATTCAGTAAGCAATTATAACTTCAAAGTTTGATCCTTGTAATCAATGGAAAACTTGTTATACTGTGGTGCAAATATTTCTCCTTAATTGAGTTTTATGAGTTTAGGGAACTATTTTCCCTTTTAAGCTAATAAATATTATGTCTTAAACTAAGACAGTAATAAACATTTTTTCTTCCTGTTTGTGAGTTGAAGCACTCATTTATGTCTCTGAACTCTAATAAAACTTCAGGTATTTCCAGAGACCTGTGAGAATAATTATTATCAATAGATTTATTTTCCTGTATGTTTTCTTTAAGGACCCACATAAAGATATGAACACCTGTAGAGCTTAGAATAATGAGATGTGTAACTATCATTTGACTTTTTTAAATTTTAGAATGGCTTCCCACATATATATTTAAAACAATAAGGGACAATAAGTATGTGTCATGCTGGTGATACTATGAGTCTTTCAGAGATAATTAAGTCTTTTTTTCACAAATACAAAACCCATTAGATCTAATTGATTACTAGGTCTCATTGATAATAGATACATTACCATTTTAAATGCCCTAATTTTTGCCAAATATCACGATTCTAGATTTATGTATTCTTTACTTTCTTTCTCTTTATATCTTCCTCTTTTTCTGAGAGCTAGATATCCGTTTTCCCTTTTAGGGCTTGCTTCTCTTCCTGCTTTTACCTTTCCTCATGTTAAACATGTCAGTGAATTGGCATTTCTTCAATTGGCTTAATGTGCACAAACCTAAAGAATTCCTTATCTAGATAGTTAGACAAGATTCATTTATAATTACTACATCAATTATTATTAGGTAAATAGATGTGGATAATGGGGTTTAATTGGGACCATCACAATTATTCCTTTTATGTAAATAGGTGCT
Source organism: Cephalopachus bancanus (assembly GCA_027257055.1). Classification (NCBI taxonomy): domain Eukaryota; kingdom Metazoa; phylum Chordata; class Mammalia; order Primates; family Tarsiidae; genus Cephalopachus; species Cephalopachus bancanus. Next base: position 1,109,586 of record JAPVLO010000517.1, read on the forward strand.
GGGAAATATTAGAAAACAACTACTCTCCTAATTTTGTCTTACTTTATAAATTTGCTTATCAAACCCACAAACCCTTCATCATCACATTGGATTCACCAGATTAAATTGAATAACCCCAGTTAAATTATATCCCCTTTATACTATAAGATTTTGAAAAAATTAAATTTTATTGATTGTTCATAAATAAGAGTTTAACAGATTGTATCCTACATTTCAAGAAGGTGCAGAGACCATTTTGTAACTTGTTTCATGTTCTGTGTGGCCACATCATTGATTAATTATGTTAAATGGGCATCAAATTAGTAAGACAATACATATGGTAACTATATACAAAATGTTTTGAAAACTGCTTTTCCCTCCCATTTTAACCTTGATTTCAACATCCTGAAGTACAAATGAATGCAATTCACTTAAATAGTACAGTTCAGCATTCTTTGGGAAGAAAGAGCAAATAAATTAACTTAGAAGCTAGAGGAACAAAACCAAATTTGTTTTTTGTGTTTAATTTGAATGTGTTATCCTTGAAATTTTAAATTAAGAAAGAAATTTTTAAGATTCATATTAGTCACTTTAAATGGGCATATGTTGTCCCTTTACTGCTAACAGAATAATAGGTAGAAAATCAATAATTAAAGCTATGTTTCAATAGAGGTATATTAAGTAATTACCTGCATCATTCAAGCAAAAGTTTTTTTCTCATATTTAATCACAAATTATCTGGTAATTTTAAGATAATATTTTTGAAGCACAAATTATTTAGTAAATCTTCTATGAAACAAAGAACATATATTTCATTTGGTTTTACAAAGGAAAAATACTGGCACAAACAAGTACATTTTCTCTGCATTTTTGACTTGGAGTAAAAATATAAAAACTCTTACATTTTCAACTTGTCTCAATTCCTCCTCATGCTGATTAAAGATATCTTCCCATCTGCGTTGGCGCCTTTGCCTGCAGGCTTCTAAATCTGAGAGATCAAGCTCTTCAGGTCTCCTTGATGACTTTGTCCTAAACCTCTTTGGTGACAGTCTTTTTGCCAGTGCCTGCCTTAGGCTAAAAACTTTTGATTTTTTCTTCCTTGCCTGTTCTGGTTGAGAATAAAACATATTTGATGACAGGTTTTCCATCAGGGTTTGCAGAGGACCAAGTGGCTTTGAGTTATTTGAGTTTGGTGCTCGAAGCAAGTCTCTTGATAGTCCCTCTATCAGTGCTTGAACTGAACCAACTACCTGTGGGGGCTCTAGTGCCCAGGCCTGTCCTTGAGGCAATCCTTCAGTTTGCCCCTCTACTGGAATGAGCACCTGACTATCCAAATGTAGTGGCAACAGCACATGGTGGTTCTGTGACAGTAAGGGCAGAAACACCTGGGCATGTACTCGTAATGACTCAGGTTCCTCTGCCTCAGTCTCTGCCTGTGGAGGTTCAGCAGGCTGTTCCTGTACCTCTGGATTTTCTGGTGCCCGGTTTTGCTCCAGCTGCTGTTCGGGTACCTGATTCTGCCTCTGCTGTTGTTCAGGGACCTGCCCCTGCCTTTGTTGATGTTCAGGTACTTGGTCTTGTCCCTGAAATTCCTCTGGCACCTGGTCTAGATCCTGTGGTTGTTCTGATGCCTGGACCTGGACCTGAGCTTGTTGCTTTTTAGGAACCTGGGCTTGTACCTTGTGTACCTGTAGAGGTCTAGGTGCCCTACCCTGTGCCTGTAGTGGCATGAGGACCCGAGCTGCTTTCCGTAGTCGCGGAGGTGCCTTAATCTGCATTTGTAGAGGCCTAGAGGCCTTAGCCTTAACCTGAGTCTGTAGTGGCATGAACACCCGAGCTGCCCCTTGTAGTCGTTGAGGTGCCTGAGCTTGCTGCTGAAGAGGCCTAGGTGTAATGTCCAGAGCCTGTAGTGGCATGAACACTCTGGCTGCTCCCTGTAGTTGCTGAAGTGCCTGGACTTGTGGCTCTTCTTGATCAGGTAACCACCTTGGCTGAGACGGTTCTCCATGCAGGACTCTAAGTGGTCTGCATCTGCTGCTGGTTGGCAATCTCAGAAGCTCATGAGTGCAAGAGGGTCCTCTGAAATAACCAAAACAAATGATTGCCTTGCAATTAGAATTTTCAGTGGAATGGAACCATTCAGGAAAATTGATTTAATTTTAAAATATGGACATTTTCTGTGTAACAGTATTTTCAGTAAATCTTTCTAGAATCATTCCTGTAATGTCTGAAATATCCTGCATGTAACATTTGTATTACTAATGTATTCAATTATTAATAGGGTCTGACATCTACATGATCATTCTATTGCCAGATATTAAGGAGTCTTTGGTAGTAATAAGTTATTCTCCTCAACATTTCCACGCAACATTTCTTCAAAATGGAGATTTTCTATGTGTTGTATCAGAAAGAATCAAGTTCTTCTGAGTCAAAGGCAACAGGAATCAACTGCTTTGTGTGAACTGCTATCAAGTTACATATGTGATTTGTCTAACGCACCTGAATCTTCTCATGGTGTATTGTTCCTTAATAGCTTCTTCTCTTTCAAAGATCAGAGGTATCCCTTTTTTATGAAAGAGAAAAACAATGTGAAAACAGTCAGCAAAGAAGCATGTAATCCACCTTAGCCACTCCGTATCCTCTACTGCTCAGGATGTGAAGTGAACTACAAGGGCAAGAAGGTAGCCCTTCGAACAAACTTGGTTTGTGACAGACAGTATTCTAGTTTCCAGGCCCACTTTTGCAGTATAGTACAGTTATTGCTTGCTGATTAATTTCTCTAGTCATAGGAAATAAAATGTAGCAATCTCATTGCTGCAATTATAAAGAGAAAAAGGAGAGAATGGGATAAAGAGTGAAAGGGGCAAGAGAAACTCTAGATAGTGAACATGGCTTACAGCTGTGGGCTCTGAATATAAGAACTTTATGGTTTGGGAATAACCTTTTTTTTTCAGTGAGAAGGTAAATTCTTAATTCTGGATTTGACACTCAACACATTGAAAACATTCAGCTTCTTTTCTATCAGCTGTGCTGTTACTACTAAAATATAGAATTTTAAAAACAAAAGAGTTTTCTTTTGAAGTTCCTATGTTAAAATATAGGGAAACTATATTTATATCTTCAGTGCAACTTCCACAGAAATGGGACTTTTCCTGCAGGTAACATTTTGGAAATCTTGCAACTCTGAAAATTAGCTAATTATGTGGGGTTTTCCTGCACCCATTCGAGACTGTCTGGCCTCTGTGATACTGGTCCAATGACTTCATCATCATAGGTAAATAAATTCATTCCTCTGCTGTTCCTTACTTTAAAACAACATATATAATTATGCAGATGAAATAAGCTCCACTGCAATCAGTCATGTTGCTGATATGAGGATGCCTGCTTTTTCAGGTTCCCCTTTCTCCACTCCATTGTTATTCTCAACTTTGCTGACAATCTCCAAAATTAAATGCGGAATATGCTACATAACCTATAAAGTTAGAACTTCCCAAATAACTTCCTCTGGATTTGATGAAAATCTATCCTGCCATTTTAAATAGACAGAAGTTTACTCTTATTAATAGATAGAAAGTTTTGTTTGTATAAATTAGTTCCTTTAATTGTATCTTATAATTGGAGTTTAATACATAAAATAAGCTCTATATAGTACACCAACATTACTTCAAAAGTAGCAGTCAAGAAATGGTTAATTACCAACCTAATTATCTTTCTAGAGTCAAAATATCAGCTGGAAAAGAACAGGGAGATATAGATTTTGTTACCTTTTTTGATTATTGTCTTTAGTTTACTTAAAATTGGTACATCACAAAATTCTATTTGAGGTTTCCAAGGTCTTTATAAATATGAATACTTGCCAGATATAACTGGTAAAAATTAATAAATAAATATATATATTATTGAGTACATATGTATGTACTGAAGCATGAGTTAATGAATTGAATAAGAGCACATGGAATATTATTGAAGGTGTCAGAATTTTTACTTTCAACCTAATTCTTAAACAAATATTATTTTTCCCTGAAAACAATAAAGGAATACATTCTGCTATCACCTGAATATTCATTCTAGTAAAATAAAACTTCACAGATTTTTACCTTTTTTCTGCCTTTTTTTAATGATTCCAGTAAGATGCTTTGTTAATGATTCAACAACATGTCGTTCATTTTTTATATCTCGAACAAATGGGTGATGAAGCATATTTGCAGAAGTAGGACGAAATAAGAAATTTTTTATCATACACTTTTCCATGAAATTGTGGAACTTGCGAGACCTAAGAGAAATGGATCAAAGAAATAAAGGAGTATTCTCAGGTCACCTCTTCCCACTGCCACCTATATGCCTCTCTGAAAATTGTATTTTTGGAGAGAGTTGCCTCTAGGTATAATTGTTTCAATGGTCAAATATCCTGCAGTTTGGCAATATACATCATGTACAACAAAGTCCACTTAAAAAGAAAAAGAAGAAGAAGCGCCAACAACATTTTCTCCCAAATAATAGTAGAAACTTCAATGAGTTTAGATGTTTGTACGTGGTAAAAACTCAAGTGACAATATGTCAATTAAATGGTTAATGTGACATAAGTAGTCTGTGAGATTAGATTGATAAGCCCACAGCAGTCACACTATGAATGTTTCATTTGACTATATGCAGTTTTAACTACAAAGGCATGGATATAATGATCCGAAAAGAGGGTATTAATAGCACAAAGACTAAGTAATCTTAGAAAAAGGCCCATGAAAAGATGTGGCCCTAAAGTCTGGATCTGTGAGAAGGGTAATTTGAATCACAATGCAATCATGCTGAATGTCAGCAATCAAATCATAGTTACTATTTCTACCAGGGCAAGAATAAGTAAAGGCTTAAGGTACTAGATCAACAAGCTTCAGAGAGAAGGAATTGCAAGTTTTGCTGGCCTGTAGAAGCCTGAGAGAACAAGGCCTCTGCTCTAGGTATATGGATGTTTAGTTTAATGGACAAACCATGAAGGCTATATATAATAATTACTGGCTATCTAGGCACAGTAAGAAATTTCACAAATGGTTGCCACTGACTCATTCCATTACCAGGAAAACAACTGAATATACTTATTAATGGTAGGATACTAATATTATAATAATATACTATGAAAGATATTACTCAGTTCTAGTTGACTAGCTAGTTCTTAATGAAAACTGGTCATTTAGATCTCCTAGTTATAATAATAAATTTTAGGAAATATTGCCCAACAAGGATAGTGAAGCAGGACTGACCAAATGAATTAAAACTTTTTTGCTACATAAAAATGCCAAGTCAATGTATTTGTGAAATTTAGACATTCATCTTTACCATCCACTGGATTTGACTGTGGGAGCAGATTCCCGTAAAATAACGAAGAGGGCTTCCAAGGGCTGAAGGTTACATAGAGCTGCAAAGGGAAAGAGATAAATTTTAAAATAACGAGAGGGATAACTACAGAGTACATTCCTCATTCCAGAGGGAATTCTCAGTGTTCTTTCACATATCATGTTGAGTAAACACTAAGGGATGAATAGATAGAAAAGAATGCAGTTACAGGAAAAGTTCATTTTGACACAAACATCGCAGTATATTAGATTCTAAAGTTTCATCATCGCCAGGTGATTTATCAATAATAAATTAAACTAGACAAAATTTTTGAAATATATGATTGATGATTTATATCCAGAAAAGTTAACTGAAAGTACAAACACATTTTTGTGTTTCCATATAAGTATTTACAGCTGTAAAACTGGAACATGTAATTACAGACTGAAAAAGTCAACCAGACTACTAGACAAACACAATAATACATAAAGGGAAATAACTTTATATGCTAGAAAGCTGAAAAGAACCTGTTTTGGGAACTCAGAGTCCTAGATAAAAAGATAGATGTAGTGTAACTGTTAAGAATACACCTTCTAGAGTAAGATCTAAGTTCAAATCCCAGCTCTGCCTTTGTGATTTTACTTAACCTAGCTGTACCTCAGTTTCTGCATCTGAAAAACAGGAATCCCTTTGAAGAGTTGTGAGGATTAAATAGCAATTTACAAGTGAAAATGACTGACACATAATAGGTGCCTAATAAATATTAGCTATTGATATTATATAAATATTTTAACTATATGGCACCTCATGTCTGTGCCAAATTATTGGAATTTCATTCCCTCACATGTACATATAGGCATACAAAAAAACGCCTCTTCCAATATATGCTATATAAATTAACTACCTCATTGGTTTGGGAATTCTGGGTTTTGCTGTAAGCGTTTAAATATGTGTCTCACTTCATTCATTTCCTCTTGTGTTTTGATTAAAGAAAACTGGCAGTGCAAAAAATCCCAGTGGAGAGCCATAGTGTAAATTTCATCTAACACTACAAGTGTGTCATTCATATGAAGACAATTGGATATTAATGACTCCTGATAGTGTCATTCTTCCTCTCACAAAATGGATCTTCAGGAAACCTACAGTGCCAAACTGGCTTCTCATAATAGTAGGTAAAACTCCACAGAGTGATTTTATTAGGGTGATACAAAGGCAATTTTTTAAAGGTCAATCTTTGTTCTCAATTACATGGATATAAATTAATAAAAGGCGTGCTTTTATAATTTAGGGCAGAATCAGCTCCAAGCACAAAAGATCAGAATCATATTTTACTCTTTTCATTCCTTTACTGCGTCCGATCAGTCTCTAAGTTCTATCCTTTAGATATATCGCGAATTTGCACAATATTAAGCAGTTGTCATTTATTAACATCTGAGCATCATTCAGTCAACTGACAACACCTTCAGTGGTCAAGAGTTAGGACACAGACTAGGTACATTTTTATTAAAGGAAAGAAAAAGTTCACAAAGGAATAGAGCACAGGGTGCATATAAGATCTACATCAACAGCACCTGTGGATGGCTTTCTATATGGTATAATTTTAGGAATGTCTGTAAATGCTCCCTCCAACCCATATCTCATAACACTGCCTAAATGTTCATCATTAGAGGCTCATTCCTTTGAAATAGCAAACCTCCTTTAAAAAACACATTTCTTTAAGGGTTGGCCAGATATTAAACTGGACTTGCTTTGAATTAGGTTAAATAATGTGGTTTATTCTTAACACATGTTGAGATCTGAAGGAATCTTCTGAAAATTGAAGGAATAGGCCTCTTGAAGAGACAGGGGTAGATTTGAATCATGAGGCACTCAGGTAAAGATTGACATGAAGAGTAAGGGAGGAGACACTACAGGAATAGAAGTAGGACTATAATCAAGCATCACTGACAATATTTAAAATGATCTCTACAATACCGAAGAGAATGCTAAAATACGGGAAGATATGATCCAGATTAAGGTAAATTGGCTGGTGAAGACCTCTGACAAAAAAGGAGGTTCTGAGAAAAACTGTTGACCTTATCCTGCTTCTCCTCCAGGCAGATTCTTTTTTTTTTGAGTTGGAGTCTCACTCTGTCGCCCAGTCTGGAGTGCAGTGGCCGCTCCCGGCCACTGCAGCCTCGACCTGCTGGGCTCCGGCGATCCTTCTGCCTCAGCCTTCCACGTAGCTGGAACTACAGACGTGCGCTACCACGCCCGGCTAATTTTTTCTTTTTCTTGATTTATTGTAGAGATGAGGTCTCGCCTGCCCAGGCGGGTCTCGAACCCGCGGACTCAGGCAATCCACTCACCTCAGCCTCCCAAAGGCGTGGGATTACAGGCTGAGCCACTGAGCCCAGCTAGATTATTTTTTATAAAGCATAGAGAGACTAAGAACCATCTATGTTCACAATTAGTCAGTCTACGAACTCTGATGTTTGAATGACTGCTAGCAATGTTCTGGTCTTGATTTTTTTTTTTTTTTTTTTTTGAGTTGGAGTCTCACTCTGTCGCCCAGACTGGAGTGTAGTGGCCGCTCCCGGCCACCGCAGCCTCGACCTGCTGGGCTCCGGCGATCCTTCCACCTCAGCCTTCTGAGTGGCCGGAATTACAGGCATGCGCTACCATGCCCGGCTGATTTTTTTGATTTATTGTAGAGATGAGGTCTTGCTGCCCAGGCGGGTCTTGAACCCGCGGGGTCAGGCAATCCACTTACCTCAGCCTCCCAAAGGCGCGGGATTACAGGCTGAGCCACCGAGCCCGGCTCTGGTCTTGATTTAAAGGTTCCCATATTGTCTGAATTCCCACCCAGAATCGAAGGACCAAAGGAGGTCTGGTAGGCAAGGGTCCAGTTCTTCCCTCTTTTTAATGTCCCTGCATCAACCTGTCAGTGAGATGTTACTCTTACTCTCTTTTTACTTCTCTGGGAGAGACTCACCAAAGAAAGACCCCCCAAAACAATTGTATTATCTGAATCTCGGAGGATATTATCAGTTGATTGTCACTTTGGAAAGCCACCCCCTCTGAGATAATTATCATAACCTGAAGCATTTCTGCAGTTACACTTGTGCCAATCATTTTCATGCAAATCATTTCCAGGCAATAAATTAGCTGGTGAAAGAGAAATATTTTAGTAGGGAGGCTATCTTGAGTTGCTCCTGACCAAAGTTGTACCATTCCGATTACTAATCCAGGCAGACTGGCCCTATTTTCCCTCCTTGTGAGTTCAGAATCTCTTGGTCCTCATTCATGTTTTGTAAGAAGCTTGCCATTTGTGTACACTGTGAAAACTATTCTGCACTCCTTCTGTGAGTTTGCATGTCACACCATTCTTCTCCCATGCCTTTTGGAATTTAAAAAGTGGAAAAGAAAAGGTGAACCATTACAAACTTTCAAAATGTAGAAAGTTGTGTTTTTGAAAACGTGCTGAGGAACAGTTCAGAAACAATGGAAGAGAGACACTACTTGACGCTAACCAAATCCATGCCTCAATACTAAGATGAAACATTAGCAACTGTTACACAGTTTAACATAATATAAGCATATTTTCCAAACAGAAGTAATCCGGAGATGATGAGGAATAGCTCACATCTCCCCAGTCTCATTTCAATATTGTATGTTTCATATGTAATTTTTACATTTTAATCTTTTCTATCATTAATTTTTTATTCACTCAACTTAGGTACTTTCCAGTTTTTTTGTGGGGGGCACTATAATAGAGGCAGCAGCAATGTGATCTTCACATCTGTCCTAGCTTTATCTCAGCCCCTCTTTGATATTCCAAGGGACACCAGGAATTCGCAATAATTATGTTCCCATTATTCCTACTTCTTGAAATTCCTCTCATTTGCCTTGAAACAAAGTGCTAAGAGAGATCAAGCTTATAAAGCTTCACAGGTGAATATTGTGCAGATAGCGCATACAGAAACATGGGAATCTACAGGATCTGCTTGAAGAGAGAAAAGCAAAACAATCCCCCCTACATCCCTGAAGGCATTTATCTCACTTCTCATCCAACAATACCAGGAATTTATATCTTTGGATTGAGGTATTGAGGACAGCAAATATGCTATTCTCTGGAGTCATATGTTATATGGTTATCAATCATTTATACTCAAGTTCACATTCCACTTTAACTTTCCTATCAGAAAGCAGTGTCTTGAGAGAACAGGATGCTGACAGGTCATTTACATGATAGGGAAGTGGGGAAACAAGAGATAATGGTTAAGGGAACTGGGGTGGCTGAAAGGAGTAAAGGGGTCACCAAAGGTGAGCTAGGTTGACTCTAAAGAAGAAAAAAAAAGCTTACTTCCCGACTTTGCTGAAGATTGGTTCAATTTCAATGACCTATTTGAGAATTTTCTCAACTATCATAGCCTAAAGCAGTGGCAGTGTGTGACTGTAAGTGTTCTGTAACCTAAAAGTTCCTCCAGGCAATATGGATTGGAATCCCAAAGATTCTGGTTGTTCACAACTCTCAGGACCAAATACTATTGAGGCTAAACTGAAGCAACATTCAGTCAGCCTAAAATAAGATTTTTGAAGAAAGAAAAGCACAAACTGTTTTTATATACCCATATCTAGCCATTCTGACACAAGACATTTGGTAATCACTCAAAATGCCACCATTTTGGCCACCAGTTTGACACACAATGTGACACCTGTGCAGCCAGTAAAAGCTGACTGGGACAAATGGCAGTCTCATCTTCCACAGAGACAGATTTGTTTAGTATATTTCCCTAACCCTTAACAAATAGCAAACATTTTTACTCACGAGGAGCTCCTTCAGCCATTTCAATAGCAGTAATTCCCACAGACCACACATCGCTCTGCAAAGAAAAAGATGACCAAAAAAAGTCACTTACAAATGGGAAACTGGTAATATTTAGTATCTCAAAACAATATTTGTCTGGGGGAGGGCATGTCAATGTCAGAACTATTTTATGGGTTTTCTATAGTGAATCTTCACTATAGACTGACATTAAAGGAAGATATTATCTGCACTTGTGACCAGCCAGTACCTCACTACATAACAAGTTAATATGGAATGGGGTTCAGTGTAAGGAAAGTTCCTCTTGGATAGATTGCTATTGTTGTCTTGCCTGAAATACAAAAAGGAACTTGCCACAAAAATGTCCTACTACATAGACCAACTAATGTGTGATCTTGGGCAAGTGATTTAACTCTGTGTACTTCAGTTTCACTCTATGTAAAATGAAGATAATAATAGTATACACCTCATAGGCTTGGTGTGTGTGTTTGTGTTTGTGTGTGTATTTCAGCAGTTTCTGAAATATAGTAAACTGAGACTAGAATTATAATGTGCCTCTAAAAAGTAATCTTTATTACTGTTAACTTTACAGTACTTTGTTTTTCGGAATGTGGAAAGGGCACAGGGCTAGAGAGACACTGACTGGCTAAATGACCCCTAAACAAGTCAACTGAATTATTAGAACCAGTTTATTGATCTCTTAACTTCAGTTGTTGTGATAGTCTCAGTTTAAGTTGTCTTTCAGTTATGTGGGACTAAAAATTATATAACTAATACAGGTGCAAATACTTGGAAGGTTGCAAAAAAATACAGCTACAAAGCATTATTATTTTTTTTTTTTATAATCAGTATTTTTTATTATCGTTTTGTAGGGTACAGTTAAGGGTTAGGTGTACAATTACGTTTCATTCAGGCACCCTATTGATAAGAGGTGTTTTCCCAGTCCCAGATAGATATTAAAGCATTATTTTTATAGCAAATCACTTGAAGAACTTTATGCTTCCATAGTCTCCATAAACTCCTCAAGTGGCACCGAACGTAAAATGGGCTCTCAGTTAATAATATTATTTTTAGATCAAGCAGAGGGCATTTAAGGAAAGGAAAGAGAGAGGAAATTTAAATTAATCAACAAGTATCAAGTATTAGATTGCACAGAGGCAGACCACAATGAATTGTTTCAATGACTTATGATGTGGAGACTAAGTAAGGCTTTTCCAACCTATAGCAAATGGAGAGTTTTTTTTCCACATCAGCTTTTTGAAATGTGTACATAGATATATATTGTCCAAATTGCAGGCTCAGTGGAAATTTTAATAAATGCACGAATTATTACTTAATTTGTCTATTCCACTGATTTTCTGTGGTTTTGAAGGTGAGCCATGCCAAGTATTTTCTCTATTACTCTAAGTAATCAAATTATTATTTTTGTTCTTTTTTGGAGCTAAGTTGCTGTGGGGATTAATAATTGGCTTTACAGTTATTCATTTAAAGTTTATAAAGCCCTCTGCCCCTGGAAGTTAAATTTTCATATAAAGCCACAAAACAATATTTTTGCCAAGAAGTTGCAAGCAACATAAACTAGACATTCTGCCTCAAATCTGTGTAACTCTCAGTGGTATACTTTGTCCACATTCTTAGAGAATATTATTTTTATGCATATAATCAAGCCACTTATAGGAATAAAGGCGTTTCCTATTAGAGTCTAATGTGAAAGGAAGGGCTGCCTGCTTTAAATTCTTCATCATTAACAAATGTTAGTCAAAAATATTTTCCAAATTTTGATTCCATGGTCTGAATCCTCACACTCACTCTGTAATCATAGGAGCGTCTTGGGTCCTCATCACAGTCAATCACCTCAGGTGCCATCCAGTATGGTGTCCCAATAAAGCTATTTCTCCTTCCATTAGTTCTGCTCACCTGGGCACTAACTCCAAAATCCACTGCAAAATTCAGCATATGTCAAAATAATTAATCAGGAACAAAAAACTCAGTAAGTTATTGCTTTAACTTGGAAAGCCAACACAGAAGCCACAATGGATAACATATTTTCATTCCAGCACATCAAACTTTACCATGAAGTCTACTCCAGAAATACTGGGAAATAAGCTTCTGCTGCTATTTATGTTGGAATGAGACTCAGCAGTGCTATTATAAATCTACAGTAGGTTTGGCTGAATGTTTACCATGAATATTAAAAATAGAGTTCTGTTGGTACACCCTAAATCTCTGAAGTGATAACATATGTAGTGTTTGGGCCTGCCACCGAGCTGGAGGATCAGCATTATAAGCAACATTTAAGAAATCTAACACCTATTGGCAGTTGATTAGGACACTGACAAAGAAAAATAAGTTTTCTGCTAGAATTTAGTTTAAGTTCTTACACAGAGCTTATGAATCAGATGCAAATCTTTACTGTGGTATCCATATCTCAGTTTAGATTATAAAAGTTGTCTTCTATTCATCTGTAGGATACATTATAAGAAAATCTTTAGTATGGGATCCTCAGAAATAGAGAAAAAGGCTAAAGTAGACTGGGGTTATTTATTCCAGAAAAAAAATTAGACAGGGATGAAAAATGAAGTAGCTTTTCTTATTTAGAATGGTTTCCAGGAATCCAGAGGATGATGAACAAAACTGACTGAAAAGCAGTTTGAGGAATTTAGAGGGAGAAAATAAAAGGAAAAAACAAACTAAGAGTTTAAGGCAGTCTTAAGGAAAGAATCTAACAAGAACAAAAAGTAAATGTCCACAATATTGTGAAGATCATCATAGTATTGTAGAATTTCATTATTTAGATATTTTTTAAGAATTTCATTAAATCATAGCTCAGCATTCCCTCAATATCCCTGAAGGCCAATGTTAAGGGCCAAGAAATACCTATGAAGGCCACAAGCTGATATATGGCATACATCCAGAGAAGAAAATGAAAGGAGAAAATACTGGAAGAAAGAGGGATAAATGGAAAAAAAGAAAAAGAAAAAGGAAATGAAAGAAAAAGAAAAGTTGAAATTAAGATAAAAGGTAGCAATGAAACCCCAATAATATCATAATTTAACATTTTCTTTAATGACTTTATGGACTCGAATATGAAGTTTATTGAACAATTGTAACTGCAATAAAATAATTTCCTTTTTTTTCTTTCTATTGTTTACTTTGGCAGTCATTAAGTTTAACTTCTGCAACTTTCTCTTTTAATATGTTATTTAAATATAGCTGTATTCTGAGATATCTAGAACAAATTGTATAAAGATTAATGTGTAAAATAAATCTGATTAAATTGCAATCCAGTACTTAAAGGTCTCTCTTCCAGAGTGAAGTACATGAGTTTTGGTGCGTGGACATTGTGACAGATATTCCAGTGGCTTTTCATGTGCTTACAGTTTCTCTTCTCTGTTCCAAATGTTCGAGTTGGCCAGCAACTTGGCACAAGTATATGGAACTGTGGCTCTATATGTGAACATAGCATTTAGCCTTGTGATGGACTATCTACCTCGCACATTTAAATGTGAAATATATGTGTCCCTCATGCACTTTAAAATTGTGTTTCTAGCTTTGTAGCTTTTAAGTAGAAAAGAGATAATATGTTTTCTGGAAACTACTTTCACTTATTTCAAGAACAAGCAATTACTACTTCATGCTTTTTCCACAGATGTCCACTGAAAAACTGTTTTCAATGAATTAACAAAATCTCTACTCTTGTTCTATATATTTAACAAGAAAATGGGATATGTCTTAAGGTCATGTTATAAAAGTAAAAAATAATACAAATGATTTATCTTCTATATCAATAGGGTTATCTCTCATTGAATATCACTGGCATTATTTCTATAGTATTATTTGCAAACTAACCATCAATATTTAATTAATTAATTTATTTATTTGAATCAGGGTCCCATTTTATCACCCAGCCTGAAGTGCAATGATGTGATCATAGCTCATCACAGCCTCAAACTCCTGGGCTCAAGTCATTCTTCCACCTCAGCCACCAGAGCAGCTCAGACTATAGGCACGCACTACCACAGTCAGTTATTTTTTGTAGAGACAAGGTCTCGTTATTGTGCACAGGCTAGTCTTGAACTCTTGACCTCAAGTCATCCTCTCACTTTGGCCTCCCAAAGTGCTGGCTTTACTGGTGTGAGCCACTGTGTCTGGCCCGATATTTATTTTTAACATTAAAGTATACAATATATTGTTCCCTATGTGCTTGTGAAATAATGTGTGGCTATTTTCAAATAAATTATGCCACTGAACACTGGAATAGAAACCTAGGAACTTTCTGCTCTTTTTATTTCTAATTTTGAATTTGATTTGGATATTATTGGAGGATCGTTTCTGATCAACATAATTTCTTTAAATATTTGAGAGAAAATTCCAAAGAAATAATTTGTGCTTATGTAATTTAAAAGTTCTTTGCTTTTCTTGAGAAAATATGGCTCTATTATGTGGAAGAATTTTTCTTTTTATTTTTTTAATCCCTGCTCATGGCACCAAAACTTGCACATGATGAATTCTCAACTCAATTGTTGAAAAAATATAATAGTTATTTCTAACGGAAAGTAAATAAATGACCAAAAAGTAAGCTCCCATTATAATTTAAAAGTTGTTTTACCTTCATTGTTTCAAAAAGGCAGTTAGGTGCATTTTCTTTCTTTTGCCCCATCTTTCCACCAAACAAATTTTCAAATTTTGACTGGTTTTGCAGACAGAGAAGACCCAGCTCAAATAAGTAGAGGATATTGACAGTGGCATGACAGAAAGCACAGCTATATTAAAAGATTTTTCTCCTTTTGAGCCTCACTTAAAATATTGCAAGAATAAACTTACCCAGTTTTACTTCAGCGTTATGAGTCAGTAGCACATTCTGACCTTTGATGTCCCTATGAATTACTCGGTGTGCATGAAGGTGAACTAAGCCCTGTATATAAAATACAAAACAAGGCCACATCAATTTGTTTGTTTGTTTTCTGGTACTGTTTTTAATATTTTTGGGAAAAATCTTTTGGTAAGAGAAATGGCCTAGATTCGATATTCAGGCAAAATTCTTTCTTTGGGCTGGAATTAGTACAACCAGTTCCCAGAAATATGACTTTTGGCTATAAGGAAAGGAAAATAAATCAAGACACCCATGAAAGTAAAAGAACACCAGAAGTAATGTTTGTATATATTGGGTCACTTTACCTTCCTTTCTAGCTTCCATATTTCCAACTAATCATAAGAATAAAGATCTGGACATCTTAAATATCATACCTCAGCCATTGATTTGCTCTATTCTTTATCCAACCATTTGCTTAGTCCAAACTATTTTCTAGTCAGCCTTGTAGGCTGAGAATTTGAGGGAAAATGGAAATTCATTTTAAAGCATTTGCAATTTGCCTTGGCTTACCACATTGGCTCTAGCCCTTTCACCACTAAAACTAACCCGTGACCTGGCTAAACCATGATATGATATGCAATGTTAGGCTGCAGTGAGATTGCTTCAAACACTAACTGGGGATTTATAATTGAAGTGACAATAAAAACAACTAACATTTATTGAGCCCTCATGCTTTTCCAGGCACTGTGCTAAGTGCTTTACATGGAGTAAATTATTAATTCCTCACAGAACCCCTTTAAGAAAGGTGTTAACATTCTCTCATATAATAGATGAAGAAAGTGAGACCTGAAAAAATTAAATAACTAGTTCAAGGTCATGCAACTAATATATGGTGACTAAATTCAAACTCAGTCCAGAGTTTTCACTCTTAACCATTTACGCTACAATCACAAGCGAATCCAATCAAAATGGGAAGAAGGATATTCTAACATTGTATAAGTGATGCTGCCCAGTTCTGTTAATATCCTTCTTGGGTAACCCTAAGCACTTAAGCCACACACACAAAAAATTGAGTTAGTCGAACTAAGAAGATTATTGTCCTCATACAATTCTGCATGGAAAATTTTTTTTTTTTTTTTTTTTTTGAGTTGGAGTCTCACTCGGTCGCCCAGGCTGGAGTGCAGTGGCCGCTCCCGGCCACCGCAGCCTCAACCTGCTGGGCTCCGGCGATCCTTCCGCCTCAGCCTTCCGAGTAGCCGGAATTACAGGCATGAGCTATCATGTCCGGCTGATTTTTTGATTTATTGTAGAGATGAGGTCTCGCTGCCCAGGCGGGTCTCGAACCCGCGGGCTCAGGCAATCCACTCACCTCAGCCTCCCAAAGGCGCGGGATTACAGGCTGAGCCACCGAGCCCGGCTGGAAAATTTTTTTAAAAGGTGCAGTAATCAAGGAGGACATCTTCTGCAAAAAGGCTGCAGGTGGCTTAGGGTCATTCTGTAGAACACTGACTTTTCCTGACTCAACTTCATCTTAATCTATGATAGGGCTGTGTTTTTATTTAAAGAACTCTAAAAATCATAATAACATAATAAATAATCCAAGTGGTCATTTCCATGATCCATTGAACATAATAGTCTGAATCTGACAGAGACATTGAAAACCATGATTTGGAAGGACCTGGTCACCCAGTTTATGGTCTACCTTAATGTTTGAGGACAACTCCTGAAAATCTGCTTTTTCCAAAACTTTTTGCCCTTTTTAGGTATCCTGATCCAGGGGTTATGTTTATAATTCCTAAACCATCAAATATGAGCAGGTATAAGGTACTCAGTTTCTTTCATGATAAGGGGAGAATGACTATGTAAAGACTCACCTGAAGGATTTCTCGGCAGATGTAAGCAATCCAATCTTCTTTTAAGCTCTGATTTCTGGTCATTCTTACTACATCAGTCACTGAGCCTGCTGCACATAACTCCATAACCATCTGCAGGGAAGCCAGCAAAGCATCAAGAATTAGAATGTAATTCTCTGAAAATATCTGGAGAGTTTTAGTCCATATGGCTTATATTTACATGTAATGTTTAGATATTAAGGCACTGAAAAGACTGGCTCAATTGTCTGGTGGAAGACTCCAAAGGTTAGTGGAATTAGAAAGAGTTGGATAAAACTAAAAGATCTGTGGAAGAAAAGAAGCCAGGTATCACACCAGGAATATTTAATTAGGAGTTTAGATTTGAACTAAGTCTTGAAAGATAGGTAGTGTTTGGATATGCTTAGAAGGAAAAACATTCAGTTTATAAAAAAAACAAAATAAACACATGCATTTAGAAAGAAGCTTGTGCAGGGAACAAGCCTGACTGGTTACTGGAATGGAAAGAAAACGTTAATTAAGGAACAGTTTGATTGGAAGTGGAGAAAAAGGATATAGAGGGCCTCAAAGGAGTTTACACTTAAACATTAAGACTAGGTTTGCTAGCCGGGCTTGGTGGCTCAGCCTGTAATCCCGTGCCTTGGGAGGCTGAGGTGAATGAATTGCCTGAGCCCGCAGGTTCGAGGCCTGCTTAGGCAACTTGGTGAGACCTCATCTCTACCATAAATCAAAAATTAGCCAGGTGTGGTAGCGCATGCCTGTAGTTCCAGCTACTTGGAAGGCTGAGGTGGAATGATCGCTGGAGCCCAGCAGGTCGAGGCTGCGGTGGCCGGGAGTGGCCACTGCACTCCAGTCTGGGTGACGGAGTGAGACTCCAACTCAAAAAAAAACAAAAAAACAAAAGACTAGGTTTGCTTTTTGTTGTTTTATTTTTTCTTTTCAAATTCCAGATTATTTTACCCAAGTTATTGGAAAACTACAACTCCAAGGGGAAATTTGTCAATTGCATTTCTGTGAGATAATTTATTTCAAATGAGATTACTACTAAGGAAAGCCTATTTTAAAGCTAATATATCTGATGGTATTTCATTCAGATTTTATTACATTAATAAACTAAATTTCTCAGGAATTTTATTTTTGTTACCTATAAATTGAGTGCCTAATTAGTAAATTTTCTTCCTTATAATACTGGTTAACTAGAGGACAGACCAATAGAAAGCAGAATATATTATAATAATTCTAGAAACTTCTTTAAGTACAGATGTATGCAATATTGTCCACATTAAAACCACTTTATCAAAAGAATAAAATATATCTTAAAAAAAAAAACTGCAGGCAAGTTAATTATCATCATAATGAACGGCAGCAAAAGGATAAACACCAGATCATGAATATTCAAAAAATCTGCATTATTTCCTTTTGGAATATCAAGGTTTTTTATTCAGAAAAAAACTCTCCTAATTTATAGTTGCTCACCACTGATATCATGGCATGTCTTTCACCTGAGTTCACTCTCACTAAAATGAAGAAAAGAGGCAGTCAAACAAAATCACAGTACAAATAACCAGTAAAGGTTGATTTTCATGTGGAGAAAGAGAACAACATGTACACTGTGTTAATGTAAAAACAGTGGCTAATTTTGAGCCGTGACAAACCTGAATTAAAGCCGTTAAATTAAGCTAAACCCTTGATAAGATCTTGATAATATTACATGAGTCAGAAAAGCTAAACTATAAAAGGAATGTAAGATATTCTCAATCATTTTCCTAGCTTTGCAAGCATGGAGCCTGTACATACACTATAAATGGTAATTATTTAGCTGTCTACTTAGTTCCTATTTGTTTTTCTAGATTTACATGGGCAAGAAAGTGTGAATGGTCCCATGAAAACTCTTAACACTTAATAATGTACCAAGTGCCTATTCATCCTTCAGATTTTAGTTTATGGTTTTATTTCCTCAAGGAAAAGGTTCTTATTTTTCAGGTTAATTTAGGTTCCTTTGTCATTTACCCACAGAGAGCCATGTTATTTCCCTTCTGACCAATTATACATTAATTTGTGTGATTATTTGATGGACATCGGTCTTTGCAAATAGACTGTAAGCACCAATGGGCCAGGACCACTTCTATTCAACTTACCGTTTGGCAAATAGATCCATTAAAATATGTTGAATGAATAAATGAGGTTCTAGTATATACCTAATAAGCAGACTAACATTTCTCATAATTTGCCATATTGGCAAGAAGAATATTTTGTCAGTAAAAATATATAAAAAGACAAATGGTGTATACAAAAAACAAAAGAAGAAAAAAACAGTAACTATTTAAGCTGTGCAGCAAAATTTACTAAAATATCAACTGCAATTGTCAGAGAGTATAGGATGCATATTAACTGACCATTTGCGAGAAAACAGGATTAAGTTGAAAATGTCTAAATTTGGTAGTTCTCAAACTGTGGTGCTCAGTCCAGCAGCAACAGCACCAGCTGTGAACTTATTAGAAAGGACTAATTATTGAACCCACACATCCCAGATCTACTGAATCAGAAACTCTGCGAGTAATGTCCAGCAATCTGTGTTTTATCAGGCTCTGCAGGAGATTCTGATACATGCTAAAGTTTGAGAACCACTATTTCAATTCAACCCTTTGTTGAAAACTTTTCTATAATAGCCACTCTTCTTACTTTCTAAAGTCTATTATTTAGAATGTAACAGAATTCTTCATTGACACTTTACTATCTTAAAAGGTTTTAGTCATTATTTTGAAAATAGTAGTATCATTGACATGAACTAGAAATGGAAATGCAGCAAGTGTGGAGATTGAAGTGTATACTCACCTCAACTTTTAAATATTTCATTTTTAATAAAAATATGTTTGACCAAACTCATTTTCTTGTGATTTAACTGTTTCTTCTACAGTGGAAAGCAGTAAAAATTCTGATAACTGCCTAGCTTAGGTAGCATGGGTTCCAGTTAGCCTCTAAAATTTACATCTTATTGATCTGGAATTTGTGATACTCCAGACATCATTACTAAGAAAAGGACAAGTCAACTAACCATTTGGAAAAGTCTATAAGAGTTATGTTTATATATAAGTGCATACACCTTACAAACACTCCAAATGCATCCATATACTCATGCCAAGTGCTAATTACAATTAATCCTTATTTAGTCATAATTTACTAATCATCATTAGGTAGTCTCCATACCAATAACTGTTGTAATTACATACAATTAAAAGTAGCAAAGTTGCACTTGAAAGATTTATGATAGATATTTACAGTGTTCATTTGAGTCCTCCCCCATCCCATCAATAACTCCCTTGCCAGACGCTTAAGTTATTTTTCCATATTTTATCACTCCCATCTCCAAGTGTCAGAGTATATTTTGTCGTACTACCTTGAGCAGTTGAGTGCTTATGTTTTCCTGAAAGTGCACAAAAATGACATCTCAGTTCATGCAAACATATAAGATGTCTTCTTATGGGAGACTTACTCTTGGGTAAGACTTTTCTTATAGAATAACACCCAGGGAATTAAAAACATACCCAAAGTTGGTGCCTCTGGCCAGGGGGACTCAGCTTGAAAAATGCACCATAGAAGGACACAATGTTTTTGTGGAAAGAGTACTTCCTCAGAAGGTTGAGTTCAGTCCTGAGATCCTCTTCCTCATCCTATGGAATAAAAACAGACAGCAAAGCTTCTAAGCTGTGCAATTCAATGACTATGAGTCCAAACTATAGTAAATTGATGAAGGAGATCCTATGGCAACCCATTATATCCCACAGCAGTTTATAATAAAATTCAACTTATCTTTGCCAGTATACAAAGATCTTTGGTTAACTGGGAATGTAGGGGGACAAGATAGATTGAAGATTTTTTAATTCAGTGGTTCTCAAAGTGTGGTCCCTGAACCTGCAGCACCAGCCACTTTATAAAGTTTTCATTGAATGGAGCCATTACATTTTTGTTGGTTTGATTTATAACAGTTTTATTAATATACAATTCCCCTACCATACAACTCACTATATAAAGTGTAAAATTCAAAGTATTTTAGTATATTCACAGAAGTGTGTGTGAAGTTTCACTCCAAAAACAAACCCCATATCCTGTACTTGTTATCCCTCAACTCTATGCAACCACGAATCTACTTTCTATCTCAACAGATTTGCCTAATCCTGACATTTTATATAAATGAAGTCATATAACATGGGGTTTTCTGTTATTAGCTTTTTTTCAAGGTTCATCCGTGTTGTAGTATGTATCAACATTTCATCCCTTTTGGTTTACTAGTCATCAATCGAGGAACATTTGAGCAACTTTCACATTTTGGCTATTATAAATAATGCTTCTATGAGTATTCATGTCAAGTTTTTGTGTAGACATATGTTTTTATTTCTCCTGGATATATACCTAAGAGTGAAACTGCTAAGTCGAATGGTAACTCTACATTTAATATTTTCATGAAATGTAAAAAGGTTTCCCACAGTGGCTGTACCTTTTTACATTCCCAGCTGCGACATATGAGGGGGTTCCAATTTCTTCATACTCTCATCATCACTTGTTATTTCCTGTTTTATTAATATAAGCATTCTAGTGGGTATAAAGTGGTATCTCACTGTGGTTTTGACTTACAGTTCTCTGAAGACTAATGATGTTGAGCACCTTTTCAAGTGCTTATTGGCCATTTGTATATGTTCTTTGAAATCTCTAATACAAATTTATTTGCCCTTTTAAAAATTGGGTTGTTTTTATTATTGAATTGTAAGAGCTATTCATATATTCTATATACAAGTGCCATATCAAACAATTTGCAAGTATTTTCTCAAATTATATGTTTTCTTTACTCCCTTGACCATAAACTTTGAAGCACAGAAGTTTTAAATTTTCATGAAGTCCAATTTATAAATGTGCTCTTTTGTTGTTTGTACTTTGGGTGTCATATCTAAAGCTCAATTACCAAATCAAATTTCATGAAGATTTATCTTTGTGTTTTCTGTTAAGAATTTTAAAGTTTTAGAGCTTATATTTAGATCTTTAATACATTCTGAGTTAAATTTTGTATACAACGGAAGTCCAACTTCATTGTTTTGCATTTGAATAACTAGCAGTGCACTGCATTGATTAGTTTGTGATTCATTACATTTTATTTTATATTTTTTATTTTTTAATTTTTATTTATTTATTTTTGAGTTGGACTTTCACTCTGTCTCTCAGACTGGAGTACAGTGGCCGCTCCCAGCCACCGCAGCCTAGACCTGCTGGGCTCCAGCGATCCTTCCACCTCAGCCTTCCAAGTAGCCGGAATTACAGGTGTGCGCTACCACACCTGGCTAATTTTTTTTATTTTATTGTAGAGATGAGGTCTCGCTTGTCCAGGCGAGTCTCGAACCCGCGGCCTCAGGCAATCCACTCACCTCAGCCTCCCAAAGGGGCGGGATTACAGGCTGAGCCACCGAGCCCGGCTGATTCATTACATTTTAAAGGCATTGGTTTGTTCTGATCTTTTTAAAACATATGCTTAAAATCATTTATTTTCTTAATCACAACAGTAGTGCAGTAATATAAAAATACATACAATATATAAAATAAAATTTTTAAGTGTTCTACTCTCACTGAACATTTCTTTCAACCAATGTTAACAGTTTAGTAGATATTCTTTCAGACATTTTCATATGCCAATGCAGTAGCTAGAGAGATGACAGAGATAAAAAAGATACGGTCAACAGATATACTATGTGTGACATTTAAAAAATCTAAACATTCATATTATCCTCACTACTTTGAAACCTTCATGTTTTCATTAATATAGAAAGCACATCTTTCTTTATCAATAAACAAATGCACTTTCTTTTTATGGTGGCATAAGATTGCATAGGATGGAGTTATGGGTCTGGTGATCAGGAGACAAGTTGGGCATAGAGGTATTGTTTTTGAGAATTATCTATATACAGATAATTGGGGCTATCTGATTGGATAAGATCAATGAGGTACAATACATAGTTTCAAAACATAGTTTTAGCAGAAGACAGTGTGGTGTCAGTCGGAAGACAGCACCTACCCTGGGC
Organism: Cephalopachus bancanus; assembly: GCA_027257055.1. Lineage (NCBI taxonomy): Eukaryota > Metazoa > Chordata > Mammalia > Primates > Tarsiidae > Cephalopachus > Cephalopachus bancanus. The sequence continues at coordinate 1,132,446 of JAPVLO010000517.1, forward strand.
ATTGGAACACATAACTTTTCACACTGGTACCCAAACCAGGTAAAGATCCAACAAAGAAAGAGAACTACAGGCCAATATCCTTGATGAACATAAATGCAAAAATACTCAACAAAATTCTAGCAAATTGGATCCAATGACACGTCTCAAAAATCATCCACCATGATCAAGTAGGCTTAATACCCAGGAGGCAAGGCTGGTTCAATATCCGCAAGATCATAAATATAATTAAATACAGCAACAGATGTAAAAACAGCAATCACATGATTATATCATTAGATGCAGAAAAAGTTTTTGATAAAATCCAGCATCCCTTCTTGAGAACATCTAGCTTTTAGCACTAATAGCCCAGAATAGGAATTGACTTAATCTCCCTAAGGTTCAATAAACTAAGAAAATAAAAAGATGTATTATAGTAGACATTACCCATTTCCATGGAATGTTGATGGGACCAAATGGGATGATATAAGTAATGTTTTTTGAAATCCTTAAGAAAAATATTCTGTAAATGCAAGGTATTATCACAAATTTATCTTCACTTGACTTCTTGTTTGAATTGATCAGAGTGGTATCAGAAATATACACCTCGCTCCCCTTTTTATCCTAACCTATAAACATCAGCCTCCTTCATTCCCAGTACATTTTTATAGTGGAATAGAATGGGAAGCAATTCTCTCTTCCTAAGCTTCAACTATATCTGTTTATACCATGACAACCATATGGTTTCGATAATCCTTTTGTAATTCTTGTTTCTCAGCCAGTCTAGAAGAAGGTCTTCATGTCTTAACAATTTGAAAGCAATCACACTTCGTGAATATAGGAGCAATGCAATGGAAGTTGAAGTTTTACACCTTCCAGTCATTTCTCTGAGATTTCAAATGTATTTTTCAAGATATATTAAAAATACTGGGCATTTTAGGTGAGAAATGGTAACTTATAAGCAAATGTCAAACCAAACTGGAGATGCTAGAGAGTCTAGTGCAGTGCTTCATATTTATTTCATAAGTATTTTTAGAGTCTAGCTACAATATAGCCAAATATAAAATGTAGTTGTCATTTGTTTCTTTGCTAGGTCTTAGAGAATAAGATAAAAAGGAAGGTGATAACAGAGTATATAGGTTATCTATTCATTTCAGCTAACAGACTTATTTCTCCTCTTCCTCAGGTCATTAAGTCAGGGTACTTGAAGAAAGATTTTTTTCAGTGGACTTGCCTATAAACATTCAACTACTAAAAAAAATCAATCTCTGGACATCTATTTGTCTTATAGGAAAAAGGGATGGAGCCTGATTTGTCCGATTGAAAACCCCAAGGACAGGTTCCCTATTTCTACTTATTGTGTTATAAAAGTTCAGGTTCCAGTCTCATTTCAGCCTCCCAATGAAGTTTGGTCATTAAGTTCTCTTCAAATTTTCTTAACCTATTTTCTAGAAATGCAAAAATTGATCCTGTGGCTTTCATTCTCGTCATGTAAGATACTTTAACTTTCTGCTCCCCCTAAAATGTAGCCCTCCTTTGAAATGGTAACAACATCTGCACCACAAAGGACTACCAAACCACAGGGACTAGCAATTCTGTATATTCATGAGCACTCTCAGTTTTGATTAAGATACCGGGGTTCTGCTGAAAGGAATATGAACTCATAAACAGTGCAATACATAGGGATGGGATGTTGGTAGGAAGTTAATAATACAAAAAAGCGATTAAAGAGATGTAAGCACAAGACTGAGTCCTTTCACCTGTTTGGTAGATTGATGTCAAGGAGATTCCTTTTTCTTTCCAGATTAGAAAGCTTATGTCTCCAAGCAAGAATAGGAGAATAGGAGAATAGGGCTATAGGCAGCTATGTAGTTGCATTTGTGGTGTCACTTTGCCTATGAGGAACCTGAGACTTAGAGAGGTAGGAAGACTACATTCCCAAGTACTTTTTGACTATTTAGTAGTAGACTTAGGATTTGAACTCATGTTTCTGGACTCCCACATTATTACTATTTCCATAAGCCCCTGGTATCTAAGAGATGTGTGTGCAAGTCACATACTTTTTATTTCAAAGAATGCAAGATGATTTAGAGAGGCTAATGCATGATTAGCCAGCAGTTATTTTTCTTACTAAAATATAAAGTTGGAGATTTCAAAGTCCTCTACTAGAAAAACTTTTAAGAGTAGGTTTCCCACATAAATGCAAATTCCCCCAAAACAAATAAACAAAGATCAGATATGTTTGGAAAGCATTAGTGTGTTTGCCACTCTCAATTAACAGTAAGCTGGCTTGTGAGAAACATATAAGTACATTATATCCATCAGGCCAAGTGTGCAATTTAACTCTCACACATCTCCCAGTAATATGGTGCTACAGCATTTCATTCTCAGGGCCAGTTGATCCCAGACCGGCCTGAATACCCTGCTTTTTGGCAAGAAGAGGCAGCTCAAGGATGCCAGAGCTTTCTTTGTAATTTCTCCCAATTCTAGAATCAAAATCCTTTGCTCTATGGAAAAAAATATCAAAAAGTGGGGCAGATCATTAAAGAAGTTTTAACACAAATGTTTTACAAAACCAGAAATGATCAAATAATTATATTTTTCATATCTCACTTTTCATGTCTACTGAGCTACCAATACATGATACTATCTGTACTAGCTTTTGCCTTTGAATATGCTTTGTCTCCCAAGATACGTTATAAACACAATGGAGCTAAGCTGGGCTCAGTGGCTCAGGCTGTAATCCCACGCCTTTGGGAGGCTGAGGTGAGTGGATTGCCTGAGCCCGCGGGTTCAAGACCCACCTGGGCAACTTGGAGAGACCTCATCTCTACAATAAATCAAAAAATCAGCCGGGTGTGGTAGCGCACACCTGTAGTTCCAGCTACTCGGAGGGCTGAGGCGGAAGGATCGCCGGAGCCCAGAAGGTCGAGGCTGCAGTGGCCGGGAGTGGCCACTGCACTCCAGTCTGGGCGACAGAGTGAGACTCCAATTTAAAAATAAATAAATAAATAAATAAATAAATAAATAAATAATAGAAATAAAAATAAACACAATGGGACCCTAGTACTTGATAGATGAATAATGAAGCTGTTTAGCAATAGCTTTCTAATACAACTAGAAACTTTTAATAGAAACTTTAAAAAATGTGATTGTGTTAATGAAAATGGTTGTTTTTAATGTTCCTGGGAGCAAAATTACTAAAGCAGCAAAGACTAGACATATTTGAATCCCATATAGTTGACTGAAGGGGAGAAAGTAGAAAAATATATACCAATGAATTATATTGATAAGAGCAGGAATTCTACTTTTAGGCCCACACCATAGTTTTACAGATCACCTACATCTATTGAAAAAGAGGAATTATCTTTGCTTAATACTATTCTAGAACCAGTGAATTGCTGGGATCAGAAAGACTGCTTTGTAAAACAGACAAAAGCTGCATATAGAAAACATCTTCACACTCCTTCATATGTGTAAGTACAGTGCCAGATGTCCAAAGACTTTGAGGCTGGGTTGCCTATTGGCTTTCTGTCTGCTATTGCTCTTACAATAAAAAAGGGATAGTCCTCATTTGGCTCACATAAAATGGTAATGTTTGTCAGAATGGTACTGGAGAAAATACCATTCCGTCCAAGAACACCATGTTAAAGGTATGAAAAGAACCTTGCAAAGACCAATTTTAGGCAAAATTTGCTCTCGTTCCTATCACCTCCTCCTTCGTTGCTATCCAGCTGGAGGGCTCTATGCTCTGTAAATGTACTCAATTCATCTCCTGCAGTCAACACTTTCCTATTCAGGGGACCATTTCTCCTAGATCTGTTCTCTAACATATGCTAGTTCAAATATGATGATTGAACCTATGTTAATATGGTAAAACATATAAATATGTCATCACTTCCAGGCAAGAACACTTTATTGGCAGCTTTTTAGAGGTAATGACACAATACAAAGGGATGAGTTTAAAGCTGAATATAAAAGGAAAAACTACTTGGGTGTTAATTAAGACTTTTAATACTCACGCTGTATCTCCACCCAACAAATTTTTGATATTTATTCACTCTCACTCGCCTTCCTATTTCAGGTAAAGCAGTCTGCAAAACCAATAATGAAATGTTATAAGACTTACTGGTACAGTCTGAAGATGATTTATGCTCAAGTTACTTTATGTTCCTTTAGCACTAAATGGACAAGTAAGATAACATTCCTCTCTCAGTTTTCACTAATAGTTTTAATTTTAAAAAAACAAATTTTATTGCATGCAGAAACTTGGCAACAAATTCATGGTAATAGATTTAATTAGCATATTAATGGAAAAAATACAGTTTGATATTAGTAAAGTGTTTTTTCCCCTTTATAAAACCAGTCCATTGACACTAGCCATCTATGGGCTGAACATGATTTTTAAATATTTTAAAAGTCAGAGTATCTGACCTGTAGATTAAATTATGGATCAAGGTTTCTCAAGTTAAAACAAGGAAGTAAGTATTTAGAATAAATACTTTTAAAATGAGAGTATCTAAAATGTAGTTTAGATGTGGACTAAGGTCTTTCAAGTAAAAACAAGAAAATAAGTATTTTAGAGAGTTTCACTCAATAATGACAAAGTTGATTATGTGGAATCCATGGTTTTTAAGGCAAGAGTAATTCAAATAACCTCAAAATCCATTGAAACTCGCATTAATTTGCATCATTTGATGTTTACTGGCAAAACAAAAGCACACAACTCTTTAAATAGTTTTGGCAATTCATTTCCTTCACAAATGGAAAAGCGCAGTTTATGGCATTGACAGCAGTTCAGTGAATCTGTATAGTTTTCAAATATAAATTTTCCTTTAGGGTACAGTGAAGTGAAATTTTTTTGACCTTTGTTATGTTCGTAGTAATACTGTCTTGAGAAAGTAAGGAACTCATGTAAAGGAAAAAGGACAGAAATCAGTGCTAGCAAATTCTGTGACAATATGTTATGAACCATGACACAACTTTATGAGTGTTAGCAGGAACAGTGCCAATTAAACTGTCTTTTTTGCTCATCTGTCAAAAAATACACGAAAAGTGTGCATCTCTGACAGGTTTCTTCTGTCTCCCTGTCATTGAGAATCTAATAGCCTCAATTCTCAGAAGAAATCATTGGAGAGGGAAAAGAATATGATGGAAAACATCAGGATTAAAACAATATTAGAGGAAATCTCTTATTTTCTAACCCTGGAAACAGGTAATCAAGTAGAAATAGAAATACAAATACCTTTCCCATTGTTATAGAATAATAAAATATTTGAAACTTTTGCTAAGTGAATCATTTTTATATGAAAACATAATAAATCACTAAATATAATACATGGGTTTAAATAATAAATATAATAAATTCAGATTAACATAATAATTATTATAGAAAATAATGATTTTAAAACATATGCAATCTTTTCTGTGCTGTCTATGCCAAGAACACAGTCTGTTAAGGGAACAGAATACAGGCAAGATATAATATTACCTTACGAGCATTCATCACTTTAACAGCTGTAAATGCACCAGTCTTTTCATGAAGTCCCTGAAACACAGGATAGTAGTGATGAGTCAAATGTTACCTAGATAATCTAGCTATCAAGAAGCAAAGTAGAAAATATTAAAATTGAATAAAATCAAACACAACATACATTATGAAACAAAATATTACATACAGATGAAACAAATGGTGTTATGTAGAAAACAGAAATACTAAATTATCAACATTTTAAAGAACTACCAGTCATTTCACTTAAAAAATTCAAACAAGTTTATGTAGTAGTTTTGCTTTTTATGTTTGTATTAAGCTGTGGGCATAATTGGCCATTTAAAGTTGTTGCATACTTCGTGTCTTCAGTCAAGGTTTATATGGCACCAAAACTTCCAGATAAAAAGTGAATATTTTCAAGTGAAGATCACAAAAAAGGTGATGTTCGACTAAGTAGTTTTTTAACTAGCTATGTAGTACTAGGTAGACATATCTTTCCACTTAGATATGAAAAGATATGTCTGCCTAGTACTTCTTCACATGCATAAGTTTCTTCGTAGCCATCACTAGTACAGCAATTCATAATTCAACAGCTTCTAAACTGTTTAATATGATTTGAATCATATGAACCAAAAAGATTTTTAAGGAAATAGTTTCTAGAAGATTCTGTCTTATTGAAAAGATGATGATGTATAAGAGATTAATCTTATTCTAAATGCAAGTACAAGTTTCAGATTTAAATTCTTTTAAATGAACATATAAGTGTGGAATTTGACCTCTTATTTTGTGTCAGGCATCTTTTAACATATTTCAAACTGTAGTCATGGAAAAAAATTCAGTATGGTATTACTATGAGTAACTTAAACAGAACAACTTATCTGATACTTTTCAAGCAAAAGGTTTGATTTGGGGGTTGAACAGTGTCCTCTCAAAATTCTGGTTTACATGGAACCTCAGAATGTTGCCTTATTTGGAAACAGGACTTTGCAGATATAATCACATTAAGATGAGGTCACACTGAATTTGAGTAAACAGTGACAGGTATCTTTATAAGAGAAAATGGAGAGGTATTTGATCACAGAGACACAGGCACACACAAGGGGGAGACATCCGTGTAAATAAAAAGCATTTTTCTATATGTGTCTAAAATAAATGGTGCTTTGCTTTAATTTGTTGTAAAATGTACACCATAACTGAAAAAAGGCACAATTCATAAACTGAATTTATAGCTCCTAGTTTAACATCTCATTTGGGGAGACAATCTACTGATGACAACATTGTCTTCAGCAAAGACCATAAAACAGTTTCCATATAATCAGTGAACCACAAAATGGCATTACTGAATGCCATCTCACTGATGACATCTCAAAATGACCTCTAGGTTCTCTAGATAAACGCTCAAGAATAGTGTTATGCTTCTTCAAAACCAACATCAATCACTTCTTTTTTATAATCAATATTTTTTATTATGATATTGTGGGGTACAGCTAAGAGTTAGGTATAAATATGCTTCATTCAGGCACCCTTGTTGATAAGAGGTGTCTCCCTGCATCAATCACTTCTAATGAGAAGAGTATGAAAGGGAAAAATCGCAACATTACCATGGAGAAACCTAGCAGTCATTACCTTAACCAAGTGATCAAGATTCACATCACCATTGATCAGTCATGGTGATACCATGTACCCCTGATATGATGTGATGAAAAGGGCACTGCACTTCTGTAATAGTCTTCCCTCAAACTCATAATCTCAGTCTAATAACAAGAAAACACTTGAACTTTAATTACTGAATATTTTGGAGACCCTTAAAATTTATTTACATCTTTAGCTTAAATTATGTATTTTTAAAAATTTAGTCCTTATCATAATTTAGAAACCATTGTTTTCCTAATTATTCATATAAACACTTCCTAGTGAAATTTTTTCTGATATCTGAATGCACAAACACAACATGTTGGAAATTGGTTCTCACACATACCTTATAAAAGTTACAATGTTTTCTCCCCTTATCCTAAGAGATTATTTATGGGCCAAACTACTGTAATGCACAATACAAAGTATTTAGCATGTTAGCAAAGATATTAGCCATACATACTTGATTTGGCTGATGATCAATAAAATTCAAAATTCTTAAAGTTTGAAATTCACAGCCATCATATACCCTAGACTCCCCCATTCTGTGATAGGTCCTCAGTCTTTCCTGGTTTTCATGACTGTGACACTTTTCAATAGTACAGGTCAAGTATTTTGCAGAATGTTCATCAATTTGGGTTTGGCTGATGTTCCTGCTTTAAACAAAAACTAGTGTGGTGGGAAAAAAAAAAAAAAACACAGATGCTGTCAAGGTTGCAAAGAAAAGGAAACACTTATACACTGTTAGTAAGAATGTAAATTAGTACAACCTTTATAGCAAACAGTAAGAAGACATCTCAAAGAACTAAAAATAGAACCACCTAGAAATCCAACTATTGAGTACCTACCCAAATGAAATAATTATCTTAAAAAGATATCTAAATTTGTATGTTTACCACAGCACTATTCACAATAGCAAAGATATGGAGTCAACATAAGTGTCCATTAAGAGATAACAGGAAAAAAAAATTGGCATATATATACCATGGAATATTACTCAGCCACAAAAAAGAATGTAGTCATATATTTTGCAGCAACATGGATGGAACTTGAGGACACTATCTCAAGAGAAACAACACAGTCAATTGTCACATGTTCTCACTTATAAATTGGAGCTACATAATGAGTATGCCTAGACATAGAGTGTGAAATAATAGATACTGTAGACTCAGAATGGTGGGAGAGTGGGAAGGGGGTGATAGATTAAACATTATTTAATGAATACAAGTATATAATTCAGAAGATGGTTACAATAAAAGCCCAGATTTTACCACTATGCACTATATCCAAGCAACAAAAAATTTATACAATTTAAAAAAATAATAAAATGTAGGAAAATCTTGACATATATAGCAAAACAAATGAAGGGACAGTTATAAAATAATTTTCTATTTTACAAAAGGACTGTCCTAGTATTCATTTAGCATCAAACTCTCCAAATTTATTTATATCTCAAAAGTAATAAAGCAAGGTCAACTTATACATTAGGACTTGAGAATCAAACATGAATTGCCCGCTTCCAGGGGGAAGTTATGAGTTGTCAACGTCCTGTTCCCCTGACACTTAACCTTGATGACTATTAACTGACCAGTCAATCCATCATAGTACTTAACCTATTCTTCCTTTGGGCACACAGCATCTTGACTTTTGTTTTATAGGTCTGTCCTCTGCTTTTGGGCCCATTCAGGTAGAGATAAATGCTTCTTGCATTTACTAATTACAATTTCTCTTAGCAAATCTAGAAGATAGACCTAGATGTGTAGGCAGGCATAAGAGAGAAGGGCAGTGGTAAAGCAGAAAACAGCTGATGGCCCTTGGCGGGGCCCAGTCTTATGAAATCAGAAACATATTGACAATGTTGAGCAAGGCAAATTTATTAAATATAGAAAAAATGATAGAAAATACACAAAAAAGCCTAGTTTTCAATCACATCACTTGATCAATTTAGTCACTCTACCAATAAAATTAGGTGAAACATAAAAGTTCTTGAAATCTGGTAATATGTTGCTTTCACCTTGGTATCTCTAGTACCTTAGCACCATGGCTAGTACATAAGACGCTTTTTTTTTTTTTTTTATGTCGAAGTCTCACTCTGTCGCCCAGGCTGGAGGGCGGTAGCATGCTCACGGCCACCACAGCCTTGACCTGCTGGGCTCAGGCGATTCTTCCACCTCAGCCTTCCAAGTAGCTGGAACTACAGGCACGTGCTATGATGCCTGGCTAATGTTTTGATTTATTGTAGAGATGAGGTCTTACCAAGTTGCCCAGGTTTGCCTCATACCCCTGGGCTTGGGCAACCCTCTCACCTCGGCCTCCCAAAGTGCTGGGATTACAGGCTTGAGCTACCGAGCCTGGCCATAAGATGCTTTAAGTGAACAATGGTTGAGTGAATGATGAATAGAGTAACTGGGAATGCTTCAAGGAAGAAGTAAAATATCAACTGGACCGTGAAGATGGTATTGCATTTGAGCAGTTTCAGAAGTAGAGGGTGAGCCCAGTGGGTGGGACATCATGAGCAAAGGCTATGAGGTAATGCTGAGTAGGAAGGCACAGCCACTAAAGAAGGAAAGCAAAAAAAAAAAAAAAAGGGAGTAACTGCAGAGAGAAGAGAGATGAAAAGGAGAATGCAAGAGTGCACCTGTTTTTGTCAGGCTAGAGATTTCAGTGTAAATTTTTTTAAATGAAATCTTGTTTAAAGGAGATAGAAGCCATGATTGAGAAATTAGCCTTTAGTAGGTTAGCATTTTATGACTGGCTTTTGTTAGTTAATGGTCTGATGCAAAGCTCAGGGTTGTTAAGGCCACTGAAAAACCAGCATTGAATTGCAGCAATGATCAATTTCTTGGGGATTACACATTTTAAACCATAACAAATGATTTAAAATAGCAGTTGTGACAGCTGTGCTGGGAAAATCCATCATTCTGCAGTAGTTAATTACCATGTTTTTTCCTGGAAAGAATACAGGACAGTCCTTAATGGCCTTGTAATTTTGATTAGGCTGATTTTTTTTTAAATCGTGAAGTTAAAGAAATTGTTACAGAAAAGTCTGCCGACTCAAAAGCAGTTCTACATAGTCCTTCCAGTTATTTGCTTTGCCTTCTTTTGGCAAATCTAAACCACATATTCCCCCGGGGCATTCTTTCTTTCTTTTCAATTGGTTTTGTGGTTGTGGAAGGCCATGAGACACTCACTATACTCATGTCCATTCTGAAACCTTGTTTTTCATTCACAGTTCTGTCCATCTAGTCATTTGTTTGGATGCCAGCTTTCCCACAGCAAACAAACTAAGTGTTCCTTCAAGGAAACCAACAGTGCAGCTGTGAATAGCATCTGGGAGTATTGGTGCTGTGCTGTGGAGGGATGAGACAACATGGATAATAGGATGGTTTTTGTCAGCATCATGTCTATGCAGAAAAACAAAGACATGAGACTAGATAGGACTTTCAAAGGCTAATACGCCCCTATTGATGCCTCCAAGCAAGGCCTTTCCTTAATCATTGCTTGAGACAGGAAGTAGCGATGGTTTAGTTTTTATTTGGAAGTCTTTTCATTTTGTTTCCTTTCTTAGTCTTCATCACCACTGACAAGCTCAACAAACCCAAAGGTACAGATTCAAGGTTCAGAGAAGCCAGGGTTTGGAAGTATGGCTGAAATTGCCGTAGGTCTAGCACAAATAGGTAGGTACTGGTGGGGGCATAGGTTTGGGGACATAGAACACGCCAGTCACTCTCCACTTTACACATTATCAATCAGGAATATTTACTTATTTCTAACAATTGCCAGAAGAAGAGATGTAAGCTGTCTGGGGGGATCCTCAATGCAATTTTACAGACTTCAACTTTGGATTTGCTTTAAGAAGCTTTAAAGATCTCAAAGATGCTTAGATATTTGATAGTTGCTATTTGATAACTGACAAGATTATTAAGATTCACACTTATTTTTAACTCCCAAAGAGCATAAAATACACTCGAGGCCACAGACGGTGCTCATTACATTAGATTGAGGAACAATCATTTAGCTGCCAAAGGGCACTAAAGAGAATCTCTGATTCAATACTTGTGTGAGCATCCCACCATTACAAATGTTTTGATACAGTCAAGTATATCAAATTTGGAAAATTCTCTCTAGGTGTGACTTTCTCTGTTGTGAGAAAACTTAGAAAGGGTAGGAGTAGATATTTCTGGCTTGGAGTAGATGGAGCCTTGAGTTAAATAAATACTATTATAACCTTGAGACCTTAGGATTGCAGGTGTCTATAATCAAGCTGCTACAACTTTCAAGGTATACCCTGCAAGTTAAGCAGGGGGGAAGAACAGAAGCTCCTCCTCCTTCAAGAACAGTAACAAATTGAGTATTGCTAGATTTTATAAATATTGCTTATTACATAGTTGTCACTTTTAGACCACTATAGAGGAGTGTCATATCTTCACGTATATCATGAGGGTACATTTGCATTCAAGTTGTTTTAGCAACATAAATGAAACTTCCATAATCAGTAGGTACTTTGTATTCCTGAGACCTCATATGTTCCTTTTACTTAATTAATTTTTTACCTATCCATCTCCCCTACTAGACTATCAGCTCCCAAAGGATAAATTTCCTTTCTCTATATATTTAGGGTCTAGCACCATGCCTGAGATATCACAGGCACTCAGCAAGTGTGTGTGTTGAACTGAACCAAGTCAATCTCAACAAGTACCTCTATATAGGGGAGGAGATGAATAAGTGTGTGTGTGTGTGTGTGTGTGTGTGTGTGTGTGTGTGTGTGTGTGTGTTTGTGTGTGTGTGTGTGTGTGTAATGGCGGGAGACACAAGGATCATTTTTGTGCCAAACAATATAGGAAAAGAGTTAAAGGCAATCCCAACCCAACGTTTCCCCTGAAACATGGGTTCCCTGACAAAGGTTATGAAATGCTGCTCTGTGGCAAAGTACCCCAGAAACTCATAGCATATTATTTGTCCATAGGTAAGTTTCTTTTTGTTAACCTTATAATCCAATTTGGGGTTCCACTGTGAAGTTGCTCAAAGTTCTTCCAATTACCTTTAATCAGAGAGCCTCAAGGAATAAGTTAGTCAAAGTCAGAGGCCATGAGCCCACAGAAGTAATAGTAGTGTCAAGGATGTTGCCAAATGGCACAGGTTTGTCAGGTCACCTTATCTAATGCTTATCCATGCTTCCCCTAACCTGCGGCTACTAATCTGAAATCTCCAAATATCTGCAAATACTTTTTGTGGTTATATCAACTACAGGGACATGAGATGGTAAGAGCTCTAAGTTCTTTACTTTTATTTTTTCTTAGCAAACCTTTAAATTACTCAAACTTAGGCTAGATTTAGTCAAGGATTTGTTCTGAAACAGATTTTGTAGCTAAAAAGTTATGGAACCATGAGCATAATCCAACAGAATAATGTTTTTCCTCTTTCAAAAATCTGGGACAGTCATGGTCATGCTTATTAGAACTGTGAAAGAAGTCAGAAGAGGGTCTTCGTGGTTTCAGTGGCTTTGTAGCTTAGAAACTGCCCTGTAATTTGAGGCAGTTATGTGTGCTTATACAGCAGCTTCAACTGAGTCTTATTACCCTTGTTATTACACCTGCAGGGAAAAATAGGTCAAAATATGTAGTAACATCATTTGTAAATGGAGCTGTTCTTCATTGCTCTACAGCACTCAAACAGCAAATTGCACAAAGTGGACAATAAAGTTTAATGTTCTTGGTTGCAGGATACATACTACATTTGCAGAATATAAATGAATAGCAACTAGTAGACAAATGAGAGAAGACCCCAATATACTACTATGTGGTAAGCCGGATCTACATAGAGGGCAAAAGTACAAAGCCACTGAGATTTGCTGTAACAAATGGGTGCCATCATAAAATCTTCAATGTTGGTCATTAATTCAAATTTAAAGTCACAGGCCATAACTGCATATGCTGTGGAAACTATACAGGAACTCCATGAGACTAGGGTCCGTACTTTCTTTTCTTTTTTTTCTTTTTTTGAGTTGGAGTCTCACTCGGTCGCCCAGACTGGAGTGCAGTGGCCACTCCCGGCCACCGCAGCCTCGCCTGCTGGGCTCCAGCGATCCTTCCGCCTCACCCTTCCGAGTAGCCGGAATTACAGGCATATGCTACCACACCCGGCTGATTTTTTTTTTTTTTTATTGTAGAGATGAGGTCTCGCTGCCCAGTCGGGTCTCGAACCCTCAGGCTCAGGCAATCCACTCACCTCAGCCTCCCAAAGGTGCAGGATTACAGACTGAGCCACCGAGCCTGGCTTTTTTAAACCCCCCGACACTTCCAAGCAGACTTATTTATCGAAGTATAGGGAAATTATGATCAAGTGAGTGACAATTATTTGGTTCTCCATGTACGAAGTTTCCCCACAATGACATTCTTTTTTTTGTTCCTCTAAGAAGCATACACTACAAAAATAAAAAGAAACTCAGCTATCAGAAGTCACTTTTATATCCAGGTTTTTTTTTCTTTTCAGTTACTATTTTATCCCACAGCCACAGATTGTATAACTTTTCCTTTAAGGTTTGTCTGGGCTTAACCTAGGAACAGTAGGTGATGGCATGGGCAAGGGCAAAGAAACAGACTTTCCATAAGCAAACAGATTTCAGCACACAACAGATTATGCTTCATTGCAATGTCACAATGTTTTAACACAGATTGCTTTCTTTATGCAATGCATGAATCAGTTAACACTCATGCAAAATGCATTCCATCTGCTCAGACAGATGTAAGCTGCAGTGTTTCTAATTCTATCAAACAGCACAACTAGTTGAAAGAAAAGCACTGAGACAGATGGGTGATGAGTGAAGGGATGGGTTCAACCAAAAGAAGTGACTTTGCCTTAAGATTTGCCAAATAAAAATGGGATTCTCAACTCTACTAGGTCTATTCACAGAGGTACAAATACAGCAGCCCTTATTATAAAGCTGAGGTGAAGAGGATGTTAATGCCTTTTTAAAAAGTTTTTATAAACTGAATTGTCTCTAATCCACAGCAGTGATTTGTCATTTTTTAAAGGCACTTGAGAAACACCTACACTTGACCAGGATGGAAAATAAAGGTGATGCCACGAAGGAAGTAAAATGGAAAAGAAAGGAGTAGCAGGAAAAATGAAGGAAGCAGGGAGTAGAAAAGAGTTGAAAACAAAAGATGATAAGGAAAAAGGATGGCTTCCACTGAAGATAGGACAAGAAACACCAACAATAGCCGGCTCTAGTCAATGTTCTTAAGCACAGACATGAAGGTGGCAAAGGACATCGTCTATCAATATCAGTTTGGTAATTTACCACTAACTCGTAGGCCCTGCCAGTCTCAAAAAGTTTGAGTCATCATTCCAGCTCCTAAATTGACCTAAAACTACTTCTCTGTGTAGTCTGTTGTCTTGAATTGACCTTTGTGGGTAATACTCCATGCCCCAGATGTTCCCTCCCTTAACATTCAATGCTGCTGCCCCATTCCTTCAGCATCCTGCTTCAGTGTTTTCCAAGCTAAAGCACTTGCTAACCTTCCTTTACTGTTGTACTGCAAAGGTCTTGACTAGTGACCTCTTTTTTTCACCAAGGTACTACATTTGCATTTTATCAGGAAATATCTGTTTTATTTTTTATTTTTAACGTGTTTTTTTTCAATTAATCCTTTTTTAAAGAGTGTTTTTAACTCTAAGGAATTACCAAGGAGGTGGGAATTTCAGCACATTCTGCATTCTGGATACTAAAATGCTAGATTTGCCCATAGCAGGCTATTTACCTCAAGCCTGAAGAAATGAAATTTGAAGAATGTGAAATCAACTAGGGGTTCAAATTTAAACCCCTCAGTTTATCCCTCACAGCTGTGAGGCAAACAGCAGTGGGCAAGGGGAAAGTATGATGGGATACAGCCAGTAAGAGAATGCCAAGCTGAAAAAATGCAGCATGATAAAAGAATGGTCCTGGTGCCCAGGAGAGCAGAATCCAACTAAAGAAAGATTTTTACTTAAGGCTTCCCAAACCAGAAAAGTCATCAAAGTAGGAAAGTCAAATCTAGTAAGGCAATATGAAGGACTATGGCAATCATCTAGATGAAAATACACATTTATTACAATTATCTGGTTGCTCAAAAAAAAGTGTGCAATGGACTATTATGCAGCCGTAAAGGACAAACATATGAACTTTGCAGAATGGATTTAGAGTCTATCAGCAATCTATCACAGAAACAAAGAACAGAGTACCATATGTTCTCACTCATAAGCAGACCTTGAACAATTAACATAATACTTTAAGAAAAGGATTGGCAGTAGAGGGAAACTGCAAGGGGAGGAGGGGTGGGATTGGCAGTTGAAGGAAACTGCCAGGGTAGGCGGGGGGGGGGGCCGCACACCTCATCAACAAGGGTGCCTGCATAATGAACATTTGTTTACCTAACCTGAATTGTACCCCATATCTTTAAAATTAAAAAAAATAAATGTGTGTGTATATATGTTTGCAAGCATGTAGGAGGAGTATGTTGGGGAGCAGTGTGTGTGTTTGTGTAGCAATGACAATTCCCTGATTTGGAGGAAAGGAAGAAAAGAGATCTAAAGATTCATGGGAGCATGCAGAAACCAACTTTGCATTGTTTACAATTTTGATTTTCATTCCTCTTTCGAATAATTTTACCATTTCTTCTGCTGAATTAGTCACCACTAATTTTTCAAATTTATTGATCTCTACTGCCCAAGGATTAGTAGCAGAACCAAGACTATGCCCAAAACTTTCTTCCCATTCTCGTATTCTTTTTCCTTTTCACATTACTTCTGCATTTAAGTATTTACTATATATCACCTATATGTGAGGCAGCAAGCAAAATATTATTAAAAATTTAGTTATAGTTTCTAACTTTTAAGGAACATTTAATACAGAAATAAATGTAAACAATCCATCATAATGTAAGAGACAATACGGCAATTATCACAATAAAGGTACAAATGAAAAGTTACAAGGTCACTGAAAGTATTCGAATTATATTTAAGATTTCCTACCGAAAATATTTTGCAAATTCAGGTCAGCATTCTCTCGAGTCAGTGAGAGTCTAGTGTATTTTTGTATCTTCAAATCCTCAGTTTATATTTTAATTTGTTCTTCACAGCTATATTTTGTTAGGTCATTAGAGTCCATATGGTCTCAAATTGACTCTAATGCCATATATTACTGCTATAATAATGAGCTTCAGAATGGATCCATGATTAAATCATATTGAATAAACTGCTAATGTTTGGAGAATACAAGGAAAACAACTAGTATAACAATCTGATTCAATTTTTTTATATTTTCTTTTTTATCCAAAATCAAAGAAAGAGTTTCATCTATAAAGATCCCTGTGAATTCAAATGCAGACACAAATGCAGTTGAAATATTATTTTAACCACTTAAGCATTTTTCTGTCCATGCTGAAACTTACTAAATGATAGAAATAAATTTGAAAAGATTTATTTTCAGGTTGTGCTTATATAAATCAGGGATTGGGGCCTAATTATTAATTTGAAATTAAACATCAATTTAAGTGGCCTACCTATAACCTTAGTAAGTTCACCCTGGCTAATCAGTAAGAGTTTTCCAAAACCATGTATCCTTACTTGGCTTAGGGAACAAAGTATGGAATCCAGAAAAGAAATTTCGCTCATATCTGACCTAGGTAAGAGCATTTGTAAGATGTGACTTTGAGACCTACTTTGTCTGTCTGAAAAGATTAAATGATTATATTATGCTTCATTTATTTAGCAATATTATCAGGAAGTTCTATCTGAATTAATTTAAAATTTAAGTTGAAGCAACTTCAACATATTGATCTTAGTTGCTTAATAGAGAACCTTAGAAAATCTGCTTTAATGATTAATGATTTTTGATTAACTCATCAAGACTGTAGCGTAGTGTTTTCATTGCAAACAAACCAACAAAAATTAATTGAATACCTGTTCACAAAACACTGTGTTAGAAAGGGTATGACAGAAAATCTATTGCTGCCAAGTGAATTCAAAAAAATTGTCTTAAATAGATTAAATAATGCTTTCATAATTTTGTGTATTATATCAATTTGCTTAACAACAGTTTTTTGGAGCAAACATAAGCTTTTATGAATTATTGCGCTATGGGTTTGCTATTATAATTTGATATGCATGGGAGGTCCAAAATCCTATGTTCCTCTTTAGTCATTAATCTTAGCGTATTAGATAAACATCTGATAGAATAATTTTAGAGTTTAACAAGTTCAGTTGCCTATAAATTATCAAGATATGCAAGGTTTTTTTTATAAACAATATTTTTTATTATGATATTGTAGGGTACAGTTAAGGGTTAGGTATACAAATATGCTTCGTTCAGGCACTCTTGTTGATAAGAGGTGTCTCCCCGTCCCCAGACAGATGTTTACTACCATTAATCCCATCTCCCCTCCCCTCCCATAGTTTCCCACCACTGTCAGTCATTTTCTTATGGTAATATGTTGGATGATCAAGGTCCACTATATGAGTGAGAACATGTGATACTCAGATCTTTGTTTTTGTGAGAGGTCACTCAGTATTATAGACGCTAGCTCCATCCAGTTTGCTGCGAAATTCATGACTTTGTTCTTTTTTATGGCTGCGTAGTATTTCATCATGTATATGTACCACATTTTTTTAATCCAGTCCTGTTTTGAAGGACAGCATGGTTGCTTCTAGGTTCTTGCTATTGTGAACAATGCTGCGATAAACATACGTGTGCAGGTATCTTTTTTATAGAGTGATTTGAGTTCTTCAGGGTATATTCCCAGTAGGGGGATTGCAGAGTCATATGGGAGGTTGATATTTAGAGCTTTTGTTATCACTTTGTTGTTGCTTTCTAAATTGTATTGAATTTTGGTCAGAGAGTCTGTTCTGTAGGATACAGATTTTTTGATATTTAAGATTTTCTCTACAGTCAAGCATATAATCAATTTTTCAAAATGTCTCTTATGTGCTGGAAAAGAATGTTTGTTCTCTAACTTTTCGATGCAAAACTCTACATATTTCTAGGAGACAAAGCTTGTTCATTGTATTCTTATTAAGTTTTTTGCCAATTTGTTCTATAATATTGTGAGACAGATGTCAAAGTTTTCCACTGTAATTATGGATGTATCAATATTTTCTTGCAATTCTATCAATTTAGCTTCACTTATTTTTATGGTATATTTTAGGTATGTATGCATAGAAGTTCTGATATTTTAGTATTTTAACAATATATTTTGTATTTCATCTATATAATGAAACTCTTATCTCTAATAAAAATAAATTTGAGCTAAGAAAACAAATTCATTCAAGACTTCATTGCAGAGATTAAAACCTACTCATGAAAAAATGTACTGACTTTTGTTGTTTACTTTTTTGTATTGTTTTGTTTTATTCACCTGACTTCGATTTTTTGAGAGCTATGCCACCTAGAGTACTCCCGAGGCTAAGCAGCATTTCTTGGGCTAAACTTTGCAAACAAAATAACTGACTAAACTGGTTTTTCCCTGAATTGACTGACAAATGGCTGTTCTGGCAGAATGTAAATGAGGAAAAAAAAATTATCTTACCATAGAAATGCCTATAAGGCTGTGAGACCAATATATTTGTCCTAAATAATATTTGGCAGTTATAAAAACTGAGCTAGAGGCCTGCAAAGAAAGGTCGCAAAGACAGATGGTTTATTTTCTTTCTTCACTCCAATTTTATTTATTAATACACAAAATTCCATTCCTTTCAGTCCCAAATTACAATATTTGCATAAATAGCAGCTCAGCAGCCTTCGCCACTTGTGTGGGTTTAAATGTCTGTTGCACTCCTTAGCAGCTGCTGAAACATATTACAGTTTCCACTTCAGCAATTAAAAAAAAAAAGAATCTCACTATTTCTCTTAGCTCACACCTGGGATTTCACACAACCAAAGTACTCTGGCTACAAAGGTCCATGGCTGTTTGCCGGTGCTATGGTCATGAGTCACTGTCAGTGGGATAATTTATAGGTTGTTCTATTTATCATACACTATGCCTTTATTCCACTGTGAACTATGGGAAGTCAGAAAGTGTCTATGCTCTTCTTGGGGCAGTACTTGAAAAAGCGTGAGCTCAAGGGCTTCCTTAAGAAGAATTCTGTCCCTGGCAAAATGAATCCTTCCCTCTGAGAAATGCACTGCTGTCCTCCACTGCCTCCTCTCACACTATCGCCAACTCACCATCCCAGGTGTGGGCTTAGGAGATAGAGAGATTGCTTTATAATTGTTTCACTGGAGTAGAACCTCTGCAATAAGTTTTAGCAGCTGCTAAGCAATACAACAAGCATCTAAATGCAGAGGAGATTCACAGTTTAAAATGTATATCAAAGGCAGTCTTGAAGGGGAAAAAAACATCTCCCAAGAGGAGCTTGAGAGGGAACAAAGAGAGCTGTGTATGGGTGCAGAGTAGTAGACCAATACACGTTGAGTCATGGTAAGAGTGCTGATTAGCTGATTCCCTGTAAGCTACCTCTTTGCCTAAACTATTGGTGAGAGACAGGAGGGAGGAGAAAAGGGGAGAAGTGTGGGGAGGAGAGAAAAGAGAAAGATCTATTCTCCTTGTGTAAGTGTGGAGCTGTGAGTTTTACTAAATTAAATTAAATTAAATTAAAGCAGGGTTTTAATTAATATCAGAATGGGCAAAGTGTGAAACTAGAAAACTCATCTGACTAGTTATTTTTTTGCTTAAAATCCGTACTTAGTATCTCAGTAAAATTAAGATACCCTAAATGACCTAGTTTTATTCTCCCAAATTAAGTCCGACCTGACCAAGTCTGGCCCTAAAGAAAGTAGAATGGAAACTAGATTTTTACCCTCACAAATTTAACCACCAAATTAAGTGAATAAGATTATCCAAGTACTGAAAACCACACATTTGTGTGCATGTGCATGTGTGTTTCACTTAAGGTGTATATATTCATTTAACTTTGAAAGACTTGATTTGTCTTTGCTACCAGTTAAAACAAACAATGATTTTCTGGAAAGATGTGATTTTTTTCCTCTATTTGGTGTATTTGATCATTTCAGAGCTTTTCTGCTATTTTGTTTAATTTAAAAAGGTTTAGAAACTTCCAGTTCAAGCAATAGGGAGAAATTCTCCTAATAAATAGAGTGAGTCGATTTGCAGAATTGGCAAGTTACAACTGAGCAGCAGTTCATAGATGTCTCAAGATCTCTCCTATGTCTATGAGGTTACTAGAGTACAACACAGTATTGCATACTAAATATCTGTGCTTTCTTTGCATTTCATTTAGATGTTCTATATTAAGCAGCACTGAGAACTGTGGAGTGCTTTCTATAAGGGTTGGTAACTGTACACTCTGCCCTTCAGATGTATAAATTAAACTCAATATGTCTTATAAATAAAATGATAGCATCAGAGAAAAAAGCCTCTTAAATAAGTGTCCATCCTAATTGCAACTTTATATTGTTATTCATGCCACTGAATGACTTTGGATAAGGAGAAACTTAGAAGATAGTCCTCTTCAAAAAGTGACTGAAACAAGTCATTCTCGTGGGATGATGAACAAATTGATTCTAACAGCAAATGCTTTGGCATAAGCCTCACTTATATAGTTTTTATAAATTACCACATAAGACAGTGAGAAATAATAGTCTGAAAATTGTAAGGGTAAGAAATGGAAGTCTCCTGGATAGAATTCTGAGATTGTCAGGTTCCGTCTTATACCTGAAAAAGTATAAAAAGTGCAGACTCTCCTGAAGAAACTCTACTTAAGCCAATTTGGGCACTGTTACCTTTGAAAGAGAAGAATAGTCTGTTACAGAGAATAACAGACATGACTTGAAAATGTAGTGGAAAATGAATCTTTCTAGAAATGTTTGGAGGCAGTAGGATTGCTGAATTGAGAGAAGATAAGGTTCAATGGTAACTTGGAAGATTATCTTTGATAATTTAGAAGACCATAGCTGCTGCTGTGACTACAGAAAACTGATAAAAAAGGAAACAAGCTTTAATTAAAGTAGGAAAGATTTCTGCCTAAACATCAGCAAGAATTTATTAACCAATAGGATGATAACTCATGGAAATGGGTAACTTCTTTTTCACAGTGACCTTTAAAAATTTTGTGTGTGTGTATATGTTTAATCAAAAGGCTGAACTTTGGCCAGTCCAAACAGAGGGTATTGGGGAAAAGACTCTCTATTCCCTGACAGTAATAGTATTCATGACACAACTGCCTTCTTATCTTTTGCAATTTCAGCATCCTTAAAATCATCCCTAGTGTCTTCATAGTGACTTTCTTTCCTGCCTTTCAGAAAACACAATCAATATGCTGCAAACGGCTGAGCTGAAGTTTTATAAAGCTCATACGATACCATCCCATAATTTAACCATTATTCCTGTTCACCTTTTATACAATCTTGCTTTTTGTTTTTCCCAGGCCTTCCTGAAGGATATATGAAATATAACCTCTCTGGGTATTTTCTAACTTTTTAATAACTAAAATCTTAATCCTCAAACCAACCACTCATCATATGGAAGATTTAATTACAGTTAAAGTATGAATTTGCCAAGTACTACACAGGGCTTCTCTGCTACAAATGTGTTGCCCACTGGAAACAAATTTAATCAACTTGCTGAAAATCATTAAGGGCACAATAAGCACAGGTTCCTCTACCTTGGTTTTAACATCTGCCACTAATTGTATCCATTGTAAATGTTGACTTAGGAAATTTAACAACACAAACACACCAATTTCAAACCAACTGTTCCCCTCCCATATAGTTTGTACATCAAACAAGCCATATCATGGTATGAAAATATTCTGTCACCCATTGCTATTCTTTGAAACAAATCTCTGGATAGTCTTAATCAAAGGAAAATAACAAGGAAGAAATAACCTCACAGAGCTGGGAATTTATTTCTTCATTTTGGAGAGGGGTGATGACTTTCCTGTTATTCTTGTTTTTCAAAATGTCTTATAATTACTTCAATTTTTGAAGAATAATTACCTGGCTGGCTTTTCTTTTCTCATTTGAAATTTTAGTGGCTAACAAGTAAGAAACTTTTCTTGGATTTAATAGAAGGCAGCCAATGGTAACATTTATATAAATACCTTATTCAAAACTAGCTCTTGGGTAATCTATTTCACAGTTAAGGTTAAATTACAGTAGAGGATAACAATTTATTATAACAAATTTCCAAGTACATTAATTTACTGTTACTTCCTTGATGATATAATTTATTTAATAGCTATTTTGCAACAAGTAAGCACAATTTGTATCCTATCATACCATTTTGTGTAAAATTCAAGTATCTATATCAAATTCATGGCAAGCATCGCTAATACTAATAACCTTTGTTAGCTTGCTTAAAATGTGTTAAATAAACATTACATATTTATTTATGGTTCAGCTGATTTTTGACAAGAATGTCAAGATGATTCAATAGAGAAAGATCAAGCCTTTTAATAAACGGTGCCAGGACAGCATGTGAAAATGAAGTTGTGCCTCTCCCTCCTAACATATATAGAAATTAACCCCAAATGGATCAGCTACCTAATTGTAAAAGATGAAACTATGAAACTCCTAAGGGAAAACATAAGAGTAAATATTTGTGACATTCGACTAAGTAATGATTTCTTAGATGTGATACCAAGAGCCCAAGCAACCAAAGAAAATAGGTAAACTGGACCTCATCAAAATTAAACTGAAAAGACAGCATACAGAGTGGGAGAAAATATTTCAAACCATATATCTGATCAAAGACTTGTATTAGCAAAAGATTTGAACAGATTTATCCACAGAAGATATATAAGTAGTCAATAAACAAACAAGAAGATGTTCAACATCATTAGTCATTAGGGATATGCAAATCGAAACCACAATGAGATACCACTCCACACCCACTAAGTGGCTATGATAATTTTTTTTTTTTTTTTGAGTTGGAGTCTCACTCTGTCACCCAGACTGGAGTGCAGTGGCCGCTCCCGGCCACAGCAGCCTCGACCTGCTGGGCTCCGGCGATGCTTCCGCCTCAGCCTTCCGAGTAGCCGGAATTACAGGCGCGCTACCACGCTTGGCTAATTTTTTGATTTTATTGTAGAGATGAGGTCTCGCCTGCCCAGGCGGGTCTCGAACCCGCGGGCTCAGGCAATCCACTCACCTTATAATAATTTTTAAAGAAAACATATTTTAGTGAGGGTAGAAAGAAATTAGAACTTCATACACTGTTGAATGTGAAACGCTGCAGTCATTGTGGAAAATAAAAATATCTCCCTACAAAAACTTGTATATAAATGGTCATGTCAGAATTACTAATAATAGCCAAAGAAAAACCCCTGTAAAACAAATTTCCATTAAAATTGATGAATGAGTAAACAAAAGGTGGTATATCAATAACAATGGATTATTTGGCTATAAAAAGGAATAATGTCCTCATTCATACTACAGGTTGTAACATGGATAAACCTTGAAAACAGTGTGTTAAATGAAAGTGGTCAGTCATCAAAGGTCACATGTTGTATTATTTCATTTATGTAAAATATCTAGAAGATGCAAATTCATAGACTAGTGGTTGCCAGTGACTAGGAATAGGGAACCTAGGGAATGACCACTAACAGGTACAGAATATCTTTTGTGGGTGATGAAAATATTCTGGAATCAAATAGTGATCATGGTCGCACAATTTGTAAATATACTAAAAACAAGTGAATTGTACATCTTGAAAGGGTGACTTTTATGTGAATTATATCTCAATAAAGTTGTTATTTTAAAATGAAACTAAGCTAAATAATGACTATGGGATATTAAGTATGGATTTCCATAAAAGTTTAGCAAAAGACACATTTTAAAAATAATTACTCATATATTAGAGGGACAAACTAATGCATGCTCAATCTCTTTGGGTATTGAAGCAAACTCTGGTCTGGTAGAAAAAAACACTTTGTTTTTTTTAATTCCAGCTGTTTATCATGTCTAACTATGTGACTGTTAGGCAAGTTACTTGACCTCTCTGAGCCTCAGTTTCCTCACCTGTAAAATGGGGATGATGATGCCTTCCTCACAGGATTGCTTCAGAGATGAAAGAGATGATACTTAAGAAAGGAATAAGACGGTGCTCAACAAACAGTAAGCATTTTTTTAAAAAAAAAGCTAAACCAAACAGAACTAATTTATTCAATGGCAGCTGCTGAACATGAGCTTCAAAAAAAAAATTAAGTCAAGAACTTCACCTTCAAAGGGTTCAGGGTCAACTAGGCTATTACAAAATTACCATCCACTGGTTTTATTATTCTTTCCAAGCTTTCTGTATAGCAAGGAATCTCCAATTACCCTTTTGCCTCCTCAAAAGATTTTGCACCCCTTCCACCTTCCACCGCAACAAATGTGATTAGGGAAACATCACATAAGGTAGTGCAAAGAATTCTATTTATGTGTGGCTGTTACGAGAACACTATAAAGCAGTCATCTCTCACTGGGGATAGCTATGATATATTTCCCAAAAGTATTGTATAAAAAAAGCCCAACTTCCACACTGGTGAGGAACATAGTCCAGCAAGTTCTAAGATTTATGCAGACTTCTCAGATGCTGCTGATCTTTAGGTTCAAGCCCCATATTATCTTAGCCACACCTTTGTCGGGTTATGAGTCACCAAAACCATACTGATACTGGCTATATACAAAGATCTGGCAAGTATTGCCTTAGGAGTAGTCTAATTTATCATTGAATAAACTTATCTGGCAGTTTCCATTTATTGATGCTCCTTGTAGGATGAAGATAACCAAGGCCAGCCACAGAACATGGTTTACCTTGACTTTTTAGTTTTTTTTTCAAAATCATCATCTTAACAAGTTTTATTTCACATAGGTCTGTGCTTAGAAACAGAAATCTAGCTGTACTAATAAAAATCAGGCTGTTATATAGTACATATCAATATTAGTAAATGAATTACTCTTTCTCGTATATTGATATAATCAGTGATGCAGATTATTCTATTTTTTCTCATTGAAAGAGATCTATTTGAGCAAGCAGTGACAGGAAAGCAAGACAGTAAAGTACTCACAAAATAATACCTACTCATCTTAGAGGCAATCTTTGCTCTTTTAAGATGAATACAATTCTCTTACACTGAGAATAACTTCATTAACTCATTTTGCCTCTTCCTCTCCAAGTTTTTTACACATTTTTATCAGGTTTATTGAGGCATAATTTACACCAGTAAAATTACATCAGAAAAATTTGCTCATTTTAGTGTGAATTTTTTAGTTTTGACAAGCACATGTAGTTACCTACACATTACCATAATCAAGACATATAACAAAAATAACAATTCCCCCAAAATAAAAGTGTAAACAAACCTAAAAACTATAAAACTGATAACAATCTTTTTTTACATTGGCAAAAATGTCTTGGATCAACTAGATTCTGATTTTGGCAACCTGATACATCACTTCAACCCAGGTGGCTCCATCTTGACCCAGACACTGCTACAGACGAACAGATGGTTCTCAAATTTCACATGACATTATCCATTCCACCTGTTTTTTTTTGGACAGATGATTTACTTTCTGACACTTAAACAAATCTCCCTACCTACCCCTCCCAGCCTCCCCTCCAAATCAGGCCACCTCAACAGAGAATTGCTAAGCATAATCAGATTCTAATCCATCTCCTTAAGTTTATAGAGATAGAACCAAACTCCAGAAAAGGAAGTAACCTTACTGGAGTCACTTGCCAGTGATGTAGCTGAGCATAAAACTATGCCTCTGGGGTCTTAATATCAGTGCCGTCTGATAACTACAAAATTCTATCTTTAAAGCATTTTTATTATCTACCATTCATACATCTACATATCTTTCAAATCTTTCCCTTTATTATATCATAGAGGGAAAAAATGGAGAAGGCACACATTTTGTTTCAGGGTTACTGACTGCAATTTACATCAGTAAAATTTGCTCATTTTAGTGTGAATTCCTATGAGTTTTGACAAACACATGTAGTTACCTAACCATCACCATAATGGAGACATAGAATAGTCTCATTACCCCAGAAAACTCCCTCGAGTTCATTTGAATTCACGGAATTCATTTACTGCCCTTAAAAAGTAGAGAAGAGAAAGTAAGGAGATATCAGCCAACTTGCATGGTCAGGTAGGGTTCCTCAGGTGGCAGGACTGGGCAATCAAGGGATGGATACTAGTAAACAAATAAATAACAGAGAGAGAGAGGGAGAGAGAGAGAGAGAGAGAGAGAGAGAGAGAGAGGCAGAAAAAGTGGGAGAAAGATAGCAAAGATAATTTTGTTTATGCATACATTTTGCAGAGTCAGTCTTGACTATTGCTTGTAGACACAGAAGACTTTTGAAGCCCAGCTGATTGTGTACCCATCTGTCTTCAAATGCCTGGAAATAGCTTTTTAAGCTTGTGTGTTTTCCTAGTTGTGCTACAGGCTATGAAACAACCTCTCCCCACCCCCCAGGAAATTAAAGGTCCTTTAGACTGGGCTTAACTAATCAAAACGCGACTGCAAAAAAATATAAAAAATAAAAAGGAGCTTTAAGAAATATAGGCCCTCCATTAATTGGTATAAATGCCACTATAGTCTCAAGGTTTTTATTTATTGACTTTGGATGCCAGGGAATTCTGATCTTTATTTTGCAATCAAACTAATTTTCTTATCTTCTATTCTTGGGGTAATTATCTTTATTCTTCTCCTAACTGGCTTCTGATCGCTTTTCTTGTTCGTAGAAATGCATATTGACATTATAAGTTGCCTCAAGTCTTCTGACAAAAGGAGAGGTTAAATTTATAAGTTGTTTACATCTAATTGCTTGGTAACTGACTAAAAAATATAATGTGAAACATAGACCTATACCAATTTTTTACTTCTTAAATAATAGTCCATATTTTAAGAGAAGTATGACTCTAATCAAAGATTATAGAGCAACAATATTTTCTTACTAGTAGGATTGACTAATAAAAAATAATTGATGAAGAAAGTCAACGAATCAATTAAAATTTCTTCAATATGCTTGTTATTGTCTCATAATTACTCTAGGACAAAGAACAATTTGGCTCAAATAACTAATAACAAAGATAAAAATTAATTTTAAAATGTAGAGGGCTTATTATGTAACCGATTCTATTATAAGAATTATTACATATATAAACTCACTTAATCTTCACTATTACCCTATAGGGCAAGTAGTAGTAGTATAACCACTTTGCAGATGAAACAGTTGAGAAGTCATATACCCAAGATCACACAGGTTCTTAAGTAACAGATCTAAAATACAAATCAGAAAATTTGACTCCAGCTCCTACATTTTAAAACATTATACAATACTTTCTTTCACTATATGTTGCATCAAACAACTTACCTCCCACAACCCATTCATTGACAAAATCTGATTTAACATCTATTTGAAATAGCCTCATATATATGGATAGCTAAATTTAATTACTGCTGTATCTAAGAGAATCAGGCCTTTTTATCCTTATAAGTGGTCCTGAAGTCCCTACTTCTGTACCTAAACAGTCAGTGGTTCTGTAGCAATGGTTTATTTAGCCTGGTATTCTTTACCAAAATTGAAAAGGCCTATAAGCATAACAGTATTGATATTGTTTTCTGTTGCTGTTGCATCCATGAAGATTCTTAAATAACTAGCATACACATTGGCAATATCAATGTGATGCTATAACATTCAAATGTCAAGTATCCAGATGTTTAGCATCTTATATACATGAGCACTAACCCTATGACATAATGGACTAAAATGAGACTTTTCATGGCATTCCAGGAGCATTAGTGTCACTTTATTATAGATTGTTTACATACCATTGAAGATCAAGTGGCAAAAAAAAAAAAAAAAAAAAAAAACCAAAACCAAAAAGCCCCCAAATTTGAAATTTCTTTAAGGACAAAGATTCTAGTGAGAGTTATTTGTTAGGTACCCAGGCACTTCCACAGCAGCTCTTGCTCATGAATTTCTTGGTCTTCAAGTTTGTTGTAAGCAACTGTTAATGTATCTAAATAACATATTTATGTATATTTTCATTAGATGTCAGTTAAAGGCTTTTGCAAAACTGTCTAACAATTTTTGTTTTAATTAAAAAAAAGAATGATTGCAGGACAGTAATCAGTAGAAGCAATAAAAATGTTAAATCCCCTAAGTTCCTTTGGAGTGTGGTTGATAAGCATAAAACTTGAAAAGAAATGAGCTAGGTAAAAGTAATTTTCATGTCAAATGGCTTACGGGAAAATTATGGCGATTCTTGATTGACTAATAACTATAAAGTGATTATGTTTTTTACTGATTCTTGGTTTATTAATTATTAAATTTGTTGTCCCCTTACTGTTAGGTACATTAGAGTGGTATTGAAAAGTAAAGATGAGTTGATATTTTAATTACATATTTTACAAAAAAAAGTGGATATTGTGTCTTTTTTTGTCAATGTCAGAGCAAAATTTAAAAATATTACTGTTTCCAAAAAATTTGAAGCATTAATATCTATAGGTCCCTGCTGCCAATAATTTTCTTTCATTCTTTTGTTTTATAAGTTAGATAAGATCAGGATTCAGGATTCAGGAGATAGTCACCTGAGGAGATAATCAATTATGTATGCTGTAAATGCAGAATTGTCTCCCAGCTAGAAGTGGTGAAAGGGCCTGAGGAGAAAGCTTCCAGAAACTCTCCCACTCCCAAGCTTCTCTATCAGAATAATTTCAAGGTGTCTTCTCTTTCTCTCCCATACCCCCACTGTCATTTTTAGCTCTCTTTAGAGTACGTATTACAGTATGTATTGTATTACAATTATTTCTGCCTGTTCCCCTAATTCAATTAAGATGTCTCCTCTCTTTCTCTTAACTCTATTTTTTACTTTTTCCCTCAGAATTCTGTACTTTCATTTACCAATTGATATTATTTTCTCTATTAAATAAAAATATTTTTTATTCTTATGATTAAATCAGAGCACAGAAAGGCCGACCTCAGGTCCTTCCTCTTCTGTTCCTCTCTGTTCAAGAGCTTATATATTACCCATACCTATGGCTCATGGTTGACCTGGCAGAAGACAAACAGGATACTTCCTCCAGGTCACTGGTAGAATTCCGTGTGCATGTTTCTTAATTAAGATTAGATTCTCAAGTGCAACTTAAGTCCTTTGCCTGCAAGGGAATAACTAACATTTACTGAGCATTTCTTAAATACCAGGCACATGTCTTGTGAGGTAAGTATTATCATCCTCAGCTTTACAAATGAGATAAACCTGAGGCTCAGATAGTTTAAGTAATTTGACTACAATCACATAGAAAGTGACAGTTAGGTTTAAAATGCGGGTCTCAATGACTCCAAAGTTCATGCATTCTGTAATCCACTATGCAGCTACCCAAGGAAATCCAGGTTTTATTTATTTAAAATACAAATAAAAAGAGTTAATACAACTGAGGATTCTCTTGGAAATACCACCTGACATGTCCACTTAAAATGTTATATACCAGATCATAGTGAATCTGGGTTCAGTCAACTTAGGCATAGGTTAAAAGAAACATAGGTAAAGTATACAAGTATACCAGACTATAAAAGGTTTGGTGCTTCCTGTGACTCAAATGATTATATCTTATCTGAAGTCCATTGACCAAATATAAAATTGTATTCATATGATTTGCAGATGTATTTCTTCAGTTTCTTACTAGGACTATATGAAACCTAGGCTGTGTCTTGAGGCTGTGTCTTCATTAAAATAACCAGCCAGTAAAAATTACTTAAGAGTTAATTTAGTCAAACAACTGGATTGACAAAGTTTATTTATTGTTAAATTGACCAAGTTTATTGAAATAGACCAATCTGTTTGGGAGTGAAATAACAAAAGTCCTCAAATCATCTGCAAAGTATCTGACTGTAAATTCTACTAGGAGAGGGGACCCTACACCTCTCTGCACTACCATTCTCAACTTCTGCCTTTCTGAGGAATCTTGCCCAGGTTTTTAGATCTGCAGAAACATTTAGTAAATTCTAAGCCATCGTCACCGAGAAATTTACTGCAGAATCTGTTACAGTACTCCAAACGATTGCACTAAACTGCCATCATTAACTTGCCAAAAAAATAACTTTGTGAAGACAGCCCCAAAACGCTACTCAACTGTGTATTAACATGTAAGGAACAAATTGCTTAAGTTTCCAATTCACTAATAGGATACATATGCAAAGCAAGGAAAAGTAACTAATTCTATAATCAAAACCAGGGCTACATGTATTTCTAAACTTTTAGGGATTTGTGGTGTGAGCATAGAAGAGTCAGGATATTTGCTTTTACTAATGTCTAAAGACATGTGTTCAGAATCGATAGTTTATTTTCATTGTGAAGGAAAGTCTTAAATACCTTCCTCAAATCTATATATTCTAAGAACTTAATCTGGAGGATAATCTATATAAATTTATTCTTGTCTACTTCACCCTGCTCCTGGGATTTGCCAGGTGGAAGACAGATATTTAGTTCACTGTGCCCTTCCATGAATATTCAAGTAATGATGAATATTTTTATCTCTTAACTCTGTGTGTGGGTGTGCGTGCGCACACGCGCATGTGCACACATAGTTGTGGGATGGGGGAATCGGTGCCGCCAAAACACCTTGAAATTTCAATGAAAGTGTGATTTTCTTTTGTTAGTACCTGATTCTAAGTTAGGGTAGTATGTGCAATGGAGGAACAAAGGAGCACCTTCAGGGGTGGGCTATAATAATGGATATAACTAATGGATATATAATGGATATATATATATATATATAATGGCTATAACTAATAGATATACATTGATTAACTTTGCAACTTGGTGTATTCATCAGAATTACCAAATCTATTAAAACACAGATTGCCCACTCCCCCGTCCACCACTCTGATGCCACAGTTCGAGCTTCTAATGTAGTATTTCTTGGGTAGCTCCCAAGAATTTGCATTTCTATCAAGTTTCTGAGTGATACTGACACTGCTAGTCAGGGTCCAAACTTTGAGAACCACTATACAACACTAAGGAAATTAACATGTCAAATTAGAGTCTGTGAATTAACCACTTTAGAAGGTCATAAAAGAAAGATTAAAGAGTCATTCCAAGGACAATGGGGACATGACTGTGAACTTTACGGGAAGAAACTGGTAAGCCAGAGGAGGAGGGGTAAAAAAACCAAACTAATTTAATTACTTGACTGATAGATTTGAAGTTCCCAAGGATGTAATAGGAAATGCAAACATTTTTAAAAAGTCACTGCATCCCACCTTCCCTTGCCATCAAGACTGCTAAGATCTTCGGGGTTTGAGGAAGTTTGAGCAGATTTCCAATAAATATACAGTGACTAGATTTTAATTCCACTATATTATCTGCCAAGACTTTAGTTCTGGCTTCTGGGCTTCCCTTAAGAAAGTGGTCCACTCTCATGCCTCTATGACTAACTTCCTTAATTGAAAACATTGGTGCTACTTTAGGGAATAGATGCTAACTTTAAAGGAAGAGGAGTAAGAAAGAGAGCTATACATTTGGCTTGGTTTAAATCCTGCTGCTTAGATTTGATATGTGCCTTAATCCCTGTTTTACATGGCCGAATATAAAAAAATTAAAGTCCAAAGCTCAAGTTATCTGACCAAAGAGCAACTGGATGATCCAAGAGCAGATGAATCAAAACCACACTTTTTAAGGGAACATAGTCTCTTAAGTATATACTACTCTGAGGACAACTTCTTTTATAGCAATGACTGGAACTTTCACCATTTCCCTATTTATCAGTTAACTTAAACCAGTCAAATATACTTGATCATATTCTCCATCTTCTCTACTCTGCCTTCGGTCTCGGATTCTGTGCTTACCACCACTTCAACATTTTCAGCATACTAAAGGGTTCAGACAATATTTGACCCAAAGGTCAGTTCCCCTATCCACCAGTGGACTTAGAAGGCCTCACAACTCTGGCTGAATTCAGGCGGTCAAACAGAAAAAAAAGATCGAGAAAGTTGTTTCTCCATTAGTCTAATACGAATTAACTGTTTTCCCAAATAAACTCAGTTTCTTTGAATGTACTGTGTGTTTTTTCTCTTCACTGAATGGGCCAACTCAATCAGCTGCTTAATACTGTGTAACCTAAATGGTAGGATTAAATCCCTCCAGCCTTTCTCCTTTTGTTGCTTTGCATTTAAATGAACCAGGGTCAGTGGAGGGTCATTCTAAGCAAGAGAGACTTGAGCCTGTAAGAGTGAGAAAAGCTGGCTCCCTTCATCAAGGGCAATTGGATAACCTCTGGCAAAAGAGCATTTTGCCTTCATCCCCCTCATCTCCCGCATTGCCCTTAAGGTTCTCTTCTTTTACAGAGGTGTTGCATCTGGCTTTGCTTTGTTTTGGGAACAACTCCCCTTGTTACAAAATTCTCCCTCTCAATTCTCTCACAGCCATCAAAAATAATTTACCTATCTTGTGCCTCATTTCCCTTGGGTTTAAGGTGAGACTTAATCTCATTTGTGCTAAAGTATTAATTAGTAGTGGTTTAATGTATTACTTACTTTATAATATGCAGGTGAACGGGTACTTTCTAGTAAGAAGACCAAAAGAATGACTCTCTAATAATGGAAACTTGGAGGAATGAGGGCAGACTGGTTTGTGGGACATATTTATGGTCTGCTATATCTTTCCTGTAAATCACACCATATTGATCCAAATATCTGTCATCTTAACACATAGGCTTAATTTTTCCAACTTCTGAAAAAAAGTAATAGACCCTCTCTGAAATTTCTAGTTTATACCTAGTATCGCAAGTTCAGATAAGGAATGGTTCCCAGTTGGAAACTCTTAGGATGGATCTTGAGTATTTTCCTTTTCAAATGATTTCTCCAGAGGATTTTGGTGTGCATCCTTACTTAAGAACCTCAGAAATATAGAAATAAGGGTATTCTGTTCCATCAGAAGTAGCAAGTCCAGGCTTGCTACTAACCTCTGTTCACAATGTTGCTGAAACAGTTTCTCAATTCATGTGAAACTGTGGACTACCCTATAAAGAATGCAGCTTCGGGTTCAAGACCCGCCTGGGCAGCGAGTCCTCATCTCTACAATAAATCAAAAAATCAGCCGGGCTTGGTAGCACATGCCTGTAATTCCAGCTACTTGGAAGGCTGAGGCAGAAGGATCACCGGAGCCCGGCAGGTCGAGGCTGTGGTGGCTGGGAGCGGCCACTGCACTCCAGTCTGGGCGACAGAGTGAGACTACAAGTCAAAAAAAAACACACAAAAAAACAATGCAGCTTCAAGATGCATGGTCTATGATACATTCTCTCATTCATTCTGTCTCTCTCACTGCCTCCTGCCCTCCTGCATATCTAGCACTAGCAGTCATTTGACATGCTAAAGGCCATATAAGGAACAATACATAGAGATATTTTAAGGCAAAGCAGGCCAAGTCTTCACTCGATTCAATGCTTTCAAATGTTCACCATGTAACATATCTTGGACAAATTTCTCACAATTTTACATAGTAATACAAAGATAAGCATGGTGGAAAGTGATTCTGGGAAATCAACTCGTAAAATTGTTTTACGTATCTCCAAATATTGAAGAGACTCTTGGCGGTCAAGAATACACTGAGAATTATTAGTATCTAAAGAAAAGAATGAGAAGAGGAGATGTAAAATTAAAATTTAAAAAGTGAGGCTGATGTGAACTGAAGTCAGAAAATTCATTTATCAGAGGTTGGAGTAACTTAAGAATGGTTTATAAAATATTTTTCTCATTGCATTTTGATGAACACCCGTAAGGCTTCTTAACATAAACTGAATAATATCCTTTACTTTTGCTGTCACTCATGAGATTCTGAAGGTACATTTAAATCATCTCTGATTTTAAAAAATATTACAATTTCACTGGTATAACAAAAATAGTTATTACTATCTATCTGAATTATAACCATTTAAATTATTCAAAATTTGGTATGAGAGGGAAAAATAATGAGATCTTCAGCTCCTTAGGAAGAAGTAGGATACTAAAGGGATGACCACCTGGAAATTAGATTAATAGGTAATATCTTGGAAGTCTTGAATAAGTGGGAGTGAGTTAGCAAGGGAGAGGAACATGGTAATTCTATAGCAAAGTGAGGATCAAAATCTTTAGTTATTTGATCTTAAGCAAGTCACTTCCCTTCTCGAGGCTTGAGTTTTGTTATCTATAAATAAAGTGTTGACCTATGATCTCTAGGGAGGCCTTCCTTGTCTGTCCTGCAATAAAATTTGATTCTTCCTCAACTGCTCAGCTTTCTGAGTAGTGAGAATTAAAATAAACTTAGTATTTAAAAAGACATTCATTGATCAATCTGTCCACCCTCAATGCTAATAACATTTTTATATGGTTTTTAGTATTGATATTTCATGCTCTTTCATGGGATAGTAACAGATACACTGCATAATGGGTTTTATTGTCTTTATTGTTTTTGTGAAACTATGGCTTAGAGAAGTTAGGTGTCTCACTCAATGATCACCTCCGTGGAGCCATGAGTTAAATTCAGATCTATGTGGCACCAAAAGCACATGCTCCTACTGTGGCATGGCAGGAGACCAGGATGACTTGATTATATAAGGATGGAACTTGCATAATCCAAACTTGAGTCAAAATAAGTCTCTACGTGAATTTTTAACTGACTACTTGGAATATATTCCATGAACAAAAACTGATACCTTCCTGGTCAGGGTTCTCATCAAAGGGATTAGTCTTTAAAACAGTATGTGTCTAGTGCCTAGTTTTTGAGAGAAGAGCTTTCAATCTTGAAATTGTATAGCATAATATCAATAGCAAGTCTAATTTATTACTGCTATGGTTAGTTTCAAAACCTATATTGTGCACTGAGCACTTTGCTGTTGAAAGATTTTATATAAAATTTATTCCTCAAAAAAAGCTGGTTCTCAGTGTGAGAATTTAATGGACTCCTTAAATGTTTATTATTTAGAACAGGTGCTTCATGAATAGTTAATTAATTTATCACGTAGTTTCTAATGTTTCCCATAAAATGTTTTGTGGAATTTGTCTTTGCCAATTGACTGAAAAGATAATTCTTTAATTCTCTTTGTCTTCATCAGAAAGTCACTTTATAAAAACTGCCTGCAAAAAAACAATAATGCTATGGAACTGGTAGAGTTGTATACACTGAAGCCTCATTATTAATGCTCCTTGTGGGCTTAATGGAACTACCTTCTAGGTCCCCATTGATCTGACTACGTCATGTTGGAAGGTCTTTCTATTTGTACTTTACAACTTTCCTGTAGTTTTATATATCATTGTTACAAGTGAGGGGCTTACAGAATAGAGAGATTTCCTTTCAAACCTGACTTTGACCTCTTACTGCATAACTTTACGTATGTTATTTTAGTTCACCATACCCCAGTTGCATAAATATATAATGAGAATAACATTTATAAAAACTACTGCTTGGGATTCCTGTGAGGATTGAATGAGTTTATTACTGTAAAATATATAAAACAGTGTCTGATTTACATACAGTAAGTGCTTAATTAAAGGTGTCTTGAAATGTTATTGACTAGAATTCAAGACCAAATTTGTATCACATTAAAGTGCATGGTTTCTCCCACTTTCTAATGAGGAACTACTTTTCCTGAAGCATTAGAAAAAGAGTTGATGATGGTAGATGGTTCAGCAAGCAAAGTCCTTGAGAGGACAGGGAGATGGTGACCTGTTTATGATTCTATTTCTCTCTCCATTGGGATTTATAGAAAATTAAGAGAGGACATAACTAACAATGCCACATTAACTGGAAATAGTGGTTTGCTGTCCCTTTTGGAATCTTCTTAGAATCTACACAGGCATTATTCCTTTGAAGATTGTCAGTTGTCCTTGAGGGAACATTATTTATAAATATAGAAAATAGTATATTCTCTGAGGTA
This sequence comes from Cephalopachus bancanus, assembly GCA_027257055.1. Lineage (NCBI taxonomy): Eukaryota > Metazoa > Chordata > Mammalia > Primates > Tarsiidae > Cephalopachus > Cephalopachus bancanus. The sequence continues at coordinate 1,168,445 of JAPVLO010000517.1, forward strand.
CACTGAGAGAATTAGGGGCAGGGTGATGTGATGGTTGAATTTAAGCAGTTCTCCTGACAGTCTGCCTCAATTCCACACTATATACTGACCATTCATGCCCTGAATATAATATAGTAGGATTGAGAGCAAAGACCTAGGAGCCAGGCAAATTTTGGCTTAAATTCTGACTTCATAACTTACTAGCTTTGTGAACTTGCTCAGTAACTCAAGCTCTTGAATCCTGATTTGTTGTTTGTGAGATGGTAGGATGATGATGACAATGGCACACACCTCATAATGCCCTTATAATACATAACAATATAATTCAAGGTAAACTGAGGTAGACTTCCCAGTACTACAGGTAAAATGAGTGACTTTTTATATGAATTTCTGTATTTGTTTCCAGGTATGAGAAGAATGATGTTGGTAGCTTAATGGATATCGTGTTGGATCTGTAGATTGCCTTTGGTAGAATAGACATCTTAAGAACATTGATTCTTCCTATCCATGAGCATGGAATATTTTTCTATTTGTTTGTGTCTTCTTTGATTTCTTTGAGCAGTGTTTTGTAGTTTTCATTGTAAAAGTCCTTCACTTTCCTGGTTAGGAAGATGCCAAGGTATTTTTTTGTGGCTATTGTGAATGTGATTGCGCTTTTTATTTGGTTCTCTGCCTGTTTGCTTTTGGTGGATAAGAATGCAACTGTCTTTTGCCCATTTATTTTGTACCCGGAGATTTTGCCAAAGTTCTTTATCAGTGTAAGGAGATTTTTGACAGATTCTCTTGGGTTTTCAAGATATAGGACCATCTAGTCTGCAACGATGGATAACTTGACTTCCTCTTTACCTACTTGGATACCTCTGATTTCCTTCTCTTGTCTGATTGCTTTAGCTGGAACTTGCAACACTGTTGAACAGAAGGGTGAGAGTGGGTAGCCTTGTCTTGTTTCGGTTTTCAGGGGAAACATAAATGACCACAAACAGTCAAAACAATCCTCAGTAAAAAGAAACAAAGTGGGAGATATCACACTTCCAGACTTTAAACTTTTCTATAAATCTATAAACTTTACTAGAAGTCTACAATAATCGAAACAGTCTGGTATTGGTACAATCATATAGACCAATGGAACAGGATAGAGATTCCAGAAATAAAGTCTTCATTTCTCAACCAACTCATCTTTAACAAAGCCTCCACCAACAACCACTGGGGAGAGGAAAACCTATTCAGTAAATGGTGCTGGGAAGACTGCTAACCTCATGCAGAAGATTGAAACAGGACACCTACCTATCACCATGCACAAGCATCAACTCTAAATGGATCAAGGACCTAGATGGAAAACCTCAAACTATAAGAATCTTAGAAAACACAGGAAACAGCCTCACGGAAACAGGAATAGGTAACCAATTCATGATCTAAATCCCAGATGTTCATGTCATAAGATATAAGATAGACAAGTGGGACCTCATCAAACGGAAAAGCTTCTGCAAAGCAAAAGAAACCATCAAGACAACAGTGAAATAGCCCACATAATAGGAAAAAAATTTTGCCAACTGTACATCTGACAAAGGCCTACCATCCAGAATCTACAAGAAACTCAAACGTGCAAAAAGGAAAAAAGAAAACCCCATCAAAAGGTGGACAAAAGAGATGAATAAACATTTCTCAAAAGAAGACATATGAGTAGCCAACAGATACATGAAAAAATGCATAGCCTCACTAATCATCAAAGAAATGCAAATCAAAACTACACTGAGATACCATCTAACTCCAGTCAGGATGACCATCAACAATAACTCAAAAAACAACAGATGCTGGTGAGGGTGTGAAGAAAAGGGAATGCTTCTATACTGTAGGTGGGAGTGTAAACTAGTACAACCTCTGTGGAAAACAGTGTGGTGATTCCTAAAAGATCTAAAAATCAACCTTCCACATGACCCAGCAATCCCCCTTCTGGGAATACACCCAAAGGAACACAAATCATTCTACAAAAAAGATACCTGAACACATATATTTATCACAGCATTATTCAAAATAGCAAAAACGTGGAACCAACCGTGCTGCCCATCAAAAATAGGCTGGATAAGAAATGTGATGCATTTATGCAATCATAAAGAAGGACAAAATTATTGACTTTGCAGCAACTTGGATGGATTTAGAGTCAATCATACTCAGTGATCTGTCACAGAAACAAAGAACCAAGTATCACATGTTCTCACTCATAAGCAGACCCTGAACATTAATCATAATACTATAAAAAAGTGATTTGCAATAGCAGGACACTGCCGGGGGGGGGGCACATAACATCCATAAGCATACTGATCTCAAACCAGACAAAGTGGGGACCAAAGAGAGGCCCAAAATTTACCTGTATGATGAACATTTATCATCTAATCCTAAATTGTAACCCACATCTTTAAAATAAAAATTAAAAAATATATAAATTTTAAAAAATGAGTGAGTTAAACTCAAAGAAACTCACAGAAATGAACCATATATAATGGGACTCTAAATGACACAAATGGTCTTCCTTTGAGCAATCTGTAGATTGAAGTCAGCGATAGCTTGGCCTATGAAACAGAAAATCATAAGGTCTTTAAAAGGAAAAAAAATCATTGATTGATACTGATTGCAATCATACTGGAGGCTTGGACCCATATTAGGTACAATTATACTAAGGAGTGCCTAATCAAGTCACCCTTTTACTTTTGGAGTAAAAAAATAAAAATAAACCCAGGGTGACCTTGATTCTCTTTTCCAGCCTAGGGGACTGAGCAGACAAATTCTCTCCTTGTCATGTCAAGGAGAAAGCTCTCCTTCTTTTCTCAATTCAGCTACTTAATGAGGAGAGAATTACTCACCTGGACTCAGTGGCCCCTACAGCTGCCAGCAAAGCAGCTTTGCTATAAAGCTCTGAAAGCAGCACAAAACATTTGCCAGAAGCAGCGAGGAGTAGCAACTATTGTGGGAACCGAAGACCACCCCTCCCCACCCTTTGTTAGATAAGCTGATCTTGCTTTCTCTGCCACACCACAGCAGGTGGGAGATTCAATCTCCCTCTTATTTCTTAACACAGGTTTAGTAGGTCGCATATCTGTGACCTAGGTAAGGGTGATTCTGAATAAAACTGGCAGATAAAGTATAGAACACATCCAGATAAATTTTAATTCCAGATAAATAATTTTTTAGTATAAGTATATACCTTTGGAACATACACTAAATTATTATTCTTCATCAAAATTTAAATTTAACTGGGCATCTTCTATTTTTACTTGCCAAATCTAGAAACCCTAGTTATAAGGTCTTTCATATCTTTCTATTTGTTTCCTTTCTTCCTTCTCCATTCTATTCCCTTATCCCTCTATGTGATCATTAGGACCCTGGAATGTAAATTTTGATTAAGAAAAACAGAAAGTATGGAATTAACCAACAAAAGTTGATTCAGTACAGCGCTAACTGCAGGGGATAATAAAGAAGTAATTAATCTTATCTAGTCTCTGCCCTCATAGCTTTTTTAGAATGAAGAGTTTGATTGGGGCCACGAGAAGTTGTCTGGGTCCACATCTCATTCTGCATCTTTTAATGGAAATAGAGGGCAAGCTGCATCTTTAGAAACTCAAATAACTTTTTCCATATAAACCTAGAGACACATCCTCGGGCACTAAATCTATGTCACTGTAATTCATTCAAACTGAATTGCAGTTTTCAGCAAGTGTGTAAAATGATATATAAAATGTGAGTAAATGGCAAGATAATTCACACCACCAACAGAACTAAAAAGATAGGAGAACTTCCAAGGAAAGTAAGAGTACATTACTAAATAAAGTAGCTGCTGAAGACAGGCAAATTCTTTGCCTATTAAAAAAATACAAATTACCTGCTATGTAGAGGGCAAGAAAGGTTTTACAACTTAGCTTCAATGGAATCATGAAAATAATTACTTTGTTATTCATTTCTTCAAACAAATTACCTTATATAAGTTAACCAGCCATATTCTAATGAGCTTCTGTAAACCCTCTTCAAACCCAACTCACCCATTACTCATACCACTGCCAGATTCAAAAAGGTGGAGGGAATAGGTGAAGGTTTATCTGGAAAGTTCCGGTCTCATACCAGTGTATCCCATCTGGAGGGCCTCAGGGAGGGAGACTGACAGTGAGTTATGCTTCTCTAATCTCCCTCCCTTGAGTCCAGGCATTCAGATCTGCCTGAGAAGTTCCCAAAACCATTTTGGAAGCAATGTAAAGCATCCATTTTCCATTTTAGTAAGGCTATCTGTACCAGGTGCCAACAAACCTTTCGGTAATTGCCATCAAATAACCAGTCAATTAATTATGTCTGTATATTTCAGGGAGGGAAGCAGTACTAGTGGTGGTTAAGAAATCAGTCAAGTCAGTTTTTACGTTACTCTCGCTGGGGTAAACACAGACTGCTTCCTATCAATATCACCTCTGTTTTACACTTCTCTTAAACTAATTAACACCTTTCTATTTATGTCTGTTAGTTTCTTGCCCTAAGTTCAGTTGTGGGAAGAATATAACTACCTCTTACTGAGTACAATATTTTGTTCAAGTATGAAAGAGCATAAATTAAGCAAATACATAAGATGCCCAACTGTATAGGTTGCTAGGAGTTTCCCAGTACCTGAGACTGGAAAAGTACCCCAGCAAACCAAGATGGATTGCTCATTGTGTGTGTGTGTGTGTGTGTGTGTGTGTGTGTGTGTGTGTGTGTGTGTGTGTGTGTGTACAGTGTAGGACCTGTCAAATACACATTACTAACACTTTTAGAGTTTATCATTTTGAGCCATTTAATTTTTTTTGAAACGCTAAAATTTCAGGTGGTTAAAAAAACCATTACAGCGACTGGCAAGCTCGAGTAGATGGCTACAAGAAGCAAGGGCATTTGTAGGCTCTTATTTATATGTGTTTTTCCAAGTCAGGAAATATTTGCACATGTCCTAGACATCTTCCTGAAGGAATGAGGCTCTCTTGAAGCCATTCTTATACTTGGCCATGCCAACAACACTACAGCACATTACCCAGAGAGAAAAAAATACTCTTTCAAACTTCCTAAATGACTCATTCAGCAGAAAGTAATAAAAAGCAAGGCTAATATTTCCATCCTTTGGAAATATTTATCTCTACATAGTGCCATCCTTTTTTATAGTCAGAATAGAAAGTTACTTAGTTGGTATAATTTTGAAAGGCCAACCTGTTTCCAGTATTGACTTAACAGGATGTCATTAGTCAATTTCCATTAAAGCACATCTTCAGAGAGTCTCTGTAAAAATATATCATTTGGGAAGGAGTCACTTTTGCACACACCTTTTCAGTTTCAGAAGAAATTGTGCCAAGCATCCATATGTATAAGGTATTGTGCCAGTCCCAAAAATATTACAAAAATGATTAAGATACAAGTTTTGGACATAACTAATGTTTCTCTTATTATCTACTTGTAGAATATTAACACTGATAATAAAAGGAGAACATTAGTGTGAACAACAGAAAACACTAAGAAGTCTACAATGAAATTTTCGTTGTCATTTGTCCCTGATTCCCTGTTACCTAACATGTGCCATGCACTTTAGGTGCTCAAAGAGTAGAGCTGAAATTTTTAAAAGCCCAGGTTTTTGCCCCTAAATACATTTGGAAACGAGTTTTAAAAAACTAATGAATTCCTAGGCATCCACTCCAAGCCTTGTAGCTGGTTTTCTACTGTCATTGCAACACTTTATTTTGTGGCAAGGTGGGAGGAACTCAGTTGCTTGCAAAACTCTTGTAGATGTTAACCACCAGGAAAGCCTTAAGCTGTAGGTTCTGTTGAAACCTGCATCCTCATCTGATGGGAACAATATAAAGAGAATTATACTTAAATAGCACACCTGGTATTCATTTTCTCATCTCAATGCCAAACCCCTACAGTCGCCATCCACCTGCTCAACTCCCTTCTGCCACCATCTCACATTCCAAGCTATAGCCACTTAGCCTTACATGAAATTTATTTTCAGTCCAGACTGTGGGAGAAGTTCTGTTCTTGGGGAACAAACAAGCATCTCTTAAATTTTGTATATTTTAATTTTCACTCATATTCTTGGAAATGCATCAAAGTATTTTTAAATTTGTTATTTTTAAAAATCCTCACTCATTAGAAACCAATTATTCACTAGGGAGGCACAAACTTTTAGTGACCCTTTGGTGTATCCCTCTTCTCCGAGGCACCCAATAGGAACAATAACTGAGGGAAAATGCCCTGGACACAGAGATAGAACCATGCTCTGTAGAAAAAGGTGAGGAGATTGACAGCAAGCACTTCTCTACCTCTCTCTGGGCTTCCAGGAGTCTGAGTAGGAATCTAGTCATGAGCTTCCAGTGTCCTGTAAAGCTTCTCCACATCCACTTCTGAAATTCTCTTAAGTTCTGGTAAAAGATCCTTATGAAGGAAATAAATATCCTGGAGGGACACATCATTGATGATCTTTATTTTTGACCTAAGCTCATTAGTTTCTTGCAAGCTTTTGTACTTGAGCAGATTTTTTTTTTCAACTGCCTGATTTAGTTGAATGCTTTTTTATTCTGGCTTGCACATGTTGAGCTGAATATAATATAGTCGGATTTAAGAGTACATACCTAGGGGCCAGGCAAATTTTGGTTTAACTTCTGATTCCGTAACATACTAGTTTTGTGAACTTGCTCAGTAACTCAAGCTTTTACATTGTTTCCTTGTTTGTGAGATGGAAGGATGGTAACAAACAATGCTCTTATGAGATGTAAATAATATAATGCAGTTAAGCATTAGGTACGATGTAATCACTCAGTGTATGTTACCCATTTTTAAAACATTGAGGCTACTATCTCTAAAATGACCAATATTTATTTATTTGTTTGTTTGTTTGTTTGTTTGTTTATAGTTGGAGTCTCACTTTGTCACCCAAACTGAATTGCAGTGGCACACATACGGCTCACTACAGCCTCGTGTGATAAAGTGATTCTCCTGCCTCAGCTCAAGTGATTCTCTTGCCTCAGCCTTCCAAGTAGCTGGGACTACAGGTGCATGCCCAACTAATTTTTTTTTTTGTAGAAATGAAGTCTAGCTATGTTGCCTAGGCTGGTCTCGACCTCCCGGGCTCACACAGTCCTCCTGCCTTTGCCTCCCAAAGTGCTTTGATTACAGATGTGAGTCACTGCACTTGGCCTAAAATGATTAATATTTAAATTGATGTTTTTATCACCCAATTTTTATACCAAATAATTTCTTTTCATTTCATTTTTATCAGAGTAAAGAAAAGCTGTTCTCTGAGAACTCTTAGACTTGTCCTTTTTGATCATGGTGGTGTTTTTGTTTTGTTTTGTTTCTCTTCAGAGTTAATGATTTATACAAAATGTTACTGGTAGTGCTTAGAATATAATCAATCTTCTTTTCCCTCAGGGGACCCTGAACAATCCAACTTCTTTTTCCTAGTCATAAAGGGACGTGTCTAAAAAGGACAAACCTCAAAGGAGCTTTCTTATTTTTCTAACACAAATTACACATAAACCTCCACTATATCATTATTTCTCCAGTTGAAATGACACACAATTCATATTTCATCTTCCCCCTCTTTATCTATGCTCTGTTAGAGAAGAAATTTATTACACCTTGGGTGTAGCTGAGCAGGGAAAAATAATACTGCAGGATAGAAACCTGTTTATATCTTTTAATATTCTTTGATATTTTAATTTAATCTTACTGATAGACTTCTTTGTGAGAGCCTGCCTTCAGAGTAACTACAGTGCATAAAATTGTAAGTTTCCGCTTTTTGTCTGACACCCTCAGAGAACCACAGTGGCACATTAATTCCTAAGTGCAATTTTGGCATCACCCACAAAACTACCTTAGACACAAATCACCCACAAAACTACCTTAGACACAAATATACAAATATGGCAGAATGTTGGAAAGTCCTGAAATCAAGTTAGGACACATTCTTATTTAAATAGTAATAACTGCCTAAATGCTAATTTCCAAAGTGTCTGTTTCAAGAAATGTCACAAGGACCTAGCCAGCTAGTTTCAGTGGTCAACTACTAGAGGATAAAGGAAAGCAAGAACTCATTCTTGATTCTTCAATTGCCTTCACCGAATTTACTCTGAGAATCTGACCATAATTTTATTTATTTATATGTATGTATGTATGTATACATATATGCATATATAGTAAAAGCAAAATAAAACAAAACTTGCTTTTCAATATATTAGACAGAGTACATTAGTGTTTCAAACACTGCCCTGCCCAAACTCATCACTCTTTAAAATGGTTTATAAAATCTCTTACACATTTTCTTACAACAAATATTTTACAAACAGCTTTTAGTATATAAGGTAAGCATCAATTAAGCAACTCTGTACTTATATTGTTAAGTATTATTCTTTCCCATAGAGATTTATACATACATTTTATAAAGATTGTGATAATTTGAAGGTTTTATCTGATTGACCAAAACTACTATGCTATCAAGAGTTTATTAGTCTTGGTTTTTGCTTAGAAATGTGCATTTGTCGCCAAACATTTAAATTTATATTTTCTTCCCCTGGAATAACTTATGACAGTCAACTGAATTATCTACGGAAATGAGATAATGGTTTTTGTGTTACCCAAATACACTAAACATACAGGTTGAATTTCTCCCTATATGTATATCTGTGACCATATTAAATAGGTTAGAGTAGTTGTGAAAAAATGTAATTATGGCCTCTTGGAAGCAGAAATCCTAAATAGCTTTTCCTTTTCCTTTTAATTCCTATCATGCTACTAAAGGTTTCCTCCTCCCTAAAGATTTATTGGGAGGCAGAGGTAAATTCTGGTATAACACAGAAAAAAAAAAAAAAAGACAAGCATAAAACTCAGAGGTCTGCATTATATTACAGAGTTGGAGCAATGTCAAGGCCAAGATAGAAATATTCCGTTTTTTCCAAGACCTTTACACCTCAGCACTTTCCACTAATTTGGTCCCCTGAGTTTCAATGTATTTAGCCTATGTGGGCTTATTTTCACCACCACCCCCTATTGTAGATATCAACCTCTGCTCTCATTGAGGAAAAACTTGTTCCTGGATTCTCCCTCATTAGACGCTTCATTAGACTTTCCACACTCAAGGAAAAAATAAAAAGAACTACATCCCCATTTCCTCCTTTCTTTTTTGAATCTCACTCAGCTGTCTCGCTCCTTCCTATTACTTATCACTCCCTCTTCAAATGAAGACGTCACAATCGTAGGGAAAATAACCTCTTTCCTTACTTCCATTTAAACTAAATCACTAAGATGACCCCTCTAAAGAATGTTTTCTGATTATTCTAACTAGTACCTAACACAATACTTACCCAGTATCCAACACAGTGCTTGGGGCATAGTAGGCATTCAATAAATATCTTTTTTAAATATTTGATTATGAGAAGTTTCAAACATTCAAAGCAATGTTTTTATTTTTATTTTTTATTTATTAATTTTTGAGATAGAGTCTCACTCTGTTTCCCAGGTTAGAGTTCAGTGGCACGCTCAATGTCACCGCAGCCTCAACTTGCTGGGCTCAGGTGATCCTCTTGCCTTAGCTTTCCAAGTAGCTGGAAACACAAGCATGTGCCACCATGCCTGGCTAAATTTTTTTTTATTTATTGCAGAGATGAGGTCTCACCAAGTTGCCCAGGCTGGTCTCAAATCCCTGGGTTCAGGGAATTCTGTCATCTTGGCCTCCGTCGGTGCTGGGATTACAGGTGAGAGCCACCACACCTAGCAAACAATGTTTTTATTTAATGGATAAATTTAATGTTTCTTATGCTAGAGTAGCCTGAAGGTTATTTAAGAAAGACCAATCCCTACTTTTGAGGCACGTTATCTAAAGGGGGCAATGTAACAGGAAAGAAGGTGAAACCAACAGATGGCTCTGGACTGTGCCACTGCACTACGAAGGCACAACGGCTTAGTATGCCTTTGGCCTCAAAATTCAACTTCAGTTTCAGCTTCTGCTTCATAGTCTTGCAATGTATAATGACATGCACAGTGTAATGTGCTTTATGGACACAAGCAATATTCGTTGGTGGAATTAATTGAGCTATATTTACAAAATGGCAAGGATATGAGAAAACTTTCCTACCTTAAAAGAAAGCATTCACAGTGCTATTTGGTAGGCAAATAAACAGTATAATTTCAGCCTAAAAGGAAACATACTCAAACCCCTATCTAATAGGCCTAGTGGCTAGGCAATCCAAATGTCAGAACCCTGTTTCTGAAACTTAATTTAAAATATCATAAATTGTATGTCATCAACTTTGAGGACATTTCTTTCCTTCCTTTCCATTTCCATTACCTGCCCCAACTTCAAATCCAGAAAATGTAACTAATAAACCTAAGCCTTTCCTGTCTAGTGAGGTTCGCAAATAAAAACAATGTGTCAAGCAGTGATTTTAAAAAGCAAAATTTAAGGGTAATGCATTGGACAGTGCTTAAAGAAATTCCAGATTGAACAGTACACTTCCAGAGTGCAAACAATTCAGGAACTTTGTCCATTACTGTAATGCCACACCTTTATATACCTAATTTAATCTGCAGATGAGTCCTCTAATTTCTCTCAAGGACAAATACTTCCTTATGTCCAGGGTGTGTTTTTAGGCTTTAGGACAATAAGAAATTTGTGGCAGCCTCTTCCTTCCACCGGCATGTAACTGAGTTCCAACTAGGCATCAACATATGTGGCAATTAGGTTCTAGACTCGACCTAGTGGAGGTTTACTCTATTTCATGTAAATTTTTCCTTTGCTTGAAATGGTTATCTTGAATCTTTTTCCATTATTTTTTTTCTGTGCTCACAACCTGCAAATGGCAATGTAGGAGCAGGTGATTAATGTTAGGAGTGCAGTCAAGACCTCATGAAGGTCAAGCAAACTCATCTATTATTAAAATTCAGTTCATTGTCTTATCTCACTAGTATTATGCTTAACAAAATGGTACTTGTAACAAAAAATATATAATGAAACACCCTGCCTTTCCAACATGCCTGCTACCCAGTTTTACCTTTGCATTGAGTGTCACAGTAGTTACTGAGTCAAATATCAGGTCTCACTATTAGGTGCTAAAGTAGAGGGCAGAACAGAAAAAAATATTAAATATCATTTTATTAGATGAAATGTGGGACTAGTTCAACTAATAGCCAATAATCAACTTTGGTTGTGCAAAATAGTAAAGGGACTATAGGATGATAATTATTAAGTTGGTGACAGTAAAAATAGACTAGATTACATGTTTATTGAGTACTAGGCACGGTGCTGGTTGCATTATCTCAAATCCAGAAGAAATAATGGAGATTATTGAGTGTAATATATGAGAGGGGACTCAAAATAACCAAAAAACCAGAATTATCTTTTTGGATGACAAGCCTCTTGTATTACACTTGGAATTTGTTCCTCCAGATCAAGCTTTTCTTTTTAGCTGCTCTGTCACCAAGGCTGGAGTGCAGTGGCACATCATGGCTACCCCATCCTTGACCTGTTGGGCTCAGGTGATCCATCAGCTTCAGCCTTCCAAGAACCTGGAACTACAGTCACGTGCCACCATGCCCGGCTAATTTTTTGACTCATTGTAGAAACTAGGTCTTGCCAAATTGCCCAGGCTCTTTTGGCACCCTTAATCTCAGGCAATCCTCTCACCTCCACCTCCCAAAATGCTAGGAGCCACCATGCCCAGCCACCCAAAGATTTTATCTGGACGTTTTGAGAAGGTTGTGTCATGATTTGCAGGAGAAATGTCCCAAGTTGTGGCAAACAGGTGACTGGTTCTTCCATCATGATGATGCACCTGCTCATACCACTCTGAGTGTTCAACAGTTTTTGACCAAAAACCGCATGACCTGGGCCCCCACCCTCCTTATTCACCTGATCTCACCCCAAGCCACTTTTTGTTTGTTTGTTTGTTTCCCTGGATGAAAAAAGGTCCTCAAAGGGAAATGTTCTGCCCAGGTGGAAGAGGTAAAACAAAAAACAGTCAAAGTACTAAAAGGCATCAAAACTGATGAGTTCAAAAACTGTTTTCAGCAGTGGATAAAGCATTTTGATAGGTGTACTGCATCAAATGGACAGCATTTTGAAGGTGACTAAAGTTTAAATATGTAATAATAAATACACATTCCAGTATTTTTGGAAGTTTCTCTTGTATTTGTCTTATAGTTGAAGAAATGGGTTTAGAAAAGTCAAATGACATGTTTAGTGACAGTGGGAGAGTCAGGCTGCCAATTCCAATTGTGCCACTCTAAAGGGTCTTGTTGTCTTTCTTACTATTTCATAAAATAACTATGTTCTCTCTGTGTGCATTGCTCTTTGGAAAATTGTTTTTTTAGTATCATTAAAAAGTGAGTAACTTACGTGGCCTCACATGACCAAATACTAAATACTCTTCCAATTCCAATTATGACCTATAAACAATGAATCCAGCAGCTAAAGGTGAACATAAAGCTGTGTTCTCTAACCCTACTGGGGAAAAAAGGAAGAGCAATACTTTTCTCTCTTAAAAAGAATAAAAAAATTGAAACCCATAGTTTCAAGTGAGGTTTGTACTGGCAAGAAGTGGGAAAGAGTGGGAAGATGGGCATCTAATTAGAAGAAAAAGAAGAAAAGGAAAAGGGTTACAATGTAGAGTGTGAGACAGCCTTCATTTCAATGTGCACAGACCTCAGCAGACACCTGGAAACCTGCCAGGGAACAAGGCCTTGGAAACAAGCTGGAAGATATTGAAGAGACTTTAACCAAAACAAACACCAGCAGGGGATGTGGTTGGCAGCACTGAAAAAGCAAAGGACTCTGAGTCACTCTGACATTAATTTTGAATGGTATCATGCTTCCATTTTGTTGTACAGGTTATTTACACAGCATTTGGTACTTGAAATACATATATGACATATATATATACATATATAATATAAAAGTAAAATACATATATCATATATCACATATACAAACATATGATATATATGCAAAATATATACATATATATGTATTTGTTCTTTATCTAAACAACATAACATTACAGACATTAGAAAATATAGAGTAGAAAAAAATCTAGAATAAAAACACTAATATCTCACTATTCTAATCATTTAATTCATCATTTTTATCTGCATTTTTAACATAGATGTAATTAAGATTCACATGCAATAATGAATATATTACTTAATATCTTAATCAGAGTTCTATGCTGCTAGATAACTTCATAAATATTGCTTTGCAGAACAATGATATATTAACTGGTTACAAAGTAATTTATTTGCATCTTACTGCTTTACTATTGCTACTGAACTTAAAAAGAATAATGATAACAATAATTATAGCAATAACTGCCTTTTAAGAGGCATTCACCACACCTTAAATAAAAATTATATATATATTGTTCCTAAATTTTACCAAACCTTGAAAAGTAAGTATTATAGCATATGCAATGAAATTTATACTCAAAGGTTAAGTGACTTGCTCAAGGTTATAAATAATTACTGGTTAAGTAAACACTGAATCAGGTCTTCTTGGCTCCATATATGACCCCTTTTTACTACAATATGCTACCTTTCTGCTGTAATGAATATCTGTAAAATTTTATCTATTGGGAAAGTTTACTATAGATTTCCAAAAGTGGGTTATTGGTGTAAAGAGGATGAACATTTTTATAGTGTTTACTTACATACTCCAGACTGTTTTCCATGAAGGTGCTACACCACCCCAAACCTTTTTACAGAAGGAAATTAATCTGAGGTAGAGGTCAAGCCAATGAGTGACAATGAGAAATCTTCTGGTGTAAATAAAACTTCTGCAAGCATCTACCTTTTGCAGTATAGAGGCTTGTATTTTGAAGATCTGATGGTACAAAGCATTCTCTATCTCTGGATATGAATAGGTACATATAAAATTCTTAGGAATTATAAATGTGTACAGGATCTAACATATAGTAGATGCTTCATGAATATTCAGTTAAAAGAAATTAACATGAACTTCTCACTTCTGATGAGGATGTGAAAGCTGTAAAGAGTGTCACTCCTATCCTGACAATAAGAAAAAGCAGAATAATCTATAAAATTATAACTTTTCCTGAATCTAGAAAAAAGTCTTAAGGTAAACAACTAGTCTGAAGTCTGAAGAAATACAAACACCTGCAAGGAGAAACGGGAATAAGCACCAGCTTACCTGTGGCTGCAAGGAGAAAGTCAGGGTCACCATAGAAGTGGTATACACAATTTTGATATTTTTAAAATGAATTCCTAAAAGCCATATATGCATGAGAGTACAGAAACCTTGGGGGCAACAAAACACAAGAAGAATTTTTACACACTTTCAGGCTCTTCTCCACAGATTTATGGCACAGACCTGATGGCGAGGAGAAGCCACTGCAATGAGAAAGGCATGAAACCAGGTTTAGTTAATTTCCTTCTTATGAATAAAAGTCTTAAGCACCATAGGAAAAGCAGCAAAATGTATTCCCCGCCAAGGTGCAGATGAAGACCAACTGCAGCTGACGAAAGACAATGAATGAATGAATAGATAAACAAACAAACAAATAAATAAATAAATAATGTCCCTTACTTCTGGGGGAAGGGCAAGAATTAATTCTAAGGCAAAACAATTAGAAGTCTCTTACCACTAAGAGAAGAAAAGGATAACCAATAAAGTACCACTCCCATGACCCAAAGATACAGGATATTACAAGATGGAGGTTGTAGCAGAAAAACAGAGAACTTTCCCTTGTCCATACCACTAAGTCAACAAGCATTTAGTATGAAGTAACAGGAGTAGACCACTAAAGGAGAGCAAGAACATGCAGAGAGAAACTCTCTGAGGCACAGATGCACAGAGAAGACCTAACACTAAGAATAGATCAGAAATATTGAGAAAACCTCTGCAGAAAACCAACCCTAACACCATGCACAAGGTAACAGAGAAATCTGAAGCTGGTAGCAAACCGAAGGTAACTATATCAACAACATAACCCAAACATAGCTAATCTTTTTATTATATTGACTCAACCTCTCATATTAACAACATAGCTGAAAAAGTGTGCCCATTTCAAAACACAAATACTGTTTACTTCAATCTCTACTGTTTTGCATACTATGCCTGGCATTCATATAAACATTTTGAGATGTATATAAAAAACAAGAAAAGGAACATTCTCAAGAGACTTAGCAATCAACACAACCAGCCTCAGAGAAGACTTAAATATTGAAACTATCAGACAGAGAATTTAACATGACTATGACTAATATGTGAAAGGCTTTAGTGAAAAAGATGAAAAACATGAATGGACAAATAGAGGATTTCAGCAAAGATGTTAGCTATTAAAAGTCAAGTAGAAATGCTAAAATTGAAAAAAAAACCAGTATTATAACTTAAGAGTGTGTTTGATAGTCTCATCAGTAGACTCAAAAGAGCTGAGGAAGGAATCAGTGAAAGAGAACATAGAAAAAAAAGTGATCCAAACCGAAAAAGAATGAAACACACACACACACACACACACACACACACACACACACACACACACACACACCTCAAAACAAAGGATTCAAAAACTGCAGGATAGTATCAAAAAGTTTCATATATATGAAATCAGATTTCCAAAGGAAAAGGAAAGAGAACAGAAGAAATATCTGAAGAAGAAAAGGCCAAGAATTTCCCTCAAATAATGAAATATGTCAAAGCACATGCTCAAGAAGTTCAGAGAATCCCAAAGATCTCTAATCATCTTTGATAATCCCATCAAAAACATATAAATAAAAAACTCTAGACATTTTATATTCAAACTGCTGAAAAACTAAAACAAAAATATCTTAACGGCAATCAGAGAAAAAATACAATGGATTAAAGATAATAATTACAGCAGACTTCAGAAACTATGCAAGCTGGAAGACAACGAAGTGCCATCTTTGAACTGCTGAAAGAAAAAAAACGTCAACCCACAATTCTATACCCAGTGTAAATATCTTTCAAAATGAAAGAGAAATACTTTTCATACAAAGGCAGAGAGAATTAATTACCAGAAACCCTGGACTACAAGAAGTGTTAGAGGAAGTTCTTCAGGCTTAAGTTCCTCATATCAGATAAAAACTAGGATCTACAAAAAGAAACAATGATTCCAGAAATGACTAAAATTAAGAAAAATATAAATAGCTGTTATTATTTTTAACTACTCTAAAAATAATTGACTATATAAATAAAAATAGTAGTAGTGAGTATAGGAAAAGTTTAGTAGTATTGTGTTATATTATATGCAAAAAGTAAAATAGATGATAACCATAACTATAGCACAGCAGTTGAGACACCACACAGTGAAAAGGTAGAACATGACTTGAAGGCAGACTATGATTAGTTTAAGATGCATATTGAACAATCTTGATCATGGTGGTTGTTACATGACTGTATGCATTTGTCCAAACTCATAAAGTCGCACACTTAAGAGAGTAAATTTTGCCAAATATATATTATACTTCAATAAATCCTGAGTTTTCAAAAAGTAAATTCCCATACACAGCTTACCTTTTACCCTCTTCATTTTTCTTCTTTTGATGGCAACATAGTTCTGATGAATGACGATGAGAAACCATATTCCTACGTTATCTAATCTTCTCCTTGCTTCTTACCTTATATAACTAAGAGGCTTTTATTTCTAACATCTTGTGGTGGAAATGTTGCTATACCTTCAAATTAGACACACAGCCCTCAGGAATTAAAATGTATAAAATGATGGGAATAATAAATGTAGCATAAATATTGTGTGTGTGTGTGTGTGTGTGTGTGTGTATATATATATATAGTATGTATGTATATATATATATATATATATATATATATATATATATAGTATAGATATCTATGTATAAGGTGACAAAACTGACCTAAATCACATAAATCTCGACTAATCATTCAGTATGGGATGCAACTCATTAGCATAAACAGTATATCTGAGTCTGTATTATATTATTGTTTATAACTTATTGGTTCTGTTAATAGGTAATGTCAAAATGGTTTGAAGAAAACTTGTCATGAATACTAGTATTCTCTGTATGCCCTATATTGCCAAGAATTATTTTGTTTTTAGGACATGTCTACATGCTACTTCTACTACTCAGCTTCTATGCTGTAGATGATTCTCTGCAAAGTTTAAAAAGCATCCCACATTAGAGCCTGGGTAGATGAATAAGAAATGAAGCCCCTTCTGGGCAGAGGTGACCCCAAAGGTACAAGGCTTGACAAGCAGAGGGCGCCCTTTTCTGAACTAGAAAGAAACCTCTTCCTCTGGGTTTATACTAGGATACCTCTATACAACCCATACATAGAGGACCTGTGATCAGTCTACAGTAAGGATCAGCCTAAGTACAGTAATCTGGGTTTTAGGGTACAGGCCCTGGAAAGAGGAACATTGTACTTGTATAAAACCTTATACAAGATTGAGAAAATGTCAATTCCCCGGGAGTGGGAGTGGGAGATGGTCACCTGATCAAGGTGACAGGGCAACTTAAGGAGCCCTATTCCTAAGCCAGCACTGTCTCTACCTTGAATTCATTAACATTATCCTCCACAATTAAACATTTGTTTGGTTGCCTCATATTTATCCTCTTGGTTAGCAGTTTAGCTGTCATATTCCAGGCAGTGGTAAGTCAACACTATGACCTTTCAATCTAAATTAAGCCTTCCTGTTTTATGCCTTTAAATCACTAATAATTTTCTTACAGATCACATATTACAATTGCAATTACAATCATTATTCAGTATTCATGGGGAATTGATATCAGGATACCAAAATCAGGTGATGCCCATGTCCCTGATATGAAATGTCATAGTATTTGCATGTAACCTATGCACTACTCCAGTATACATTACATGATCACTAGATTACTTATAATATCTAATACAATTTAAATGCTAGCAAATAGTTTTTGCATTCTTTTGGTTAGGGAATAATGACAAGAAAAAAGTATGTACATGTTCAGTACAGACACAATTTTTTGGAGTAGTTTTGATCCAAGGTTGGTGGAATCCACAGATGCGCAAACCACGAATACAGAGGACCAATTGTATACAGTTATTTGTGTGCTTACTTATGCAATGTATCTTGCTCCCCCAACATCCCTCTACACATATGCACATACTAAATCACTTATACATTTGTAGACCATAAGCCCCAGAAGATCAAGGACCTTATCTGTTTTATTCATTGCTTTATTCCCAGAGACTATGACACTACCTGGTACATACTTAATGTCTTAGTAATAATTAAATAAATGGAGTTTTTTTTAGATTCTTCATCACACTTTATCACACACATGTGCACAATTGGGTACACAATATTATACAGAATGGTGCAAAAACTTTCCTTTTATTACATTCAGTTTTCAGTTGAATGTCAGTACTTGGAATGGTATAGATGTACAATATGAAACAAGTGGCATTTTTACTTGGATCTTATTTGAATTACTTCTCTTTTTCATTGAGGAATATTAATTTTCTGCTAATAATTTTTAGATCTTATGTTTGGTTGTTTGGTTCACTAGAGATTTACCAGTAATAAACAGTAATTTTTACAAATGTCACTGAGGTATCTAGTTAGATCAACCTCTCAAACTGAAATGCCATGTTTTAGCATTATTTAATTTGCAATGTCTGACTTTTAATTATTGTTTTTATTAGAAAATAAAGAAAGAATAATCTAATTCCACTTACCAAATAGATTCTGCCATAAGTACCAAGACCGATGGTTTTATCTAGTGAGAATATTCCAGTTGGATCCTTCAAAAAAGTAGAACAAAAACTGTCAGACTTCTTGAGAAAATAGGCAAGCATTCAACTATCTTAAACGGTGTTTCTAATCTGCCTTGTTCTTTATAATTTACATGGGAAGAACCTAAGAATAGACATCACAATCTCCCTGAACTCAGTGTAGTAATTTATAAAAAAGAAAAATAATATTGACATTTAAGTAGCTGTGCTAATTAATTATCATAAAACTGTAAAATTATGTAAAGCTGAGGCATATTCATTATGTAATTATAAATATAATTAAAATATAAATAAATTCACTTATTTACAACTGAAGTACTCTTTGAATATCTATTTTTCAGTGCTAACAGACAGGGAGATTGTTTAACATACATCAATGATGACTAGATGCTGGATACAAAGTCCAGATTACTTCTTTGTATTATACCAACTCTTAAGAAAGAAATATGATCTCCAAATATGAAAAAAAAAAAAACAAGATCATGACATTAAATGAGCATCACTTTAAGAAAACTACACAGTGTTTTCCTGAAGTTAATGTTTGCAACAGCTGAGTATCTTTCATGGCACAAATTGATGCTTTCTGTGACTTAATCCTAAATGTGGCATCGTAGGAAACAAAATATAACATGTTGGGAACAGAGTCTTAAGTTTTCCACGCTCATCTTCAAGTACTGTTTCCTTACCTTTAGATATGGACACCCCATGGTTTCTTGAATTTTATCACTGCTTAAACTTTTAGTCCAGCAGTCTATTTTCCTATTTTAGCAAAACTTATATAAAGCATTAGTAGATGCCAATTTATACACAAAACAGTAAAAACATTGTCCAATTCTTGGAAATTCACATACCTTACAGAAAGGACATTTTATATATACAAACTTTGTTTAATCTTGTTTGAAAACATTTTTTATCACTGTGACAAATATGAGCTAAACAGAAAAACTGTTGAACACATGCAACATAGATGAGTGAAAATACAGACTCCTTAAAACTGCCGTGATATTTTATGTAATCTAGCAAAGCTGTCATAAGAAAAGGACACAGCTCTGGGATTACTTCCATCACCGAGTTTTCAACTGGATAGAGAATCAGGAAACTTGAGTTTTAGCCCAAGCTCTGCCATTAATTAACTATATGTCTCTGGGTAAGTTATTTACTCTCTCTGGGATTCAGTTTTCACATGTTTAAAATGAAGGTGCTGTGTAGGTGATTTCTCAGCTCTAAAATTCTATGGAAAAATAACATTGTGTCATTCTAAAATTCAGAAATTTCTTAAATTGATACAACCATTGTTAGATAAAGTAACAGTCCAACAGTCTATTTTCTCAAAAGGATCATCAAAATTAATGTCGCAGTAGACACAGTTATCATTTTAAACAAATAGTTCAGGAAACATAATCCCAGTGAAAATATAGAGGTTATTTTAAATGACAATTTTTAGGATTAAATAAGCAAAAATAGATTTTTATAGTGTCCTTGATATTAAGTGTATCACTTCTGCTATAATTCACTGAAAGATTTATGGGGGGAAAGCCAACAAAGGACTTATTAAGGACCAGCTTGAAGATTTTATCACTTTAGCATATTCTTTGAAGGAAAACACTGAGGGATATATTTTGGATCGTATTAATTCTGGAGATACAGCCTCTGGCCATCTGTCAAAAGAATAAAACATATTAGCTGATTCCTATTGGTAAACTACACCTTGTTATAGTTAAGGTTGCATTTTAGCTTAAAAAAATCATATATTAGATAATTATTGTATTATCTGTACAACCTTTATGTCTGCATCTTTTTACACAAACAGCCTTAACTTTCTTTAATCCTTTTCTAGCCTTCAATAACATAAGTTCCTTACTTAGATTTGAACTCAGATGTCTAATTATTCAAAAGAAACACCAAGGAAAATGCCGGTGGAACTTCGTGGAGGTCTTATTTATGTTTATGCTTTCAGGAAACTTTTTTCCAGCTCCCAAATGACCAAACCATCTTAATTCTTTCCATGCTCACATTTAATAAAATATCATTTTTTAAAATGTCTTCTGTTTTTTAAGGTAGCTCAACTTAGTATCCATGTTTTCTAAGACTATATTGTTTTCATTAGTTCTATGTGATATTTTTTGTTCCCTATTTCCATGCTACTGTCTTTCAAGGCCAAATGTTAAACTACAAAAAAGAGAAAAGGGACGATGTTAATTACTAGGTTAACAATACCCAATTTCTCACATCATATTTTCCACTTATAGTCAGAGCAGGTTTATTCTCGGCTCCTAAGGAAGGAAGCATTGAAAACGAATCTTCTATTTAGTCACTGCGAAATTAAAAAGTCCACATCATAGTGGTCTCCATAATTATTTTGTCTTTCCCTCTTTCCTGCCACCCCAAGATAAGCAAACCAGAAGAGGAAAGATGTTTGTATTTATGACTGCAATATCAATCTGATGATTATTTGAGGGTTCAGTATGTTTTGGTGTCCCATTTAGGTAAACTAAATAGTCAGTAAGGAAGACACTCTAATTTCTAAGCTTTTTCTTAAAATAAATTAATAAAAATCTAAGTCAAAATATTTTGGACCATAAACTGTTAGACAAATACTTTTCACTTTTGTTAAAATCTTTCTATGTATTTAAATTATATCTTGCAACTGAAAAGTTCTAGTCTGGCTGTCTGCTGAAACCCAGAATTTGGAGGTTATTTCTGTCACCTGAAATCAAGGGTAGGAAAGAGTGACCACCTTGATGGCTCATTTTAATAAAAGTCAAAAGTGGGGGTAACAGGAAGAAAAAGTGCCACTAGAAGGCAGTGTTAACTGGTTAAGGGAGAAAAATTTCAAAGCAGAGGCTGATCCACAGAGACAAATATGGTAGAGATTAAGGAGAAAAAGGGAACCAAAAATGGTCAATATGGGTAGTGAAAAATTTTAGATTTAGGATAGTAAAGAAGCAGAGTGAATAAATGCATTCCAATAGTCAGGCTGCAAAAGGAAGGAGAATGATTGCACAGCACTGACAAGGAGATTTTTGTTCTTTTATTTTTCATATTAGAAACACCAATTTTATGAAGCAAGAACCTGAAAATGGTAAATATAACAAAATAAGTGTCAGAGTGGATTTCAGAGATAGTTGAGGGAATGGGCTTCACAATTCAAGTGAAAAGTTTAGAAAGGAAAATCTCTTCCTCCAGACCAGTACTTCTCAACCTGTGGAATGTATACATTCTCCCTACATAAGAATCATATGGAGAATCTTGTTAAAAATACAGATTCTTTGGACCTACCATGAAATTCAGAAATCAGAATTTTTGGCAATGGGTTCCCAAGAGGATTTTTTATTATTGTGCACTATTTTTGTGCATTAGCATATTAAAACCACTGCTCTAGAAACTAGAAAAAAATGACTGAAAAAATAGGTTGAACTACAAAGTTAAGCTGAGGTGAGGCTATATATCTACATATATATAGTCTTTGAAGTCTTTGCTGAATATTTCAATCATTGTGGACTTGAATGAAGGTAAAACTACTTCCAAACAGGAGGTTAAAGGATTTGGTTATGTGGGAAGTTTCTCATAACCAAATGTGGAAAGCAGAATTGGTCTGAGTGGTAGAAGACTGAGAGAGGTGGCGGTTATATTTAAATATAAACCTAATGTAATTCAAATATAGTTTTTGGATCATATGCTATTTCAGATCACCTCTGCTACTACTGTCCTCAAGGCATGTCTAATCCTGACCCCCAATATAGATTAGGACTACACATAGCAGTGTCAAATACCAAGGCCCACAGCCGTGAGGAATGTCATTACCATACTGGGCACAGAAGGCAAAGGGGACAATCATAGTGAAAGACATGCCAGATTTGGAGATGAAGAAATAGTTTCCAGTCTCAAGGACATAGGCATACCAGGAATATATATATCTCCCAGGTATTGCTGGTGAGCAAAGTAAATATATGTACATTACACTCATGAATACTGCAAAATTATATATAAAAACATGAAACTTTGCAAGTCTCCTTTCAAAAAGGAAGCACAAACCACAAACTTGTGCATTTACTTTTTTGTTTTATCACCTATAGAAAATATTCAATAAAAGTCAGAAAAATTACAGTAACTCATTAATTAAAAAATATATTGGACTTCACTAGTAATTACATTGGCTCTCTTATTTTATGTCTCTAACTTTAAGGTATTTTGCAAAAAAAGTTGTATAATTAAATGAGTTCATTTTTTTTAATTTTAAGATTTACATAATTTTCTCACCATTTCCCACTTCCCCAGCTTTCACTCCTGCTTACTTTTTGGTTGGAAAATAATATATCTCAAATAATAAAAATACTGAATAACCTTCTGCCACTTTCTTTAAATTCCACTTTGTACAGCAAGCCTGTCTTCTCTCGAGGGTCTTTGTTTTGCGGTTATTTAGCTGGCCAGTCCTACAAAGGACATAAATGTATCACTTTCAAACTAGACCCATATTTAAGTATTTTACATCCCGCAATATTTGTTTTGCTCAATTTGAAACTCCAAAGTTTGAGTCTCCTCTCATTGTCTGGCTGTTGGCAAACTGATATACTTGGTGTTGACAGATGTCAGTTTTCTGACTTTGACATATATTCTATTGAGGATAATTATTGCAAGGGATACTACCACATGCAGGTTTCTGTCTCATTTATCACCTACTTTGCATGGCTCTTCATCTCTTCATTTGCTTTAACTTTTTCAAGAGATCAGAAAATAAGGCAAATCTAAAGAAACACCAAATCACTGAACTGTATGTAACTCAGTGGCCAAAGCAACAATAACCTTCCCATCTCTGAAAATTTGACAGTAAAGAAAATAGTAAAGGGTGTGCTAGATTTCTTAGGGTTCAGATCTGGGTGTTTGGGGAGGGGGGAGCATTATGCATAATTTTCTCAGATAGTTAAGACCTCCATGTGAGACAAAATGGTTTATGTATAAAATTTACATATTGTTAGACCCTGAGCACTTTATGAGGCTTTCATGAATTTTGTAAAATGAGACCAAGCATCAGTGCTCTGAGGTTTCATCTCTTCTCCTAACTCTCCCTCCAATTAAAAATCAAACTTATCTTTCTACCCTCCCCACACACCCTCCTCCAAGCTCCAGAAAACTAATATTCCACTACACTGCAATATAAAGATTGCAGTCTTTCTTCTTATCTCCTGAGTTCCACCAATTTTTATGTCCCAGGGCCATGACCAGGTCAGTTCGTCTGGGTCATTCCCCCCCCCCTTTTTGTGGCAGTAAAACTTTTTTTTCTTTCTCTCAATGGGTTTGGAATTCTCTGCCATATCATTTCTACGAGGTATTTACCATTCCTCTCTTTAATCATTTTTAGCAAGGAGATTATTTCAATTTGTCCATGTGTGGTTTTACATATATGCCCTCGTTTGCTTTCTTTCTCTTTCCCTCGCCATACACAAAAAATGCCGAGGATGGTAGCATTTTATTCCTTGGTTTTGCACTGTTACTTGGGAGTAAATCTAATCTGAATATGAGATTTCTGCTCAGAAAGGAAACCACCAATTGAGGCCTCCACATTTCAGAAATATATACACACCAAAAGGGATAAATTTGGGGTGCATGTGGGCTAGAAAAAGATTTAATCTTAAAAATTCTGTGACTTTGTGTTACGAAACTGCATAAATAATCACAATGATAATATTTGTAATTCCACATTTTATCATTGACTTTTGTTTTTGTTTTAATGGCAGAGAGCACTCTGCTAAAAATGTTACCCCTGTTCACCACCTCTCCTTCTCATATACATTACTTGGTGTAAAATTATACAGGCGAGACTTTAGGAATGCCCCAGTTTTGAGGGAGGCAGGCATCTGTCATCATCAAAAACACAATTTTTAAATGCCAAATATGTTTAAAATTAAGTCAATATGACTTTGAATAGTCCTATAACCTCAAGGTTAATATTTAGCTTTTCCCAAAACAAGTAGGCCACAGCCTTAAACTACGGTTGCCTGGTGATCATTCCAGCATGGTGCCTGCTTACTCCCTTTTGGAGAGTCCAGGGGCCTTTTGCATTCATGAGAGGGTAGAGTGAAATGCCAATCTAAAAAGGGAACTTGAAATACGAATTTGGGTGGGATCCAATATCAGCCAGAAACCAGATGCCAATGAAATAAACGGTGCTGCTAAAATAATAAGTCTACTAATAACAACGGCGATAATAACTCACCAATCAATTACAATACTGCAGAAAAGCTGGGCATTCGGGAAAACAACAACTCACAAACGAAAACCTCAGAAAAAGAAAGCTTGACTAGCTACGGAGTACAATACTTTTTAAAAATGGGGTGTGCAAAATTCACTTATTCCCCAAATGGCGTCGAGATCTGTAGCTCCTATGACATTAAGTCGGAAACACTGCCTTCGCAAGAATAAGAAAAAGTTTTAGAAAGTGCTATTAGAAAGTGAGAGAAGTGAGACTTCCGTGCCTTAATTTTCTAGCCCTTTGTCACTTAAAAGTAAAAGTCACCCCTCAAGAAAGCATCCCTGCTGGCAAAAGCAGCAGCAAACGATGGGCAACAGGGTAACAGGAACGAATGCTCTCAGGAAGCCACACGACGTCGTGCCTTTTGGCCTTTCCTGGAGTGGGCCAGGACAGGTACTGGAGCGCTGCTTGACAAAGCAGGCCACATTTAGAAAATGTACCGCTGTTTAGAGCTCGCAGCATCCCACTGCCACCTCTTTTCTCCCCCACGTCCCTCCCTGCCACCCAGTGCATTTGCCTTTCCATAGAGTTTGGCGAGTCCCTTGTGCCCAGGGGGCGCCTTTCCCGCACGTTGGCTCCCAGGATTCCCTCCCGCGCCTGGGGCCCCGTCGAAGTCCTGGACTAGCCTGACTTGAGGGCGTCTTCTTCCTCTCCCGGTGCTCAGAACCCACAAAAAGAGGGCATTTCGGGGTCTATGGGTGTCCTCTACTCACCGGCAAGTGGCCCAGATCCGTGACCTCCTTGTCCCTCCAGCCCCCAGGTCCTGCCATGGCTTCTGGCAGAACGGGAGCAGGCAATTGAGTTGGGAACGCGAGGGGAGTACGAGGTGGAAACAGATGAGGACTTGAACGGGGGAGAGAGGAAAGGAGAGGGCGGAAGAAAGGAGTGGGGGATTGGGAGCTTGTGGCGTGGGAGACAGAGGAACGGAAAGTGGAGGGAAAAGAGCTGGGAGTGGAGGGAAGACGGAGTTTTCGAGGCGGGAAAATAAGTTTGGCTAAGGCGAGAGAATAGCCTGAGCGTCGGTCCCAGAGACGAAGAAGCTAGAAGGGTGCTCAGTGGCTAGAGCGCTGAGTCTGCCCCGGCAGGGTGCGCCTCTTTCTGGGTGGGGAGGGGGGCGGTGCAAGGAGAGGGGGCCCCGGAGCAGCTCGAAAGGGATTGGTGCAGCGTCACGTCGCCAGGTGGGCTGCCGCGCGGCGGGGAGGCAGGGTAGGGGGGCCACCGGCTGAAGGGTGTGCTGACGGACTATAACGGTTTGCGAGCAGGCTTTTCGCAGCCTCCCCCCCGTCCTCCCGCCCCCTCCCACGTCCACTGCTACGACTGCTGCCCCCTCCCCCGCCCCCGCTGGCGAGTATTCCACAGGAAACTTTTTCGAGGCAGCTGCCAGCCCCGGAAAACCGGTCCCGCTCCGCGCCGCTCCCAGTCTGGGCCCCACAGCTCTGCCACAGTCCAAACAGCCCGCGCCCTAGTCTTCCCCAAGAAACACTTGTGACTTTTCTAGCTGTCTATTTTCTCTTTCTGCCCCTGTGATTTTATTGCTCAATTTATTGCAAAGACCCACCAAGTTAGAGAAGGAAATGACTTGCCACCAGGTTAGGGATTCGACCTAGGCAAGCCCCTGTGTGAGCAGAGGAGGGCAAGGAGTGCGCCCCAGGGCTCCCACAGCTGGGTTTTCAAGCCACTAGCTGGGGCAGCTCACAATGAACAGAGACACTGTGCAGTCCCCTCCAGGCAGGCCACATCTCCTCTTGCCCCAGGCTAGTCAGTGCAAGGCTGGGACCGCTCGCTTGGAACCGCACCTGTTTTCAGGTGCTTAGGCTGAAGAGAGACTGACAGTTTCCATAGCCCTGGCTGCCCTGGGTCCTAAGTTTGCAGACGCCTTATTCGCAACGCGCGGAAAAAGTTCCTGCTTCCTCTCCAGTCTCCAGCGTTTCGGCCGGGGTTCATTCATTCGCTCATTCATTGCAAAACGGTTCTAGGCGTCCAAGTTGTTCGCCTCCGTTTTCCCCAAAGCGCATTGGGGTCTAAGACGCAGTTTACAAGAATCTGACAAACGTGATTCAACCTTGAGAAAAGTAAGGCGCCCCGTGAAGCATTTATGGGAATGGGAGTCGATGCATAAAACTAACGCATTCTAAGCTCTTGCACTGCAAAAAGCACTTTAGAAAACGTCCCGAGGTTGCTTTCTTTCTCCGGAGCTCACAGACTGCGTTCTGCGCACCCGAACTCGGGATCGGAATGCGATGTGGGAGGATTTGTTTCCTGTTTCTTATAAAATTAAAAATTGCCTACCTCCTCTCAGAAGTTATGTACGAATAATTCTTCCTACTGACCTCCAGCTCACCATTTCCAACCCATTCTTCTAACTTCTGTAATTATTCTCTTTATATATTGGTGGACTGTTGTTTATTCCATGTCTGTTTCAATGCTAGCATTTGACCTCTTTACATTCCTTAACCTAGGAGCTTCCGTGAGCTGTGTAATGGTCACAGCCTGTTTGAGGAATCGAGTCTCGCTAAATAAAGAAAATTCTCTGTTAATGGGTGTGGAGAAAATCTACCACCACCTCCCTCAAAAAACAAACCCGGGTGTTCTGGATCAAATTTTCTCGTTAATTCAAATGTGACATGTACCACTACAGAAATTACATTTTCCAATAATTCAAATCTTGGCAATTCCACCACACAAAATCTTGTCCTTTTTAAAACATGGTTTAAGAATTCCTGAATGATCAGTAAAACTCTTCTGGATCTTCCTAAATATGAGTCTGAAATTAACATTTCATAACTAGAGAAGGGCAGGTGAGCTAGTTAACAGAAAGTTGCACTTTTCTATACACATTTGTTTTTTAGAAATAAGTCACAGAGTCAAGAAATACAACATCTAAAGGAACCCTAAAGTGAATCTTTGCTAAAGGGAAGAAGTGCTCCATAAAAAAAAAAAAAAAAAGAAGAATTACCAATGTGGCTTGCTGAGTGTAAGGTGTGGAGAAATGCCTGTGGCCCCCCTATGGCAAAGACTGTTTTAGCCTGTCTAAGGGGCAAGTCCAGACCAGGCAAAAGAATCCTGGCTGCATCATGGACTCGCTAGTTGCATGGCTCTGTGGAAGGCTGTAGGCTTCAAGACTCCATAAGGATTAGCCACATCCACTAGTGGAACCTCCTCTTAATGAAGGGAGGGGAAGCTAGGTGTTTGACCAGAACTTGACAGAGAATCTATACATTTTCAAGTTATTATTTTCAAGGAAAAAGGAGGCATGGGAGAACATGGAAACTTCTCCTTGTAAGTTAGCATTATGGGGAATTTTGTGGCCAGCTTGAGGAAGGTCAGCCTCTCTAGTCAACCAGAAGGCAAGTACATGGCCTCCAAGCATGGGTCTCAACTCTGAGCACAACATTGAAATAGAGTTGTTGTTTTCCAACTTCACCATCTTTTCCTTTCATTTCACAACCAATCGCCTTCCCTCCTCCCTTCCAACATGCTCTTTTTTCCCTCTCCTTCTTTCTTGACTTCAAACTGTGTAAAAATAACCCTAGTCTGTCCTGGGTCCAGGAATTTGTCAAATTGTATTTTACCCAGAAATCGTCTCTCTGCCAATATTATATGTCCCATATTTATCCCATTCTTTTCTCTTCCAAACTATTCTGTTATCTTAAGGCTCTGAGCCCTTTGAAACTTTTGAGTGTTGGTATTTTTAATAGCTAAAATGTATTGAGTGTTTGCTTTATGCTCTGGACTATGTGCTTTGTATATATTGTCTCATTTAATTTGTCAGACATTTTTCCAGGTTTTAAATTATTATCCCCATTGTATAGTCAAGGAAATTGAGGCACAGAGAGATGAAGTGACTTTCTTAAAAACTCACAGCTAGTAATTGGAGGAACCTGGTTTCTAACTACAGCAGTATGACTCCAGAGCCCACTTGTCAATGACTGCTGAAGGGCTGGTGCATATTTTGAGACTGTGTGAAGAGGAGCCAAATTCAAAAAAGCCTCAGGGTAGAAGAGATCAGATGACATTAGCTAGGCCCCTGAGCTATCCAGTTCCCCTTTCCCCCTTTCAGTCCTCAAGCCCTCCTAACAGAAATAACATGGGCTTTATAAAAAGCAATGGAACCCAGTCATAACCTAAGAGTAGCCAGTGACTGCCTGAACAGAGATCATTGAATGGATCACCTCACTGAGCCAAATCATAGATTTCAAGCTTGAGAAGCTTCCAGCAAGAAAAACAGCAATGTTGAATGCTTAAAAAATTAAAATCCATTTCCATTCCTGCCACAGTGTATTTTTGGCTGGAAAAGAGCCTTATTCAGTGAGGACTTGAAGGAGGCTGTGTTTGCTAGCAATCGTGCTTAACAGACCTGAGATACTAAGTGGCAAGTTTACAGTCAGTTAGCTCAGTTAGTAGGCATACCATAGACATGGTGCCAAGGGCATGGGTTTGATCCCCCAGAGGGCCAGTGTGCATGTCTCTGCTTTTTGGTCCTTGATAGCATCTCCCCTCTTTCCAACTTGTGTGCCTTTTATGGAAAAATAACTCCAAAGTCAGTACTTCCATCTTTATATACAAAGATTGACATATTCATTTTTTTCATATAGTTGCTAATCACCATAATGTGAAGAAACTACACTGCAAGGGCATGTGTGTGTTATAAAAAATATATATCCAAAAGATTACAATTTTTTTCCATTTGTGTATTTAAGACAGGCAATAGATACTTATTTTAAAACTTTATTTAAACCTATCTAAAAATCTCATAAAACACTTTATTAAAAATTTCAAGTACACAAAAATGATCTGTCATATACTGATTTTCCTCTTTGACATTTCATATGCAAAAATGAATCAATGACTTGCAAACTTCTGGTAGCATAAGTTTGCTGTCTATATTCCTGGGTTCGGGGTGGAAATAGTGAAATAAAACTGTATAGTAATCTTCTTGAAGAGTCACACATCTATGATTCCAAACACCCCAGGTGTAACATCTAATATACCTGTGAGTGTCTGGGGCAGCCAATCTGAAAAAGCCTCAAGAAGTCCCAGTAGAAGGAGGAAACTTCTTTGGGAACCACTGGGCTAAAGGACCTTCTTGAGATTTTCTTTCTTCTTTTTGGAGACAACTTTGTGACTATAGTGTTTTCACCACAGTGGAATGCTCTTGCCACCACTACTTTTGATTTTTCCTCTAGGGACAAAGCAACAAGCCATCATTAATGTTTCTCAGGCTAAAGGTCATGAAATGTGCCTTCTGACCATAGTTTGCAAAGCTTCTGTTGCTTGTCATGGAATGCTCTTAAGCTTGGCATGATTTGAGCTATGCTTGTTTCTAAAATGGGGCCCTGGAAACCTGATCTTAGCTGAACACGGGTCTCATTGCTATTGAAAACTGGACTGCTACTCTTAAAAAAGACAATTGTTTTATATGGAGAATTACACCAGGGAGATTAAAACCGAAAGTCAGATAGATTTCTGAAGTTGATCATGAGGCTTCCTTTTTCTTTCTTAGTCTTTTCCTACTTTGGAGGCCATATCATTCTCTTCCAGGAATTCCCAACGCAGCAACTTGAAGCTACCCATCCTTCTCTATGCTGTACAAACACACACAAGAACATATTTACTGTAGCACTAATGAAGCTTAAGCTTCAAGGCCCTAGGAGTAACTGTAGCAATTCTGCATTGCTAATTTTATATTCCTTTTTTAAGTGATCTCCTCAAATCATAAAAGCTTCAGATCCAACAAAACTTGAGTTTGGCCTTGAATATACAACATGTGGAAAACACAGTAAATTTGAAATATATATGTGTGTGTATAATCTTCATAATATCACTTGGCAAAGAAGTTGCAAGTAGCAATTCACAATTCGAGAACATGTATTTTTAAAAAAGAAAAAGTCCAGAGAAGAAAGGAGAAATAGCACTGAATTTTAAGATATTATTCATTCATGTAGAAAATAATTTATATAATACATAGGTAGGATAGATATCCTTTTAATTGAGGATAAAAAGGACAGAGAAAACAGACATAATGTTGTTAAGGTTGTATGTTACAGACTGATGACAGGAACTATATGAGCAATACTTTCCTAAATCTAGATCATAACACTGTGTTTGGGGTAAGTAATAATGATAGAGAATATATTTTAAGGTCTTATATTACTAGATTAGAAAATTTACAAAATTAATATATGCTTATTGGAACAAGTCAAAAAATTCAAAATGAATACAGAAAAAGGCAATTGTCTCTATTTTCTCCATCTGGTCATATACTACTACTACCACTTTCTCCACCAAAATGATCAATGTTAAGAATTTGTGTATATTCTTCTACAACATTCTCCATGATCACAGACTTTATGTAAACACACACATAGAACTCACTCTCCCTGTTTTCTTGTTCTTTTATTTTTATAAACAAAAATGGCCCCATATCATACCATATATCAATGATATCTTTTCAGTAAAATACACAGATATAACTTATTTTAAATCGTTCATTTCGATTTTTCTGAAAAGAAAAGGAGAAACTACTAAGTTCTTAAATTGCTATGCTGATAA